>CM072520.1:22302306-22549698 GCA_036898135.1 Oncomelania hupensis
TTTCAAACATATTGTAAAAATAGGTTAAATACTCAGTGTCACGTCCCAACTGCCTGAACAGTGGTTCGACAATGCGTGCAACTTCCACATGAGAAAAAACCCAACACCTAAATACAAACTAAGAGACAAGACCAGAAGTTGACAAGACAATTTCTTTATTTCGCTCACACATTCACACTCAAATTAACTCCCTTTTTCCCCTTCCCAAACCTTCCCACCCTTACCAACCCTCAACCCCACTAATACAACCCAAAACTATACATAAAACAATTTATCACTCAAAATAATAATGATAATTTAAATCAAAATTGAAAATAAGTAATTAACTACAGAATGTACAAAAGATTTATAATAATTATGTTTGGTTCAGCTTACTATTAATGTGTTATTCCTATTTGGTTAGATTGGAATACAGTTTCACTGTTTGAGAACTCAACCCTAACTGGTCTAGTGTTCAGGCTGTCTGGATCTTCCTCTTATTCAACATACAACACAACGTCCACAATATGACTAACCAATCTTACATGGTGTCTAGAAGTGCGTGATCAAAACTGTGTTATTGAGACGCTGCTTTTATTTGTTATAGTAGTGTTTTTCATTATTTATTTTTTCTCTGTGACTGCCAGACGTCATATCTTACGCAAGAACGTGTATGATGACGCAATCATAACCTGACGTTGTTCAGAAATAGTCCTTAAAAAAATAAACAAATAAAACAAAATATATTAAAAAAACATGGTTGAGCAGCAGCCCACTAGACGTTTTACAGCCAATGTTCCACCACCATCAAAACTTGAATTTTCCACGGAGTGTTTGGAGAAAAACTGGGAACGGTTTCAGCGTCAGTGGCAGCACTATAAAAAAGCCACTAGGCTCGACAAAGAGGTTCCAGACTACCAATGTGCGGTGTTTCTTGCCTGCATCGGTGAAGAAGGTCAAGAGATTTTCGAAGGGTTACCCTTTGCTGATGATGAAGACAAGAATGATATCGCTACTGTAGAGGAGAAGTTCAAGGAATTCTGTGCCGGCACTACCAATGAAGTATACGAATCTTACAAGTTTTATGCCAGACAACAAGCAGAAGGTGAGAACATTGATACATATGTAGCCGCTCTACGGAAGATGTCCAAGTCCTGCAACTTTCATGATGTTGACAGGATGATCCGTGACCGTGTAGTGATCGGGATCCGCGATGACAGCGTAAGGGAGAAGTTGCTTGAACATAAGAAACTGTCACTGCATCAAGCAGTAGATATCTGTCGTGCCAGTGAAATGTCTAAAGCACAGACAAAAACAATGACAGCAAGCGCTGAAACACGTAACACGGGCAACGTCAGCAAGGTGAAGAAATATGACCGTGGCAGCAAGGCTGCACATGAACGACATCTCAACAGTAAGGCTGACAGGAAGCCCCAAAACAATCGACGGCCAAATTCAAAGCGCTACAACAAGCCCAATGACGATGGCAAATGTTTCCGTTGTGGAAGAGCTCCACGACATCAACGTAAAGTTTGTCCAGCCAGATACACTGAATGTAACAAATGTTACAAATTAGGGCACTATGCTTCTGTCTGCAGGTCTTCAGTAAATGAACTGACAGATGAACCTGAAGAAATTAACTTCAACGAAGAAGATTTTTACGAAGACGATCATGGAAGCGATGACGTCGGTATTCTTATCAGCATTGAGAGCGTGTCTGTCGCTCCTTGGAAAATCCCCATACAAGTAGAAGGCAAGCCATGCACCTTCAAGATAGACACTGGTGCGGATGTAACAGTCATGCCCAATAAGATGGTTTCAAAGTCAAAGCGTCCACTACAGAAAACATCTAAGAGACTGTTCGGGCCTGGACGTTTGGAAATCAAAGTTGTTGGCAAATTCACTGCTAAGATTGCCTACAAGGGAAGATCGTCAATCCAAGACATCTTCATTGTCGAAAACTTGGAGGAGCCGCTGTTAGGCCGACCCGCCATTGCCGACCTAAAGCTGATAGAAAATGTCAGCGAAGTTAACGATCCCCAGTTGACTACATTGTTCAGTGGCCTTGGACGTTTACAGTACTCAGAGTACACAATCCGCATCAAGAGCAATAGCAAGCCATATGCAGTATCCACACCACGTCGACTTGCTTTGCCGTTGAAGAGCAAAGTAAAGAAAGAACTTGATAAACTAGAAAAGCTTGGCGTGATCCGACCAGTAACACAGCCCTCCGAGTGGTGTGCGCCAATCGTGGTCGTACCAAAGGCAAACGAAAAGATCAGACTGTGCGTGGACTATACAAAGTTAAATGAAGCAGTCAAGAGGGAACATTTTCCACTTCCGTCAACCGATCAACTCTTAGCTCAGCTGGATGGCGCCGTTCAGTTCTCAAAGCTAGACTGCAACAGTGGATTTCATCAAATTCCACTTGCAAAAGAGTCACAAGAACTCACCACATTCATTTCTCCCTTCGGAAGGTATTGCTACACTCGCTTACCTTTTGGTATCAGCTCAGGACCAGAAATATTTCAACGCACCATGACGCAGTTACTTGGAGATCAGCAAGGGGTTATCTGCGACATGGATGACATCCTGATTTTTGGCAAAACCAAAAAAGAACACGAGAAAACACTTCAGGCAGTGCTGACCAAGCTCAAAGACGCTGGCCTCACACTCAATGCCGAGAAGTGCGAGTTCACGAAGACCTCTATCAAATTTCTGGGGCACATCATATCACCTAAAGGCATTGCTATTGACCCTGCGAAGGTAACAGCTATCACCAACTACCCAAGACCGACAAACGTTACGGAGTTGAGACGCCTGTTAGGCATGGTAAATCATGTTGCCAAATTTGCTGGAGCGAGCTTGGCAGATAAGATCAAGCCCCTCCGCGATCTCCTGAAAAAAGAAAACGACTGGATGTGGAGCAGTCCACAGGAAGAGGCGTTCAAATACATTAAAAATAAGCTATCGTCTGCCCCAGTCTTGGCTCATTATAGCCCAAACAGAAAAACCCGTCTGTCCGCTGACGCATCATCGTACGGGTTAGGAGCAGTCCTGTTACAAAGACAGGATGATGGAAACTTCAAACCAGTGTTCTATACATCAAGATCACTGACTCCGACCGAGCAGCGCTACGCTCAGGTAGAGAAAGAAGCACTGGGAGTCACATGGGCATGTGAGAAGTTTTCAGAGTACATCACAGGTCTGAAAGATCTGACTATAGAAACAGATCACAAACCACTACTCGCTCTTCTCAAGACAAAGAGCATAGATGAACTGTCGCCTCGCATCCAAAGGTTCAGAATGAGGCTCATGCGCTATCAGTTTGACATTGAGTATATACGTGGCAAAAACCTTATCACAGCCGATGCATTGTCTCGAGCACCCTGCAGTACAGCCACTGAAGACGACCACATGTTCGAAGAAAACGTCAACCTCATGATACATCAGGTCATCGCCAATGTCCAAGCCCGAGAGCCGAGACTTGAACTGATAAAGAAGCACCAAAAGGAAGACCAGGTCTGTCAACAGATCGCTATGTACTGCAAAACCGAATGGCCAGAAACCTGCCCCAAAGATTTCAGACTCAAACCATACTGGTCTGCGCGCTTCGATATCACGCTGGACAACGATCTACTTCTCTATGGGCCGAGACTGATCGTTCCAGAGAGGCTGAGGGCCGAAATCCTACAGAACATTCACAATGGACATCAGGGCATTGTGAAGTGTAGGGCGCGAGCAAGAGAAAGTGTCTGGTGGCCAGGTATGTCTACACAGATAGAAGCAATGGTGGAGAAGTGTCCTACCTGTGTGAGAGAAAGAAAAGTGCCACCTGAACCACTGGTCCCGACAGAAACACCAGACTATCCATGGCAGAAAGTGGCCATGGATCTATTCGAACTGAACAAACAGCAGTACCTGATCGTCATCGACTACTATTCCAGGTACATTGAGCTAGCCTATCTTACCACCACTTGCGCTTCTACCGTCATTGACCACCTCAAAGGCATTTTTGGACGTCACGGCATCCCTGAGGTCGCCGTATCTGATAATGGTCCCCAGTTTTCCAGTCGGCAGTTCAAAGCCTTTGCGGAGAAGTATGGATTTACACACCAAACTAGCAGCCCTTACTACCCACAGGCAAACGGGGAAGCAGAGAGAGCAGTGCAAACGGTCAAGGCACTGTTGAAGAAAGCAGAAGATCCCTACCTTGCCTTGCTCACATACAGGTCAACACCGCTGCAGAATGGCTCGAGTCCTGCTGAACTGCTCATGGGTCGTAAATTGCGGACTACTCTTCCGGCACTGAAAACCCATTACATTCCCAGAGCTGAGAGGGAAAACTTTATTAAGAAAGACAATATAATCAAAGCCAAGCAGAAGATAGTCTTTGATCGAACTCATCGTGCCAGACCTGCAGTAGAACTCCATCCTGGACAGCCAGTCATTGTCAATCCAGGCCGAAGAGAAGGGATAATCATAAGAGCCCTAGGCAACAGGTCCTATGAAGTCAACATCAACGGTGACCGGCAGCGCAGAAACCGCTGACAGCTCATCCAGAACAACGAGAGACCAAGAACCAGAGCTCCGGTTCCCAGATCAGATGGCAACATCCTCCCAAGATCAGTGAATTGTGAACAAGATCCGCCAGAAAAACAGTCACTTGCAGATGAATCTGGTACATCCACTCAAAGCACCAATTATGTGACCAGAAGTGGCAGAGTAGTCAAAAAGCCTAAAAGACTTGATTTGTAAAATAGGATCACATAGACATGTTGATTCAAATTCTGACTTCTATGTTTTATAAAGTTTATTAGCTTAGTTTTAAAATTGCATTATGTGTTGTACATCTTAAGAAAAGGGGATGTGGTGTTTAGACATTCCCATAATGTGTTATTCCTATTTGGTTAGATTGGAATACAGTTTCACTGTTTGAGAACTCAACCCTAACTGGTCTAGTGTTCAGGCTGTCTGGATCTTCCTCTTATTCAACATACAACACAACGTCCACAATATGACTAACCAATCTTACAACTATGAACAAGGTAAATAAATAAATGCAAGTAATTGATTTAACTCTTTATATATATTCAACCTTGTTCCACTTAAAGTTTAAATAGCTGATAACAAAGAAAATTTATATTTTATACAAAAGAGAATTTATAGGATAATTATTCAAACTAATACTAATACTGTTCTGGTGAAATAATTCCCTTAGACAAACTATACATCACAACAAGTTACTCTACACAAGTATCTAATATTTCAAAGTCAAAAGATTATTCTTCAATTCTAATTAAATATATTTCAATCCACTGTAATTTATAAATTATCACATGTAAATAAATACCTCTTTTTTCAAAAATGTTCTTTGACTGTTATAATTAATTGTTGTGTAAATGCGGGGTGTGTGTGTGTGTTATGTAAACAAATATAGACAGTTTTACATAAAATAGGAACTTTCCTGCGATACAAACAACCTTCCCAACCTAAAGGTCGACAAGAGGGAAGATGTCACAGAGCTCCACACGTCACACGACCCCGGATAGGATGCAGTACAGTCATCAATGAATCTGGTTTTTGGTTTGGTACATCTGCAGCGATACATACAAAATACATAACCATAAACAATCATATTATATCACATTGCACAATCAACCGTCTAACGGCAAGATTGTCTCCCTTGCATTACACGCATTCTTGCCCATTCTCCCTGTCATTACTTCTGTCATTGCACACATGCAACCTCATTCTCCCCCCTGTCACCCTTCGCTACATGACAGCGAATTCTCTTACCTCAAATTATAAGCATTTAATTTATAACTCATTTTAGAAAAATCCTTTTACTCTTTCTTCTCTCTCTCTCTCTCTGGTATTTATGTAACAAATAAACTGTATGAAACATAAAATGGAATCAAAGAAAATATAATCAATTATCCGTCCACACTCGCATTCACTACCCAGCCCCCGAACGATATGGCCAACTGAGAAATTGAAACAGGCGACTTACGATACCAGTGGTAACCTCCGGCCCGATGGAGACACGGACAGACAAACGACGCACACAAACACTCAGGCACGGATGATAGTCAAGGTGATAACAGGCACATGGATGACATAGGTGGCGTCACAGGGCACTCGACAT
The DNA here is from genome assembly GCA_036898135.1 of Oncomelania hupensis. Classification (NCBI taxonomy): domain Eukaryota; kingdom Metazoa; phylum Mollusca; class Gastropoda; order Littorinimorpha; family Pomatiopsidae; genus Oncomelania; species Oncomelania hupensis. The sequence continues at coordinate 22,308,434 of CM072520.1, forward strand.
TGCACGTAGATAAATCGATTTTCATCGCGAACAAACAGCATGGGACCCCTCACTGTCTTGCCATACAGCAGTTCAAAGGGTGAAAAACCTGTACTCTCTTGAGGTACTTCCCTATATGCAAACAACAGTGCTGGTATGTATCTATCCCATGCTTTCGGTTGCTCCTTCGTCAACTTTTTGAGCATCGACACGAGGGTACCATTGAAACGCTCTACCAGCCCGTCGCACATCGGATGGTATGGTGTTGTTGCCTTCCCATGAATCGCTAAGAGTCTGTTTACCTCAGCCATCACACTTGACATGAATTGTGTCCCTTGATCGGTCAATATTTCCTTGGGAATTCCCACTCTCGTCCAGATCTCCCACAACGCTTCGGCAACTATATCAGCCTCTATGCCCTTCAGTGCTACTGCCTCAGGATAGCGCGTGGCATAATCCACCATGACCAAAATGTATTGGCTGCCTCTGTCTGACATAGGTTTTATGGGCCCTACAATATCAACTGCAACTCTTTTGAACGGCTCATCAACTAGCGGTAGTTTCTGCAGCGGAACCTTGGCTACCCTACCCCCTAGGAACTGTCTTCTGGCATTCGGGACATGATTCACAGAATCGCCTAACATCCCCGCACATTCCTGGCCAATAGAATACTCCCCATATTCTCTCACGTGTCCTCTTTCCGCCCAAATGTAAGGCCATAGGAGGGTCGTGCGCCAGGCGCATCACCTCTCCTCTGAGTTTGCTAGGCACAACTAGCTGTGTCAGTTCTTCTTCCCCCTGATGGTGCAACCTATACAAGATGTTCTTCTTACAGAAGCTAACCATCTCTTTGCCTGACTTGAGTTTCGTCCCTTGTTTCTCACACTCTCTAGCTCTGGCTAAAGTAGGATCTTCCTCTTGTAACTTTGCCAACTGATCGGGTGTCACGTCAAGTTGGAACGGTTTCGGAATCGGTAGTGCTTTTTCCTGCTTCCCTTCTGCTTTGGCCTGTGCCCTGGTCTGAATAGCGGCTACCGCACACTCTATCCTGTCTACAGCTACTGGACTGCGATAACCTCCCTTGAAAGTAACCCAGTTGCCTAAGATGACATCAGGTACGACTTGTTCAATGACAATCAGTTCTACTGTACCCTTCACGAAAGATGAGTCCACCTCTACATACGCTGTATATTTCCCTGATTTGACCTGATCAGCGAACATGACCTCAATCTCTCTGCCTGTCGGCACCGGTATCTCTCAAAACTTTCACAGGCTGACCCCTGACTGTTCCCATGCTCCAAGGGTTATACGGCTGAATAGCGCTAAGGCTAGTCCTAGTCACTCCAAAATGAATCGGTCCTGAATCCTGACTAACCGTGATGCGTAGCAACTGTTTTGGGTTACGACACTCCTTCGCTATGTGACCTAGCTTCCCGCACCTAAAACATTTCAGAGGGCGTTTCTCCCCACTAGCTTCCTTTCTCTTTTCCTCCTCACCCTTGTTGCTGCTAGGACCACTCTTCGTTGCCCCTACAGATTGACTGCTGGCACGATTACCCCCCTTGTACGGCACGCTACCGAACACTGGTCTATTACTCACTGTCTGCTTTGCGTCTACGTGTAACTGGGCAATCTCAGCTGCGCGCTCGCCGTTCTCAGGCTGCCTCTCCCTCACAAACAGCTCTAACTCAGGGTTCATCACTGAAAACAACTGTTCGGTCAGAAAGACATCAAGTACTTCCCCCGCATCCTCTATGTTCTTCTTAGCCAAAGAAAACCATCTCTTCACTAAGACCTGTACTCTACTCAAGTACTGCTGAAAAGTCTCTGTCACTTCCTTCCTACTTCCCCTGAACTGTTTGCAGTAGTAGTCAGCATCCCTCCTAAATCGTTTCAGAAGAGCTTCCCTGACCACCTCGAAATCAGATATCTGCTCAGGAGTCAACTTCAAATAAGTCTCTCTTGCCTCCCCTGACAGCAACGGTGACAACCTAGCCGACCACGTTTCTTCCTTCCATTTCTGTGTTCTAGCTATCTGCTCGAAATGCTGAAGATAGCTCTCAATATCTTCTTTACCGTCAAATGGTTGGACCTTGATCTTATAGCCCTCAGAATGAACCCGATCTCTCCTACGTTGGGTTTCTAGTTCTCTCTCTTGCTCTAACTGCACCCTAAGCCTTTCTCTATCGTCTTCACGAGCCTGCTCTCTAGCCGTACGCTCTTCCTGCAGACGCAACTGAACACTTTCTCGTTCGGCTTCTATTTTCTTTTCCAAGAGCTTTAGTTCTTTAGCTTTGTCTTTGCGCTCCTGCTCCAGCCTTTTTTTCTACCATGGCTAATTCTTCTGCTCTCCTCCTCTCTGCTCTGGCCAACTCTTCTGCTCTTTCCTTACGCTCTTCTGCTCTTCTCTTCTCTTCTCGGGCCAACTCTTCTGCTCTCTTCTTCTCTTCTCGGGCCAACTCTTCTGCTCTCTTTTTTTCTGCTCTGGCCACTTCTTCTTCTCTTTCCTTACGCTCCCGTTCCATCCTTCTCTCGAGCCTAGCTGTTTCCTTCGCTAACCTAGCAGATTCCTCCGCTAACATAGTGGCCTCTTGCTCCCTAGTCACCACGTCTACCACAAAACTGGCTAGAACTGCGTCCTTCAGCCCCATGCTAGGACCCAGCTCTCTGTATTTAACTCATACATCCATACCATCACTACTTTTCCCTGCAACGGTCTTAACTGAAGTAGGAGTTAGATTGGCTGCCATGCGAGTACCATGAGTAGAAGGCGTACTCACTGTGGTTTTCCCGTCCCCAAGTAACCCGTCTACGACGGCCCATCATCGGCATCTGTTGGCTGGGCAACGGTATCATGCGTAAGGCAATTGCCGTCTTAGTTTCGATGCAGGACCAACAGCGTCCTTTGTGGCTGCAAAAGCTGCCGGTTAACTTCATCGGCCGTGATACGGCCCGGTGTCTAATCAGACACGGCCGGCGCCAAGCTAACGCTCGCGTATAGGCCTAATGCCTCAGTTTCTGCGCATGCCTAGAGATGCATCCACGAGACCACAGTGAGCGGCCATTTTCTGAAAGGTGTTGCTTGTTGAACAGATAAGTGAGAATTTTTATGTTTTATAATTTAATGATCTTGCCTGAAGGGCTGTCTAGATGTGTGTTAGATCAGAAACATTTCTTAATTGTTTTAGAATTTTGTTATCTTGCTTGTCTTTTGTGGGTACTGCGTGTGACTCTGTGAGCCGTACATGTAGGCTACATGATGTAGTTTTGTCACTGAGTTTGAATAGCGAGTCAGTTTGTGGTTTGTAGAGAAGACTGTTACAGTGCACTCTATTTCTGTCTCTATACAGTCTAGAGAAATTTGTGAATCGTTCGCCTCAGTTCCGATAAGTTTCAGTGTGAATACCGTTTACTTCTTACTTAGACAGTCACAATGTATAGGTAGGCCTAGCTCCCCTCAATGTTTTTGTGTGTTTTTTTTTTCAATGGAATTAGACTAACGTGAACACCAGTTATGGCGGACAAAACCAACCACCCTTCATATTGGACAAAGTTAAGAAGAAGAAAGAAAAGAGTTCAAGAACATATTTATGCTTTTCAGCAGTCCAATGCTGAAGATTGTATAATATTAATGTATTGTACCACATGGGTGCAGAAATCAAACTGAAAAGTCAGGCTTAAAATAAATCATTTTGATGGGGCCACAAATCATCTAGCATGCAATGCTAACAGTAGTAACACAGACATTGACAATAATATTGAAGAGTTTGAAAAATTCTCTAGTTCAGTAGCCTGTTCTCATGAGAGAGGCTGATTCGAATTGTGAAGAAAACGTTTCTGAAGGGGAAGCACAAAATCATGAAAACAGTCACTGAGTCAGACTCCAAATTACAAAGAGAACTTTCAGACTGGGCTACTCAAAACAATATTACTCACTCTTCTTTTTTCGGGGCTTTTGAAGATTTTGCATCAAACACACCCAGACTTGCCTAATGATCCCAGAACTCTTCTTAATACTTCAATGCATTATGAAATCAAACAAATGGCAGATGGATCATACTTTCAATTTGGTATATCCAGTACATTGAAAGCAATCTTATCACAAACATCACAACACTTTGCTACATATGATGTTTTCATTTAAATTAACATTGATGGCCTGCCATTATTCAAGAGCTCTGTAAATCAGATGTGGCCAATTTTAGGCAAAATTGTTTCACCTGTTGTTAGTCGTCCATTTGTTATTGGTTTATATTGTGGAAGTCAGAAGCCAACAGATGTTGCACAGTACTTTGATGACTTTATCAACGAGATGATCAAGTTGCATGCTGAGTTATTGACAGTTCAAGAAGTTCCTGAACCATTCATGCAATGTCTTCATCAGTTGTTTCATTTGTGAGGGATTCCTACGCCAACATGGCGACTGTCAGTTGAACCTGAAGTTTCAGCGATAAGGAAAACACCAAAATGACTAGACTAACAAGAAGCCAGAAAGGTTCTAGGAAGGATAATGAAAGGTTGGAAGTTGCTTCTCCTCAACTAAATGTCAACAAGCAGTTCAACATCGGCAATAGACTTTCCAATGAAGAGAAGAAACCCGAATCGGAAGGAAAGGATGAGGCCCGAGCAATTGGAGAGGTCTTTGCAAGGGTGCAGGGTAAACCCTGTTGTAGCTGCAGCAGAGAAACCCTGGAAGAAATTTGCCACCTAAAAGAACTTGTAATTCAACTGTCCAGGAAAATCGAAGGACTGGAATCAAGTTTGTCCACTGAGCTGCTGCAGCGACACAGAGCAAAAACCTCGTCTGAGACGGTGCAGCAGACGACAATAAGTGCAAGTAGCTGTGAAGCTGTGGGGACCCAAACGGATGAAATTCGCAGGCCCTTGTACTCACAGGTTGCGGCATCGATCCCCGCAGTGCCAGTGAATATCAATAACTCCTTAAAGCCCGAAAAACACTTGGGAAAGGCGGCAAAAGGATTGAAAAATAAAAAAGGAGCAAATATGAAAAATGACGTCACTGTCGTCAACTTACCTGACGTCAAAACATCCGATGACTCAACATTCAAGTCAATTCCGCTTTCAGGGGGGGTGTGGCAGACCACACAAGAAAGAGCAGCACGATAGAAATCGGGAATTGCCAGACGTGGCTTTTATCCACGATTCCATTATGAAGGGAGTGAATGGAAAACGTCTGGGACGCTCTTACGGGTTCAGCGCTAACTGCAAGACGTCCTACTCCATTGACGACCTGACTCGAACGCTGCAGATAACCATGAGTGACAAAGAGAGGTCAGTGGAAGCAGTCGTCGTTCACTGCGGTGTCAACGATCTCAAGCGTGAAGACCCGAAGTCGGCCGGAAGAAAACTGTGTTCTGTGATCAAGAACATTTCAGCACAACATCCTAAGCTTAAAATTGTTGTTAGCAAGGTAGCACCGACACGCCCGCAAGAATTGCAAAAGAAGAGGACAATATTCAATGACGTGTTAACAGCTGAACTGTTTGAACAAAAGAACATATCTCTAATTCAGCATGAAAACCTGTCAGTGCAGCATCTACATGATGGTCTACATTCCAGTTCTCGAGGCAGCAGCATCCTTGCCCGCAATCTTGGCAGAACTGTGAGAAATCTTTTCTGGGAAATTAAACGACAAACTCAGAGAAGATGGCGGCGCAATTAGTGGCACAATAACTGGCTATATGTTTGAAAAATCAGATACACCAATTCTGAAATGAAAAGGAAAAGAAAAACAAACAAAAACAAAAAAACACACACAAATAAGAAGAAAGAAAAACATTTGTTTAGTATATTTATTTAAATGCAAGACAATAAAAGTAATAAAAATCTCAGTAATTTTCAATGGAACTGCAGATCAATCAACAAGAACTTATTATCATTCAAGGGTTTTATTGAAAGACAAAATGTTTGTATTTTAGCTTTACAATCACTTGATGTTGTGAAAGAAAAACTGCCTAAGATTGATAATTATTATTATCCACCAGTATGTAATTATGATAAGGAAAGTTTAAAGATACAATCTGCTCTGTATATTCGTTGTGATCTATCTTATTCTTTTATTAACCCATTTTCAGTTTCAACTATTTATAATGATGTTCATACGGCAGGTGCATGCATAAAGATCAATGAGAAATGTGTAATAAATATTATATCTGTATATTACCCTACTGGGCCCAAAGGTGACAACACAGATTGGTTGAAGAATTTTGATTTCTCTAAAAACAAATGGGTAATTCTAGGTGATTTTAATTCTCATTCACCTTTATGGGAACGGGACTGCAAGACAGTTACCTGTAATCGCTTTGTAGAAAATGTTGTTGATTCGCACTTGGTATTGTTAAATAATGGTGATATAACACGATTACCTGATGTTGCTACTCACAGACCGACAGCCATAGACTTATCGCTTGTATCATCAAATCTGGCTGTTGATAGTAACTGGAGGGTTGAGGAAGATTGTTTAGGCAGTGACCATTTGCCTATTTTAATCACTTTTAATGAATCTGTTCATGATAGTGAGACAGATGTTGAAGATAAAATTCCGAAATTTTTGTATAATCGGGCAGATTGGGAAACGTTTTATAATTATTTGATATTATATTCTAATGTAAATATTGAAAATAATAACGTGAATATTTTTTATGAAAATTTTCGTGACACTATTTTAAAAGCTGCACATTTGTCTATTCCTAAACTTCAATCAAGAAACTTAAACAATCGACGTGGTAATGCTTGGTGGACAGAAGATTGCAAAGCAGCAGTGCAGTTTAAGAAAGAACAGTATAAACAGTGGATTAAAAACAAAACAAACGAAAACTTTATTAACATGAAAAGAGCTAAATTTCAGTGTAACAAAATTATTGCTAAAGCAAAGAAAAGTCACTGGATAGAATTTTGCAAAAAAGAGGTTCTAGAATCTAAAGATATTTATAAAGTATGGAAAAAGGTCAAGGATATAAAGAAGGTTTACAAGTTACAGAGTTATCCTGTTAAACTAGAAAATAATTTGTTTCCTTCTTCTTTAGATAAAGCTGAGGAATTCACTAGATCTTTTTCTGAAAATAACTTGTCTAGTAATTTAAGTCAAAGTAATTTAAAATATAGATTAGACAACCAAAGCAAAGAACAGTATGAAGACCCAATTCCAGATGAAAATTTATATATAAATAGTCCTATCACTTTTGATGAAATGATAGACGCTTTGAATTCTTTTAAAACTAATAATTCAGCAGTTGGGATTGACGGTATCTCTTATCAGATGTTAAGTCACTTACCCTTAAATTGGAAGAAGCTATTGCACTCACTTATCCAAAAATGTTGGGAAAGTGGAGCTGTACCAGTAGTCTGGAAGCAGTCTGTAATAATTCCTATCCTCAAACAGGGTAAACCTTCTACATCTGTTAACAGTTATAGACCTATTGCTTTAACTTCACATGTGGGTAAACTTATGGAAAAAATTATTAATCAGAGACTTTTATTTTATTGTGGTAAAAATAATGTAATTCCTGTTAATCAAGCAGGATTTCGCAAGGGCCGAAGCACTGCTGATCATCTTGTTAAAATTTCTAGTCATATTAAAAAGCAGTTTTCCAAAAGAAAAAGTTTGCTTGCTACATTTTTTGACGTAAAGAAAGCATACGATACTGTGTGGCATTCTAGACTACTGTATAAACTAAAATCAGTAGGGCTTAGTGGACATATTTATATGTATATAAAAAGTTTATTACATGATAGATCTATATGTACACGAATTGGTAAAACATATTCTTCATTTCAAAATGTTAATACCGGTATTCCACAAGGTTCTATAATTGCACCTCTTTTATTTACTTTATTAATACATGACCTACCTAAGGTTTTATCAAGAAATACGCATGTGGTGCAATATGCTGACGACATAGCAATGTGGATGAATGTTAAATTAAGAAAGCATACAAATAAAAGAAGTACTATTTATGTTGAAAAAATATATCAAACTGAACTAAATAATTTATCTACATATATGACAGAAAATGGTCTGGAATTATCCGGGGAAAAAACTAGTTTAATGTTATTTAACAACGGAGAAAATCCAAAATGTTTACCAGAATTAAAACTTGACAACGAAAGGCTTGCTTATAAACAAATTATTAAATTTTTGGGTGTCTATTTCACACCAAAATTAAATTGGAGATATCATATAGAATATTTAATCAATAAAGCAAGACAAAGATTAAATTTATTGAAAATAATAAATGTACAAGCTTGGAGTCAGGATACGAAGACTTTATTACATCTAGCAACTTCTCTAGTTCGATCGAAATTGATATATGGACAAGAGGTGTATTTTTCAGCGCCAAAATCACTCTTAAATAAATTGCAGAGTATAGATAGTAAAGCAATAAAATTGGCTCTTGGCGTACCAGTGCATACGAATACGCAACGTTGTTATAATGAAGCAGGCAAACTTTCTTTATCAGATCAACGTAAATTAGCTGCTTCAAAATATGTTCTTAGAAGTTTATGTATTGACAATTCTGTAACCGATGAAGTGTTATTATCTTCTAAAAACGAATTCCCCAAAAGATCAAAATATATTCCATACATTCAAACTATTCATGATTATACAGAAGCAGTGATGATAAATTGTGATATTAGTATTAGTAATGTAAAATCTGTTCCTGTTTCACCCAAAATACCCCCTTGGGAACACTTACGGGCTCAATTCGATATAGATTACACAGATTTAAATAAAAATGAAGAAATAAATATGTTAGCTAATAGTGTAAAGAAACGTTTAAATTCTATTTACTTCAATAAATTAAAAATTTATACAGATGGTTCACTACTTGAAACTTCTGATGCTGGTGCTGCATATGTTATTCCTGATCTTAATATTGAACAGTCTTTTTACTTAGGGAGAAAATTTTCATTCTTTACTGCAGAATTGTATGCTATTATTATGGCTTTGAATTGTGTTCTTACATTAACATTAGATTTGTTCGGCATAGTGTTATGTGTAGACTCAAAGTCTGTTTTGTATGCGCTACAAAACTGGAATTGTTCAGTTAGAAGAGAAATGATTTTTGAAATCAAATATCTTTTACACTGTTTATTAATTAAAAATGTTACAGTTGATTTTCTGTGGGTTCCCTCTCATTGTGGAATAAAAGGTAATGAATTAGCTGATAAACTAGCTAAAGATGGTGCAAGTAAGCCTACTGAAGTTAATCATAACATGAGCCTCTCCTACTATGAATTGATATCAATAGTGGACAATTATTTTCTTTAAAATGTACACAATAATATTGTGTCTAACTACAGACATTTAACAAAAACTGTCTACAAGTTAAAATTAAATTCATGGAAAACTAAATTTTCTAAAGATGTCAAATGTGTATGCTCAAATGCTCTGACTGTAGAACATTTGATATTACATTGCCCATGTCTAAACAAATTATTCATAGAAAATAATATTATTACTGTTATCACACAGTACAATGATGTTAAAAAAATATTAGCTGATAATGAATTGATGCTGACAATCGCATCTATTATATCGTGTACACAGATAGAAAAATTTTTATAATTATTTTATTCGATGTATTTTAGATGTTAAGATGATGGTGCTTCATTAGGTTACATTGTTTAATCAGTATAAGTTCTTATGGGTATGTTGTTGCTGCTTTATTCTTTTTCTTCAATTGTGTTTTCTCTTTATCATTATTATTTATGATTTATTTATTTATTGATATTCCCTTTTTTCACCTTATCATTTATATTATTTTGTTTCTTTGTTTTATAGTCTAAAATCACATAATTTGTGAACAGACTTTAAATAATTGATTGAATTGAATTGTTTCATTTGTGACACGCCAGCCAGATCTTTTGTTAAGCAGACAAAGGGACACACTGGTTACTATGGCAAAAATGTTTAGCTCTTTTTAATTATGGCGAGACTGCATTAAAAATGTATATGCTTGAAACTTTGTTCGCATTGCTTTGAAGGCTTGTTATTTGGTGTGAAATCAATCGTTCAGTCTATATCTGCTTTCTTGTGTTCAGGTAAAAAAACAGGGCAATGTACCTCCGCATTGCCAGTGTCATCCACACCCACTGCTCGCAAGAATGCTTTGCCAGTTCCGCCACCACCCCCTACTTCACCTAGTCCTGTTGCAACAAATAGCTCGGCATGGCCACTGCAGTTCTCAGGCACCAGTCCTTACAGTTACAGAGGTAACGTTTGTTAATATGTATTATGTGATTTTCCATGCATGGTCTTGTAATTTGTCTTTAGTTTGGTTTCCTGATTGTAATTATGTATCTTTGGTATGTATTAATTTTTAGTGTCTTTTAATCAATGTTTTCAAATGGTTTTAATATAAAGCGCACGCGTAGATACTCATAGTACCTTTAATGTAGTAGGTGCATGGGTCCTTTTTATTTAGTTTTGCTGATTGTAATTAAGTATATTTGGCATTTATTAGTGTCTTTTAAATAATGTTTTAAAATGGTTTTAATGTACAGTGCAGTGCGCCTGATCATAGGCAGGAAATCTGCACTATATAAGTCAGCCTTATTATTATTAGTTACAGTTTGCATCATTTTGCACATTTTAAAATGTATCTGTACATAGTTATCATTGCTAAGTATTAGTAACCTATAAGTACTGTTGTTAAGTGTAAAATTATGTTATTGTGTTCTGCTCAGAAATCACTTGGTAAACACAATTTATAGAGTAATTAAACCTAGGGTGTTTTATGTTTGTTGTTAAATATAATTTGAAAGGGTCTGCATGTCACAATATGGTTAAGAGGGTCTGCAGGACAAAAAAAGGTTCGCTGGATTATTAGAAACAGGCTTATTTATATTTTTTTTCTTGCTGGAAATATTCAAATACTTCGGACATACATTGATTTGTAGGCAGAATGTTTGTCCTGAGTGTGGATGTTACTATTATTTATTTGATTTGCAGATGGGAATAACCTGCAGTATAGTCCTCATCTTTCCCAGTCACGCACTGCTGATAGTCGACAGAGGCCAAGTCACATACGTAAGTAATGATGTGTATTAAAGAAGAGGAGTTTGTTGAAGATTAGTTTTACTTTTCCTGTATAACCTAGTGAAAATGGAATATTTTATTGTAACTAAAACTAACATCAATTTTAATACTGTTCAAACATATTTAGGGGAACCCCAGCTGTAATTCTGTAAGATATGAGTGATTGTACGATTAAAACGGCACGATTAATGCTGCTTACATGTTACATGTGAGTATAAAAACTAATAATATTATTTAATAATATTGCATAGTTCCTCAACTTAAATCCAGGTGCACATTGCTGCAGTAAATTTACAGGAAAACGGAATAAAAAATGAGAAAAAGCAGTTTGTGTTGTTACCATATTTAAAAGAAATTACTCTTGGTGCCATTCTGAGAATTTCACTGAAACATATGTATTGTGGTTTAGAAGTCAGATTATTGTTCAAGATGGCGGAGATTGCATCATATAAGTTATACATTTTACATTGTTTTTTCCACTAGCTCAAGTACCTTAGCATCATTGGAGGATCAACAATAAAAGAAATTTGAAACAATGCTATGAAAGGTGTGCTTGGAAGCGACCTGGCGAAACGTACTAACTGGACAGGCGTTGGAGGCAAGGTGGGATTCTCGTCACTACGGCTGAGAAGCGTAATTTACAGTAAGTACTTTTTAAACTTCTTATGCTTATTTAAGTTATTAGTCTTTTGATTTGTGTAAATGGGTTAGATAGATAATCAGTGCTTTTAGGGGAGCCTTATGCCATCAAACAATCTAAATGCATATAACTGTACAAGTTGGGTTATGTTCATTCAGCTGTAAGAGGAAATACCTGTCTGTACAGGTGCACATTAACTGATTTTCATGGGGCCAAACAACTTGACAGGTGGAGCATTTAACAGCATTTGAATGTTATAGTATTAGTTTTAGAATGTTATAGTTGTGTAGATTCACAATCAATTTTTAAACTTTACAGTAGATTCAAAATAAAGTAAATACAGGCATAATATATGGAATAAAATATTTGATGAATAATTTACATAATGTTACAGAGGTACATTCTCGTTGTGTACACTCATATAGTGGCTGACACAAGATCTGTTATTTTAAGCAAATACATGTTGACCTAAATTGTGTTTATTGCTTCTTAAACTCCAGGTGCTGTTAGACAGAATCGTCCAACAAAAGATGCGACAAACTGTCAAATTAAGAAGGCCCTGCAGGACTGGCTGCGAAATGCGGCAGATTGTGATGGTGGAAGAAAGCGGAGGATGTTGGAGAAGCTTGCTAGGGAAAGAGAATGATATGTATGTGTGTATGAATGTATATGTATGCTTGTATGTGTACATGAATATTGTCTATAAAGAAATGCATCATTATAAAAAAAAATTAATATATGATCTTTGTGTTGAGTGTATTTTGTTTAATATTATTAAGAGTTGATACATTTGTTGTTGTTGTTGCTTTTTGTTAATTAGACTGGTATGCTGGCTGATGTTTTCTTTGCTAAACTGCCTTTCATTATTGTTTTCTAGTCATTCTAGCAATATTTTGCTGCCTGCGCTATTGCCTTAGTGAAGTTAGTCAGTTTAACTAATTTTAATTTAAAATTTATTATGTGCCAAAGTGTTTTTCTCGATTACGTTTGCACATTCATTGTGACATCTACCATTATTTTGACCGCTATCCATAAAAGTAGCCACATTTGGGTCCACGCGTTAGCCATTGTTGTGTTTAATTATTTTACACTTTTCTATTTTAAACGAGTATTATAGTTTTAATGTGGATTTTTTCCCCACAATATGTATAATAGTACATATATGTGTTCTACTCTGTGTTGAATTTACTCAGTCTGCACTGGTTGCCCAACTTTTCATGGCTATGTTACATGCCACAGTGTTATCATGATGTCTAGCAGTAGTTTGGTGATTACTTGTAAAATTAATGCTATCTCTATTTTTTATGCAATTTTAGCTTTCATTTTCTATTCAAGTGTTGACTATTATCTTGGCTCTTAAATTTCTTTATTTAGCTTTTATCTTTTTTGTGCATTATAATTATGGCTAGTTGTGGTCTTTTCTACAAGTTTTAAAAAGAATAGTACATTTAGTGATTTACTTACTGCCTGTGTTGAATTACTTTAAATTTCTGTATTCCTGGCTTTAATATTATTTTTTATCCAAGTATTACCGGTCTAATGATCTTATTCTGTTTTTAATCTTACCATTTGCTGTTTCAAGTACGTTTACTTAAATACCTGGTATGTTTTCATAATTATATTCATTTATGACAATTTTTACTGTTTTATTGATACATTTCTTTAAGTTTTGATTTTAAACATACAGTAATGGTTTATTCATCTCTTGAAGTTTTTAGTGTGTGTATCTATTCTGGTTAGTACCTCTGCCATGAATATTTTCCCCCCGAGCTTTACAAAATTAAAATTTGTTATGTGCTAAAGTGTTTTTCTCGATATATACATTGTGACATCTAGACTACCATTATTTTGACCGCTATCCATAAAAGAGGCACTATTTTGGTCCACGCGTTAGACATTGTTGTATTTAATTATTTCAAATTTCTCTAGTCTTTCCACGAGTATTATGTTTTTACTGTGGACTTTTTCCCCACAATAAATACAATAGTACATCTATGTGTTCTACTCTATGTTAAATTTACTCAGTCTGCGCCTGTTGCCCAACTTTTGATGCCTTTGTTACATGCCACAGTGTTTTCCTGATGTTTGCTAATCATGATGTCTAGCAGTAGTTTGGTGATTAAGTAAAAGTAATGCTATCTCCAATTTTAATGCAATTTTAGCTTTAATTTTCTATTCAAGTGTTGACTATTATTGTGGCTCTGTAATTTCTCTATTTAGCTTTTATCTTTTTTTTGTGTGTGCATAATAATTATGGCTAGTTGTGGTCTTTTCTACAAGTTTTAAAAAGATTATTACATTTAGTGATTTACTTACTGCCTGTGTTGACTTACTTTAAATTTCTGTAGTCCTGGCTTTAATATATTTTTTTATCCAAGTATTATAGGTCTAATAATCTTATTCTGTTTATAATCTTACCGTTTGCTGTTTAAAGTATGTTAACTTGTACCTAGTATGTTTTTCATAATTTTTATACATTTATGACAATTACTGTTTTATTGATACATATCTGTGAGTTTTGATTTTAAACATTAAGTTATGGTTTATTTTACCTCTTGAATTTTTTGTACATAATTAGTGTGTGTATATATACTGGTTAGTACCGCTGCCATGAATATTTTCCCCCCAAGTTTTACATAATCTTCCCAATGTTTTGGGCATGTTAAATGTCAAACGTTTACCCTGTTTTTATATATATATGCTGGAAGTGTACAGTTTATGTAGTCTTTCTTTGTGTATTTTTTCCTTTTACCTCTTTTTTTAATATTTCTCCTCTGCAGTTTTATGATATTCTTGTTTATCCTGCCAGTATGTGGTGATTAGGTAGTAAAACTGTACGGACTGGGATGATCTTTGGATCTCTTATATGTTGTAAAACATTTGAATTTGCCGATCCAGATTTTTTTTTAATTTGGGCGAGTATTTCTCATCAGTTATGTTTCCTAATAGTGTTTGTCATCTGAGGATGCTAAATGAAGGTCCCTCCTCTTCACCCCCCCCCCCCCAGGGGGATCCTTCCGTTTAGTTTCCCCAGTTTCTGGAAGTTTACCACTTACAATTTCCCCTTTTCTATCTTTGAATTTCTGCCTTTTCTGTTGTCGACAGTATTCACCCTTTCAATGTGTCATTCACCTGTATTTTTACCATCATTCACTGTTCTGTTTTTCTCTGCAATTTTATGATATTGTGGTTAACGTGCCAGACTGGTGGCTATAAAAGGTGACATTGTACTGGGATGATCTTTGGGTCTCTGTTATTTGTCGATTCGGCTTTTTTATGTATGTATTTTGAAGTCTTAGAATATGTGTTGTATATCTTTAACGCATTTTTGTCATCTGAGGAGGATAAATTAGGTGGGAACTCTGACACCCTCAGCATTGCTTATATCGTAAAATTTTAATTTTGTATGGGTGTGTTTGCAGATCCTAAACATGTTTTTGATTTTGTTGTGATAGATACCCCCGTTGGGGTGCCGGGGGTTTCAGTATAAATAGTATCCCCACTTTCTGGAAATTTAGTGCTTTAAATTCCCACTGTCGCTGTCTTTCTCATTTGCTCTTTCTCAGTAATGCTCTTTTCTATCAATCTGCTATACTATCTTCTTCTTCACTAGGCCAGTCACCTACCTTTTTTCTTTAAAACTCTTCCGGGACAAGACTCCTTTTGTGTATGAGGTCTGCTGGATCAGCTTGGGAATATTGGACGCTTTCTGCCAGGTGGTCACTAGGGCCTCCTATGATGTTATTATTTAGCAATGTAGGCATTTTATATGTATATGTTTTGTTGATAATTTATAATGATGTTTGTATTCTATTTTGTTTTTGTAAATGTGGGTTCGATAAATTAGAGTGCAGCCTCAGCGTCCCCTGCGTGGGATGTCTTTATTGTAAAGTGACTGGCTGGTGGAGGGCATTCAGTTTTCCCACTAGGGTTGTTTCGGCAGATCTTTTATGCGGATTGGGGGTTGTCCGGTCCTGATTTGGCTCGGAAGAGTCCGATGGACCTACAGCAACAATAATGTAATGTTGTGATAGATGACCTATTTAGTGAGTGGTCCTAATTAAGCTCGTCGTAGTCCGCTAGACCATATAAACAATGAATAAAAATAACTGATGCTTTTAAGGTTGTTCTCAGTATTGTGTCAGATGTATTGTGGTCTAATAATATGTTATTTATTCTTGATATGCCTTTCTATGAGATTTAATAAATCAATTGCATTTCATCTTAATTGCTTTTGTTTGTGCTCTGAAATAGTAAGATAGACACATTGCATGCATAAATATGTTCACCCACACACACGCAACATGGGGAGAGGGGTGGGGGTCATCTAGCTTCGGCTGTAGGCAATGGGCTGGCATTTTGTTGGCAGCCATCAGTTGCCGATGGTGGGCCGATGGTGAAACGTAGTTGGGAAGTGAGGGGCCGATGCATGAGTGTGATGGGCCATCATCGGCTAACTAATGGCAAATGAGGGGAATGTGAATGTGCAAATGAGGGGAATGTGCATTTCATCGGCCCAGCTCCGGCAGCTGATGGCTGCCGACAAAATGCCGATGGGCAGCCGATGGTCGGGCCAACGGTCGGGCCGCCGTTCACGCTCATTTTGCCAGCACTTCGCCAGCAGTGGGCCACCACACCTTGCCACCACTGGCCCGATGAGGGCCCATTGTTGTGTGGCTGCTTGGGTCAGTCGGTCCCGGACGCGAAGCGGCTGCGTCGGCACCGGTGTGCTGGTCCATCGTTCGCGCTTGCTCAGCTGCTCTGCGAGTCGCAGCTCTCGTCAGCATACAGTCGCGGACTAGGAATGAAAAATGAAACAATGGGTGAATAACAATGAAACAAATAACGATCAACACATATACAAACAGTCGGACAAATGACAAGTAAACAGTAACAGGAGCCGGAGAAATCCCTTATCGCCTAGGCCTCGATGACAAAGTTACCTGCCTCAATTTCCCGTTTATGCACACACGCTCGGGGTGTGAACCCTTTTGCGCAGCGCAACCTCACTCTCGACCAACCACCCACTGGCCACTCATCCGACACACAAGACGACGAAGAAACAAACACTGACTTCTGGTATCTACACAATCAAAAATAAATCTACCCTAACTACTTCCCCCTATCCCGTCCTAGATCTATCCCACCTCTGCCACCAATATGTCACGTCCCAACTGCCTGAACAGTGGTTCGACAATGCGTGCAACTTCCACACGAGAAAAAAACCAACACCTAAATACAAACTAAGAGACAAGACCAGAAGTTGACAAGACAATTTTTTATTTCGCTCACACATTCACACTCAAATTAACTCCCTTTTTCCCCTTCCCAAACCTTCCCACCCTTACCAACCCTCAACCCCACTAATACAACCCAAAACTATGCAAAAATTTATCACTCACAATAATAATAATAATTTAAATCAAAATTGAAAATAAGTAATTAACTACAGAATGTACAAAAGATTTATAATAATTATGTTTGGTTCAGCTTACTATGAACAAGGTAAATAAATAAATGCAAGTAATTGATTTAACTCTTTATATATATATATATATATATATATATATATATATATATATATATATATATATATATATATATATATATATATATATATATATATATATATATATATATATATATATTCAACCTTGTTCCACTTAAAGTTTAAATAGCTGATAACAAAGAAAATTTATATTTTATACAAAAGAGAATTTATAGGATAATTATTCAAACTAATACTAATACTGGTCTGGCGAAATAATTCCCCCAGACAAACTATACATCACAACAAGTTACTCTACACAAGTATCTAATATTTCAAAGTCAAAAGATTATTCTTCAATTCTAATTAAATATATTTCAATCCACTGTAATTTATAACTTATCACATGTAAATAAATACCTCTTTTTTCAAAAATGTTCTTTGACTGTTAATATTATAATTAATTGTTGTGTAAATGCGGGGTGTGTGTGTGTGTTATGTAAACAAATATAGACAGTTTTACATAAAATAGGAACTTTCCTGCGATACAAACAACCTTCCCAACCTAAAGGTCGACAAGAGGGAAGATGTCACAGAGCTCCACACGTCACACGACCCCGGATAGGATGCGGTACAGTCATCAATGAATCTGGTTTTTGGTTTGGTACATCTGCAGCGATACATACAAAATACGTAACCATAAACAATCATATTATATCACATTGCACAATCAACCGTCTAACGGCAAGATTGTCTCCCTTGCATCACACGCATTCTTGACCATTCTCCCTGTCGTTACTTCTGTCATTGCACACATGCAACCTCATTCTCCCCCCTGTCACCCTTCGCTACATGACAGCGAATTCTCTTACGTCAAATTATAAGCATTTAATTTATAACTCATTTCAGAAAAATCCTTTTACTCTTTCTTCTCTCTCTCTCTCTGGTATTTATGTAACAAATAAACTGTATGAAACATAAAATAGAATCAAAGAAAATATAATCAATTATCCGTCCACACTCGCATTCACTACCCAGGCCCCGAACGATATGGCCAACTGAGAAATTGAAACAGGCGACTTACGATACCAGTGGTAACCTCCAGCCCGATGGAGACACGGACAGACAAACGACGCACAAACACTCAGGCACGGATGATAGTCAAGGTGATAACAGGCACATGGATGACATATTCGGCGTCACAGGGCACTCGACATTGCACGTAGACAATTCGAATTTCATCGCGAACAAACAGCAGTTGTTCAAATCGATTTAGGTTTATAAAGTTTAACAAACACTCCCATAGTGCTCCTAAATAGACCTCCTCTTCCGCCTAATCTCCTTTCTCGTTGACAGTTGGCTGAGAAAACTTCTTCACAGCAACTGCCACTAACTGACACCTTGAAAAACTCAGATTCACTGCACTTTACTTTACACCGGTCTCTACTACACAAGTGACGTGAAAAAGCTCTCCTTCCTACCAAAATAGGTAGTGCAAGGGGTTTTATACGGCTATCTAAGAATGTTCTCGAATAAACTCATTTCAATTATAATTCGCTTCTAGAAACATTCGCGATTCCAGCACGCCTTTCACACATAGTAAATCACATGGCAGCGATCAATCTTCTCATAAAAAAATAGCCAACTACTGTTATTCAACACTAGTACACTCTAGCATGGGCGTGACCCACTCGCTACTTTTATTAATTATAAACTTAATTAATTTATCCCAATACTCTCCCCTTTTCTAGTAACTTTTAACTTCTATGTACAGGCTGATGACTAAACTATATACATAGGTGCACGACTGTAAACTGCGTAGCGTGACCCTTAGTGAGCTTGCCATTGGAATTAACAACAAAAATGTTATCATCTGCCCAGACAAATTTACTTTCTAAGTACGTTTTATTATATTGAACAGTGGGGCAAAAAATATATATATAATCAAAGTGACCTGCGTAATATTTTTCTAACAAAGACAGTAGCAGTATATCTTTATTAAAGTCCATAAAACATTGAAGCCAAAGAGGACTAAAGCACCTTGATATCGCTGGGGGTACAAAGACAGTCTTTCCGCATGACATCATGCCAACGATCATTCCACAATGAGGATCCTGAGATAACAAGGACGTCATTTTTTAATATACTAAATCTTTTAATCTCCCATTTTCAATGTTTAGCTGATCATCCATAATTATATACATGTATACTGTAACTGTTTCTGATCTAGCATTTGCTTCCCTATACAATTCAATTGTTATACCATCTGTGCTGTTTTCAATTCTTCTTCCAGATCCACAAATTTCCTTGGTGGGTATGGTTTGAAAGTCTATCTACAACGCAAACTTAATCACCAGATAATCTTGCAGTCGTGTGTCATGCAAATGAAGATCCTTAGAAATTAAGTCTACTATATCAGTCCTTAAATGGCCTCCACCCAAGATTTTCCTGATCTCATCAAACTGTAGAAATCCCCATCATTCCATTAGCAAATAATTGATTAAGCTTACCTTCAATCACTTTTGTAAAATTCGGATTAACAAAATTTTCACTGTAATAATTATAATTAGATTCTTTTACAAACAACAACGGTACACCTTTAAAACATTGAGCAGGTGAATTTATGTTGATGGTCCATAATGCATCTAATAAATCTGTATTAAACTGTCTGTAGTGGATGATCCTATCATAATAAATTGCTAGTTTGTCATATTGCCCCCTGATCATCCTACTGAGTTCAGTGTGAGTGACTACTTCATATTCAAGCGTGATGCCTGAAATTGTATAACTAGCATCATTGTCAGAGCTAATTACTACTTAAGAATAATCATTTAAAATAATTTCGTAAGACAGCCTGTCGTTAACTGAACCTTGATGAAATGGCAGATGACTGTGTAGCAGTTCAAAATCAAGAGGAAAATAAAACCTGTTTTTGTACACAGCAGCTAATGCATTTTCACCTTTGTTAAAAGTGATAGCATCGCCAGCTTTGATTCGAAGTTTTGCCACATTGGCGGCCTGAATCCCCTGACCAACCAAATCTTCCCTTTCATATTTACTCAGCCTCTGATCTGTGTAAAAAAACAAAACACCCGCATCATCTATACTTTGGATTTCTGGCCCATCAAGTTTAATAACCATTCTTTTAATTATAGCTCTACCTAGATTGTTGACTACGGTTCTGTTAGGATCTTTGTCAGAATCCAGACTAATTTTAAATCCCAATTTAGGACTGCCTGGAACTATTACATCATCGGGACCTAAATTTGGAAATCGTATGGTTAGTAGCTGATTAGGATCTATGCTGCTTGGACTGTTTGTAATAATTATTGTGCTTTTCTCACCTTTGATGCCTAAGCTCGTCCTCAATCAACATGTAGGGTCTAAAAAGTTTCCATAGCTTTGCATTTTTAATGTGATAAAAAAAATTATATTTAAAATGGCAGAAGGCGGTGAAGCTCCGGATGAAGTGTTTAAACCTAATGAACCTAATAAATCTAATGAACCTAATGAAGACTATGACGTTACACTGATTTCAATGGTAGGAGATGACATGAGCCAATCAAGACCAAGTATAGAAGAAGAATTATGACAAGTAACTGAAACCCCAAAAGCCAGAAAAATCAATACATTTTACAATTACATTGGGCGCAAGTTACCGGACTATGTTAGTCCCGGTGACTTCGACCTAGACAAAAATAATCACTTGTTTATAAACACTATTGTATCGGGTAAAAAGGTAAGAGTACAGTTAACTATGTCAAAGAATCCTAATAAATTTTATGCATGGTCTACTTTGAAAAGTAAACTCCCAGTGACTGTAATACGATCATTTGGGCTTTCCGATAACAGAGCATTGCATAGGCAAGCAGAAGCTTCACTTAAACGAATAGATGAATTGCCAACTTCAGACCTACATGACTTAACTGACTAAAATGACTTAACTAACTTAACTGGCTCTGCATTACAAGTAAATATAGAGTTAACAACCTTAACAGCCTTTACTGGTCCTGATTTGGCTCGGAAGAGTCCGCTGGACCTAAAGCAATAATCTTGTATTGTAACAGCCTTAAAATCCTTACAAACAGATGTGGACGAAACTAATGTGGATCAGGCCATGGAAACTATTAATGACCAACCCTTATCATTATTGCCACTGCGCGAACTTCAAGGCTTAGATAAAGTTTTACAATCTGTAAGAGGGGAGACAATGATGAATTTAGTCAAGCTTGGCGAGCTCGACAAACATATAGAAAAACAAAAAAAATAAACTAGCAGAAGCTGATGACTCGAACTTATGCATTGAGGTAAAACAGATGATCCAAAAGAGGCTTGCTGACCTTTACACAAAATGCTCAGCGAGGCTAGAAGCCTTATCCGTAAACAGAGAAAAATTAATAACTCATTTTGCCAGAATAAAAGAAACGGTGTATAAAATTTTGCACAAAGGCACTACACTTAAAGGAAGAATTCAAACACTGTTCAGAGAGCAAGGTGTTACAATATTTAGCATTCTTACAGCTGTTGGGATGACAATAACTACACTAGTCTTAGCACTGACTAGAACCGTAGGCATTGGTGGCAGTGCTGGTGGATCCGGACCTGAGGGTGGATCTGGCGGTAGTCCGGTTAAAGACTGGATTAAGAAAACATTACAAAACATAGCTAACTTATTGAAATGCCTAGATGACAAACTTGTTGACGCACTTCCTTGAATATTAGGTTCTGTATTTTCATGGATATTTAATACTGCTTCTAAAGTTGTTTGGGCGCCTGAACATCTGTGGTCTTTGTTTATAATAATATTACTCTGGTTACTTAAAACAGTAAATCCCAATTAACCCAGAAAACAATAAACCACCTGTAAGCGCTAGACGTGAAACTTCAAGATCAATATCGGCAGGTCCTGTAAACTTGGCAAGCTCGGAAGTGGTGTAGATAATGGTGGACTTAAAGGTTCATTATTACCAGTAAATACTGTATTCGCTGTATTCACTGTATTCGCTGCATTCGCTGTATTCGCTGTATTCAATGTATTTATTGTAGGATTATAAAATGAATAATGAAATTGAGGGTCGGCAATCACTATATTGTTGTTGTAGTTTGATATAGTTCCTATCCTAAGCTGAAGGTCTGAAGGCAACATATACAGTCCTAAACCTATTACGTAATGTACTTTTGATCGAGCATACTTTAAAGTGTCTTGATATCTTTTAATACTCGCGGGTAAATCTACTGCCAAATTAATAGAATCTTCTATGTTGGCTAGAAACTGTGCATTGAAGCTAGTTCCCTCCCCAATGATATTACTTCATGTTTCTGCTTGAGACCCAAGAATGCACCATGCATACATACGAATAGATTCATTCAGACTTTCCACCCCACTTTGGGTAAATCCATTTGATGTGTCCAAAATAAAAGTGCTCTATGTGGCACTGTGTGTTTGTCTGATATAAAGTAATCGAACTTGGCTGTTGTGGTTAAATGATGTAAACCCAGGTACGTAAGGCCCGGATATAAATTACCTACATCGTATTTAAATAAAGTCCCCATTCCGTGATTGAGGTCTAGTTTTTGTCTGAAGTCTGTTTTAGTATAAATTCCGAATTCATTGCACAACCTTTGAAACACTTTTTTGTCAAAGCCGTTGTTAAATGGATTAAAGTTTTTGTCGGTGGGTAACGGAACCTGAAGTTCAGACTACACCCGTACCGTCTAACTTAATAATACAAATTGAACAGATAGATTTCAACATAGGATCTGGGTGATTAAAGTGATAAACTTAAGAAACTTGCAACCAGTTGTAGCGCATGACACTGCAAAATAAACCTGATTCTCAAAGAACTGCATACCCCCATAGTTTAGCCATTGGTTAGCTAAACAGTCATTCGTAATATCTGTGTTGAGGTAATGATTAAAAATATTATGGGGGCTAGTTTTAAAATGAACGTTGGCTGCCACAGCTATTGTCAGCTTGGTTAGGTTAACTGCTTTTTCATAATAATTAGGCCCTGTAGTATACTTTGCAGCTTTATTATATTTTATAAGGTGCATACATTTTTATTATATAAAAATATGTTTGTAACTTTCGAATCTAAAATCATGTGTACCCATTGAACTTCGTCATCCTATTAACAACACAAACAGCGACCTTAAAGTAATCTTACACGAATATTCTACACGGTTAAATGAGTAAATATTAGTCATGATCTAAACAACAATTACTGGATAATGATTAATAAAAAAGGCACTTTATTCTTGCCGGCTCTTATGACTTCTGCAGACTTACTGAAGAATCGTTTAAACCTCATTCGATTGAAGCAAAACTGAACCCTGCAAACCTGATAGTAACTTTAATGTTCAATAACAACAAACATAAAGACATTACCAGCGTTACACTTGCGACAAACCTTGCAGAAATATTAGGTTTCCGTAGCAATGAATTATCAGTCTTTAACTATTGAAACCATCAGCATTAGCAGCAGCACTAGCAGCACCAGCAGCACCAGCAGCAGCAGTAGTAGCGGCATAAGTTACGGCAGAGGTAGCGGCAGTAATATAATATTTATTGGAACAAAACCTTTGAATTTGTTAATTAATAGTAGATTGTTTGTGTACTTTCATCAACTGAAGACATCAGAAAACTTAGTAAACGGAACTCCTAGTACATTGCTAAGGATAATATCAGCTCAGAGAGAATCTTACTGCGATCCAGTTTCATTAACATTTCTGCCTCAAAAACGCCACTTAAGTCAGGACTATCATACTAGTTTCTGCTTCAAAATAACGAACCAAAACTATCAAATTGTAGACTTTGAGGATCTTACACTTATTCTTGAGATAAAATAAAGTTTAATTTAATACATTTTAAAAAATATAATGTCGAACGGCCCTATAATTCCAGTAACCTGTCCTACCATTGAACTGAAAGACCTAGCAGACACAATTGACTTTGATGCGAATGCTATTGTTGGGTCTATTTACGGTTTCGAATTTACACCAACTGGATATTATAAACGAATACTAGTTAGTACCGTCAGTGCCGCCGTCAGTGCCAGAAAAACCATCTATCGATCAGCTAAAGGACTTTAATGCCGGTAAAGTAGAGCCTGATTTTAAGTATGCTATTACTACACGAGAAAATATCTGGTCTTTAACACCTGTAGACACAGAATTAGATTGGCTTATTAAATTCAAGTGCGAAAGCCCTTACACTTTTATGGGACCAGACAATAAATTTAAGAAAATTATTAACACCGGGCCTAGGTTAGTTAGTCTCGCGCCAGATGAAAATAATCCAGAAAACATAGAAATCAAAGCCTACAAAAAAACTATGTATGTTTTATATAAGCGTGATACAGGCGGGAAAAATGTTAGTTGTTCTGCAGCCTCCTTTACAGCTAGGTAGTGCAGCTGTGATAGTACTGGACATAATTGCTCACAAACCTACGCAGAGAAATGTTCATGTAATTCCGCACGTGACTCTAAGTTGGACCGATTTAGATGAGGAACCCAGACAAATTACAGTATTCATTAAGAAAAGAGAAAATGAAGATCAGTACTCTGTATTTGCTTCCTCGCCCAAGATAACTTTTGTCCCTGTCACAAATCCTATTGAAAGAATAGTGCAAATTAACCTAGACAACGTAGATCTGTTAGCATTTTATTTCAGCGATAAGATATTTTCTGATAGTCAAATAGAATATTTTGCTAATACACTAAAATCAAGTTAATTATTGTTAATTATTGTTAATTAATAAAACGCCTTTTTTGCACACTAAAAATATGATGACAAAATTGTATTTTGCTATAGTGGAAGAAGAACCAATACAACCAATACAACCATTTATACAGCCTAGTGCTCCAACGTTAGACTTAACTAACATTCAAACGTTCAGGCTGTAAGAAATAAGAAAAGTTAGGACTCAAATTGAATCAAATATCCAAAAGTACTCTAGATGCAGATGACGGTATTCTGGCGCTTTTAACGGAATAAATTACGTATCTACTGGTCTAAATGTTATTATTACAGCGGAAGCTGCTATCAGCGAGGGATTATTGGTGACTGGAATTGGTATACAAATTAATATTGGTTTAGGGGTTGCTGCCGGATTATCTTCAGTGATGTCAGTTCTACTAAGTGTAATTAATACTAAAGTATCTAAGAAAATAGAAAAACACTACCTCATTTCTAGCCTGGCGATAGCTAAACTTACTAGCATGAACTTAATAATTTTGAAAGCTCTAGAAGACACTCAGAGTACAGACCGTGTTTGTAGTTATCCAGCGAGATTTTGAAGAATATAAAAAGTAGAAGCATGACATCCAATCTAAATCTAGGTCTGCACCTGTTAATGTTGAGGAAATAAAAAAAATTAATAGAAGAAGGGAGACAACTGGGGCGGAAGGAGCAACTAGATGCTATGAAGAAAAAGCTTGGTGCTTCAGAATAAATACAGTTAACATTTACTCTTGCCCTACAAGCCTTGCAGGCCTTGCTGGCATTTCAGGCCTTCTGGGTCTTGCAGGCCTTCCTCCTTATTCATATTCATAGTTTCTACCTGTAATTTATAGTGGCCTAAAGCATCTGCGAACTCTTTAGTTACTCTTACCCGCTTTGTGTTATTGGTCGTCACTGCAGTGGATAGAACATGGTTTGTAGACTGTATAGTTAAGTTAGGGTATGGTTTAACTTCTTTCCCATCTAAGGTTTCCAGGTAGTTTTCGTGTCTGATATCTCTGTTTCAATATGACAAAAACATTCTAAATTACTACTTAACCCCCCACCCCTCCAAACCCTTTTTACATCTACAGATACTGCTGAAAGAATTTTGAGAAGAGATACGTTTTAAGGTTGGATTTGAACGATTCACAGGAGGTAGAATGTCTAACATGAAAGGGAAAAGAATTCCATAGGTGAGGGCCGTGGACAGCAAAAGAGCGGAAACCATTAGATTTTCTTTTGTAACGGCCCTGACGGAGAAAGCGACAGTCAGTGGATTAGCAAAGGGAACGAGATGGAGTGTAAAGGGAGACAAGGTCAGATAGATAAGAAGGAGCAGAACCGATGACAATATTTTTTTTATTTTTTTTGGAGTAAAATTTACGTCCCCGGACACATTAAGCGTATAGGGGACGACTTGATTGATTTCAATATTGTAGCAGATACAGGCAGTTTTATACTTAACACGTTCTGCGACAGGAAGCCAGTGTAGCTTAACAAGGAGAGGTGTGGAGGGTTGGCGATGATTTACTTTAAAGATAAGACGGGCTGCAGAGTTCTGAACTTTTTGATGATATTTATTGATGAGTTCCTTTCTTTAATGTACGCAGTGTATGAAATGTATATATGCAGTGTATAAAGTAAGATAGTGTATTTTGTTCATTCCATAACTACTGATGTACCCTCCCCCACCACCCTACATCAACCTACCTCATATACAAACATCTATCAACCTATTTCTTCAAAATGTTAGTATAGTATATTTTTTTACGTAGAGATAATATCACTAACCCGCCTACCTTTCATTCATTTATTTATTTAATCCTTTTAAAATTTACTTCTTTTTAATTGACGATATTTATTTTTTTAATTACTGATTTATTACAAGAACTACTTTTCTACTCACCCACGCATCCATACACCTTACCAATCTACCTATTTCGTAAAATAAACAAGAAGTCGTTTATTTAATTAATTAATTTATTATTTAATTAAATTATTTAATTAATTAATTAATTGATTGAGTCATAAGATCGTGCATACATTCATTCATACAGTTATTTATTTTAGTTAGTTCTTTCTTTTTGTTTTCTTGTCCTAAAGCTTCTTATTGTCCTGATTTGGCTGTTTGCACCTGCTGGACCCAATAAACAATGATTAACTAACTTCATATTGTAAACGGGATAAATGAAAAATTGAAATTAAAGGATTAGAACGGGGAGTGGAGGGACGGGGAGAGGACCCGACAGTCCACCATGACATAAGACAACGGTCCAATCCGACCTCACTCCAAAGATTATGGAAGATTATAATAGATCTTCGTCACACTGCGTATGCTGAGCATAGGCCCTGCCGAGTCAATGACTCAGTCGGCTCTGACATGCTGTATGGTTTAATCCAAACTAAACCACTCTAGTCCAATCCAACTCAAAGTTCGTTTGTAGAGAGCGCAGTTCCACGTCATAAAGGCATGCTTGGGGCTTTCATGAGTAATGGGGGTATACACTGCCTTGCCAACAACAGTTAGATTTTATTGAATCATGCTATGGAAATGTCACCCCGAGAGATAGCAGTTATGCTGCTTTTGCCCCACCTGTTGCACTGACCCCATTTTAATACATAATATGCTGTTTTTAAAAGGTTTTAAACGCACTACATAACGCTCTGGAAATCCGTTATTTGCTACATATATCCGTATGTTTTGCGTCTTTAATTGAAAGCAGTAGGTGGTTGGAATTAAAAAACATATTCCTTTAAACATCCCCCCCCCCTCAAAAAAAATATAACCCTTCTTTTTTTAAAAATATGCTGCATTATGGTTGTAACATTACACGTTAATGTCTGCGGGAACAATCTTTTGTTTAACAAGATAATCGCGAATAAATAACGATAATGAAAAGATACCAACCAGTTTACCAACATCTGAAAGATCAATCTTTCCTAATTCAATAGGTTTCATTTTTAAAAGAGATTTTGCAATCATAGCATAAGTTATATTTAAGCCCACTAAGACAACACTATGGTATCCAAGATTCACAATTGTATGTTCATATGGTACACTCATTTGTATGTCAGAGACTGGAGAATTAATTTTAAATGTGTTTGCAATAACAATTGTGTATTACCTTGTTAAACAAAAATGTAAATCTAAATAAAATATGACTTCGCGTTTGTCTAGATTATATTATTCTCAATCCAGATATTGGAAAGGGATGATGGCAGTTAATAAACTAGTAGAAAAGACTGGCTTGTCAGCAAATGTAGTTAAACAATGGTTTTCGAAGCAAGCTGTATGGCACATCTATCTTCCGCCCCCGAAGAAAATAATAAGACCAAAATGTGAAAACTCCAGACCAAATGGTTAAAAAAAAAGGTAAAGGTAGTCCCATAGCCTTGTGGCCGTAGGGGAGCGTGATGTTGGAGATCACACTTATCTTGGGCCAGCGTAATGAGGGTGATGCCCAACTCTCTCCCTCGCTGCTTTACCTTCCCCACCCTCAAGAGAGTAGGTACTCAATCACAGTTGAGTCAACTGGGGGCGTTGTTATTTGTCGCTTCACGCCTTAGCGGTCACCCATCCAAGTGCTAACCGCACCGGACGGTGCTTCACTTTCGACACAGTAGCGAGTGCTCCAACCACTGCACTATCTGACACCCCTAATGACAGGCATCAAATAGATTTGTTATTTCTTCCCCATGACAAAATACATAGAAAGAAATACAGATATGCCCTTACTGTTATTGATATAGCTACCAGGTTTAAAGATGCACATGCTCTTAGGACTAAAAATTCTGCTGAGGTCACTCAAGGTCAAGCCTTAAATGCGATTTATTCAAGAGGGCCTCTAAGGTTCCCTAGACTTATTCAATGTGATGAAGGATCTGAATTCAAAGGAGCTGTTAACCAGCTTTTGTTAAAACATAATGTAACTGTTAGAAGAGGAGTTGTTGGATTACACAGATCACAAGGTATTGTAGAAAACTTTAATCAGCAACTGGCACAAAGATTATTCACTTATCAGTATTCAAAGGAGTTGTTTACTGAAACCACTAATACAGAATGGGTTATTAGGCTACCTCGAGTTTTAAGGGAAATGAATTCAGAACCAGAGTTACAGGATTAAAACCAGTTGAGGCTATTAAAAAGAAACAGACCATTGTTGCCATTTCAAAGCCTGGTCAGCCGGACATAACTTTGATGAACAAAACTGTTAGATACCTTTATCAGCCTGGAGAAGTTCCTAATGACACTAGAAGAAGAGCTACAGACCCAATTTGGTCATTAAGCGTTTATGAAGTTGACAGAGCACTATCTACTGATCCACCTGTATATTATTTAAGACCGAGAAGCAATTGTAGAACACCGCAAAGAAATTTTGTAAAAGAAGAACTTCATATTGTTCCACCAGATACAGAGCCATTAAGACTTTCTAATTAGGAAAATAAAAATGTCTAAAAATGACGGACACAGTAAGGAGCTTGCCAAGTATATTAGAAGACCTTTCACCAATGTTTGCCATATTGAACGATGAATATTGGACCACCTTTTTCACAGGCTTACCTACAAAATACATTTTTGTGTATAATAACTATACTAAACAACACCAAATTACTAAAGAATTCAAATTTGCATGCAAAATAGAATTTGAAAAAGATTTTAATAGAATTGTTGAGTGTGGAAATTATAATAAAAACCTTTTACTACCATGTACATTTTACTTCGAGAGATTGTGGGGGAATTTCATCAATAAGATCCGTAAGGTCTATAAAGTCCATAAAATGAACCAATAACATGATAGTAAATGCGAATGTTTTGCTAGTTAATTACATGTAGTTTTAAGCTTAAATTATAGTTTATTTAATTGTTTAATTAATTATTTTTTTAATTTAGAGTTTTGTCATCAGTATAAAAATGACGGACACAAAAAGTCTTTCGCAATCTCCTTTGTTTAAAGACATCTTTCAGACATTACAACTCCTTATTCTTGACAGTCAAAATGTTATTAAATCTGTCTATAATAATTGGCCATTTGTACTCAACAGTTTTAATTTCAAATCCCCCCGGTAAAATACGAATCCACGCTCAGGTAACCTTTATTAAACCTGGCAGTATTGATGAAAAGGTGACTGTGTGGGTTTCTTCAAGTCAAATTGAAGTATTAAAATCTTCAGACCTAGACAATGCTTATAACAATATCTTGTGACAACCAACACCAAATAGTATGTTTTTTATTTATGCAATAATTTTAGAATGTTTCTTTTTGTTGAGATTGGATCACCTAAATGGCTGTATACAAAATAATTACATTGAACCTGCTCATTACCTTTAGTTTTGATACAGAATAAATGGAATGGTGAGAAGTAGTGTTGGTTTGGTCCCCTATACGCTTATGTATCTGGGGACGTTAATCTATTTTAACTAACTAACTAACTAACTAGTGTTGGTTGTCACAGTGGACATACCTAAATTTTGTTAAAATTGTCGATACCATTCACACACAAAAATTCTTTTGAATCTAGGATTAGAATAGTAGATTAACTAACTATAAAGGCAATTATACTATAATGGTTTACTGCAAAGAGCATTTGATAACTGAATCATGTTGTAATGTATGTCCAGTGTGACTCCCACATTAACAAGCATAAAACTATGCCTGTATTTTAACTGTCATGTTTCAAACTATCTTTTTTATAGTGATGCACTGTAACTGATGCATCAGGCAACCTATATACGCATTTTTGGACAGTTTTTTTCCAATATCTTAAATGTGGCATTTATTGGAAAAATAAAAACGACCTTTTGTCACATGCCCATATGTATCTCGTACATAAAAAGCAAAAAAAAGGAAAAGAAAAAAAAACCACACTCAAGAAAAAAAATGAAAGCGTCATACACTTCCAAACCAGAGCTCTCTCTCTCTCTAACAACAAAGAAAGAGAAAAAAGGTACATAGGGAAGTGACGGAAAGATACTGACTTCCAGGAACGAGTCGGGAGAGCGATGTTCAGTGACCAAGTCTAACAAAGCGCTAGTTACAAGAAAGAGGGGCTGAAGTGAAAAAAAAGGAAAAGAAAGGAAGAGGAGAGGTATATGTTTTGTTGAATATGTTTTGCATACTTTTAAACCTTAAAAAATAAATAATGAAAAAAAAAATGCACAAAAAAAGCAAAATTTTTATGTGGTTAAACTGCTACTTATCTCCAAAATGCACCAGATTGCACAGATTTTAATATACGTTTTCAAAATCCCCTATAAGAAGGGGTCTTTCCATTAATAAGGGCTTGTCAAATTTCGAATCCCCCTTTCCCACACACACACACACAAAATGAACTGATCCGCCTCTGCATCATAATAAAAATGCATCTTATTTATGAAGCTCCTAATCCAGTGGTTTTAAGCGCATGAAAGCAAAGACAATAAATGAATAACGGGGGATTTCTGAGAAAATAACGGTGGATTTCGGGGGATTTCCGTAGATTTTGGGGGATTTCGGTAGATTTCGGGGGATTTTGGATAAAATATTCGGTAGATTTCGGATGATTTCGAGGGATTTCGGTAGATTTCGGGAGATTTCGGGGGATTTCGGTAGATTTCGGGGGATTTCGGGGAAAACAACAACCGTTTAAATACTGTACTGCTTAGATCGCAGTCCTGCATATTCTTCTATTAGTTTTCCGTTCATTTCATCTTTCATCAAACCTAATATCTTTTGGTTTGTTTTACTGTACAAAGGGTGAGTTTCAGGGTAATCACTAGTATCATAATGTTGTAGTTCTGATTTTAAGTCTTTATAAATATCTTCAGTAGGGATGTCTAGTATAAGTGAATCTGCGTCTGTGTATAAAACTCTGGCCTCTGGTATTTAGGTTTAAAGTAAACATAGTAAAATTCGAACATTAGTAATTTAGAAAGGTCAAGAATAGCTAGTCATGCCCATAAACATGGGTTTGTCTAGATTAACTTGTGTGGTTTTCAGGGTAATGGCATACAGGGAGTCATGAAACTCTTTGTAACCAAGGTATTGAGGCTTAGATGTTAATTTAATTGCTTGATTAGGCGATGTAATTAACCTGACGTCTTTTCGCTTGTATGGGTTCTCCATAGTTTTACCAAAACAGCTGTTATTCAGCAGCTTAAAGAAATCTTTTTCAATCGTAGATTGTGCTTGTTTTCTGAGTTCTGTGTTTTTATTGATGTACCCAGCCAAGACTTTCGTTTGTTTAAAGTATAAAAGCTTCTGAATGGCTGTGCACTTCATGCCATGTCTGACGTAGAACTGCAGGTTTCTGTAGTGACAGACGTAATTAGATTTATTATAGAGGTTGGGAATAAGTTTAAGTTGCTTGCATGCATTATTTCCGGTGCTATTGGGTAATCATTATGTAGGTCATGTAAGGCCTTGGGGTACTCTAGGTCAACTTCGACAATAAATCTTATAGTATGATCTTTAGGGTGATTTAAAATACTGTTTAACCACGTCAAGTTTGCAGGGTTTGGATTACCATGTAATTTGAAATCTGAAACCGGTAAAACTCACTCATTGCCCAACCGTATAAATTGTTAACATCTAAGTACATTACATAATTGTTTTCTGCGAGGCGTCATAATGCTTCAGGTATTTATTGTTGGCTTTGCAATAATTATGAGCTGCCACGCTTATTTCTCCATGAATGCCCGACTCAATCATTTTCATCATTACCTGGTCAGTTATGAGATCAATTTTAGAACCACTGAGAGAGAGGGAGAAGGTGATTTAAACGCCATCGCTCAAAGAGTTGTGGAAGGCGGCCTTTTATTACAATATATAACTGTTTTGATAATTTTTAAATGCACGCCAAAGCACTCTGTAAATCCGCCATTTGCTAATATATATGCGGATTTTTTGCGTCTTTGCTTTAAAGGTCGGAGGGAAAGTGAAATTTAAATGAAATATTCTCTTTTTAACAACTGTAGAATTCTTCACCTGTTATTAGATATATATATAATTCAAATTCTATGCCTGTTGTTGTAGTCTATTGAAGGCCATGACTAGAAGGTATTGACAGGGGTCTATACATGATTATAATGGCAGTGCTTAAAAGGCAGAGGCATGACTAGAACGAACAACATTCACCTTTACAAAGGTGACTGTAACGAAAGGGGTTTTATCAAGAACTGCGTGTATGCATGCGTGGATAAATCTGCGTGTCCTCCCGTCTCACACTTTTCTAAATCTCAAGGATATTTCTGTTGTCACACCCCCTTCTGTTACTAGAAACATAAGTCAACACAAATTTACATACGTACAGGAAAATCAATCAAGAAATATATAAACAAATACAATTCGTTTTCTGTACTCACGTGCATGTAGAAATAATCCGTGAATTACATACACTCACAATAACACACACACACACACACATATATATATATATATATATATATATATATATATATATATATATATATATATATATATATATATATATATATATATATATATATATATATATAATCATTGTAAAATACTATTATGTTAATAATACAATATTTCAATGATAAACAATATATACCTGCAGACACAGCTGCGAGAAGTTCAACACAACAACTCCTTAGCACAGTCAAGAAAAGAATGAATATATTTTTGAATGTACATTGGTGAGCCGTCATGTGACCAGCTCAACCAATAAGAATTTAGTTAGCAATTAAAAAAAATAATTACAGTGAACTTCGGATATATTAAAGTGCCCTGGGACCAAATAAATCTTTAGTATAACCGAATATTTAATACAAACGAAAATCCGTTTACAGTAAAGTTTTTAAAGTTTACTTTACTATAACCGAAACTTCGTTTATAATACAGTTTTAGAGGTTTACTTGACTATACCCGACTTCGTTTATAATAACGATTTTAGAGGGTTAATTTAGCATTACCGAAACTTTGTTTTTGTTTTAATTTAACGTTACTAATCCGACACTCTCATTATGAAGAGATAGAAAACGCTGGTCTAAAGTGTATGTGGATGCACAGGGCTGGATCAATCCATTTTCGAGGGAGGGGGTGGGGTGGGGTGCTAGTCTAGTTCTTTTTAAAGTGTATGGTACAGAGTGGTGAAACACCACTATGGGAGGCGAGATATAGCAAACGCGCGAGCATTTGCACGAGCAAATGCGCGAACCTCGCGCATTTGCGCGAGCAAATGATCACGCACTTGCTCGCGCGTTTGCTCAAACACTTGCTGGAGCAAATGAGCGAGCAATGGCGCGAGGTTCGCGCACTTGCTCGCGCATTTGCTCCAGCAAGTGCTCGAGCAATGGCGCGTGCGTTTGCTATATTCCGCTCCATAAACGTAAAAATTATACCCGGAAAAGAATGTGTATGTAAAAGAATTTGAAACGTGCACAAATTAAATATTTTTTGCATTTCTTAGTAATAATATTAATAATAATTAGTGAAAACTAGCACTACTAAACTTAATATTATTCATGAAATATTTAACATCAAACTAATGCGGATAAATACAAAATATCT
Organism: Oncomelania hupensis; assembly: GCA_036898135.1. Lineage (NCBI taxonomy): Eukaryota > Metazoa > Mollusca > Gastropoda > Littorinimorpha > Pomatiopsidae > Oncomelania > Oncomelania hupensis. Next base: position 22,342,838 of record CM072520.1, read on the forward strand.
AGGTCGGAAACATGTGTTCATTTTCAGTTCCTTTCCGTTGACAGTTTTCAGCAAAACCCTTATAGCAACGGGCGTAGCAACCGCTCGAGCAAATGATCGCGCATTTGCTCGAACACTTGCAGGAGCAAATGCGCGAGCAAGTGCGCGAGGTCCGCGCATTTGTTCGTGCAAATGCTGTCGCAAATGCTCGAGCGTTTGCTATATCTCGCCTCCCATACACCACCAGTAAAACTACTGTAACTAACTGCCTTACATAATTCTTCCAGTTGAACAAAAAATTCCATCTTCTTTTTTCTTTAGTATTTTATTTTATTTATTTATTGATTTTTTGTTGTTGTTGTTGCCAAAGGGGTGGGGGGCGGGGATGCTGCAGCATTCCTAGCACCCTCTCCCCCCCACTAACCCATGGATCCGGCCCTGGTACTGTACAAATAAAGAAGAAGAAAAGCAAAACAAATGTGTGAACAAATGACCTCTCGAATTTCCATCTTTTACCAGGATTTCTGGAGACTGTAATCGTCTGTATATTCACGTAACTCAACATCGTTCTAAATTGAGCTGACATTTGGCGCGTTATATACATGTACATTGGAATTGGGTCCCATTAATTGAATAGATTCACATAGTTGAACAGTTAAAATAAGACAGTGCTAAACGAACGAATCGCTTTCGTTTTTACATATTTTAATTTAGATTAATATTTCTGTGTTGGTTTGTTGTCCCTTGCTGAATTCCACACGAAAACTATGTTTTCCCATTTTAACTTACACCCCCACCCTCCCCAGCTCCAGCCCCCCACCCCCGGACAGCCGTCCATGAGTCGTCGTGGAGACGTTTCTCTTACCAGAGTTGCCAAGAACAAAATTCAAAGTATTTATTTGAGTAGTTGGACAAGCTCTCTCTCTCTCTCTCTCTCTCTCTCTCTCTCTCTCTCTCTCTCTCTCTCTCTGTCAAACATGGCCTTTTCAAACTTTAGATTGTCTTCTTCTTTGTGTTTCCATCCTCCCTCCCCCTCCCCCCCAATGGGTATTACCTATTGCTATCGTAATTACAGGTAAATAGCAATTACGTTACTTAAGTGAACATTATGAATATGCACTCATTGTCAAGATCTATTGTTTCTGGACACGGACACGTGATAACAAGTGATATTTCATGAAAGTGAAAAGGTCCGTTTTGCCTTTCGTGTGAAGCCACCAGAAATTCACGGGAAATAGCTGAAAAAGATACTTTTTTTATGAACACTTGCAGTAGGTCCATTGTCCCTTATTGGATTCCATTACGCTCACATATGTTGATTATTTTTGTTTATTAATTCGGGTATTATAAACTCTTCAAGAATACCTCTCTTATTACCCAGTTTGTGTATATTGATTGAAATTTTACAGTATTATTTGTTGATGTCCGTGTGTGTAAGTTTGGGTGTATGTGAGTGTGTGTGTGTGTGTGTGTGTGTGTGAGAGAGAGAGAGAGAGAGGGTAAGAGAAAGAGAGTAAGAGAGAGAGTCCAGTACGGATAAGAGATGTAATAACATGTGAGCCTTCGTGTCCTAATTATTTCAAACCAACCCTTTAATCGGAAGGATAAATCATAAAAGTAGATCATGAATTGTACATGTACTATCGTCATTGTGGGAAAACAAAAAGCTCACAAAATTAAAGCAAACAAAGACATGAACAAAACCTAAACAAGATGGTGGATTTTAAAAAAAAGATGGTTTGTCTTGCAAAGCCATGCAACAGCGTAGGAGTAAATCTCTTTTTTACTTCTCATTTGAAAGTGCAGTCCAGTCAAAATGTTGGTTTCCCAGTTCTCCATTGAATCGGATTCCTATCAGTACAAAAGGTATAATTATAATGTGTTCAACTTATAACACCCTTATTTAGTCATACACACATTTCGTCATGTATAGCGAAAGTGAAGTCTATTTTGCTTTGTGAGTTTCTAAGCTAGAGACTCTTTTTCTGCCAAACAGTGAAATCTCTCCTTTGGTTTTTCAATCTCCTTCATAATCACAGTTACTGTTGATGCAGAAATTCCAAATTGTTCAGCAATTTCTTTTTTTTTTCATCTTCCCATCTTCAAGTGCTGAATTAGATCTATTTTACGCTTCAGGGTAAGCGTGACGCGGCGATGTTGCGTCAACTTTAATACAGTAATCTCCCTTGAAACTTTATTATAAGCGGCAGCAAAACTCGCCAGGGGCCTTAGAAAACACTTTATTATAAGGGGACTTTACTATATTTTTTTTTTATATCCAATTTTTAAAAACAGAGACAAAGAAGAGTTTTGGTCGGGACCAAGACTGGACTTTACTAAAACCGAATATTTACTTTATCCGGCCTTTAATATATCCGGAGTTCACTGTAATAACTTCTCACAGGAAGAGACTACAATACATAAAGTCATCAGACCGAAATGCTATAAAACCGGTCCGTGACTTATACCCCCTTCCTGCAAAAAGAAAACGCCTGAGTTTTCTGAGTTTTATCAGAATTAAAAATTACTACAATTTTGGCCTCCTAAACCGTACAAACAAGCGAAAAAAACTGGTCATTATTACTTATCTTAAACATAAACATACTGCATTACGCATTCACACTAAGCGCAATGGACATACAAAAGTACAAAGGAAGTCCAAGCATGTCACCGTGACACAGCGAAATCAAAAATCAATAAGGTACACAACAGATCATTTTACAGTATTCCAATACATTTCCCGTATTAAATAGAAAGCATGTTCATTTTCCACAGATTTTATGGAATACACAGATCAACATTTAATCTTGACAGCATATCCGGCAGTACCAGGCAAGGCTTCAATCTCAAACTGAAACTCTTGGAGTGCCAATGCCCAGCGTGTGATTCGAGCATTTTTTAACTGACCCGAACGCAAGTAAGACAATGGCCGATGGTCAGTCTGAAGGATGAACGACTTTCCCCACATATACTTTGAAAGCTTTGTGAGGGCCCAAATGATAGCCAAGCATTCTCTCTCGATGGTACTGTACCGTGTTTCCCTATCAAGCAGTTTGCGACTGACGAATGTGACAGGGTGCAATTCTCCATCATGATCTTGAAGCAAAGCCGCGCCTATGACTCGCGTCACTACGGACTACGAATGAACGCGATATGTCTGGCAAGACAAGCACAGGCGAACTTGACAAGATCTGTTGGACAGCTCGAAGAGCCACTTCGCACTCGCCATTCCATTTAATCTGTCTGTGCGAACCCAAGCAGACCAAGTCTGTGAGGGGTTTGACTACTGTGGCAAAGTTTGGCACATAGCGTCTGTAATAACTTATGAGTACGAGAATCGAACGAACTTGACGTTTGCTTTTGGGAATAGTTATTTCAAACATCTTCTGCAATTTTGAACTCTCTGGTTTCAAGGTACCACGACCTACAATGTGGCCTAAAAATTCAAGTTCCTGAAAACCGGCGAAAATTTTGGACGGTCTAGCTGTTAGACCTGCAGCTGCAACTTTGAAAGAACACCTCGCACATGTGTGATATGACCGTTCCAAGTAGTGCTACATGTCAGAATGTCATCAAAAATGTTGATGGAAGACACTTTGTCAAGCTTCAACAGACGCATCATGCGTGCCAACGTAGCGGGAGCAGAGACTAAGCCAAAGGGCATTCTAATCCACTGAAACAGGCCTACATGGGTTGCGAATGCAGTCTTTTGACGGTCAAGTGGGTTCACAAGAATCTGCCAATAGCCCTTTGAGAGGTCAATTTTTTTTAAATAAGTACCATCAGCCAGTTGTGTAAACAAATCATTAATGTAAGGGATCGGCTCTGCATCAAAAACTGTGATTTTGTTGAGGTGCCTATAATCTATGCAAAATCTAGTTGAGCCATCCTTTTTTACAACTAGGACAACTGGAGATGCGTATGGGGAGCGTGACAGTTCAATAACCCCCATTTCGAGCATCGACTTGACTTCTCTTTCAACTGTCTCTTTAGATGTTAAAGGTAAATCATAGGGTCTAAGCCTTACAGGCACGTCTGACGTAAGCACGACGTCATGAAAAAGATCGCCTAGAAAAGTGCCGGGGGCGGTGGTAAGGATATCCGAAAACTCGATAAACACACCACGAAGTTGTTGTTTCTGACCCAATGTCAACTTGTCATCAAGATGGAGATCGTGTACACTTTCAGTTTGCGTAGATGCATACCTGTCAAGTGCTACGGATTTTTGCGTAGCGCTACGCATTTTAAACATTTTCCCATTGCTACTGCGTATCACAAAGCTGCTACGCAATGTTTCAAAAGTGACGATAATATTTTTTCACCAAGGGTGTTTTCGCGCGAAAGTAGTCTGTTCCGGTCGAGTCCGGTTTAAAGACACTTAGTAAAAGCACCGCACTTCCGCAACACGTGTTCGTTCAGAACTTCAGTCTACGATCAGTCTTTGTGTCATTAACATTATTCATTTCTCTTTGATTACTTTCATATTATATCAGCTGCCATTTAGTTATATTTTTATTAAATTAATTGGTATAAACTTTTGTGCAATGCTAATAGTTCTTTTCTTGGCATTGTAAATCATGTTTTGTGAATAAGCAAATTTGTTTGGGGGAAAAAATCTCATCTGCTTTTTTTGTGTCAGTGATTGTCTCCCTTGGTTTTTTTTTTATGATTGCCTAGCTTATTTTCTGTCTGTATGTTTGATATCTTTTTGTTTGTTTTGCATTTTCACTTTTATTTTGAAAAACGTACATGAAAATGTTTATAATGATAATGATAATGGTAATAGCTAAAGTGTTGTGCATTAACAAGATTTTACAATAAATTTGTAAACACATTGGATGTGTGTGTTTATATTGGATGCAGAAGTTTCCAGTTTTGTTGCGAATCGCGTGATTCACATTAGTGCTACACCAAACCTCCATTTGCTATGGTTTTTCTGTTAAATTGCTACACCACAACCCGAAAACCCCTTGACAGGTATGTAGATGACACAGTAGGTATTGTGATACTATCAGAATCAGCCTCTGCTGAAATGACGGCAACGGATGCTATCTGTACCGAGTCTGCATACACTGGTATAACATAAGGCAGACTTTGAGCAACGGCATCAGCACCATGTAGCTCTTCATCCAATGGTTGGATAACGTTCGAAGGCATGCTGGGTAACTGACCTACCTTAGTATTTAGGTGAACTCTGTTGGCACATTCGTCGAAGCATAAATCATCTGAATTATTCACCTCTAGTGCAATCTGAGCAGTTGGTTGGCGCCTAAGGTACTTTTTCAAAAGATTTGCATGGAACACGTTTGTCTTTCCGTTGACAATAATTTGATAGTCCGGATGCATAGCTTTGCTAACTCGGAAGGGACCTTTTCACTGCATGAGCAATTTATTTGAATCCGTAGGAAGCAACAACAGTACTTCGTCACCTTCCTTGAAAGACCGAGGTTTTGCCTTCCTATCATGATAGTGCTTGTTTTTGGCTTAAGCTGTTCTGGTGTTTTCTTGAGCCAACTCACAAGATTCCAAGATCTTGTTTTTGAGATCAAACACATACTTGTACAAATTCTTTGCATCGTCATTTTGAGAACCTTGTGACCAAGTATTTGCAAGTAGTTGGATGGGTCCGCGAGCGCGACGACCAAACAAAAGTGTAAATATTTAGAATCCAGTGCTCTCACTAGGAAGCTCTCGACACGCGAAAAGTACCGCGGGCAAATACCGATGCCATGCTTTTGGTTGTTTTTGAATAAGCTTCTTCAACATTGGTTTTAACGTCCCATGAAAACGTTCAACACAGCCATTAGCTTGTGCGTGATATGGCGACGTATGTATGGCCTTGATCGATAGCAAATGGTTAATTCCACGCATGAGATCCGAGTTGAACTGAGTACCACAGTCTGACAAAATTTCCTGTGGACATCCCATACGAGAGAAAACGGAAAACAGTGCTTCACCGACCGAAACCGAGTCAATGTGTCACTTTGAGTGTCTTGAGGCTCTGGGTATGCTTGGGCAACAGCAGCATTGCCAACAGCAGAAGGACACCACGTCGATATGTGACCTACACCCCAACAATAGCAAACTATGCACTGTCTATTCTGTTTTTTGTTAAGAGGAGGTCTACCTGTGAAACGAGAACCAGGTCTCGAATACGTATTGCCACATCCACGATGAGCCTGACTGTTTTGAGCGCCCTGTTGATTATTCATGTTCTGATGTGCAAAACCCCTATTTGGAATAGGACCTGCGGGTTGGTAGTTTCCACGTGGAGAGTCACGAAATCCCGATCCCTGGAAATTATTCCATCTTTGACCCGTCCCACGAACTTGATTCTGAGTGGGCACATTCTGAGAAATAGACGCGGAGGCAAAAATCGAGTCATCTGACTTCCGTGTCAGTTTCTTTTCCGGATGAGAAATGCTTCAGCACTGTCTATCAAAGCCGCGAATTTTGTCAAATTTCTTTCTTTCAAAACCACAGCGAGATCTCTCGAAACAGAAGCAATAAACTGCTCACACAAAATAAGATCCATAGTCCATCAAAAGACTTTTCACAATCCGATAGTTGGATCCATCTTTCCAACAGATGAGAAAATCGCTTTGAAAAGGTTTCTCCCACGTCAGGCCTAACCGATCTGAATTTTTCTCTGAATCCATCTGCAGTGCACTGAAATTTCTTAAGAAGTTTTTGCTTAAGATCATCATATGAAACTGCACCGGCAGCAGACAAGGAATGAAAAACAGCTAACGCCGGGTCTTGTAGCAATGCCGTTAAGTACACAACCCATTTACTGCTATCATAATGGAGAGCTTTGGCATATGCCTCAAACCAGTACAAAAAAGAGTCAATGTCATCCCTATTTTCTTTGAAGACGGGTAGTTGGGGTAACTTTGGAAATGAAGGGTTAGAACTTCGTGTTCTAGGGCCAGTGTGCTCGCTCTGCAATTCAGCCTGTTTCAATTGAAGTTCAGTTTCTTTTTCCTTTAGCTTAAGGCTTTCTCTATTAAGTTCCATCTGATAATCCATTTTCTTCTGTTCATGTGCCAATCTCCTTTCCTGTTCTAATCTTTTTTCATCACTTTCCCTTTCTAATCTTTTAGCATCCTGTTCTAACTGAAATCGTTTTGCCTCTCTTTCCTGTTCCTGTTTAACATGTTTTCTTTCCTTGGCCCTATCATGTCTCTGAAAACACTGATCAGTGTACTGCTGTAGCTTTTGGTCAGTAAAACCTATATTCTGGGCTTGAGTCAAACATGAATTAAAAAGAGCACCATATTCCTCAGCAGAAGACATGATCAGTTGAATTCAAAAGAAAATAAATTACTAAAAGTCAGACAATGCGAGTGACAATTCAACGACTAACTTTATGTTATACAAGTCAAAAATTAGTTTCCCAAGTTCCACAAGGCCATAATTATTACAAAATCAAAAGCAAATTCAAGTTTGACAAAAGAAAATAATTCAAGATCGAAGCATGCAAAGTTTGTCAGATCAAAATTATTTAGAAGACAATGCAAGTTCAAGTTTGACAAAAGAAAATTATTTCAAAATTGAAGCAAGCTAAGTTTGACAAAAGAAAATTATTTCAAAATGAAAGCAAGTTCAAGTTTGACAAAAGGAAATTATTTCGAAATCAATGCAAGTTCAAGTGTGACCAAAGAAAATTATTTCGGAATGAAAACTAGTTCAAGTTTAACAAAACAGCATACCATAAAAGAAAAGAAAAACAATGTTTAGATTATATTCAGTTCAAGTACAAACAAGTATCAGAAAACCATACTAAATGCAACTATTAATAACTGTAACAACTACCAATATTTAAATCCAAATCATGAACAAGTAAAATTTTATAAGTAATTTGTTTTGAAAGAAAAAAAATGAAACACTATATTAAATAAACAAACAACGACAACAAAGTCACAACACAACAAAGAGAGAACTAAAATTCTAAACTAATATCGGTACAATAGAATACAAGAAACCAATAGAAAAACAAAAACAATAACAATAACAACTGAGTTCTATTTCAGCTAGAAAACACCGTAAGTTCCCTTAAAATGCCAAAAAATAAATCCTAAATACTTAAAACAATTAAAATAGGGATGTGACAACTATAAATAACTAGACAGGATCCTACTAAGTATAGAAAGAAAAAGAAAACAAAACAATACTGAATAGCTGAACTAGAATTAGGCAATATATATATACAACAGGAAGAAAACATTAATCTAAGCCCTCTCTGATCCCAGAACTATACAAAGAATCAGACCCGCAAGGAAAGAATCAGAGGCGGGGTATAATCTATATAGACGCTAACATACTACCCAAAAAGAAATGAAAACAATAATGGAACAAGTCAATTACACAGTACAGATCAAAATTAACTGCCCAAATTTATACAAAACCCTTCTATTGTTTATTCTTATACTTATTCAATTAAATCCCACAATATAAACTCCAAATAAGATAAATGACAAATAAATAATCTAAACTCCCACTAACTAACTACGGGTTTCAGGGTCACCACTGCAACGAAAGGAGTTTTATCAAGAACTGCGTGTATGCGTGCGTGGATAAATCTGCGTGTCCTCCCGTCTCACACTTTTCTAACTCTCAAGGATACTTCTGTTGTCACACCCCCTTCTATTACTAGAAACATAAATCAACACAAATTTTCATAAGTACAGGAAAATCAATCAAGAAATATATAAACAAATACAATTCGTTTTCTGTACTCACGTGCATGTAGAAATAATCCGTGAATTACACACACTCACAATAACACATATATAATAATAATAATAATAATAATAATAATAATAATAATAATAATAATAATAATAACGGATTTTTATATAGCGGATACTCCAGCCTATGACCAGACTCACCACGCTTTACATAGTAATTACATATAAGTACATGCACTCGATAAAACATCGCTTTAGCTACAATACACCAAAAGACAGAACAGTAAGGGCAAAATTATTTACACATATGTACACAAATTACAATTTACAACTATGTACACAAATGACAGAAAAGACAAATAGAATAGCAGAAACCTATTCACAGCTATTTATATGCCCGGTTAGGCCCAGGAGGAAAAACAGTATAAATATGTACAGCCGTGTATACACTTACAGATCAGACAGAGACAAAGAGGAGAGAATGGTAGCGGGATACAAATCATTCTGAATAGTGAAGTTTGAAGAGGTGGGTTTTGAGGGCCTTTTTGAATGCTCGTGTTGATTGTATGTTGCGGATATGGGAGGGAAGGGAGTTCCACTGCTTAGGTGCAGAGTACGCGAATGCACGTTGGCCGTATGTCTTAGTGCGGGTGACGGGAACCTTGAGTGTGCGAGTGTCAGCAGAAGATCTTAAAGTGCGTGAAGGAGAGTAGACAGACAGTAGATCAGCAAGGTAGGAGGGACAAGAATCTGTGAAGAAGTTGTGACAGAGAACAGAGAGTTTGTACTCTATGCGTGCTTGCACAGGAAGCCAGTGAAGGGAATGTAGTAGAGGTGTGATGTGATCGCGTTTCTTAGCTCGGAATACTAGTCTAGCTGCTGAGTTCTGAACCTTTTGTAGCTTGTCAATGATGTGTTTTGGGGGAGCCAGCGAGGAGAGAGTTTCAATAGTCAAGACGAGAAAGGACGAGAGCGCAGACTAGGGTTTTGGTGGCAGTGAGTGTAAGATAGTGGCGAAAGGACCTGATTTGGCGTATGGCCGTGTATGCAGAGTGACAGACGTTGGAGATGTGGTTGTTGAGGGACAGGTCATCGGAGAGAATGTAGCCGAGATTTCTTGCTGAGGATGAGAACTGAATGTTTGTAGTCCCTACTGTAAGCGATGTTGGGAGAGGCGGGAGTGAGGAGGAGGTGTTGTGCTTGTGAATGAGGGGGGCTTCGGTTTTATCGTCATTAAGCTTAAGCTTGTTGAGTGTCATCCATGACTTAATGTCTGTGATGCAGTTCTTCAAGGTTTGAACAGTGGAATTAATGAGAGAGGGGGCTGTGGATTTATAAAGTTGTGTGTCGTCTGCAAATGACTGACTCTCCACAGCATGCTTTCTAAGCAGGAGAAGCAGTGGCTTGGTGTACAGAGTGAATAACACCGGCCCTAAAACGGAACCCTGAGGCACGCCGCACACCAAGTCTGCTGTGCTGGAGAAACAGTCATCGACAGTGACTGCTTGTGATCTGTCGGAAAGATATGAGTGGAACCAAGCCAGGACCGAGCCGGAGATTCCAAAGTAGTGTTGAATAGTGTTAAAGAGAATGTGGTGGTCGACTGTATCAAAAGCGGCTGAGAGGTCTAGTAAAGTGAGAACGGAGACGTTACCATTATCTAAGGCCAGCAACAGATCGTTGGTTACCTTTAGGAGGGCTGTCTCAGTGCTGTGGAAGGGTCGGTAGGCAGACTGGTTGGGGCAAAGTAAAGCGTTATCATATAGGTAGGCAAACAGTTGTTTGAGAACAATTTTTTCTATGACTTTGGACAGGAAGGAGAGGTTTGAAACAGATCTATAGTTCTTTAAATTATTTTTGTCTAAACTTGGCTTTTTAAGGAGGGGTTTGATGACAGCCGTTTTGAGCACAGATGGAACAACACCAGAGGACAGACTCTCGTTGATAATGTGAGTAATGGTCGGGAGTAGAGGGTCAAGATTCTCTATCAACATGGGGGTAGGAATGGGGTCAAGAGAGCAAGATGTTGGTTTTGAGCTTAAGATGACTTTCTTGACTTCTTGCTCTGCTATTGGTTGAAAAACTTCCATCTTTGCGGTAGTGAGGGAAGATGAGAATGGGTTAATGAGTGGGATCTCATGGCTGTCAAGAGCGTCCCTTATGTCAGCCACTTTCTGTGTGAAATACTTACAAAATACATCTGGGAGCTGACATGGTGGATGAGTGGATGGGAGTGATGTTGCATTGCTCTTACCCCTTAGCTGATTGCAAATGTTGAACAACTGTTTACAAGTTTCGCTGCTGCTAATTCTGTCGCTAAAGTACCGGGTTTTAGCAGTCTGAACTATTTTAGTGACCCGTTTTTTTGCAGCGGTGAAAATCTGCTTGCTGACTTCTAAACCCGATTTAAGCCACTTTTTCTCTGCTTTGCGTCGGTGTTTCTTCGCCTCGGAGAGCTCGTCCTTGATAGACTCGTACCAGGGTGCTGAGCGTGTGATCCCAGTCACCGTTCACAGAGAGAATTAAATGTCGAGAGTCTCACTGAGATTATAGTTAGATCTGACTTGGTAATCCTCTGTCTCTGTCTGTGTATTCTCTTTTGTTTCTCTCTCACATTATTCTTCTCCTTGTCCTTGTTTCTCTTCTCTCTCTCTCTTCTCCGTTCACTTCTCCATCTCCAACTCTTCTCTGGCTACTGCTGCGGTGGATACTGCCGCCGCTGCCGCTGCTGTTGCTGTTGCTGCTATCGCTGCTGCTGCTGCTATCGCTGCTGCTGCTGTTGCTGCGGCTGCTGTTGCTGCTGCTTTGGCTGCTTTTGCTGTCGCTGCCGCTGTTGCTGTGGCTGCTACTGTTGCTGCTACAGCTTCTTCGACTTCTTCTTCTTGACTCTTTCTTCTTCCTCTCCTTTCTTTTTCCACCTTCATCTCCTCTTCTTCTTCTTCTTCTCCTTCTGCTTGACTCTTTGTCGTCTTCTTGATTCTTCTTCTTGATTCCTTCTTCTTCTTCTTCTTCTTCTTCTTCTTCTTCTTCTTCTTCTTCTTCTTCTTCTTCTTGATTCTTCGTCTTGATTCTTCTTCCCCCTTCTTCATCTTCTTCTTCTTCTGCTTCCTCTTCCTTTCTTCTTCTTCTTTGTCTTCATTCTTCTTTATTCTTCTTCTTCTGCTTTCTCTTCTTTCTTCTTCGTTTTCCTCTTTATTCTTCTTCATTCTTCTTTTTCAGCTTCCTCTTCTTTCTTCTTCTTCGTTCTCTTTCTTCTTCTTTATTCGTCTAAATTTCTTGATACAAAGACTTTCTTTTGATTACTACATATACCTCTCTCTCCTCTCTGTGACGGGACCAGACCAGCAATACAATTCAAATCTCAACGATGTCGAATACAGTTCACCCATATGGAAATTGTAAAACTAATTATAACAACTGATTATTACACCTTGACACCGATTAATTTCATTCACAAAAATAAATATAATGTTGTACACTGCAATTTGAGGTTTCAACTTCAAATCAAATAAAAATCCGACTTCAATTCATTAATCAAAAATATACAACGATCCACCATCCTCATAAATCTCCCTATTCCATCCTTCATACTAATATCAAAATTATTTATTATTAATTCTATTCCACAACAAGTAGAATATAATCATTGTAAAATACTATTATGTTAATAATACAATATTCCAATGAGAAACAATATATACCTGCAGAAACAGCTGCGAGAAGTTCAACACAACAACTCCTTAGCACAGTCAAGAAAAGAATAAATATATTTTTGAATGTACATTGGTGAGCCGTCATGTGACCAGCTCAACCGATCAGAATTTAGTTATCAATAAAAAAATATTAAAATTAATATCTTCCCACAGGAAGAGACTACAATACATAAAGTCCTCGGATCGAAACACTATAAAACTGGTCTGTGACAATGACAGTCAACAAACAGTAATTACAGAATACAGTGTGCATTGAGCTTCTAAGGTTTTTGAACACTGACTATCATGATATTCTCTGTAAGCAGACTACATAAACAAAGCTGAGGATATTGATTATTTCAGCCTTTGGCCGCAGTTACTGCCCCTAGCAAAAGGGAATTCCAGGTTCTGTTTTCAACTAGATCATATGCTTAATATAAATTTCTATGTATATATCTAAGCAAAGACAAATTTTGCTGCCTCTCACGTACCCAACGCTGAACACGGTTTTTTATGGATGATTTTATTACCCAAACAGTGCCGTAAAACTGAAACATTAAAAATATCACACACACAGAACATTTATTATTAAAACTTATAAAAGATTAGGTAAGAGGAGAAGATGACGGTAATTTTCACAGTAATTAATTTAAATATTAACATGGAGTACAATTTTACACACACAATTGCCACAGCAAAATGAATAACAAATTATAATTTATATGACAATGATAACTTACAACAATAAATATGACTAGGTGTACATTACTGGCATCAAGTATCTATCCTATCCTATCCTATCCTATCCTGTCCCGTAACCCGGAGGTCGTAGGAGCACCACAGATGATCGTATAACCAGTATACTCCATCTTTCTCTGGCCCCAGCAGCCATTGATGGCTTCGCTAAGTGTCAAACCAGTCCATTCTCGAATGTTGTCCTCCCACCTCTTTTTCGGTCTCCCTCTTCTTCTACCTCCTTGCACTGTGCCTTGCAGAAAAGTCTTTGCAAGGCCTGATGATCTGGTGACGTGGCCATACCATCGGAGTTTCTGTTTCTTCACCAATGTGGGCAGGTCATCGTGTTGTCCAATGGCTTGTGTGATGGTCTGTCGGACTTCGTCATTGGTGATGTGTTGGGTATAGGAAATGCCCAGAAGTCTTCTGTAGCACCTCATCTCCATGCTTTGTATTCTTCGTTGGAGATCTGCTGTGAGGGTCCATGTTTCGCAAGCATATAGGAAGATGGAGATGACAAGGGAGCGCAGCAGTCTTACTTTGCAATGTAGACTGATGGTCCTGTCTTTCCAAATGGGCTTCAACCTTGTCAGGGCAGCAGTTGTTTGTGCGATCATGGAGAGGACTTCCTGTCGGGACCCATTGTCTGATACAATGGCTCCTAAATATTTGAAGCTAAGCACTGTGTTGAGGCATTGGCCTTGGACTTAGTGTAACGTGGGGTTTGGTTGTTACTGGGCTCTGCACAATGGATTGCTGTAACCCTCACGCTTTATTCTATGGGACCCGCTAGTGAGGCACCCTGTGAATTACTTTAATACATTTATTTATTTAGCTCGGTCTGTGTTAAGGCTGGGGTACAGAGATAGATAGAAAAATGGTAAAAGATTACTGTCTCACTAGCTTTCACACGGATATGAATCATATGTAGTCCAGCCACTTGATAACAGTTAAAATCACACATTTATTTCTTCAATCTACTCTAAACAAGATCTTCGATGTACTAATCTACCTTAAAAAGTCAAGAGTCAATGCAACTGATTTCATCGCTGATAGTCTAGGCAGCTGTTATTCCTTCATAGGGCACTGGCTACTAACGTTCTTGAAGATTGGACTACTGTGGTCCGTTTTACAGTTTTCTGGAGAGTGGACTACTGTGGTCCTTTTGCTATCAGTTTTAGTGCTCTATTTCCTGGTCACTAACTTCTGTGTAGCGGGTTTGAAGCCCTTCGGTGAGGTAGCTTCTGGTACACGCTGGGTCGTCGTGTAGTTTGGTCCCTTGACACGCTGTGGTGTCTTGGAGGGTGTTTTACAGGATTGCTCTCTCAGTCCTGTGCTGTAGAGGCTAAACAGCCAACTCGTCTTTTCTGTGGAGTTGGGCGCACGGTATATCTCGCCTGTTCGTCTGTAACATAAGAGACGAAATTCTGCACAACCTTGAATAATAGGTCTGTGCAGAGCGTCTCACTGAAAGCCAAAGTAGCCCTCAGTGATAGCTCCACATCTCTATACATAAGCGACGAACATTCTGCTACGTCCGTGGTCCACTGGAATCTCAACTCTAATTTCCTATACATACATAAATATGACTCGTGGCTAATTATACACATAAGGAATTAATAATATTATAAACATTCACTGGTACAGCCACTGGTCTGCAAACATTAATATAGGTTAACCAACAGTGGTTCCGTCAGGTATACAACATGGCGGCGCAACCGGTCGTGTTTTGCCACGTGGTCACGCAACGTTGGACGAACAATTCAATTCTATGCATAGCAAATTCAACAAACATAATTCAACAATAATATAAATATATCACGATGAGACAGAAGTATGTTCATTTACCTGTTTGACAAAGTCAGGCCCGTGCCTACTTGATTGAATTCTAAGATTCTCAAGTCCTGCTTCCTTGTCTATTCAGGAGAGATCTTACTGCTAACTGTGTAGCTAGTTACTGCTCCTCGTCTCAAACTCGACTGCCGTTCTATCTCTCTACTTGAATCAGCCAGACCTGGTTGATTCCATTTTAAACTGTGTTCCCATTGGTTGGTAATCGACTCGCCTAACGTAGCTACGATGATGTCATTGCCTTCGCTCCTACCGTCAGCTACCACTGAGTGTAAACGGCAGTATATCATTGCTACGCTTGATTACTTCCATCGTCTGCTGCAGCCTAACATTAACATTCTAAGATTACATTGACTAAACAAGGCTACAACGTAAAGTAAGCAGGGTAAACTGGTCCGTTCGTCACAGGCTCCCTCAACTGAAAAAAGGCGATGACTACTGGATTCGACCTTTTTCTACGACCGGGCCTAGTTTAACACTGCACTATCCTAGGGTCCTATTTACAAGCTAGTTAAGTTGCTCTACCTGAGCTGCAATGCTATGCCAGGTAGCTATGGACACTAGTGACAGGGTTTTACTGGACGGGGACGAATTCTGGTGCTGTGACCCCTTGGGGTCATGAGCAATCTTGCCACTGTAGATTGTTCTAACCTATAAAGGGAAAAGTGAACGCCCCAGTTGAAAACCTGTCTTTCCTTTGTAGGCAAGACCGATTCACTGCGGCAACAGTACCCTCGTTGGAGTGCCGGGGGTTTCAGTATAAATAGTATCCCCACTTTATGGAAATTTAGTGCTTTAAATTCCCACTGTCGCTGTCTTCCTCATTTACTCTTTCCCATTCCTGCTCTGTCCTCTCACTCTGCTATACTATCTTCTTCTTCGCTGGATCAGTGGCCTACCTTTTTTCTTGAAAACTCTTCCTGGACAAGACTCCTTGTTTGTGTATGAGGTCTGTTGGATCAGCTTATGAGTGTTGGACGCTTTCTGCCGGGTGGTCACTAGGGCTTCCTATGATGTTATTATTGAGCAATATAGGCATTTTATATGTATATGTTTTGTTGATAATTTATAATAATGTTTGTATTATATTTTGGTTTTGTAACCGGGGGTTCGAGTATTTGGGGTAAAGCCTCAGCCGTCCCTTGCGTGGGATGTCTTTATTGTAAAGTGACTGGCCGGTGGAGGGCATTCAATTTTCCCACTAGGGTTGTTTCAGCAGATCTTTTATGCGGATCGGGGGTTGTCCGGTCCTGATTTGGCTCGGAAGAGTCCGCTGGACCTAAAGCAACAATCAATCAATCAATCAATTCTGGTGCTGTGGCCCTTAGTTGTGTTGGGTGGGCGACAGCTGCTGTGTCCTCCACGAGATGGCGACTGAGGTAGTCGGCTCCGTGGTTCTCTTTGCCGGGGATGTACTCGATTCGGAATGAGTATGCCTGAAGGGTGAGTGCCCATCTCATCAGGCGAGAGTTCAAGGATTTGGAGGCTGCCAGGAACGATAGTGGTTGGTGGTCCACCTGAACTGTGAAGTGTGTCCCATACAGGTACAGTTGAAACTTCTGTATGGCCCAGACTAGTCCAAGGCATTCTTTCTCCGACGTGGCGTAGTGGGTCTCGGCGGGTCTCAATTTTCTGCTGGCGTAAGCGACAGGAAATAGCGTATCTGCATTCTTGGAGTCGCGCTGTAGCAGTACTGCTCCGAGTCCTAAGTCACTGGCGTCGGTGCGAAGAACGAAGGGCTGAGTCAAATCGGGTAGGTGGAGTACTGGCGCCGATGTCATTTTGTCCTTGATTGTTTGGAATGCTGTCTCGCATTCGGCTGTCCATACGACTTTGTCCGGGGCGATTTTCCGGGTTCCATTTGTCAGTGGTATGGCGATGCTGTTGTAGTTGGGGATGAACTTCTGGTAGAAGCCGCAGAGTCCTAGAAACGACTGCACTTCCTTTTTGGTCTTGGGCCTAGGAGCGTCGAGTAGGCGTTTCACGGTCTTTTCTACCGGTTGCAGGCTTCCTTGACTTATGGTGTGTCCCAGGAATTCTAGTTCCGTGAATCCAATCTGGCACTTGGTGGGTCTTGCCGCCAATCCAGTGTCTCTGAGGCGGGCGAGAAGTTGTTGTAGGAGCGTGACATGTTCCTCCCACGTAGGTGTTGCGATGAGGATGTCGTCCATAAACGAGTGTAGGTGCTCGCTGCTCAGGGGTGCCAGGAGTTTCCGCATCATGGCGCTGAAGATGCTGGGTGCGTTGTGGAGTCCGAATGGAAGTACATTGAATTCGAAGTGTCCTTCCATAGTGCTAAACGCTAGGTACTTTCGGACTTGTGGTTGTACTGGTATCTGGTAGTATCCTTTGCTGAGGTCGATGCGTGAGAAGTACTTCGCTCGCTGTGGCTTGGCAAATAGGTCTGTCTGGTCCGGGAGTGGCTCTGGCTGGAGCTGCGTTACGGCATTCAACAGTCTGAAGTCGATGCACAGTCGATGCTCTCCGTTGGGTTTTCGCAACAATACCGTGCCTGCGCTGTAGGGTGAAGTAGACTCTGAGATGATTCCGGCTGCCAGTAAGGTGTCTATCTCTTCCTTGATGGCTCGCTGCTGCGACAGTGGCATCGGGTAGAGCTTCTGGCGGACGGGTGTTGGGTCTGTCACCGTTAAGGTTACTTCGACGAGGTCTGTCCTCCCTGGTCGGTCTGTGAGCACAGTCTGATGCTGTCGAATGACCTGTAGTACTTGCTGTTGCTGTTTGGCAGCTAGGTCTCCGTTGAGTATCACGTCTTTGTGGGTTTCTTTGGAATGCAGGGGATACTCTACTGCATTCGTCTCCATGCTTTCTCCTTCTTCCGCGATGGCGATGGCTAGCAAGTTGTGAGTGCTGGGGGTCGCTGGTCGGTCCGTATACTTCTTGAGGAGATTGATGTGGAGGTATCGGGCTCTCCCGTTCACCTCTACTTGGTAGACTGTCTTGGATTTCTTGGCAGTCACCCGGTACGGTCCTCTCCAAGCGATGTCCAGCTTGTTGGTTCCACTTGGAAGTAAGAGTAGCACTTGATCGCCGACTTGTAGTTCTCTGTCCTTCGCGTGGCGGTTGTAGTACTTCGCCTGACGGGCTCTTGCCTTTTTCAGTGCTTCACCAGCTTTCTTCCACGTTGCTTTGAGGGTTTCCTGCAGGTCTGCGACGTACTTGGTGGCACCTCTGGGTGTGTCGTCTATTTTGGCTTCCGTCCAACTTCTGCGTAGGGCTTCTGCTAGAGGTCTGCCGAATAGCAATGTTGACGGGGTGTAACCTGTGGCTGCATGGGGCGTTTCTCTATATGCGAATAGTGCCGCATTCACGTAGGTGTCCCACGCTTCTGGATTGTCGTCGGCGACTTTCCTGAGTATGGTGAGAAGGGTTCCATTCAGTCTTTCTACTTGTCCGTTGCTGGCTGGGTGGTACGGTGGTGTGCGAATGTGATGAACTTGTATCAACTCGAACACGTCTTGCATCAGGCGGCCGGTGAACTGAGATCCGTTGTCCGTTCTAATGCTGTCCGGGAATCCGACTCTGGTAAAGATGGCGATGAGTGCATCTGCAATCTTCCTGGTGTCAATTACTGGCAACGGGACTGCTTCGCACCACATGGTACAGGCGTCGACGAGTGTGAGTAGAAATCTGTTCCGCTTCTTGGTCATGGGCAATGGTCCTACTATGTCTACTGAGACTTGCTGGAATGGCACGCCGACTACTACTGATGGTCCTAAGGTAACTGGTACGGTGTGAAGACGCGGGGAATATCGTTGAACTTGGTGACAAGATTTCACGTAGCGCTTGACATCCTCCGTGATTCCTGGCCAATAGTAGTGTGCGCTGATTCTCTGCACTGTGGCTCCAATCCCCATGTGTCCGCTGAGTGGCATGCTGTGACGACACGAGTTTCAGCACAGAGAGAGCTATATTTTGTGCGAAGTTGCACTTCTCTACTGTGTAGTGTACATAGATAGCTTGGCTGTTTTTCTTTATTGCGTACGAAAGAATGCAGTGGCTGTAAGTCCACGTGCGTAACGTAGTAAATAGGGGTATGTAGAAATAGAATAGGGGTACTGACGAGAACTCGACCGGTTTGCCTTTGGCCTGGGTTGCGTTTAGTAAGGCAGAGTAGATTTGGTGCTTTTTGCGAGAGGTCAGCTTTAGTCAAGCAGTAACCTTGTGACTGTATGTCGAATTAGAATTAGGTGTTCTTGCTTGAAAGGGTGTTGTAATCGTTGGTTCGAACCACCCAAGGCCGGTCCTGATTTGGCTCGGAAGAGTCCGCTGGACCTAAAGCAACAATAAATCAATCAATCAATCAACCACCCAAGGTCTTATGCCTTCGTCGGGGTAAGAATGTCTAGAGTCTGAGTTAAAGGAGGATTGTAATTGCCATTTATTGAGGATAAATGTAGAATTCCTTCCTAAGGTTGTGTAGTCCTCTATTGGGCACCTGCCGAGGCTCAAGGTCTTTTGAAGAATTGAGATGTCCTTATTGTTGTGAGAATAACTAGCAAATAGCCAGAAACGAAATTAACTCTCAGGACTAACCAGTGTGTGTAACTGTGTTGTGTTGTTACTGTGTTGGGGATGTGTGTCACAGGCCGAGACCTAAAACGGTGAGTAAAACCCTGTAATTCAGTTTCTTAGTGGCAAGCGCTCCGAGACTGCGTACGCGAATGGATGGTGGTGAGTGAGGGGGAAAGGGATGTATCGTGATGAATAATGATTTATTGATTTTGGGTATGATTTTCATATGATTTTCTTGTTATGTACATGAACGGGAAATGTCGTTGCTGCTGTTGTGGCTAAAAGTGGGTCAAGGGTGACGATGAAGAATGCATGTTAGAGAGAGAGAGAGAGAGGGGGGGGGTGTATGTAAAGGGAGAGAGATAATTGTACTATGCTGGAGAGAGGTGGAAAATATGGATATGAGGAGAGCATGTTTATATTATAGTACGATAAGATAGTATGGATAAAGGGAGATAATCGTGACGTAGTATATTAGATGAGAGGGATGGTGAGGGTGAAGATGGGTATGGAATGAATTAGGATGTGTGATTGAAGTGTGGTAGTAATGATTATGTATATTTATAAAAATGACTGTGCTTATGAAGAGATTAATTATTAGTATCGAGAGTTGCATTATATTATTGAAACGTATGCATAGCATCATGTATTATTATCATTGTTGTTATGCACAATCAGGTCAAGATGGCGGACGAAGGAAGGCGTATTATGTTATATAGCATTTGTGTTTTGTAGGCAGACTGTTAAGACTATATATTTGCTTACAGGTTTGAGCTGTATTATACCGTTTAATCCATTGCTGATGTAGTTGTGTTTCCACTACACCGTTACCTTTGTGCTGGACGTGCTACTGTGCTGTAACCCTTGCCTCTACAGCTGGGAAGCGTGGACGTTGACTTCGCCACTACCGCCTTGTCTTGCCTCGGTATCATGGGCGTCGCCATTTACCACAGGAACTCCATGCACCACACCCGCGCACACACAGACTTGCACAACACGCACATAAAAACATACTTCATTTATTTAGTAAATCATCCATCATATTGAGTGAATAACTGTGTAGCTCCTACTGAGCTCTGACTATCTGACAGTTTGAACAGTGCTTCTGACCTGCAGGCTAACTTGAATAATAGTTCGAGTATAAAATATTTGCAACTCCATTCTTCATTTGAAATTTATGATATTCTGAGTTGGTTGTTTATTGATATTTTGTTGTACCTTTTGTGGGGAATCTGTTGATGTTTAGTTCTGTTTGGATAAACAAGGGAGGTAATTGTTAGACAATACTGGGGTGGGGGTCTCGATAGGGGTGGAGGGTGGTTTAGTACCCCATTGTCCTGTGTGTGTATGTTTAATTGTTGAATAAAAGAGTGTGATTGTTATTCTGGCATTTGTGTTAGTTTATTTTTGTTTGAGTTTCTATCTCCCCACTCGTTGTTGAGCTGACGTCGCGGAACCCGCTCGGGTGACGTGACACATGCTGTGGCCTAATTTTAGTACTTGGGCTCGAAGGGTGGCTGGTAGTACTAGTTGGGTGTGATCTCCATCTCCTTGGCGATGTAGTACTCCGTCTTCCATGTAGAAGTGTCCTTTTGTGCGGGGGTGTGTGCGCCTTGGGTAGCTTCTGGAAGCACTTGGCTATCGAGGTGTCCACTTTCTGTGCTGTTTTGATCTCTTCGAGTCCTGGATTCGGAGTTAACTCGGGCTGGGGTGGTTGGGTTTTAGCTTGGGCCCTGGTTTGCACTGCAGCTATCTCTACAGTTTTAGGGGGCGTGCATAAGAACACATACCTACATCCTAGCACTAGATCATACAGGGGTTTCTGTAAAACAGCTCAGGGCTCGAAATTAGCGGGGGCCCGGGGCCAAAAACCCGCAAAGTTGATTTCGGGCTCGGAAAGTTGAAAAATGGAGGGCCCGCTTGGCCCGCAAAATAATTCGTCTGCTACCGGTAGCTCTACTCGGCAGTTTCGTATTTGGGCCAAGGGAAGCAACCCACACCGGTGCCCTAAATTTGGACAGAAAAAAAAATAGAGAAAAAAAGCGAAAACCCTTTACTTTTGCACTCAAACGTTTAATATACACTTCAATATCTTTTTAATATAATAAACAAAAAGCTATGGCACAACATAAGCGCAAAATGTCCATCTTTGCAAGTACGAAAGTATGGCTACATATCGTCGCCATACAGTTGCTAAAACAATCGGTTATGGCGTATTTTCCAATTTTCGGGAAGCGAAAGACGCCAGAAGAAAACGTCGACGAAAGGAAAGAACAAGAAAAAGAGAGAAAAAAGAAGTATGAAGAGGAAAAAAGTATGACGTCAAAAAAAGATTTGATTACAAAGGACAATTTATATGTCAATTAAAAAAAAGGCATAAGTTATAATGAAGATGTCATTTTCAAGATGGTAATCATTCACATGTTTTCCAGTTATCATTGAAATTAAATTAATAAAATATACTGATTATTTAAAACGATCCGTAGAGTTCAAATTTAAGTTTTAATAGAGGTTTCATCAAAAAAGTTTGTGCTCAAAGAATTAGGTTAAATAGTAATATATTTCATTACTTGTGTTTTATTCATTGATTAATCTGTAAGTATTTCGCAATTAATATATTTTAAAATGCATTCTCCGCGATGATTGCAATAAGCATATATATGTTGTCAAATTGCTTTCTTATTCATTCGTACATCATAAACAAGCAATAACAATGATTGATTGATTGTTGCTTTAGGTCCAGCGGACTCTTCCGAGCCAAATCAGGACCGGACAACCCCCGATCCGCATAAAAGATCTGCTGAAAAAACCCTAGTGGGAAAATTGAATGCCCTCCACCGGCCAGTCACTTTACAATAAAGACATCCCACGCAGGGGACGGCTGAGGCTTTACCCCAACTACTCAAACCCCCGGTTACAAAAACAAAATAGAATACAAACATCATTATAACTTATCAACAAAACACATACATATAAAATGCCTATATTGCTAAATAATAACATCATAGGAAGCCCTAGTGACCACCCGGCAGAAAGCGTCCAACATTCCCAAGCTGATCCAACAGACCTCATACACAAACAAGGAGTCTTGTCCAGGAAGAGTTTTCAAGAAAAAAGGTAGGTCACTGATCTAGCGAAGAAGAAGACAGTATAGCAGATTGATATGACAGAGCAGGAATGAGAAAGAGCAAATGAGAAAGACAGCGACAGTGGGAATTTAAAGCACTAAATTTCCAGAAAGTGGGGGTACTATTTATACTGAAACCCCCGGAACTCCCAACGTGGGTAAGCAATAACAATACATTTCTTTTATATAATTATGTCGTTATATTAATTGTTGTTCATATTAACTCCTTTATTTTGATTTTAAGTTAATCTGGTTCTAATTTAATATGTTGTCTAATATCACAGATGTGAAGAGACGTTAAATAAAATAAATAAATAAATAAAAGATCAAGGAACTACAATGAAGGGTGGAAAAAAAGATTTGTACTTTCTGCCTATTATATTGTCAATAATTCTTTTGTTTTTTGTTTGCATTATTTTTCAAGTTGGGCCCCGAAAGTTGCTTGTGGGCCCTCAAATTTTTCAATCAAGGGGCCCGGTGGCCCCCAAAGAAATAAAGTTAATTTCTAGCCCTGCAGCTGCTTGGATTCGTCCTGTGACGTACCTACTCTCTACTTCTATCCAAGCTATTGGGCAAGTAGTCGTCGGTTTCGTCAAGTCTGCTCCTTGTAGTTCGACTGTCTTGTCCGTCAAGTCCGCGCGCGATACAAGAGATTCGCTAACTATCGCGTCGAATGATAGACCTGTGTCATACAGACAGTTCGCTTCTTTTCCGTTGACCTTGACTTGTCTGTCACCGATGGGTGATCTCCGATAGTGTGTGGCTTTGTACCGCTGCTTTGCGGCCAACTTGAAACATTCTGCGGTGGAGTGATTATTTCTGTTGCAGAACGAGCAATTCTGCGGGACCTCTTTTCCCGAATTCCGTGTTGGGTCCTTTATTTTGCCCGGGTCTGGTGTGATTCGGCTTATTCGCGGTGCGCTCTTCCCGGTGAGGGCTTCGTTTCTGTGCCTCTTTCCCGTTACGCTTTAGGTCTCGCCTGAAGCTCTTGGCTTCTCCGTGGGCGGCCACGTACCTATCTGCGACCTTGACCAGCTCTTCCAGTTTTCCGCGCCCTGTTCTACTGAGAATGTTCTCAGCTCGGGGGTCATGGTTTCCCGTAGCTGTTCCCATACTAACAGTTCTGTCAGTCCATCATATGTCTTAGCCGTGGCTGAATGGCTAACCCTCTTATCTAGCATTGTGGACAACCGATCCGCGAACTGCGCATAGCTCTCTCCTTTCACTCTCCGGTTGGTGCGGAATTTTTGCCGGTAGCATTCTCCTGTCAGTTCGAATCCCGTTAGGAGTGCCTCTTTTACTTTGTGATAGTCAGTCATTCTGTCAGTCGGTAGCTTACTGTAGATGTCATATGCCTTTCCTCTAAGCCCTTGACTAAGTTTAAAAGACCAATGGCTGGGATCTAGTTTATACTCAGTTGCTAGGCGCTCAAACCTAGTCAGATAGAGATCTAGACCTTCTTCTCTTTCATCGAATGTCCCCAGTGGAAATGACATCCCTAGTACGGGGTTGGAGGCTACCTCTAGTTGATCTGAGTGGGGAGGGATTGAGGAAGAACTTGAGGCTCCTGACCCTAATCTTCTCAGCTCTAACTCGTGCTGTCTGTCTTTTTCCTTTTCTGCCCTCTCATACTCCCATCTCCTACTTTCTGCTTCTCTCTCTGCTGCTAATGCTGCCTTCTTCTGTTCTGCTTCTAATTCTAGTTTCTTCTGTTCTCTCTCTGCCTCTAGCTCTAGTTTCTTCTGGTCTGCTTCTAATTTCTTCGCTTCTCTCTCTGCCTCTAATTCTGCTTTCTTCTGTTCTGTTTCTAATGCTGCTTTCTTCTGTTATCTCTCTGCTGCCCTCTCTGCCTTAGCCTCCTGTTTCTCTACCTCTGCATTTATATACGCAATTAGGTCTCCTCCTGCTAAGTGCAAAGCTTCTCCCAATTCCTTGAAGTGCAATCTCAAGGCCACTGGGTCCGACATTGTCAAAAATGTCTATGACCAACCTCTGAATCACGTGGAATACAAACACACTAGCAATATTGCAATTCAATAACAACAATGCAAAGACCATAAAATTCGTAATCAATAATAGAATAAAACAAGAGTCAAATGGCATACAACAGTTATTTAAGCAAAACTTGCAAAAGAACAATGCAACATACAGGCACAAAAAGAATTGAAACAAAAAAGTTTTTAAGTAAAGAATAGTGCACCAAAACTGTATCCTTGTCCTACACTTACAACTATTCTAAGTTATTCTACTACTACTACTACTGTTATTTTATTCTATTGTACCTAGATCCGGTTATACCCAATTCCCATTATACACAGATCCTGACTAGGCTCGCCAATTAAAAGTGTAACGTGGGGTTTGGTTGTTACTGGGCTCTGCACAATGGATTGCTGTAACCCTCACGCTTTATTCTATGGGACCCTGTGAATTACTTTAATACATTTATTTATTTAGCTCGGTCTGTGTTAAGGCTGGGGTACAGAGATAGATAGAAAAATGGTAAAAGATTACTGTCACATTAGCTTTCACAGGGCTATGAATCATATGTAGTCCAGCCACTTGATAACAGTTAAAATCATACATTTATTTCTTCTACTCTATACAAGATCTTCGATGTACTAATCTACCTTAAAAAGTCAAGAGTCAATGCAACTGATTCGATCGCTAATAGTCTAGGCAGCTGTTATTTCTTCATAGGGCACTGGCTACTAACGTTCTTGAAGATTGGACTACTGTGGTCCGTTTTACAGTTTTCTGAAGAGTGGACTACTGTGGTCCTTTTGCTATCAGTTTTAGTGCTCTATTTCCTGGGCACTTAACTTCTGTGTAGCGGGTTTGAAGCCCTTCGGTGAGGTAGCTTCTGGTACACGCTACGTCGTCGTGTAGTTTGGTCCCTTGACACGCTGTGGTGTCTTGGAGGGTGTTTTCCAGGGTTGCTCTCTCAGTCCTGTGCTGTAGAGGCTAAACAGCCAACTCGTCTTTTCTGTGGAGTTGGGCGCACGGTATATCTCGCCTGTTCGTCTGTAACATAAGAGACGAAATTCTGCACAACCTTGAATAATAGGTCTGTGCAGAGCGTCTCACTGAAAGCCAAATAGCCCTCAGTGATAGCTCCACATCTCTATACATAAGCGACGAACATTCTGCTACGTCCGTGGTCCACTGGAATCTCAACTCTAATTTCCTATACATACATAAATATGACTCGTGGCTAATTATACACATAAGGAATTAATAATATTATAAACATTCACTGGTACAGCCACTGGTCTGCAAACATACATATAGGTTAACCAACAGTGGTTCCGTCAGGTATACAACATGGCGGCGCAACCGGTCGTGATTCGCCACGTGGTCACGCAACGTTGGACCAACAATTCAATTCTATGCATAGCAAATTCAACAAACATAATTCAACAATAATATAAATATATCACGATGAGACAGAAGTACGTTCATTTACCTGTTTGACAAAGTCAGGCCCGTGGCTACTTGATTGAATTCTAAGATTCTCAAGTCCTGCTTCCTTGTCTATTCAGGAGAGATCTTACTGCTAACTGTGTAGCTAGTTACTGCTCCTCGTCTCAAACTTGACTGCCGTTCTTTCTCTCTATTTGAATCAGCCAGACCTGGTTGATTCCATTTTAAACTGTGTTCCCATTGGTTGGTAATCGACTCGCCTAACGTAGCTACGATGATGTCATTGCCTTCGCTCCTACCGTCAGCTACCACTGTGTGTAAACGGCAGTATATCATTGCTACGCTTGATTACTTCCATCGTCTGCTGCAGCCTAACATTAACATTCTAAGATTACATTGACTAAACAAGGCTACAACGTAAAGTAAGCAGGGTAAACTGGTCCGTTCGTCACACTTTGATGTCCGTGTTGATGCCATTGGTGTTGTTGGTCATCATTTTGGTCTTCTCTGCACTTATTTCCATTCCATAAGCTCTGGAGGTGGTGTCAAGCCTCTGTACCAGCTGTTCAAGTTCTTGTTCCTCTCCAGCCAATCCATCAATGTCATCCGCAAAACGAAGATTGGAGATTGCTCTACCCCCTATGCTGACTGTGCCCTCATGATCTGCAAGAGCATCTGACATGATGCGCTCTAGGAAGATGTTGAAGAGTGTTGGAGAGAGCAGGCATCCTTGATGCACACCGATTGTTGTTCTGAACCAGTTACCGATGGCGCTGTTGTGGAGGACTGCACTGGTAGCCTTGTCATACAGGCTTTTGATGACTTCAATAATTTTAGGGCTGATGTTGTACACTTTCATTGTTGCCCACAGAGCTGCATGCCAGACTCGGTCAAACGCCTTCTTGAAGTCTATGAACACATGATTGTAGCGAACGGATATTTAGTGTAGGTGCATGCAAAATATATATGACTCCTAAACGGAAAAAACGTGCGTGCAAGACTTCTCTGTTAATTGTCACACCCACAAACGTACGGACTCTTCTCAACACAGACAAACACCAACACAAGATATCCGTTCCACGTTCTCAAAATTTATATAAATAATCAACAATTTTATATCACACTCTCATTCTAATTCTTTCATACAGTTAATCTAACACAGCTGACCCTAATACATGTCTCACTCAACATCAGCTTCATACAAGTTTGAAGACGTAGACCTAGAATGCACGAGACGGATAAACGAAGCCTGGCAGTCACTTCCAAGGCCAATTCAAATAATCAAGCACAGTACCTTATTCGATGTACGAGCAGTGCTTCACACGAGCTGGCACCAGATGCCAGAGTAGATGTTACAAACGATGAGTGTCGGCGGGGGGAGGAGCAATCGAAAAACTCCAGTCCACCCGTAGTAGAAACCGTAGTCTCTGGTCAGGCAAAGGGCAAAAGTCTGACCCTCTCCGATGTCTCACACGATGCCTTCGATCTCCCTTCTGTCCTCACCTGGACAGCACGGAGCCACAGCCGCTCCCCGTAGGCCTCTAGCTTCCAGTAGGCCGCTACAATGATATATATATATATATATATATATATATATATATATATATATATATATATATATATATATATATATATATATATATATATATATATATATATTTATATATTTATATATTTATATATTTATATATATATATATAAACGTCAATTCCCTGGCCTATATGATTTCATTAATCTTTTGTTTCAACACATTTCCACTTCCGTACTATATGTGATCGTGTCTTCCTTTCTTTTACGATGTTGATCATAATCCAGATATAATGATTCCATGAATGAAAATTACTTTAAACATGCTCACACCTTTCATTCAAATTTCATTATCTACTACTCTACAACTATCGCCCCACGTAATTAAAAATATTATTACATCAATGAAAATTATATTCCGTTCTAGTGGACAACAGCTCACTACCTTTCACAAATGCAATACAAAAATATACTTATCAGAATCCCACAAGCATGAAAAACATTATAGATACCTGTAATCTTTACAGCACAAAAATAATAATCCACTTCCAGAGAGAAAGACCGTAGAACCCATACACCTTGACAGGCTTTCACGCTTTCTACCTCTTTTAGTTTTTACAATTTACTTTTCAATTTCTTTCTTTTCAAGGCCTACCACACAGACACATCCGCCTATGACACAGAAGTCTTAGTGAGTGAACAATGCCCCGAATCGCATAATATCAACTCTCCCATTGGCTCAAGAACTTGGGCCAATCGGAAAAATACATAGATTAATAAAAAATACATATTTATTAAAATACTGGAAAAATCCCGTTCTCTACAATGATATAGATGTTGTTGGTGCTGTAGGTATTTCTCACAGATTATTTTGAGGTTGAAAATCTGTTCAATGGTACTTCGCCCTGCCCTGAATTCTGCTTGTTCTTCAGCTATGATTTGTTCAGCTTGGGGTTTCAACCTGTTGAGTATTAATTTCAGGAGGACCTTGCTGGGATGGCTGATGAGGCTGATGGTGCGGTAATTTTCACATTCCTGAAGGTTACCTTCTTTGGGTGGAGTGATGACAAGCGACTGGGTCCATGGTATAGGCCACTCTCCACTCTGCCAGATCTTGTTACAGATAATGGTGAGGGCATCAATCATCGCTTCTCCTCCTGCTTGTAGCAGTCCGCAGGTATGATGTCCACTCCCTCTGACTTCCCTTTCTTTTGCTATTGCACTGCTGCCTCAACTTCTTCCCGGAGAATTGGGAGGATTTCTTCTTCTCTGTTCTCGGGACATGCTAGAACTGATGGGTCTCCATTTGGTGTATGGTTGTAAAGGTCAGAGCAGTACTCTGTCCATCTGTCCAAGACTTCTTGTTCTTCTGTTAGGCATATGCCAGACTTGCTTTAGATCGTGGAGACTTTGGGCTGTTTAACACTTGTCAGCCGCTCCAGTCTGGTAGGCCTTCTTGCTGTTGGTTTAAACAAATAGTTTTATTCAAGGAAAAATCATATAATTTCAAACAAAGATTTACAGGATAGGCAACAAGCAAACTTATATAAGCCCACCCTGTATGACAAAATTCTACATAATAATTAATTGACAGGCAACTGATAGTTGCATATAAATAAAGAAGAATACAACAATTTAAAAAGATAATGTAATAAATTAATTAAAGATAATAAGGTTTAGTAAATAATTACACGGACACACACGCACACACATATATAAATAAATAAATAACTAAAAGAAACAAATAAAAACAATGAATCAAATAATTAGCTAGAAATTAAATGCGTATATTACTAAGAAATTGACACTTTTAAACCAATAATTGAAAAAGGAGACGTGTGTTTGTGTGTGTGTGTGTGTGTGTGTGTGTGAGAGAGAGAGAGAGAGAGAGAGAGAGAGAGAGAGAGAGAGAGAGAGATGGTTTGAGCTGAACACCGGGACGTTTGTGCGGTGAAGCGGAAAATTTCACTTAACGAAAACGCTTTGACTGTTTGATAAACTCTTGAGTGGTACTGAAAAGAAGTTGATTGTCAGATAGAGAAAAGGTTTGGTTTCCGTGCAGTAAGTTATTTAACGATACTTGTTCTTGCTTGAGGGTAGCGATAGTAGTTATTCTGATGTTAGTATAGAGGGGACAGTGAAAGAGAAAATGTTCGACAGTTTCATTTTGAAAGCCACATGAGCATGAGGGGTTGTTAGTTAAATGCCGAGTAAACAGATCGTGATTGAGATCACTCATATTCCTTCTGAGTCGACAGTGTATTATTTGGTCTTGCCTTTTTCCAATGTAAAAATGCGGAGGATTGTAAGGGTCGTCTTTGTGAAGATAACGTTTAAATGCTCCTATTGATGTGGTTTGCTGTATGCTGTCTGGTAGAGAATTCCACAGCACAGTGGTTGGTGGAAAGAAGGAGGTGTGGAAAGTTTCAGTTTTATGACGAGGGATATTCCTTTCAAGCAGTCTACATCGGTGGTACGGGTTTGTACTGGCAACAAGAGGTGGAAGAACTGAAGATTATGCAAGTATTGAGGTACATAATTATTTACTATTTTGTAGTACATTATTAGTTTGTGTCTTTCTCAACGAGCTTTTAAAGAACAAAAACCAGATTCCATATAGAGAGTTTCGTGGCTAGTGCCCCTCACTAAACCAGTTATTGTTCGTAACCCTTCAAGATGCAGATTTTCTAAAACGTTTGCTTGGGCTTCTGTACAATTATCATATAAGATGTCGGCATAGTCAAAAATGGGCAGGATAAATGATTTGTACATAATTTCAAGTGATTTTCTATTTAGGGAATAATTAAATGATTTTAGAAAATTCAGTAATAGTTTTACCTTACTTCCTATGTTTGCAATATGTTCGTCCCATTTACAGTTGTTTTGTAACATTACACCTAAATGTTTGTGATGCGCTGATTCTGATAATAACGTGTTATCGAAGAATAAAGGGGGTATTATGTTTTTGTTACGTCGGATTGTGAGAAATTCGGTTTTTGTTTGGTTAAATTTAACTTTCCAAGTAAGCGACCAATTCTCAATTTTTCTTAAATCCGACTGTAAAATCTCGGCTCGTCTGTTCGGATTTGTATCGCTGTGCGACATGCTTGTGTCGTCTGCAAACAGCTTCATAATAGATGTAATATTTTCAACTGTTGTTCTTGTTGAGACTGTTCTCTATTTCCTGGCATTGATCTTCTATCCAGTTCTCCTTTGCTGTGCGCATGCCTTTTCGGATGTCATTGTTGATTTTTCGGTAGACATCAGCTCCCTGTGAGGTGCTCTTTTTTTTTTTCTTTTTTTTTTTTTTTATCTCTCTTCATTTATTACACAGATCCAAAAGTTCAAGTGTGATCCACGGCTTCTTCTTTGGTCGGTGCTTGCCAAAGATCTCAGTGCCGGCATCTGTCACAGCTGAGTTGAAGGTGGTGGCCATGGTGCAAGTATCTATCCACAAACATAAAAATTGAGATTAGCTCACTCAGTAAAAAAATATTTACTCGTCATTATTATTACCTCATTGGCCTACGTACGTGTTGAATAAGCTAAGCAGCTAAGGGGATGACGACCAACTTCACACTGACGTATCGTTTCCTAGCCAAAGGAACACAATAATTATTATAGATATCACAAACTGTCAATCGCAAAACTTTCTTCAATAAAGGCCGACAACTTCACTTTTAATTTATATTACAACATTAATCTCTCTTTGTCTTTCTCATCCTTTCTCCTATATTTATTTTATCAACGTTATAAAAGGTTTTCGTTCAGCATGAAAGATTAATACGTTAAAACTGTTTCAATAAATTAATAAAAGTACTTCATAACTTCTCATACAAAAAGAATAATCACACCTTACTTCTGCGAGTACGAAGGAGAGAAAATTCAACTCGACCAAGCAGCAGGACATCACGAGGGAGTGTTCGCATCGACCAAACATACTCTCAAAATTCGTCGATTTTAACCTAAAATTCCTACGCGGCAATCTAAAAGAAAAATTAATACATATTATGTGCAAAATGATATAAGCAATATATTTAATCTAAACAAATACACAACCCAAATAAAAATGTAATGATAATAAATTACTAACAATGAAAACAAAAATACAAAATAGACGAACTACTTTCTGAGCAGTGATACCATTATTACAAAGTGAGGCGGTACAGGCGCCCGATAAGATACAGGCGAACGCTGAAAATTTGCGGCAGCAACAACAAATACAGACATTCACAGTCCAAACCCCACATCAATAATAACTAATAATGTTACATTCACGCAGAGAATGCACATACACACACACACACACACGCACACACACATTCCCACACACAAAATAATCTAATGCCAGCACAAGTTGTTGTCTAAAACTATACATATCAGGGCCTATACATTAATATAATGGCAGTGCTTAAAAGGTATAAGCATATGACTAAAAAATTCTCCTATACATAGATCACAGTCAACAACCAATACATAATACTGTGCGCACTGGGCTTAGGCCAAGAATATTGATTAGTTCAGCCTTTTGACCACAGTTACTGCCGCTGAAATTGCGTCAGCCACACTGTATGCCAAACTGTGATTATCTTCATCTAGTTCACTGCGCTTAGTAATCAATCCGTCCACACTTTTACAATCATTTGGGGTACATAAATACTATTTGCATGTTTGTCTGTATGTATGTTTGTTCTCTATCTGTATCCTAAGCACTGGAACATATAGTGTTTGGTCAAATGCAGTTGCTTAAACCAAACTGGTGTATACATTAATGTTCCCATTTAAAGTATGAAGGTACAGTGGCTACGGGGATAGTATGAGGCGCCCTGTGTCCATTTATTCTATGTGACCATTCTATACATAGAATACATTCTATGCACATAGAAAGCATTCTATGCACACAAAAAGCATTCATTAGTTGAAATTCCATTTATAAAAAAGAAACCAATATTGTAAGTCATAGAATAAAATTCTTTGTAAAGAATAACATTCTATAATATAGTGTAAAATTCTATGTCCATAATAAAATTCTATGTATATAATAATGTTTTATAATAGAGAATAAGATTCTATGTATGTAATACAATTCTATATTATAGAATGCACTTGTATGCATAGAATTATATTCTATAACATAGAATGAATTCTATTGCAAAGAATGAATTCTATAACATAGAATTTATTCTATGTGCATAGAATTCATTCTATAACATAGAATGAATTCTTTAACATAAAATACATTGCATGACATAGAATGAATGCTATACGCATAGAATTCATTCTATAACATAGAATGAATTCTTTAACATAAAATAAATTATACGACATAAAATGAATTCTATGTGCATAGAATACATTGTATAACATAGAATGAATTCTATAATAAAGAATGAATTCTATATGCATAGAATCAATTTTATAGCATAGAATTCTTTCTATGACATAGAATTCTTTCTATGACGTAGAATTCATTCTATGACATAGAATGAATTCCATAGGCATAGAATGAATAGTATAACATAGAATGAATAAGATGACATAGAATTAATTCTATGACACAGCCCTGAAAATGAAAAAAATGTCCCACTAGCTTTGGCTAGTAACTTAAAAATTTTACTAGCCAAACTAAAAATTTTACTAGCCAAACTAAAAAAAAAGTTCATTTTAGTGCACTCGCATTTGGCAACTACAGTTTTTTTTAGTTGCCAAATTTTTTTTCACTAGCCATGGCGACTAAATTAGTCGCCATTTTTAGGCCTGTGACATAGAATGAATTCTATAACATAGAATGAATTCTATAGCATAGAATGAATTCTATAGCATAGAATGAATTCTATTACATAGAATTTATTCTATAGCATAGAAAGAATTCTATGTTACAGAATGAATTCTATGTCATAGAATTCATTCTATGTCATAGAATTCATTCTATGCTATAGAATTCATTCTATGTCATAGAATTCATTCTATGCTATAGAATATATTCTATGTCATAGAATTCATTCTTTGCTAAAGAATTCATTCTATGTTATAGAATTCATTCTATGTCATAGAATTCATTCTATGTCATCTTATTCATTCTATGTTATACTATTCATTCTATGCTATAGAATTCATTCTATGTCATAGAATTCATTCTATGTCATAGACTTCATTCTATATTATAGAATGAAATCAATATATACACTTTTTTTTCAAATAGAAAACACTGGGGCACTGTCAAGGTATAGAGAACATTTTGTATGGCATGGGACTGTATTGCAGAGAGATACACATTGCCACGTCCCATCACCACACCACATCACTCTACATCACACTGTACCACAAATGTGATGGGTAGGTGGGGTGGAGTGATTAGGTTATGTGATGATGTGGTCTGAGTCACTCGCTTTTAAGGTATAATAGAACTGTATTGCAGATACATACATACACATTACCACATCACATCACCACACTACATCACTCTAAATCACACCACACTGCACCACAAATGTGATGAGTGGGAGGGGTGGGGTGATTAGATTATGTGATGTGATTCACTGATGCCATGATATGTGCTGTCTGCTGCAATGTGAAGATGTGCTGCTGCTGTAATGTCGGCTGATGTGATGTGATGATTTGTTGATGTGATGTGATTTTATGTGGTGGTGCGTTTTCACGATGATGGTGATGAAGCAATGTGATGCAGTAATGTGATGTGATGATGTGATCGATGTGGTGATGATGCGATGTGGTGATGTGTCATACAATATCTTTTTTTAATTCTAAATTTTGTTACAATTTATTAGTTGTGTTTCTTAATTATATGTGAATGAAATGAATTATATGTATATAGAAATAATTGTATAACACAGCAAGAATTGTATGACATAAAATTTCTTTTTTTACATAAATGGATGTTATTCGCAAAACACTGAATAAATTCTATTTTCATAGATTTTTTTAAACATTTGGTGCACATGGAATGCATTCTATGTTATAGAATGTTCATTCTATAGCATAGAATGTTCATTCTATAACATAGGATCCATTCTATAACATAGAATGGTCATTCTATAACATAGAATCCATTCTATAACTTAGAATGTTCATTCTATAACATTGAATCCATTCTATAATATAGAATGTTCATTCTATAACAGAATCCATTCTATAACATAGAATGTTCATTCTATGCGCAACTAGGTCATTCTATGTCAAACGAGACTCGGACGAATAAATGGACATGTGGCGCCCCCTTGCCAGCGCGCGAAAACTGAAGAAATGGCTGACGTACCAAGCGTTCTGCGGGCTTTATCAGACATCATACCGGGATTTCGATCTTGCGAACAAGCATTTAGGTTTCTTGATGTGGACGACTTCGACGGTAGTGTGAGTAGATCCCGTAGCAATAAAAATAATTGACGTCACCCCCACCCCCCACCCTCCCTCCGCTTCCGCGTGCTTGCTTTTTTCATTACAATGTGCTGAGGTTCTGTAAGGGTTTATAGTGACAAAATCTAATTAAATAATCAGTTCTTTTCGCTCAATACCGAAGAAATAACCGTACTGTACACTCATAAAAAGCAATAATTAATATATTTAAAGGTCGAATATTGCTATACAACTCTGAGACATAATAATTGAAAGGGTCATAAAGCTGATTATTGCAAAAAAAACTATTTCACCCCAGGCGGCCCCCCCTATCACCTATTTTTAGCTAAATAGCTCTGTTGCGAATTTGGCCCCCCTTTGTGAGAACACCCACATTTATGTATAGTTCCTTCCGTTAATAAAATGGATAGCATAATAGCATTAGGAACGTACGTCAGCCATTGATGTAGAGTGATGTGGTGTGGTGATGGGATGTGGCAATGTGTATCTCTCTGCAATACAGTCCCATGCCATACAAAATGTTCTCTATACCTTGACAGTGCCCCAGTTTTTACTATTTTAAAAAAAGGTGTATATATTGATTTCATTCTATAACATAGAATAAAGTCTATGACATAGAATGAATTCTATGACATAGAATTTGTACATGCCATCCAGGCATGTTGTTTGACTATGTTTACGTAAAATGCAAAAGAGTATTTTGGAGAAACTGTTCTGTCCTATGTTTCTGTGGATCCATGTTTTGTTTCCCCGTCCTGTGTTTAATGATATGTGTATTCTTGTTTGTTGTGTATTTTGTTTACGTTTTACAATGTATGTAACTGACTTGATCATCTTCTTTCATTGACCCTTGCCCTCATTTGACTTTGACTCTGACTTGACTTACTTGTTTGGATCCCTTGTGTGTGTCTCAATGTCAGTTTGTTTTGTAGTTTTCTCCTTCTTATTCTTTGCCGATTGTTGGAAAAGGTTATATTGTAATGTATTTACTCTTTTGATTGATTTTTAGTAGTCTTAGAAGATTAATATTATTAGGGGTGGTTTTTGGGTACTACGTCATGCACGCTTTAGTTTCGGCTATTTCATAAATAATGTTCACTGTTTTAATCACTAAGCCTATATAACTGGCTCGCTGTTCACATTTCTGGTTAGTATTGGTCTGTAGGCTAGAGAAAGGAAGATCGTGTCGTTTTGTGACTTTGTGAACGAAAAGTAATTTTGTAAAAGAAAAGTTGAACCGGTCTGTTTTTAATGTTCGTGGATCAAGTGCCTTGTCTTTGGTGGAAGAACCTCGTTTTACATTCTTTTGTTATCCGCTTGGATCATAAGGTACGATACATTCGCCATGTTTTTCTTACATTTGTTGTTCACGTTTTTCAGTTTTTTGATGATAGTTTTTGCATTATACTTTTCATCGTGAGCTTTTTGTGGGAGGATTTGGGTGATGTAGCCTGAGTTATTATTGGGTTTTATTAATTGTTTAGCTTATGCTTTTCTTGTTCGTAGTTGCAGCCAAGTTTAAGTGGGCTTATACTTTCATAACTGTATTGGAAAGGAGCATCGTTTATAAATATATCTCGCTTGTTCGTAAGGCAACCAACTCAGTTGGAGTTGTTAGGTTATGCTGAATTTTGAGGAGTATTTTTCAGTATTGTCTAAAGATAACGAATGCGACTTGATTTGTCTCGCTACACTAAAATTCGCGATTGAGCTTTCAGCGTGTATTGTCTGATTATTTATAATTGTTTTGCATTAGGAGACTATGCGCCCAAGTTCGCATTTTCTGCATAAGGTTTCGTTGTAGTTGGTAAATATATTTGTCAGTTTCTATGTTTTCTGTGCGGTTCATGGGAGATAACCTACTGTGGGCTTTTTGGATTATTATGTTGCACTTTTATATTATGAATTTGCATATTGTTTATAATGGTTCCTGTTCTCTGTCCTTTTTGTCCTAGTCTTTTACCACATACATACCCACCCACTTATGATGTTGAAGTCCTAACCTAGTCCCTTAATTTGAGAAAACGTAAACAGTTGTCATCTAAATAGAAATCGTATTGCGTGACTGTCTCTATACTAGGCCAATGTTAATAAACATGACTTCTAATTATTCATCATTCGTTATGTGCGTTATTTGCTTGTAATCCTGGGCGTTTGGCGAGCGTTGAATGTTAGTTCTTTCTCCTCGGCATGCACAGAATTCATTCTATGACATAGAATGAATTCTATAGGCATAGAATGAATAGTATAACATAGAATGAATAAGA
The DNA here is from genome assembly GCA_036898135.1 of Oncomelania hupensis. Classification (NCBI taxonomy): domain Eukaryota; kingdom Metazoa; phylum Mollusca; class Gastropoda; order Littorinimorpha; family Pomatiopsidae; genus Oncomelania; species Oncomelania hupensis. Next base: position 22,380,033 of record CM072520.1, read on the forward strand.
TGACATAGAATGAATTCTATAGGCATAGAATGAATAGTATAACATAGAATGAATAAGATGACATAGAATGAATTCCATGACATAGAATGAAAATTCTATAACATTGAATGAATTCTATAGCAAGGAATGAATTCTATGACATGGAATTTATTCTATAGCATAGAATGAATTCTATAACATAGAATGAATTCTATAGCATAGAATGAATTCTATGACATAGAATTCATTCTGTAACATAGAATTCATTCTATGCTATAGAATAAATTCTATGTCATAGAATTCATTCTATGCTATAGAATTCATTCTATGTTAGAACAAGAACAACAAGAACAAGAAATGTATTCAGTCAAAAGGAATTAGGCCTCCGGCCTGTAGACATACAATAAGTGGGTACGTGAACAAATAAAAATCGGGAGCGGAAATGTGGAACAATAAGTATTATACAAAATTTTCACATCAGCTTTCTTCAAGTCACAGGCATAACCCTTTCTCTTTCTTTCAAAGCATAGAAAATATACATTGCAATATCTCTCGTAACCTCGACACTTTCATTACTCAAAAGACGTTTCCAAACAATTATACGATCTCTCAGGTTCATACCAACGATGTGTTTAGACAGATATTAAATATCAAAAAAATAATAATTTGATTTTCTTTCCATCTTCGAATGTCTCCCTCCACCTGTTTGAGTGATGGATGTGTATTTGTTGCGTGTGTGTTGATAACATAGGCGAGTGTGTATGTTTGTAAAGATCATCGCACAATGAGCCTGATTGATTTGGGGAAAGGCGTGTATATAGCATCCAGTATTATTGTTGTTATTATTACATTATTATAGTGTAATCACTTCCTGCTTTAGTACGCTGTCGTACAATTTAGTCACTATTGTATATGTGGGCAGTGTTGTTAAAATTTAAAACCTCAGTGCACATGCCTATACGGACTGTCAGATAGGCTAGGATTACCGTGTTGGAACTAAAACAGACAATACCACTAAACTATGTTTGTGTGTTCATGTGAATAATGTATATATATAGTGCCGCACTGTTTCAAGAGAGTTGAAAGTAGAGAGAGTTGTTGTATTAGAGTTGAGAAAGTTGTTGAAAAGTGGAAAGTTGATAGTTGAGAATTGGAGAGTGAAAAGGCGATTGTATGCAGTTGTTGATGAACGCTGAATAAATTTTGAAAATTTCATACGACGACTCTGTGCCGTGTGGCTGATTGAACGGGTTGCGTGGATAAACGAATCTGAGCTACACTCATCAGTACTTCAGCATTGGGGCTGAATCAACTACTGATAGAAAAACACCAACATCAACGAATGTAACAGTGGTTTTCTTCATATGTTAGTGAGCATTTTCAGTCTGTTGTTGTTGATGGGATTTTATCTGCGCCTAACCCCCTTGTGTTCGGAGTCCCTCAGGGATCAGTATTGGGCCCAGTTTTGTTTACTTTATATTCACAGCCGCTATCTGATGTTATTTCAAAACATGATTGTGATTTTCACAAATATGTTGATGACACACAGTTGTCTAAAAGTGCACCACCTGAGGAATTTTGTATTGTTCAGTCTGAAATTCAAACATGTGTCTATGATATTTTAGCTTGGATCAACAGTAATAAGCTCATGCTCAACAGGAACAAAACAGAGACGATGGCAGTCGGTACTTCCGCGTGCCTCAGACTGATACAGGGTGACTCCCTGGACATTGATGGTAGTACCATTCAGCTCCAAGGCTCGGTGAAATATCTTGGGAGTCAAAATTGACCCAACTTTGTTGATGCAAAATCAGATTGGAAGCATTTGACGTGGTGCTTTCCTTGAATTGAGACGTATTGCTTCCATTTGGCCTTTTGTTATCCGAAACTGCGTGCGCGAAATTGGTTAACGCTTTTATCACATCACGTCTGGATTTTTGTAATTCGGTATTGCTGGGTCTACCAGCAGAACAGATAAATCGTCTTCAATACGTACAAAACATCGCAGCACGGCTCGATTTGAAAAAGAGAAAGAGAGACCATATCACGCCATTGCTTCAGAAACTTCACTGGCTGCCTGTAAAATTTCGCCTCCAGTATAAGATCTGTGTTTTTGCCTTCCGTTTCTTTGAAGGAACTCTCCCAGCGTATCTTTCCAACTCACTTGTAGCCTACCGGACAGCCCGTATTCTCCGATCTTCCGCAGAAAAGCTGTTGAAAGTTCCGCGTCGAAACCTGAAAACTGTTGGCGAGCGCGGTTTCAGTTTCACTGCTCCATCTCTCTGGAACGCACTTCCTGTCGGTCTGAGGAACTTGGAAGATATTTATATATTTAAAGCCCAACAGAAAACATACCTTTTTCGCTTAGCTTTTGATTAACTTACTCGCATCTTCTCTCCCCACCCTACGCCTCTTTCCTCTTATAGGGAGTCTTATGTGTAACATAACAATATTTGTGTTTTGTTGTTGGTAGATTTACCTCCATACAAACATGTAATCCTTTTGTATATTGTAAGTGAATGCGTGTGTATGCGCAATGAGTCTCTGTGAGTTTTGCGCTATATAAATGTTATTCATTATTATTATTATTATTACTTACTTTTTTTTAAAAACATAGGTTCGTGGCTTGCAAGATGGTTGCGTTACTAAAATTGTTTTCGTTGCTGGCAATGATCGCGATCGTCATCTTCTGCCTAATGCTACAAAACTGTCCTAGCTCCGCAGTAAGTAAATGTGCTATGTCAGAACATCATGTCGACGTGTACACACACATCGTTCACAATCATCACCAGTAAAACTACCACATCGTTCATAATCATCAACAGTAAAACTACCAAATCGTTCACAATCACCAACAGTTAAACTTCCTACCACATAGTTCATAATCATCAACAGTAAAACTACCACATCGTTCATAATCATCAACAGTAAAACTTCCACATCGTTCACAATCATCAACAGTAAAATTTCCACATCATTCACAATCATCAATAGTAAAACTACCACATTGATCACAATCACCAACAGTAAAGCTTCCACATCATTCACAATCAACAGTAAAATGAAACCTGTGGACTTCTGTGGTCAATCCTTCTGACGATATAAAGAGACCGACTGTCTTTATTACAAACTGCGTGCAGCTTATTTGAGAATGTTCACCTAAAATGGGTTAATAAACTCTTCTATGAAGCTATCTAATACAGTTTGCCAAAAACATTGAGTGTTCTGGTGGAGCAGTTAGTTAGTGGGAGATTTCATATGCAGAAGGTCACGGGATCGATTCCCGCAATGGACGAATATATGTGACTTAGTACGAGAACTCGGGTCACCCAGGGTTCTTTCCAAAATATGATTATGAATGCGCAGAACGATGCGCAAATCAAAGTACTCAGCCCACTTAAAGCTACTCAAACAATGTTTAATATGTTTTATTTTACTGTTTCAGTGTTCAGAGAAATTAGAATCATGCAGCACTTGGGAGTGCTGCGGAAGCTTGAAATGTGGCAGAAAAACATACAATGAACAGTTCTGCTACGGTAAATAACTTCTTAGTATAAACCCAATAAAAATACAGTAGTTTATAAAATGTCAACAACATGGTCCAGTGACAACCACATAGTCCAGTGTCAGATTTTTTTTATTTTTTCAATATTTTTGTTTATTTCAATAAATTTACCTACTGATAACACACACAGAAACACACCAAGCATTTTCAAACAACAACAACAACAACAACAACAAAAATAATAAAAATAAAATAAAATAAATAAATAAAGGTGTACACTTATAAAATCACTTTTTTTTATACATTAGCCACTGGTCATTAAATCTATTGCATTTCATTTTGATATTAGCATTAATTTTTTCTATTTCATACCTGTTCTTAAGCATGTTGATAAAGGCATCCAGGGATGGTATTTCTTTTTTCATTTTACATGTATATATATATATATATGATTTTGCAAGTAACATAATTAAATCAAATATTGCATCTGTTTTGCAATTTTTTTCACATCCAAACAAAACCAAGTGTTCATTAAATGACAAGTTACTAATATGTTCACAGGTGTTTAAGAGTCTTTGTAAACCTAACCAGAAACTAGAGATGTATTCGCAACTCCAAAAGATATGTTGAATATTTTCCTTTTCTCTCTTACAAAATGAGCAGAGATTGTCATTTTCAAGGCCCATGCTCTGACATACAATATTCGTGCCAAGAATCCTGTGTACAATTCGTATCTGTAGCCATTTTAACTTAACATCTTTTATTTGTGCAATTCTTTGAAAAATGAATTTCCAGTCCACATTTCGTGTAACCCTAACATCCCATTTTGTACAACAATTTGGTAAAATATTAGGTTTTGCAAAAATGTCATACAGCAATTTTGCTTCTTTAAATACGGAACACAGTATTCGCTGGGCTTTGCAGCACTCAAATTTAACCAAAAAATTATTATTATTAATCTTAACATCAGATTCATTTAAGTACTTTTTGATGGCCTGTACACACCCACTGTATGTTACAAAATCAATGTCAATGTTATATTTAGTCCTAAAAGCTTCAACTGTAAAAAAAAATGTCCATCTTCTTTAAGTAGGTGTGTTATCTGATATACACCTTTTTTAATCCACTTTCTACAGCAAAAAGGTCTATTACCAATCAAAATCTTGCCATTGCACATAAGTGGTTCGGAAATCAACTCTTCCTCATTTTCCACCTGAATTTGTTTACCAAAATCAAAATACGCATTAAATACATCACACCAGAAATCATTAACATTAACAAAATTACAGACTGCAGGGCCCACTTTATCCAGCAATGAAATAAAAGTATCACCTGAAGTTAAAATATGCTTCCATTTTTTATTACCAGTTAAGAGTTTACGTATCCAGGTTAATTTTAATGCGTTCATAAACTTTCTAATGTCTGGAATTCCAATACCACCTTCACTAATGCTTTTAGTGGAAACTTTCCTGCTAATTTTATCAGGTTTCATGTTCCAAACAAATTGAAAAGCAGTTTTCTGAATTGCATCAACAATATAATCCGGTGGATTGGGCAACAGTAACCACAAATGCACAAGCTTAGTGTTACACTCAGTTTGATGTTGGTGTTTTCTATCAGTATCCGATTCAGCCCCGATGCTTGAATTCCTGATAGTTGTGTAACTCAGATTCGTTTATTCACACAACCCGTCCAAACAGCGTACAAGTCACAAAGTCGACGTATGAAGTTTTCCACTTTTATTCAGCACACACCAACAACTGCATACAATTCTCAACTCAACTTTCACAGCAACTCTCCAAATCACTATCAACAATTTTACTGTCTCAACAGCGACTCGGCTCACGATTAAATAACCTCCCTCTTTTCCGGAAAGATTTCGTACGTGGTAGAAAATGACGTACTGCCACCAATCGAATAAAAGATCGTCATCACTGACTTACGTCAATACATATTTTTATATCTTCCAGAACGACCTCTTGCTTCGACATGTATCGGGAAGTTTCTATCAAGAGTAAACACGCATATCCAGAAGATTCTCAAATAATATCGACTAACGCAAATTATCAACGTTATACAAAGTCTCTCCTAACAACAATGCAAACTCAAATCAAAGGTAAATAAACTCCATTATTGAATACTTTGCAAAACAAAACGATTAGATCTATCGTACACGTTTCCGACGCACTATCATTCGCGTTTCAACGTAACATAACCCCCCACTCAAGAAGAAATTTACCCAATTTCTTTCAACAACGTTGAAACGTAATGCACAAACAAAGTTCAGAATTAAAACTTATTTCAGCCTGTCTGAACACTATCAACGTTCTCAGTTCATTCACACAGAGTCAATGGTTTTCATCTTCAAATCTGTCTGGATATTGTCAATGTTCACAGTTCATTTACCCAGTCAACGTTTTTCATTTTCAATTCTGTCATTACCAATATTCTTAGTTCGTCCTCACATTCAATGTTCTTTCGTTCGCAAGGAATCGACGCCCTCGTCAGTTGCGGTCGTCATCGGCCCAGGGTCAAAGACGATGATCACGTGGGCTTCCCCGGAATCAGTGCGTCCTCCGTTGTCTCCTTCTTCCATCGGATGTCTGACGCAGTCGACGTTGTCAGCTCCCAGAATGCATTCGCTGGGTCTCACGGTCAGGTTGGCTTCTGCGGGACGGTGGAACAGCTCCCTCATGGTCTGCAGATGCTCCTTCCAGGTCTGGGTGTAGACTTCATGTTCGACTAAAGTCGTAGAGCCTGGGACATCATTGAAGTTAGGGGGAAACTCGCCCATAAGGTCCTCGAGCTCCAACGTTTGACCTTCCGTCAAGCTCGGTCCTAGCTTAACATCATCGATGCCTTCTTTGCTGTGGAAGTCTCCCAGTTCCAACAGTTCTTCGCTGTCAAAGCTGTCGTCGGTCACAGCTGCTGTGGCTGCGTGCACAGTCTCTGATGGCCTTTCCACGTACAGCTTAAGGAGGTTGGCGTGGTATATCTTGGAATGCTGGCCGACCTTCACCTTGTAGTCGTTGATTCCCACCACGGTCTCCACTTCGTACGGGCCTTTCCACTGCATCAGCAACTTATTGTGATCGGTAGGTAGCAGCACCAGCACTTTGTTGCCAGGTTTAAACTTCCTGTTCACAGCCCTACGATCGTAGTAGTGCTTTCCACAGTCTTGGGACTTCTTCAGGTTTTCTCTGGCTATCTCGAGAGTCTGCTCCAGCTTCTCCCGTAGCTCAAACACGTACTGGTAGCTGTTCTTCACCTCTGGGGTGTCTACTTCTTTCGTCCACAGTTCTTTTAGGATGTGCATCGGCCCTCGGATGGTTCTTCCGTACAGCAGCTCGAACGGAGAAAAGCCGGTGGACTCCTGCGGTACTTCTCTGTAGGCGAAAAGTAGGGCGTTGATGTAGCGATGCCATTGTCTGGGCTGCTCGCTGCACAGTTTCTTCAAGGTGGACTTCAGCGTAGCATTGAACTTCTCGACGAGCCCGTTGCACATTGGATGGTAGGGTGTCGTAGTTAAATGCCGGATGCTCAGCAGTCTGTTGACCTCCTTCATGCAGTCAGAGACGAACTGCGTCCCGAGGTCTGTCAGAATTTCTTCAGGCACTCCAAGTCTACTGAACATGTCTACTAGTGCCTCTGCTACAGTTTCAGTGTCAATCTTCTTCAGTGGCACTGCTTCTGGGTACCGAGTCGCATAGTCCACTAAAGTCAGTACCCATCGATGACCTTCTTCACTCGGAGGTCTTATTTCGCCGATTAAGTCTAAGGCCACCCTCTTGAAAGGTCGGTCGATCAGAGGCATCCTCTGCATAGGCACTTTCGGGACCCTTCCTCGAGGTATGGTCTTCTGGCAAATGTCACATGATCGGCAGAAACGGCTGACGTCCGCATGAAGTCCTGGCCAGTAGAATACCGCCTGGATTCTGTCCGACGTCTTCTTGATGCCCAGGTGACCTCCCATGATTGAGTCATGCGCTACTTCCATCACCTGGCGCCTTAGGGGTAACGGTACCAAGACTTGACGCAGTGTTTTCCCTCCGTTGACCCTCGGGTGCTGGAAGATTCGGTACAGGATCTTGGCCTTCACCTCAAAATAGACCGTACCACTGCCCTTTGTCACGTGGTCTTGGCGGTTCCTGTACTTGTTTAAAGTACTGTCAGCTTCCTGGAGCTGGATCAGCTTATCTCTGTCCACGATGGCAGCTTTGGAGTTGTCGGCGACCTTCAGTGGCGTAGACATCTTGTCTCTCTTGGCCTGGGCCCTGGTAGTAACAGCACCGACGATCTCTGGTCGGCAGGGCTGAGCCGGAGTAACCACATTGTCCCGTAGCAGCTCTGTAAGGTCTCCATCGGGAAACGGCAATGGATCCTCCTCCACAACTTCGACGTGTTGGGTTGAGGCAGGACTCCACTCTGGATCGGGGTCGTCGGGTCGTCTCGCGCCGTCGATATTCCCGATCATCAAATCATACAGCGGCTTCTTCAGGCAAACCGCTTCGACTTCGCCTATGTAGAAAGGGGTGTTGACATGAATTTTTGCAACTGGCGCTCTCACACATTTGCTGTCGGCCATGAGTGTCCATTTAAAATCGCCAGTGAACTGTTCTTTAGCGATTAGGTCTTCTTTGACGATGACCCCACTGCAGCCAGAGTCTCTTAAGACAGTCACTTCATGATTTCCGACGCGTCCCTTTGAAACAGGCATGTTCTGGACGGTCACAGCTGCGCTGGCGACGACGGGGATGGATTTTCCGTTGGCAAGGAGAAGTTGGCCATCGGTCATGCACTCTTGCACGTCCGCAGGGGTAGCTGTGCGCTCGGTCTCACTCGGAAGAATGACGCTCCCGCCGCACACCTGATGGTCAGATCTACTGGTTTGCCGTTGATTGGAGAACCGCCTCTGCCGGTTGCCCGCCGCTGCGTTGTCCGTACTGCTCCGCTGTCCGCTACTTTTGTTTTGAGGACAGTTAGAAGCTCTGTGGTCTGTAGCGTTGCAGGTGAAACAGCCCCTTGAATGCCCTTCCCTGGGAGGAGGCGTGGAGTCTGTCTGTCTCTGGCTCGTCTGGCTTCCTTGGATCTGGTTCCCATGGTTTCCAGTCTTCTGAAAATGTTTCGTCGCGCCGGGTGGCCCCAGGGTTTTCCCATGAGCGATAAGATATCTTTCCGCAGCCTCAGTCACATCTTTAAGCGTCTGCAGCTTTTGTTCTTCTAAGTGGGTCGCTAGGTCCTTGTGACAGGCATTGAGAAATTGTTCCTTCACGATCAGGTCATGGAGACTGTCGTAAGACTTCGTTTCGCCTGATAACTCCACCCACTTGTGTAGATATGACGACAGGCGCTCCACAAACTGCTTTGGCGTCTCGCCTGACTTAGGCCGGCATTCACGGAAGCGTTTACGGTAGCCCTTCTCTGTAAAGTTGTAGCACTGCAATAGGGCCTCTTTCAAGACGTCGTAGTCTTTAGCGTCATCGTCCGACAATCTGGTGTAGACGTCGAGTGCTTCTCCCGTCAGAAGTGCACTTAGTCGAATCGCCCAGTCTTGAGGTTGCCAGTTAGAGCTTTTGGCAAACCTTTCAAATCTCGCCAAATAACTGTCGATCTGGTCCTTCCCGTCGACGAAAGCTGGCAATTTTGGAGCCATGTGGTCGCTGACGACTTGTGGCGCATGCTGATTGTTTTGGATACGCGCCAACTCCAGCTGGTACTGACGCTCAGCCTCTAATTGTCTCTCGTCCATCTCTCTTTCCTCTCGGCGACGCTGCGCTTCGAACTCTCTTTCTTCTCGACGTCGTTGCTCTTCTTTTTCTTGACGCCGCTCTTCTAGTTCTCTTTCTTCACGGCGACGCTGCTCTTCTAGTTCTCTTTCTTCACGGCGACGCTGCTCTTCTAGTTCTCTTTCTTCACGGCGACGCTGCTCTTCTAGTTCTCGTTCTTGTATTCTCTCCTGGGACTTGACGTACTCCGTCAACTGTTTCCCTTTTAGATTCAGTTGAATCCCTTTCTGCCAGAAGTCAGCCATCTTGATGCTTCTGGAAAGTTCTGGAAAGTTCTTTTCTGGAAAGTTCTTTTTCTAGAAAGTTCTTGACTGTAGAGTTCTTTTTCTGGAAAGTTCTTGACTGTAGAGTTCTTTTTTTCTGGAAAGTTCTTGACTGTGCTGTACCTTTCTAGACTGTTCTAGAACAGCACGCTTTCTGCAGTAGCGCTGATGCTTGTCACTAGTCGCCTTCGCTGACGCAGGCCCCGCTGTCCTCGTCGTATGCGACGCTGCACCACGCTGGTGTTGATGTACACGCTCCTGTGCTGAAGTAGACGCGACGTCCGCTCGACGCTCGCTGTAACACTGGCGATGTAGCTCCGAGACTGTCCCTCGACGTAGTCCTGCGGTAGCCACGTAGTCCCGATCTGTTGTTCGCTCACGAAGCAACTCTTCAGCGACTACACGCCCTTGCAGTCAACCCGAACCTATCGGTGATGTAGTCCCAGTATGTTGGCCCCTCTCGACGCAACTCGTTGGCGGCTACCCTCGATGACTGCCTCTCGTAACGTTGACTCGCTTGTTGTAGCAGTTGAACCCTTGGCTATGGCGTGAATCGCGGCTTGACCCCCAAAATGTTACACTCTGTTTGATGTTGGTGTTTTCTATCAGTATCCGATTCAGCCCCGATGCTTGAATTCCTGATAGTTGTGTAACTCAGATTCGTTTATTCACACAACCCGTCCAAACAGCGTACAAGTCACAAAGTCGACGTATGAAGTTTTCCACTTTTATTCAGCACACACCAACAACTGCATACAATTCTCAACTCAACTTTCACAGCAACTCTCCAAATCACTATCAACAATTTTACTGTCTCAACAGCGACTCGGCTCACGATTAAATAACCTCCCTCTTTTCCGGAAAGATTTCGTACGTGGTAGAAAATGACGTACTGCCACCAATCGAATAAAAGATCGTCATCACTGACTTACGTCAATACATAGTTTTATATCTTCCAGAACGACCTCTTGCTTCGACATGTATCGGGAAGTTTCTATCAAGAGTAAACACGCATATCCAGAAGATTCTCAAATAATATCGACTAACGCAAATTATCAACGTTATACAAAGTCTCTCCTAACAACAATGCAAACTCAAATCAAAGGTAAATAAACTCCATTATTGAATACTTTGCAAAACAAAACGATTAGATCTATCGTACACGTTTCCGACGCACTATCATTCGCGTTTCAACGTAACACTTAGATAATATTAAAGATTTTAGAACAGCGACTCTACCGATAGGTGTAATTTGTCTTTTGAGCCAGATTTTGTATAAAGACTTTATTTCCATAAACTTTTCATCAAAATTTAATTGTACACAACTTTTTAAATCATTAGAAAACCAGATTCCAAGAATTGTAAAATGTTCAGGGTTCCACTTCATTTGCAAATGAGGCATATATGCTACTGCAGAATGTTTTTGGCTACCAAGCCATATTGCGCTAGATTTATCAGCATTTAAAATAAGTCCAGAAAATGTACTAAACATATTAATGGTAGAAATAGCTTCACAGAAAGATTCACTGTCCCCCTCAAGTGTTAATACGGTGTCATCAGCATACTGCAAAATTTTGTTTTCCTCTTCATTTATTAAGATACCTCTGATGTTTTTGTTTCGTCTAATCATTATACCCAAAATTTCGACGCTTAGAATGAACAAATAAGGCGACAGCGGATCTCCCTGCCTACAACCACGTTCAACAGAAAACCATGGGGTTGATCTGCCATTTACAATAACAGTTGATTTAATATTACTATAACAAGCTTTGACCCAATTGCAGAAATCATTCCCAAAATTATACATATCAAGAAATTTGAACATAAAATCCCAGCTTAATGAGTCAAAGGCCTTCTCGAAGTCAAGGCAAAGCAACAGACCAGGTTTCTGATTTTTATTTAAATATTCAATCAAATCATAAATAAATCGAACATTGTCACCAAGATATCTATTTTTCATAAAACCTGTTTGATCTTCGTTAATTAATGAAGGCAGCACAAGTTTTAATCTATTAGCTATGCAAGCGGATCCTATTTTATAAGTTATATTTAATCAGGGATGTCGTTTGGGTCGGATCTTCGGCTTTTAGCCGAAATTTTTATTAAAAAGCCGATAAACTGTCCGTCATGTCGGCTCGTCGAGCCGAAGTTTTCACGGGTGAATCGGCTCGGTTTTGTCAAATTTTGCGATATTCCTGTGCTGTACGCTTGCAGTTTAGGTGAGGATTCGATAATTACTAGGGTTAAACCCAGAAACTCTAACAGTATTGTGGTCTGTCAAGGGACAGTCTAAACTTTTTATTGTTTTTGTGTGTCTAAAATTTAAGAAAATAAAATTTCTTTTCAATGTTCTTATTCTACTCTTAAAATCATGTTTTATTACAAAGATATGCATCCACAGAACACCTTTAATATATGGAGGTGGAGGGTGCACGTTAACGTAGTGAATCTAGTCAAAAAACGTATGAGACTGCTTTGGAAGAGAAAGCCGAAACTTTCTGTAAAAAGCCGAAAGTTTCACGGCTGTTTCGGCCAAATCGCCGAAGAAAAAAATTCCTAGCAACATCCCTGATTTAATAAGGATATTGGACGCCAGTTTTTAATCAGATCCCTTGGTTTGTCACCCTTTGGGATGCATATGATTACTCCTTCCTTCTGTGTTATTGATAATTCTCCCTTTGTAAATCCCTCATTTAAAGACCTAACTATATACATACCTAACGATTTCCAAAATACTTTAAAAAATTCTACTGTAAATCCGTCACTTCCAGGGCTTTTGTTGTTTGCCATATTCTTTAAAGCTCTACTTGCTTCCTCAAATGTAATTTCTCCCTCCAAAGATTCCTTCTCGGATATAGTTAAAGATGGAATGTCACTACCTAAAATATGTTTGTCGAATACATCAACTGCTTTTTTAGAATAAAGTTTGGAGTAGAAAGAATTCACTTCGTTAGAAATATCATTCGTATCATTTAAAATATCACCACTGTGTTTTGTAATTTTTCTTATTTGTTTGCTTACATAATTTCGTTTTTCAAGATCACAGAAATATTTCGTTACATTTTCACCATCTTCAATCCACCTAGCTCTAGATCTCAACAAAACCCCTTCCATTCTTTTTTCTCTTATTGACACTAATTCATTTTTGAGGTTTAGTAATTCAACCCTTTCATTATCAGTTAGATTGTCTCTTTTTTCAAAAGTTAATATCATATTTTCTAAATCCCTCTCTTTTTTCTGACTTATTTTCTTTTTTCTGCTTGCAAAATTAATAGTCTTGGCTCTAATTTTCATTAAAAGAGTGTCTAAAACGAGTTGGTCAGAGATAGTAAACTGTAGTTCACTAGATGGTATGTTTATAATGTTAGTCCTGTCGTACGGCAAAGCTGCATAGTCTCCTGTAACTTCTTTAATTAATTCATTTACCTCGTCTAAGAGAGTCTTATCTTTTAATAACGAGGAATTAAATTTCCAAAATGTAAAGTGTTTTTCTTCCTGCCCTGTCGTTAATGACAAGGTAACCAAAGAGTGATCTGTACGGTAGCCTGGGAGAATATCTGCATCTATTACAAGACTAGAGAAAGTGTCCGAAATTAGAAAGAAGTCTAATCTACTTTGTTGGAAGGGTCTATTTCTACGCCAGGTAAATCTACGTAATTCAGGATTAATTTCACGCCATATATCAACCACATCGAGATTTGACATCATAGATTCCACCTGTTCTTGTGCTTTTATATTATTGTTATGTTTATAATTGCAGTAATCCAAACAAAAATTCATAACTAAATTCCAATCTCCACACATTATAATATTCTCACATCCCATTCTCTGTAAACAAATTTCAAGTTCAGAAAAAAATTGTGGATCATCCTTGTTTGGACCATAGACATTTACAATAACCAATTCTTTTCCCAACATTTTGGCAGAAATACAAAGAAAATTGCCCCCGGGATCCCTACATACATGCGTTACAGAAAATTCAAAATTATTATTAAAAAGAACAGCAACTCCACGTGAACTTGAGCTATAAGAAGCAAAATAACATTTATATCCCCATTCAGATTCAACATAGTTTTCTAGCTTAGTATCAAAATGTGTATCTTGTAACAAATATATAAAATAGTTCTTACTTCTTAAATAATGAAATACATCCCTGCGTTTTTTCATATCGCCCAAACCTTGGCAGTTCATAGAGGCTATTGTTAGTGATGATGTACACATGTTGGAAAATATAAAACAACACACAGCAAACTATATTTGAAAATAAAATAAGTAAAATAAAATAAAAAAATATACACAGTTACTTAATATTACACACAAACCAGACAAAACCAGAAAATGTAAATAGCTCAATCAATATATCAGCAACAAATGGATGTATGTGACAACCAAAAAGGAAAAACCCGGCTTCAGCGGTATCAAAACATAATTAGAGTTGTATAGCCGACACATTGCAGGCAGTGTATAATGCAAAGTCACATGTATGCATACTTAAATTATAATAACCTATAATTCTATTGATTAGGGTGCAAAAGAAACATGCGATTCAAAGCATCAAAATAAAATGTAGAAGCAGTTTGTGAATTATGTATCTATTATCTGATCTTAGCCATTTCACAAGAGCAATACAATTCACTTTATTACCAATAGGGAAAAAACTTTCCACTAAGTGACATCACATATTCTTTAGTTAGTCAGTCAAAAGTCAGAACAAAAACAAGCAGTCATCTCAGACAATAGTAGCATTTAATAGTTTTCAAGCATTCTTTGAGAAAGTTGTGCCACAAGTTAAAAAAAACAAAAAACAAACGGGAGGGTGGAGGGGGGGGGTATTGTCATAATCCCACCCCACAGACATTTTCTCTCTTTTTTTTATCAGACAAAATCCCATTTAAAAAAATAAAAATCTTTGTTTTTGGGCTGTTAGCATTTTTAATATATATAGTTTTATCACATTACATAAACATTTAGACTGAACAGGCACCATTATCAATAGCAAAAAGCAAAAAGTAAATAGTTAATTTAATACAATCAAAAACGTTGTCAAAAGAGATTGCAAACAAACAAGCTCACAAAAATACATTTATCACAGGTACACAACCGATGCATACAATTTACGCTTTGTTGAAACACACCTGCATTGCATACTAATAATATAGCTCACATAACAAAGACATGGAATAAGAAAAACCTTTATTCAACTGCACACCAGCAAGCTAGGTCATAAATTAATTTCACATCTGTCAACCAACCAAACTTTCCTTGCCTAGATAAAGGGAAAGATCCATTTTGACTAGATAATACATAAATGTTTAGCGCAGATTATCTCCCTTTACTTTTAAACAAACATGATGAAACTACCATTCAGATTATCCTTTTCATAGTGCCGAAATGATCAAACATTCACAGGGAGAAAAAAGAAGAAAACAAATCTATAATAATAAATAAGCCAAACATGATGAGACTAACACTCAGGTTATCTTTTTCATAATGCCAATTCAAAAGCAAGAGATTCAGAATGTCAGACAAACTAAAATCCAAAAGATGACAAAGTTGAATGATTTAAGCATTCTCAACATGTATATGAAATCATCCTTTTCCCATTTTCCTTCTCCCTACCCTTTTCTTTTAATTGGCCTAGCCACTATAGATTGTTTTAATATAACAGCAACAAAACACCACAACAGAAAAATCTGATGAATCAAACTGAGCACTACAATATGACGGGTATGTCAAAAACATAGTTTGTTCAAATAATTCGGTTCTATTGTCTTCAAAGCCTGCAATAGCTCTGAGAACATGGTACATACAGGTACATGTACTTACTCTTGTGACAATTTGTCATGATCATCTGTCACAACGTCACCACTACCAGCACCACCTTTCCCTTTCATTGCACTCTGAAAAACAGTGTCAATGTCACAATGGATGCCCACTTTTATAATTCTACCATTCTTTAGCTTGGCTAGAATCTTTCCAGAGGAACTCCACACAGACAGCGTTGCGGAATGTTGCGCAACCTTCCTTGAAAGTTGGTAGTTCAGAACTGTCAAATCTTCATCAACGGAGTACCCCTTGTTCTTAAGCTTTCTCCTGTTTTGTAGTATGGCATCTCGCTTTTTTCTGTCAAAGAATCGCACCAGGACTGGCCTTGGCCTTTCTCCAGGTTTACCCGTTCGGTGTGCCACCTCAATGTCATTTTGGGGTTGTCTCCACACCTATCAGGTCTGAGAAGATGTCACAAACTTTTTCACACAGTCTTCAGTAGCCCCTCTTCTCGCCTCCGGCACCTTGTACACTCTCACATTCCAGCGTCTATTATACTGCTCTAAATCATTCATTTCTTTCTCTGCTGCGCGAAGTCGAAGCTCATATCCATTGATGTTATTTTTTAGTCTAGTATTTTTCCCCTTCACTACTTTCAACTCCTTGGCTACAGCATTTGTTTTGCTTTCAATCTCCAAAATATCACCCTCCATCTTCTCCAGCTTCATTAGCACACTGTCACTCAATTCCTTGACATGACTTTTCATTTGCTGAATATCTTCTTTTGTTGCCAGCGTACTCATTTTGTCAAATAGTTCTTTCAGAGCAGCTTGCACTGGGTCAGTGTTCCGACCTGCCATGTTTAATTTCTTTGCTTCTGGTTTGCCGGCATTGAAACTATTGTCACTTTCACTGGACTTTGAGAGAGGGCGTTTTTCACTCACTTTTTGCGTTGAAAAGAGATGGTCTTGAGAACTGGAAAAATAGTCTTTAATACCGTGATTCTGCCTAGCTGTCATAAGTGCAAGGTTGTAACGGAGGGTTTTTGTGTATTTACAATAAATATCTGTTTGAATATACTACGTTTAATCTACTGAATGAGTGTATGAGTGTGGCTGTCTGACGCTCAGTATAAAGGTGTGTGTTCTATTTCTGTTTACTATACTCATACACTGCCACACACGTGCTTACAGACAAAGACAAAGAATGCACAGTTACTTCTCTTTGCCCTGTTATACTATTTCTCATTCAATTATTCACATACACAATAAATCATTCACGTATACAATAAGTTCACAGGTACATCAAATCATACAATTCTTTCCAGCATATAAATAAACTCACACAGATAATAATTAAGTGCACGCAGTTACTGTAACAAGTTCACCCAGTCAATCGGGTAAGTTCACACAGTTTACTCAGTAAGTTCACGCAGTTCTTTTGATAATTGCACACAGTTGCTTTCAGAGTTCAACACTAGCAGAAGTCGTTGTCCCTTTCTGGGGACGTCACTCGACTCTACTCTTTTCATTAGCATCGAAGCACAGAATTCATTTCGATGACTTGGATATTCTAGTATTCACAGTTTCTATTTACTGACCGTATTTCGCGGATCAAACACTCCCGGCGCGGAATTATTAGCCGACGCTGGGGTCACAGCCACACCCACTGAAGACGCTGCAGTTGTCTTCGTGGCGTAGATCCGGAAGTTTACTACTGCACCGTTGTTGCACGTCTGCCCCAGTGATGATGCAGAAGGAGAGCTACGGCGATGATGGCGTCCACATCCGGTTATGTAGATGTTGTTACGTGGACCAGACCCATCCGCCGCACATCAGGGGTTCTTTGCTCTGTAACCGCCCCGCTGTATACAACATGTACACAATCGTAAATTTTCGCTCTTATACCAAAGAGACTGTATGTCTTTGACACATCTGAATACTTCCTAATGCCTGAAGATCATTTCCTTTGCAGAATGTCTTCTATACACCACCACAATCATTACAATCACTATTGTCACCATTCCTGTGACAATACCTAGTATAGCCACTTACACTGTACACACATTGCATAGGCTACACACAATGGATTATGAGCCAAATATTACAACACAGCTCACCTTCATTTTATAACATATTTATACCCATTCATTCATCAATAGATATACAAATTACACAACTGAAATACGTTCCTATTTCAGCCCCATATCTTCACATATGAATGAATATAAAAATGGCATCATAATTACAAACTGAGTCACACATACATACACATGATCAAATAAGTATTGACACGAGTTATCGTACTTTCTTTTCAAACATGGGTTCTCCTGTACCCTAAACGTACTAATTTACAAAAAGCAATATTTTCCCTTTTCGTAAGGATAGCTTAGCAGTTCATTATAAATACCACTAATAATAATAATAATAATAATAAATACCTGTATTCTTTATACAGCAAAAGTAATTCCTAAAGAATCAGGTCTTTCCCAGAACACCCACGAATACGTCCTGTCGCTAAGGCTGATGTTTCGTCTCTGATCTAACAACAGCTCAGAAACTAAATTATAATTTCTACCGGAACAACACAGTGACGTCATAACGTCTGCTTGCAGAAACGTGTACGAAACGTGTTCGTTACACTACCCCCATCCCAAAGAAAAAAAGAACCGACCGAGGTTATTTTTTACAAGTTCTGAGGATAATGTCAAAACACAGCAACGACCACGAAACCTTGATCTATGGAACCGATTGATCACGATCAGCGCGTGACAAAAGATCCGCGAACACATTCTGTGTACCTGGAAGTGGTTCAAGAGTGAATCTGAACTCTTGTAAGGACAAGAACCATCATCCTGGATAACGCCAATACCTACTGTAGGGACAGTATGCCTATCTGTAGAAACATCTACATGAGAAACACAACACTGAGGTTCCACAACCTTGACATCTGGAAGCAAAAAAGGGGAAATGGAAGACCAGTCAACTAAAACACCTGTTGACAACCGTGTAGAATCCTCAACAACACCAACAGCAGCATCAACACGACGAAGATACCGTTTGAGCATGTTTGCATGGAAAATCTTCGACTTGCCTTTCACAAGAATCCTATAATCTGGATGAAGACATTCCTGTACAAAATAAGGACCTGACCATGTCATAAGAAGTTTGTTAGAGTCAGTGGGGAGAAGAACAAGTACCTCATCATGGACCGAAAAAGTGCGTGCCTTTGCACGACGATCAAAGTACCTTTTGTTCTTGACAGACGAATCTGCAGAGTTTTGGGAAGCAATTTCACAAACTTCTGAAATAATATTCTTCAGGTCAAAGAGGTAAGTGTACAATGGCTTCGCTGATGTATCACTAGAGTTGTGATCTTCGGTCCAGAAATCAGCAATGAGAGAAATAGGACCTCTCGGTTTGCGACCGAACATCAGTTCGAAAGGACTGAAACCTGTACTTTCTGACGGCAATTCTCTACATGCGAAGAGCAATGCAGGAAGATAGCGATGCCAAGCTTTCGGTTGAGAATGAACAACCTTTCGAAGCATAGATTTCAAAGTGCCATGATACCGTTCAACAGTACCATTCGCTTGAGGATGGTAGGGTGAAGTACGTATGGCTTGAGTACCACACAAAGCATGAAACTGTTTCATCAAATCTGAGTTAAACTGAGAACCTTGATCTGAAAGAATTTCCTTGGGAAAACCTAACCTTGAAAAAATACTCATCAAAGCTTCAGCAACAGCAACAGAAGAAATGTCTTTCATAGGAACAGCTTCGGGAAACCTAGTAGCCAAATCAATCAAAGTCAGAATATATCTGTGACCTTCAACAGATGGAGGAGACAAAGGCCCAACTAGATCAATAGCGACCCTCTCGAATGGAGTCGAGATAAGAGGCATAGTCGCCAAAGGAACAGGGGGAACTTTTCCTTTTGAAATTGTTTTCTGGCAAATGTCACAAGTGTGAACATAAGTACTCACATCAGCAGAAACACCAGGCCAAAGGAATTGGGACAGAATCCTATTCAAAGTTCTACGAACTCCACAATGACCAGCCAAAAGTTGATCATGCGCAGCAATCATGACTGAAGTACGAAGTTTTTCAGGAACGACAACCTGATGCAAAATATCCTTGGATTTCTGATACCTTCTGTACAAAATATCATCTTTAAAATAGAAAGTATAAGTAGCAGAACCAACAACCTTTTCTTCACCTGAATCAGCTAACTTAAAACAACCTTGCAAAGTAGCATCATCTTTCTGCAACTGAATGAGTTCAACACGAGTGACCTTCAAGTCATCGCACACAGTGACAAGAGGTTTGTGCGGGAGATCCTGCTTCCTAGCCTGAGCACGAGTAGTGACAGCAGCAACAGGGACATCATCAGCAGCAGCAGCAACTTGGGTATCTTGGGTCTGCTGGACAATCAAACCTGGAATATTTCCCACAATCAAGTCAGCAACTGGATCCTCAAGAACACAACAAACCAACTCACCAACAAAATATGGGCAAGAAACAACAACTTTAGCCTGCTGATAAATGTTGATCTCTCCACCAAAAGTCTTACAACGAACAGTACCCGGTACATACTGCTCATCAGAAACCAAACGTTTTCGAACACCACAAATGGTAGCACCTGTGTCTCGCAGAACTGAGCAAGCAGTAGAGTTTACAGAACCAACCTTTAAATGCAAGTGACCAGGTGTCTGATCAAAAACAGAACAAACAACTTCAGAGACTATAGGGACAACTGCACAACCTGAGCCTGATTTATTAGTCTTATCAACTGAAGCTGTGACTTTCTTTACAACAAATGGACAAGATTTTCTAGTATGACCACCAATGTTGCAAACAGGGCAAGGGTTTTGACTATTTCGAAGGGGACATTGCTTAGGACCATGACCTTTACCATCACAAAGTGGGCAATTATCAAAATTGGTGTAAAATGAACCACCTCCACGTCCACGTCTATAAGATCCCCGAGTTTGATCAAAACGACCTTCGACCTTTTGGTTTGAATCTGTGTATGTTTGGTCTTTCTTTTGAAAACCACCACGATTTCTCCAATAGCCACGACCTCGATAGTTTGAGTAACCACCGCGAGAATCTGCAGAGCCAGCAGCAGCTTGCGATTCCTCAGCTACATCAACTGATCCTACTGAACCGAAAATTGTAGCAGCCGATTTGCGTGCCAAGTTCTTTCCGGGACGAGCAAGACGATAACTTTCAGCAGTTTTAACCATATCATCCAGTGTGACAAGTCCACGCTCGCGAATGAAAGTAGCAAGATCTTGTGATACACATTCTAGAAACTGTTCACCTAACACAAGATTCATTATTCCTTGCATGTTTCTAGGAACACCGGACAAAGCTATCCACCTATCAAACAATCTGTTCAGTTTAATACCAAATGTTTGGAAAGGTTCGTTTGAGTCTGGTCGGACTTCACGGAATTTCTTGCGAAAACCTTCAGCAGTACACTGGAACTTCTTAAGCAAATTGTCTTTCAAAGTTGGATAATCAACCTGACCATTTGCAGCAAGACTGTGGTATAAGTTCAGTGCATTACCTTCTAACAAAGCTGAAAGAAATGTAACCCATTTGCTTCTATCCCAGCCAAGGGCTGTAGCATGAGTCTCAAAACGAAAAAGGTATGAATCTATGTCATCTTGTCTTTCCTTGAAAAGAGGCAACTTGGGGTAGACAGGCCTAGCACCAAAAGAATTACTATCTCTACCTCTATTTCCATGACCAACATCTTGTTCATCAAGTCTATGTTCAGAACGGAACTCAAATTCCTTTTGTTTTGTTTTCTCTTTCTCTAGTTCTAACTGAACATCTGCTTGTTTATTTGCTTTTTCTAATTCAACATCTGCTTGTTTAGTTGCTAGTTCAACTTCTGCCTGTTTTTTAGCTAATTCAACTTTTTCTTTTTCTAACTCAACATCTGCTTGTTTTTTAGCTAATTCAATCTCCGCTTCCAATTTTTTTTCATCTCTCAATCTTTGTCTCTCAAGACGATCAAAACAATCCTGTACATATTTCCCACGTTCTTTATCAGGAATACCCAAAGTTGTAGCTTGAGCAATAAAAGATTGGAACAACTGATCATAATCATCAGACATGGCTAAGTACAATGTAGATCAACAAGCAACAACAAATTTACTATAAAAGTATCAAAGTGTTCAACCAGTAAATCAATAAAATATCAAAGTGTCAAAAATGAAATGGCAAGATGCAATCAATCAAAACAACTATAAATTGTTCTATTAATCTTATGAAAAACAAGTATCTTCAAAAGTAGACTTCCAGTACAACGTACAGTTCAAGTTATCATGAAAACAGTCAAGTCTTAAATGTATACAAAGCAAATTATATACTGTATTAAACCAATATGTTTTACAAATTCTGAAGCAATGAAAAATTTTATACCAAATAGAAAAAACTAAGTCAATATATTCACAACATATGTTGAAGAACTTCAACTGAAGTTTATAATAAACACAATGAATATACAGTGAAAGATTAAATTTTTTGTAATCCAAATATTTGTTTAACAGTATTTTAGTTTTAAAGTATGATAATATTATTACATATAATCCTAGTAATGGATCTATTCACAAGTATTTAAAGTTTATATCAATGTCAATAGGAATTAAAAAAAAATTAAATAAATTTCTAAGTCAAATAAAATATACCAAACGCTCAAACACTCACAATCACATCAAATGTTATTACCTCCCTTGTCCCAAGAAAATAATTATTTAAACCAGTTTTTAAAAAACTACCCTAATGAAAAATATATACAATGCCCACAAAGGAAATATTATTTAAACAAAGTTATTAAATAAAGAATTATGAAATGAGAAAAAAAACAATTAACTCTCAACACTATAAGCACTAGAACCAAATAATACTATAATACCAAGTTGACGGCCAAAGGAAAATAAACTCAACAAAATAACAAAGTCTTATGAAGATTAATTTTATAAATAATAAAAATTAATAAATGTCATACTAACTACTATAATATTATATAACCAATTAAATTCAAAGTCAAACAGAATTACTAAACCACAGTAAATTAAATTCAAAGTCAAACAGAATTACTAAACCAAATAAAATTACAAACAAAAACTATCAGCACTAACAATCCAACATGAACCAAGGGAAACAATGTATCAACAACTAAACTAAATCAAGGGACACAATTTAACAACAACTAAGCTAAATCAAGGGAAACAATTTAAGAAGTATAACCCAGCATACTACATACATAAATACAGAATATTATAACATCAAACTCAATGCGAATCAAACAACACAATGAATAAATAAAGTAAATCAAATTAAATGGGGCTGAAATCCTAACACTATAGTCTACTTAAAATGAAGGCAAAGAGACATACACCCAAACACACGCATGAAAGGACAGAACCCTACACAGCAAAGAACTAACAAAAAACAAACAATCCCACTAACAAGAGAACAGAGCTGAAAAAGAGAACAGCAACCCACAGATAGAAAAAGAATTAAACCCTTAGTGCCCAGAAACTGTACACAGGCACAGCCGTTACACCGGAGACGGCATTGTCACACAAAACAAAACATCACAGTCATACACAATATAATCAAGAATTCCAAGGGAGATAAGCCCACTAGTCTAACTGTATATAAATATAATAACTAGTGGTGCCCTCAATAAATATAAATATGTATGACTTAATGCTAAATAACACAGAGAAAGTCTAGGGTCACCAAATGTAACGAATGGTTTTTTGCGTATTTAAATAAATATCTATTTGAATATACTACGTTTAATCTACTGAATGAGTGTATGAGTGTGGCTGTCTGACGCTCAGTATAAAGGCGTGTGTTCTATCTCTGTTTACTATACTCATACACTGCCACACACGTGCTTACAGACAAAGACAAAGAATGCACAGTTACTTCTCTTTGCCCTCTGTTATACTATTTCTCATTCAATTATTCACATACACAATAAATCATTCACGTATACAATAAGTTCACAGGTACATCAAATCATACAATTCTTTCCAGCATATAAATAAACTCACACAGATAATAATTAAGTGCCCGCAGTTACTGTAACAAGTTCACCCAGTCAATCGGGTAAGTTCACACAGTTTACTCAGTAAGTTCACGCAGTTCTTTTGATAATTGCACACAGTTGCTTTCAGAGTTCAACACTAGCAGAAGTCGTTGTCCCTTTCTGGGGGCGTCACTCGACTCTACTCTTTTCATTAGCATCGAAGCACAGAATTCATTTCGATGACTTGGATATTCTAGTATTCACAGTTTCTATTTACTGACCGTATTTCGCGGATCAAACACTCCCGGCGCGGAATTATTAGCCGACGCTGGGGTCACAGCCACACCCACTGAAGACGCTGCAGTTGTCTTCGTGGCGTAGATCCGGAAGTTTACTACTGCACCGTTGTTGCACGTCTGCCCCAGTGATGATGCAGAAGGAGAGCTACGGCGATGATGGCGTCCACATCCGGTTATGTAGATGTTGTTACGTGGACCAGACCCATCCGCCGCACATCAGGGGTTCTTTGCTCTGTAACCGCCCTGCTGTATACAACATGTACACAATCGTAAATTTTCGCTCTTATACCAAAGAGACTGTATGTCTTTGACACATCTGAATACTTCCTAATGCCTGAAGATCATTTCCTTTGCAGAATGTCTTCTATACACCACCACAATCATTACAATCACTATTGTCACCATTCCTGTGACAATACCTAGTATAGCCACTTACACTGTACACACATTGCATAGGCTACACACAATGGATTATGAGCCAAATATTACAACACAGCTCACCTTCATTTTATAACATATTTATACCCATTCATTCATCAATAGATATACAAATTACACAACTGAAATACGTTCCTATTTCAGCCCCATATTTTCACATATGAATGAATATAAAAATGGCATCATAATTACAAACTGAGTCACACATACATACACATGATCAAATAAGTATTGACACGAGTTATCGTACTTTCTTTTCAAACATGGGTTCTCCTGTACCCTAAACGTACTAATTTACAAAAAGCAATATTTTCCCTTTTCGTAAGGATAGCTTAGCAGTTCATTATAAATACCACTAATAATAATAATAATAAATACCTGTATTCTTTATACAGCAAAAGTAATTCCTAAAGAATCAGGTCTTTCCCAGAACACCCACGAATACGTCCTGTCGCTAAGGCTGATGTTTCGTCTCTGATCTAACAACAGCTCAGAAGCTAAATTATAATTTCTACCGGAACAACACAGTGACGTCATAACGTCTGCTTGCAGAAACGTGTACGAAACGTGTTTGTTACACTATCACCATTCCTGTGACAATACCTAGTATAGCCACTTACACTGTACACACATTGCATAGGCTACACACAATGGATTATGAGCCAAATATTACAACACAGCTCACCTTCATTTTATAACATATTTATACCCATTCATTCATCAATAGATATACAAATTACACAACTGAAATACGTTCCTATTTCAGCCCCATATCTTCACATATGAATGAATATAAAAATGGCATCATAATTACAAACTGAGTCACAGATACATACACATGATCAAATAAGTATTGACACGAGTTATCGTACTTTCTTTTCAAACATGGGTTCTCCTGTACCCTAAACGTACTAATTTACAAAAAGCAATATTTTCCCTTTTCGTAAGGATAGCTTAGCAGTTCATTATAAATACCACTAATAATAATAATAATAAATACCTGTATTCTTTATACAGCAAAAGTAATTCCTAAAGAATCAGGTCTTTCCCAGAACACCCACGAATACGTCCTGTCGCAAAGGCTGATGTTTCGTCTCTGATCTAACAACAGCTCAGAAACTAAATTATAATTTCTACCGGAACAACACAGTGACGTCATAACGTCTGCTTGCAGAAACGTGTACGAAACGTGTTCGTTACTTCTCTTTGCCCTCTGTTATACTATTTCTCATTCAATTATTCACATACACAATAAATCATTCACGTATACAATAAGTTCACAGGTACATCAAATCATACAATTCTTTCCAGCGTATAAATAAACTCACACAGATAATAATTAAATGCACGCAGTTACTGTAACAAGTTCACCCAGTCAATCGGGTAAGTTCACACAGTTTACTCAGTAAGTTCACGCAGTTCTTTTGATAATTGCACACAGTTGCTTTCAGAGTTCAACACTAGCAGAAGTCGTTGTCCCTTTCTGGGGACGTCACTCGACTCTACTCTTTTCATTAGCATCAAGCACAGAATTCATTTCGATGACTTGGATATTCTAGTATTCACAGTTTCTATTTACTGACCGTATTTCGCGGATCAAACACTCCCGGCGCGGAATTATTAGCCGACGCTGGGGTCACAGCCACACCCACTGAAGACGCTGCAGTTGTCTTCGTGGCGTAGATCCGGAAGTTTACTACTGCACCGTTGTTGCACGTCTGCCCCAGTGATGATGCAGAAGGAGAGCTACGGCGATGATGGCGTCCACATCCGCCGCACATCAGGGGTTCTTTGCTCCGTAACCGCCCCGCTGTATACAACATGTACACAATCGTACATTTTCGCTCTTATACCAAAGAGACTGTATGTCTTTGACACATCTGAATACTTCCTAATGCCTGGAGATCATTTCCTTTGCAAAATGTCTTCTATACACCACCACAATCATTACAATCACTATTGTCACCATTCCTGTGACAATACCTAGTATAGCCACTTACACTGTACACACATTGCATAGGCTACACACAATGGATTATGAGCCAAATATTACAACACAGCTCACCTTCATTTTATAACATATTTATACCCATTCATTCATCAATAGATATACAAATTACACAACTGAAATACGTTCCTATTTCAGCCCCATATCTTCACATATGAATGAATATAAAAATGGCATCATAATTACAAACTGAGTCACACATACATACACATGATCAAATAAGTATTGACACGAGTTATCGTACTTTCTTTTCAAACATGGGTTCTCCTGTACCCTGAACGTACTAATTTACAAAAAGCAATATTTTCCCTTTTCGTAAGGATAGCTTAGCAGTTCATTATAAATACCACTAATAATAATAATAATAAATACCTGTATTCTTTATACAGCAAAAGTAATTCCTAAAGAATCAGGTCTTTCCCAGAACACCCACGAATACGTCCTGTCGCTAAGGCTGATGTTTCGTCTCTGATCTAACAACAGCTCAGAAACTAAATTATAATTTCTACCGGAACAACACAGTGACGTCATAACGTCTGCTTGCAGAAACGTGTACGAAACGTGTTCGTTACAAAGGTAAATAAATGTTTATTCTTCACAAATGTGTTCACGCTTCACTTATTTAGCAGGTCATATATTTCATTCCGAACACACAACGATACTGACGAAGCGTTATGCTCATCATACTCATAGGCCTACGCAAAGAGGTCACGCCACACCACGTCTTGCATACTTCAGACATCAAATTCTAACAACTATCTGCATCACTCCCTGTAAGTCGCATATCTGCAGAATCTACAACTGAAATGTTACACGCTGTTACCAGTGGGTTTTATCCAAAGTCAAACCATACTACTAGAATAATAGATTCCGTGTCACAAAAATGCAAACAATTCAATTTAGCGTGTTGCCGCCATGCCAGGGGGCATAACCCAGTGTCAGATCCTTTGTCAAGTGTCAGATTCATAGCCATGTTAACTAACAGACATTCGTTGATAGTTGACGCACAGAGGCATTACACGAGTTGGTTGCAGGTATAACAGATACCAAAGAGGGAGACCGAAAAAGAGGTGGAAGGACAAAATTCAACAATGGACTGGTTTGACACTGAACAAAACAATCAGGGTTGCTGAGGGAATGGAAAGTTGGAGTACGCTGGTTAAACGATCATCTGTGGTGCCCCTACGACCTCTGAGTTATGGGATAGGATAGGATAAAGAGGCAGATAGCACACGGCTTTGCGTACTCTGTAATATGTTACGAACGTAAGTGCAATGTACAACAACAGATTACCTCGTTAAGCAAAAAATACTTCCAGCAGACCTCCACATCTAATCTTTGATCTAATATTCTGTTCAGTTAAAGCCTGGTTTGCTGATTGACTGTTTAAAAAAAATATTAGTAAATAATTCTTTAATGTCTGTAATACAAAATACAAATAGGGTGAGGAAAAGTAAAAAATAGATGTATTTGAGAAATGAGGGGCCTAATTCAAGACAGGATTTAAGACACTTTAAAATAGCATATATTTTAAGAGAAATAAGGTCAAATGAAGAGAAAGAGAAGAGTGATGTAAAATACTGAAAAAGCACTTATTTTAGGAGAAAAGAGGGGGATAAAGATGCGGAGGGAGGGGGGTTGGGTTGAACAGCCATTTCCTCCATCTCTGTTGATAATCTGCATAACTGGATGTGTTCAATAAATCAATAAATGTGATGATGATAATGATGCTGCTGCTGCTGATGATGATGATAATGATTTTAGCATTAATAATAATAATAATAATAATAATAATAATAATAATAATAATAATAATAATAATAATAATAATAATATAAAACTAGTATAACACTGGCCTTTTCTGAAGAAGTACACCACCATTCACAACCATCACTTTCACTATGTGTGTGTGTGTGTACGTATGTGTGTATGTATGCGTGTGTGTACATATTTGTCTGTATGTGTGTGTACGTGTGTGTGTATGCTTGTGTGTGTATGAGCATGTGTGTATGCGTGTGTGTTTATATGTGTGTACGTGTATGTGTGTAAGCTAGTGTGTGCGTGAGCATGAGTGTGTATGCGTGTGTGTACGTATAGGTGTGTACGTATGTGTGTACTTGTGTGTGTGCATGCTTGTGTGTGGGTGAGCATGAGTGTGTATGCGTATGTGCACGTATGCGTGTGTGTATGTGTGTGTATACTTGTGTGTGTATGAGCATGAGTGTGCATGCATGTGTTTGTGTTGTGATACGTCATGTTTCATCTTCAAGCTACTAAATCTCTGGGTTTTTGATTTGTTGTAGAGTAATATGCAGAGGCCTTTAAACTCGTTGGATAGTGCTGCCGAGGCTTGATGTGCCCTGACACCAAATGCTGTTGGAGGAGCAATTGTTGTCCACAGTCAAAATAAGAAAATGACAAAATAAAAATAACATTTCAACTTTCAAACAACATGTTTGTTTTAAAAGTCAACATTTCGGTATGAAAACGTTCCTCAAAACAAATTCAATGAGCAGATTTAAAATTCCATCACATTTTCAAACTAAATAGGTTGCAAAGTGCACAGTGAGACTCAAAACATATTACAATGTTAATTAATTAGAGTACTAATCATAACTAAACACACACACGACACACGCATCTAGGAATACTTTGAAACAATCGGGAATCTGAACGAGCAAACATTACGACCGGTCAGTCTATTATTTTTAATTTAATCACTTTTTATCGAGCGCTTTACCAATTCAAGAGCCGCTCAAAGCGATGGCCGATAACTCAAACCGGTCGAGACGCCCACCCGCAGCCTTTGGGCGCATGGTCTGACGCCCGGGCAACTGAGCACAATCCTGGCCAGCCAGGGATGGGGGAGAAGGACCAAGTGCATGCTGGGTGTGTTCGTGTTACCGGCACTCACCCGTCTAGGACATGAGCGTCGGGATCTTTAAAGTCCGTTATGATGGAATGTATGCGACACACAGACTAGACCTCAGTTTACACTCTCATCCGAAGGAGTAGTAAACGGGAGTAAAGTGTTTTTCCCAGAGACACAACACAATGGCCCGGTCAGGGCTCGAACCCGGGACCTTCAGATCCGCAAGCCAAAGCTCTACCATTAGACCACCGTGCCTCTCTATCTGTCGGTTTGCTGGAAGCCATATCTTAAAAACCACTTGGTTTAAGCAGAATTTTATTATTATTGACGAGACAAGCAAACAAAGAAAGGAGAACATAAAGGGTACACAAAAGCAAAGCTTAAATAAGTTCTACCCTTTGACAAATGATAACAATGAAATGTCTGGCCAACAGCAACAAGTACAAAGTAATAAAAACAGAAATATATTAATTAATCTTCTCAACAATAAAAAGAAAACAAACATATAACTATAGTATAAGAGACAAGAAATACAATAACATTGGAAAGAAAAATAAAAGTAATGAAGAAATAAATGAACTAACTAACGACAAACAGATACATGCACCCAAAAGTAAACTTTACACAATATAGTAACTGTCTATTAAAAAGGTAAATAAATGCCTGAAGCTGTGACGGTGGGTCTATTGTTGCTGGGCTCTGCACAATGGAATGCTATTACCATTCGTCTTTCGTCTGAGGGATCGCTAGTAAATCTCCCGGTGACTAATCATTTATAAGATTCACTGTCACACTAGCTCTCACACGGCTATGAAACATTACATAGGTAGTCGAGCCACTTGTTAACAGTAAATATCACACATTTATTTCCTCTACTCTATACAAAATCTTCTAATCACTATACTAACTTAAAAGTCCAAATATCCCGTTGAATAGTTCGCTCCTTGATAGTTCTATGCAGCTACTGTCTCATCATTGGGCTAATGGTGCGTTCTGCCCAACGGGTCAGTCTTCTGGAAGGGTGGCCTATTGATGTCCTTCTCTAACAGTTTTGATGCACGTTTTCAAATACCTTAGCTCTCTTGTCGATGAGCAGTGTTATGGTGGAGTCTTCTCCTGGTTGACAGACTGGTGGGCTCTCATAGCTCAGTGCGTGAGGCTCCAATGCAGACCGAATGTCAATGAGGACTTTTAATGGTATTGCTTCTACTTCGGGCCAACGATGCCTGCTCGTCTGCAAAATATGAGATGAATTTCTGCAACACCAGTTCACTAAGGGTGTGCAGAGCGTCTCACTGAAGGCAGCAATAGCCCTCAGTGATAGCTCCATATATATATATATATATATATATATATATATATATATATATATATATATATATATATATATAATATATATATATATATATATATATATATATATATACAGGGCTCGAAATTAGCGGGGGCCCGGGGCCAAAAACCCGCAAAGTTGATTTCGGGCTCGGAAAGTTGAAAAACGAAGGGTCCGCTTGGCCCGCAAAATAATTCATCTGCTACAGCTAGCTCTACTCGGCAGTTTCGTATTTGGGCCAAGGGAATCAACCCACACCGGTGCCTAAATTTCGACAGAAAAAAAAAACAGATAAAAGAAGCGAAAACCCTTTAATTTTGCACTCAAAAGTTTAATATACACTTCAGTTATCTTTTTAATATAATAAACAAAAGGCTATGGCACAACATAAGCGCAAAATGTCCATCTTTGCAAGTACGAAAGTATGGCTACATATCGTCGCCATACAGTTGCTAAAACAATCGGCGATGGCGTATTTTTCCAATGTTTGGGAAGCGAAAGACGCCAGAAGAAAACGTCCACGAAAGGAAAGAACAAGAAAAATAGAGAAAAAAGAAGTATGAAGAGGAAAAAAGATCAAGGAACTACAATGAAGGGTGGAAAAAAAGATTTCCATGGCATGGCCTTGAAGTGAACGAGGAAGAGTACTGTTAAGTTTAGTTCCCTTTCATGGTTTTGATTTGAACTTTTGTGCATTGAGGTCAGATTTTTTGTTAGGCTATTCATATTAATTTAATGATGTGTATTGTGCAATACTCAGTCACAAAACTGAAAAGTATTATACAAGAGACTCACTTGATTTTTTTCTATTTTGTTTAATGGCCATTTCAGGCTCACTAGTCACTGGAATATGTGTGTCACTGATTGTGTGTGTGTGTTTTTCCCCTTTTTTGTTGGTAATGTTTGAAAGTGAAAGAAAAGGGCAAATAAAAATGACATCACTCAGCAAAATTGGAAATTCAATTGTTTTTATTTTAGATTATGAGACAAATTGTACTTTCTACTTATTATATTGTCAATAATTCTTTTTTTTTTTTTTTTTTGTTTGCATTATTTTTTAAGTTGGGCCCTGAAAGTTGCTTGTGGGCCCTCAAATTTTTCAATCAAGGGGCCCGGTGGCCCCCAAAGAAAAAAGTTAATTTCTAGCCCTGATATATATATATATATATATATATATATATATATATAATATATATATATATATATATATATATATATATATATATATATATATATATACTAGTTGTGGGGCATTATATATAATATATATATTGGTTATGTGATTATGGAGCAGTGGTAGTGTAGGTGTGGCGTTGATTATTATAAATGTTGATTGGGTTTTGATTATGGATTTAAAGTGATTGAGAACATGGTAATGTTATTTTTCCACTAAATACTTTATTCTTTACATATTCTCTCTCTCTCTCTCTCTCTCTCTCTCTCTCTCTCTCTCTCTAGGCTGTGGGTGTGGGTGTTGTGTGTGTGATATTCTGTGGTGTTTGTTGAGTGTGTTGTCTATATGTATGTGTTGTGTGTGCGATATATAATATAAATTAGAATATCATCAACCCAGCTGCTTGCTCCACACCACCTCAAAGTCGTATGTTTGTCTTCTAATTTAAAGAAGAATAACACATAACATAAAACACTTTTAAAACGACAACATGTGATCCACTCAAATTGAATTGCCAAATGTTCTGTTTTTAATAACCTTCTTCAGGGCATTACAATGTCAGTGTGATAATGTACAAGCGTTTTACCTATTACTATAATTCATGACTATAATTCACAAACCACACTGTCACATACTAAGTGAACATGAATACAACTCTATTATAAAAACCACCACACACACACACATATAATATCTATACACCACAACCAACAACACACACATAGTACAACACACACAAATAATATACCACACACAACACATACACACATAACATACCACACACACACTACACATACACACACACACACACATATATATATATATATATATATATATATATATATATATAGAGAGAGAGAGAGAGAGAGAGAGAGAGAGAGAAATGAATTGTTCTTTTGTGGGGCATTTTCCAAAATATGAGTTTATTGTGGGGTACCGAAAAATTGTGGGGCATATAAAATGCCCCACAATTTTAACCTTAAAATATTGCAGCAGGGTTGCTGATTACTGTCCTGTAGAAATCTCACAACAACGTTATATATAAAATTTTAACCAAAAAATAATTGGATTGCCTCCCTTGCTTTAACACTTTTCAATCTGTCCGCCATGGTGATTTTAATCTTCAATTTGAAAGGAGAGTTGTCGTTCTTGATTGCAACGAGAATGGCGTCACGAGGATTCAGAGAGCCTGTGCTTAAACCGGTGAGTGGAAATTTGTTATACTAGTACAACACTAAGTTTGAACAAAATTGGTCGATGTAGTTGCTTATCTTTCAAAGCAAATTGTGTTTTTAACATGTCGGTGGTGGTTGCTCAGTGAAGCACCGGTGGGTCGCTATTTTTCATTGAACTTATTTTACTAAGTCTAAGGGGTTTGGTCTAGGTGCGTGAGTAAACGCGTGTTCAACTACGCATTGCATAATGTTACAATTTTCTTCTTCTTCTTCTTCTTGGATTGTAGCACTACAATAACATTTTGATGACAAAGTAGACACCTTCGCCGATGTTTTCAACGCAACAAAAATCGTGATTTGTTTTGGGAAAGTGAAGTTTTTGCTACTACAGTACTCGACTACACGCAAAACCGAGGCACTTTTTCGGTATATCTCTAAAACTCTAACAAGGTCTACGCCACAGTTCATACTTAAACGCCATTTAGATTATGTCTACTGCATTTCATTTTAACTCAAAAGGGCACAGTCGCTAAAGGCTCGTACATGTTTTGTAGGCCTACTTTTTGCTTGTCAATCGTGTCAGCCATTTTCGATGGTCAACTTTCAAACAATCATTTACGCTCAATTTTCTACAGAAAAGGTTTAATAGGGAATCCGATGACAGATGCATTATTCATTTCTGCTTTTATGCGGGTATCGTTTGGAATATTACTACATTTAATGTAAATCAAGCTGTTTTTCACTACCTTACCTAACAGGAAAATCGGCACACCGATTGGCTGAATGGCTTTTCCTAGCAGAAGTCTTGTTTGCGTTTTTTCACTATCGTACGCTTTATGATTAATTACAGAATTCTAAGTTTTTCTTTCAAAATTTGATAATTGAATGGTGTTTAAAGATAAACTAGGCGTACAGTTTGTTAAATCTACAGAAATAAACCAAAAAGCTGTATCAGAACAGTAGATCTAATGATATTTATTTAAAATTCCTTTTAATATAGGCCTACTCCCTACTGTACTGCGTTGCTAACATTGTTGTGTAAATAGACTATTAAAAAGTTTTTCTTTGCCTTTGGTTTATTGGTTTATTACAATGCTGTGACAAAAGGCTTTTTAAATTACTTCTTTGGATTATTTTTATTTGATTAGGCTAATTATTTTATTTATTTATGTAATTTTTTATTTCATTTTATTTATTTTATTTTATTTTATTTTTTTTTTTTTGGGGGGGGAGGTAGTAGGAGGGGTGTGTTGAATTTGAATCAATTCTTTTTTTTAGAAATCTAATAAATATATTAAATAAAAAAGTGAAAGAAGAAATAGATTCCAATGGTAAAAAGCCGAAGTTGCAGTGCATAATTTATTCTCGTTTGTTACTGCCCTTCGGTAAAAAATGTATGTACTCTTCTCCCTCCCCCCTCCCCCCCTTCCCCCTCCCCCCCCCCCCCCGTCGAAAATTTGGAACCCCCGCCACCCCCCCCCCCCCCCCTTCATCCGAAGGCGTTGATCCGGCCCTGGCTCATCAGAGAGAGAGAGAGAGAGAGAGGAGAGAGAGAGAGAGAGAGAGAGAGAGAGGATAGGGGGCCTAGTATATAATGCAAAACGAACCACATCCTTGAGAGTAGATAATGATGTAGGCTTTGGAGACAGAGGAGATAGCACGAAAGAAGTAAAAATGTTAGTCCCCTGTACTTCTTACTAAAAGGGTAACACTGTGCATATATAATATAGGCCTAAATATAAAATTTCTTTTTTTTTTTACTTTGTTTCCACAGTGGATCGTACATGCAAAGTTCAGCAGTGGTTGAAGGGCAATCCAGCACAGACCTGTGATGAAACATCTATGGAATCGTTGGTAAAAAACATGTTGTCTAGGCTACTGTTGTCTGTTAAGTTACTAGCACCAGCAGCTTTATCTTCCTCCTCCTCCTTTTCCTCCTCCTCCTCCTTTTCCTCCTCCTCCTTATCATCATTATCATCATCATCATGAACATTATAATCTTTTTCTTCTTCTTCTTCTATCATCATCGTCAGCAGCAGGAGCTTTCTCTTCCCCCTCCTCCTCCTCCTCATCATCATCATCATCATCTTCTTTTTTTCTTCTTCTTTTTCTTCTTCTTCTTCTTCTTCTTCTTCTTCTTCTTCTTCTTCTTCTTCTTTCTCCTCCTCCTTCTACTTTTCCACCTCCTCCCCTTCCTCTTTCTTCAAATTCTTTGTATTCTTTCTTGAGTTTTTTCATTCACTTTTCGTATTTCTTTAATCTTCATTTCTTTGACATTTCTTTTTTTTTTGTTTTTTTTTCCTCTCTAGTCTTTCTTTTTTTTCTTTTTCAGATTCTTTATTTCTTTGGCTCATTTCTGTCCTTTTTCCTTCTTTCTTTTTTTTGCGCTTTCTTTGTTTCCTTTCTTCCTTTATCTTGTTTTCTTTCTTCCTTTTCTCATTCTATTTTTTCCTTCCATTCAATTTTCTTCCTTCTATTTTTTCTATGCTGTGTACATAATAAATCAGAGATTTAAATTGTTAAGAAAGAGGAAACAAATGTATTCCTGTTGTTTCATTCAGTATCAGCTAAAGTACTTATTTATTATTTTTAACACTTATTTACTTTATTTTGTATTGGTGGGTTTTTTCACCCACGAAGTGCGGGAAGGGTTTATCCCTCTTTACACTATATGGGTGACTGTCCACCCACAAAGTTCAGTGCGTCAGGATTTGCTACTGCTGCAATATTATAAGCATGGGTGGAAAATCACTTTGTTGGGATTTAGATATTGTGCATTTTTGTTGTCTACAACTGCATATATGCACAAAAATGTAAGAAAATTTGGCATGAGATTCGGCAATTCTTAACTTACAAAGTCATAAAATTTCAAAAATCTAGAACAATTGTCAAAGTTATGATGATTTAACTGACTTTATGGGTGTTATTCCACCCAGGGGTGGCACCAAAGGTTAGCTGTGTGACTTCAACATTTCCACTTAAATTGGGCGAAATGTTGTAGCTTTGCTCAGATTGCAAGCTGCATTCCTGTCTTGATCTGCTGGGATCATGATAGTTGCAGATACATGTATCGAGATGCAGTGTTTTTTACCTGTCCTCAACCATGATAGCGAGTTGCAGTTCTTTGTTGAATATATAAAGCTCACTCCAATTGCTTAAGCACCTTTAACTTCACCACTGTTCAAGGACTTTGCTTGCCAGACATCACACTGTTTACTTTAAATCAAATAGCTATGTCAGCCTATGGTGTGGGGCATTTTATTCGTGATAAAACAAAGATAGCTTTAAGTTATAGCCCATTTTCTTCACCAAAACTGTTATGTTTTGTACTAAGTAAATAGAACAAGAAGCAATAATCTGCAAGCGATTCATTTATTTTCCCATGGACATTACTGATACACTGTCTAACATAAAAAATATGACATACTGTTTATGAAAGTGCTATTTCACATCATGTTATGGGCCATGTGAGATTGTGAGGATTTTGTAACTTTGTTGTGTTATTCTGTGAATAGGAAACTTTCAGATAACCATGTTTTACTAATCTATCAATAGGGATACATTGTCCTTGCTAAAAAAGCAATTACCAGCAAATCGATGCATGTATCTCCAAGAAAAAAGAAAAAGTTGTTCACGGCAATGACATTTAAATTTACATTGGCTTACTCTTGTGAAGGAAAACTACATGCTACACCATGTACATGCCAAATTTTCTCCTGTTTTAACGCCCAGCAGACAAAAATTAGAGCTACTCTTTATTGTCTAACTTTAATGTGCATGTTTATACTTTATTTTTATTATTATTATTATTATTTTATTTTATTATTTTTTTAAATTTTAAATTCAGCCTCCTGATTGCTCAGACGATGAAAGGCTTGACTTTGAGTTCGACCCAGAATCAGAGTTGGAGGTGGAGTCGGTGATGGAGTTGGTGATGGCACATGACGGTAATTTTGTTAATATTCTTGAGAAATAATATTTTGGTAATTTTCCTGAAAGACCGTAAACAGTGGAATCTGCTGGACACACTTTAAGGGTTTTGTGTTTATTCAGTTGTGGCTTGTCTGGTTTGTTTCCACTAGATCATTAAGGCCATAGAAGTAAACTGGTCTAACTTGACTTTTTCTTGTTCAGAAAAACTACCTCCAAAGGTTTTGGAAAACGTATGTCGGGACACATTTTACATCATTTATTTCACTTACTTTAAAATGTGTCTGTGTGTGAATTGTAGACACTGACATGTATTTGGACAAATTATGATGTCATGCTATTGTTTTTCATATGTATGCTTCAGTTCATCGGTATGGTTATATTCCAAAAACCTTGTACTATTAGTATTACCTTGGGTTGTTTTTTTTTAATGTGAATGCTTCAGTTCCTCTGTATGTTTATGTCCTGAAAACTTTTCGTGTACTGTAAATTGTTCATTTATCCCTTTATAAATGGGGCAAGGGCTAGATGTAAAGAAGCACCCCTGCTTACTCTTCACCCTGAGAATAAAAAGATTTTCTCTCTCTCTCTCTTCTTTTTTCTTTCCATTTTTCCTTCCTAAGTTTGGGTGGTTTGCATCCAAGTGCAATACTAATTTTCTTATTTTTAAATTGTGTGTGTGTGTTTACAGGTGCTGCGGATTGGACGAGGAGAACTAACAGTGGTCAGGCGCCCAAGTTCTGTAGAAGGTGCTAAACGTGAAAACTATCTTCCTTGTGTTCAATGTAAAGGGTGGATTTTTGAAAACAATTTATTGCTACATTCAATCAATCATTTTATTGTCCGGTTTACCCTATAACCAATGTTTTATCTCATCTTATTCAATAATCTGTAGATATTGAGCAATCGTTACATATATAAAATTAAAACTTACAACAAACGAGGGGAAAATGATTTGGTAAAATGCGAATTTTTTGTTGCATTTTACCATGCCATATTTTGAGATTTTTTTTACTTTACAAGAATGCAAGTTTTTTTGTGCACGAAAATTGTTTCTTTTGTTTTACTTGAGTGGTAAAGATGTTGTTGTGTCAAAGGGAGAAAGGTGTATAGGGAAGATGCACTTAAACAAAATACATAAAAATGTACATTGAAAGTACCCTTTTCAATACCTAAGGTGCTAGTAATTTTGTGCCCAAAATGCCTTAGATGTCACAGATTTTAACCTTTATTTTTAAAAAATTTAACCAATGTAAATGCCAATTACCTAAAAAGAATATTTGGCATATTTGTTTTGCATAATGATCTGCTGTAATAAAGTTTGAAGTGAAAATAAACATTCATTAAAAGTTTTATTTAAAAAAATCTCTCTCTCTCTTTCTTCCTCTCTCTCCCCCCTCTCTCTCTGTCCTTCTTCTTCTCCTTTCTTCTTTTTCTTCTTCTTCTTGTTCTTCTTTTCAAGTTTTCTTTACCTTAGTTATTAAAAAAATCGGATTACTCATTTCATGTTTAGTTCGTTGCCAAATTTTCAGCTGATTCGAGTCAATATAATAATAAATGAAAAACAAACAGGGTTGGTGGGGGACATTTAAGGAAGAGAATAAGTATTCATTAGAAGACACTAAGTAGAAAGTAAAAAGAAAATAAATAAATAAATAAACTCAAACTTAATCCATGCAATAAATTATAATAAAAACATTAATGATGGGGTTTAGAATGATTTCATTATGCATTCATTCACTTATTCATTGATTTATGCAATCCTGCTTCGTTCATTCATTCTTTAATAGTTTACATTGTATCTAGAGCAGAGACATACAAAAATTAATTTGAATAAAAATGTAGCAGATGAAATATTTATTTTCCAATGATCAAAAAATGCATGAAACATTCATTCACACTGCAATTACACAACAATAAATTACTTTCTTCCTTTTCCCATTCACATATAATGGCCCACAACTAGCAACAGTAGTCCTATATATCTGCCTCATAAACAATTATATTATAAAAAGCCCCACAATGCTCTACATTTTCAAATATATATATATGGAGCTATCACTGAGGGTTGTTTCTGCTTCAGTGAGACGCTCTGCACACCTTTAAGTAACCCAGTGTTGCAGAAATTCGTCTCATGTTTTGCAGACGAGCAGGCATCGTTGGCCTGAAGCAGAAGGAAGACCATTAATAGTCCACACTGATATTCGGCCTGCATTGGAGCATCGAGCACTGAGCTACGATAGCCCAACAGTCTGCCAACCAGGAGCAGACACCACCACAACACCGCTCATCTACAAGAAAGCTAAGTTCATAGAAACTGTGCACCAAAACTGCTCTAGACGGACTGTGCATTAGTCCACTCTTCCAGAAAACTGACCAGTTGGTCAGAACGCACCATTAGCCCAATGATGAGACAGTAGCTGCATAGAACTATCAAGAAGCGAATTATTCGAAGTGATATTTGAACATTTAAGTTAGTATAGTGATTAGAAGATTTTGTATAGAGTAGAGGAAATAAATAATATTTACTGTTAACAAGTGGCTGGACTACCTATGTTTCATAGCCGTGTGAGAGCTAGTGTGTCAGTGAATCTTTTACCTTTTTCTCCCTTTTTCTCCCTATCTCTGTAACTCCAGCCTAACACAGACCGAGCTAAACTTATAAATGTATTAATATTAGTCATCGGGCGATTAACTAGCCGATCCCCACAGACAAAAGATGAGTGGGTAATAGCATTCCACTGTGCAGAGCCCCGCAACAATAGACCCACCGTCACACCCAATCTCCCTCCCTTTCTCTCTGCCCCCTCCCCTTTCTCTCTTTCTCTCTCTCTCTCTCTCTCTCTCTCTCTCTCTCCCCACACATACATGTATATTATATGTGATAACAGTACAGCTTTGCATGTGGGTACTGTGTGTGCCAGTAATGTATGCATACATTTGGAAGTGCATGTGGGTGCTTTTATTTTCTCACTGTATCTAATTACTGTGACTACTCTATCCCTCGGCAATCCGTCCATGGAGAGTTTTTTCTGTGCACATTCCAGAGGCAATACGTACTTCAAACGCTGCTGGACAATGCCACACTGAATGTTTACAACGTGTATCAACCATGCGAGCGCAAAAGCTTAAGTGGCCTGACCACGAACTTCACAACGTCCAAGTTTGACATGACAGTGAGATGCTCTGTATTTCTGCTCTTAATAAGAAGAAGAAGAAGAAGAAGAAGAAGAAGAAGAAGAAGAAGAAGAAGATGATGATGATGATGATGATGATGATGATGATGATGATGTGGCCAGATCTTCTTTATCATCTTGCATCCGGTTGTTTTTCCAAGCTACTACAGTATAATGATGATCTAGACTGTTTGTTTAACCTCTTGTACTTCCGGGTTGTGAGATTTGAACAATAATGGAGACCTTGTTTTGTACCAATGGATCGCCGAGCTGAGAAAAATTTAGGGCAGTGAATTTCATCTCCTGGACCTACGCTGCTTTCGCTTCTGGGATGCTGCCTATTACATGAACCGTCAGGATGTCACGAAAGCGCTTCACATTGCATTGGACATCTCCAAATCTTGGTCTGCATGCAGGTAATCTAGCGGTAAATAATCTATCGCCCAGTCAGCCAGCCGTAGTGCTGAAAGCCAAAGTTTCGAACTCGTCCACCGGATAGCAGCCCAGCATTTCAATCCAATACTTTAGTTTAGGGTCATCTCTGTCTATAGCTCTAATCCACAAATGCAAACTATTGGCAGCACAGAACAGGAGTTGGATCTTTCCTATCATTTCCTCATTGCACGGAGGATAACACATCTAATAACGATTTCATCCAAGATGCTATCACTAAACTCCAGTCCCATCATTTTAGGCGAGACATCTTTATCATAGAGCTTTTTGTCTCTCTTTATTTTAAAGTTCACATGCTTGTGATTTTAGACCATGCAGTCATTTTCCAGCATAGACACCTTTATCACAGACCACGCAGTCATTCTCCAGCATAGACACCTTTATCACAGACCACGCAGTCATTCTCCAGCATAGACACCTTTATCACAGACCACGCAGTCATTCTCCAGCATAGACACCTTTATCACAGACCACGCAGTCATTCTCCAGCATAGACACCTTTATCACAGACCACGCAGTAATTCTCAAGCATAGACACCTTTACCACAGTAATTCGCAAGCATAGATACCTTTATCACAGTCATTCTCAAGCATAGTCAGCTTTATTACAGAGCTTTTTGTCTCTCTTTATTTTAAAGTTCACATGCTTGTGATTTCAGACCAAATGGTCATTCTCAAGCATAGACAGCTTTATCACAGACCACGCAGTCATTCTCAAGCATAGACAGCTTTATTACAGAGCTTTTTGTCTCTCTTTATTTTAAAGTTCACATGCTTGTGATTTCAGACCACACAGTCATTCTCAAGCATAGACAGCTTTATCACAGACCACGCAGTCATTCTCAAAGCATAGACACCTTTATCACAGAGCATTTTGTCTCTCTTTATTTTAAAGTTCACATGCTTGTGATGTTAGACAACGCAGTCATTGTCAAGCGTAGACAGCTTTATTACAGAGCTTTAAGTCTCTCTTTACTTTAAAGTTCACATGCTTGTGATTTTAGACCACGCAGTCATTCTCAATCATAGACACCTTTATCACAGAGTGTTGTGATTTTAGACAACGCAATCATTCTTAAGCATATACAGCTTTATTACAGAGCGTTTTGTCTCTTTATTTTAAAGTTCACATGCTTGTGATTTCAGACCACACAGTCATTCTCAAGCATAGACACCTTTATCAC
Source organism: Oncomelania hupensis (assembly GCA_036898135.1). Taxonomy (NCBI): domain Eukaryota; kingdom Metazoa; phylum Mollusca; class Gastropoda; order Littorinimorpha; family Pomatiopsidae; genus Oncomelania; species Oncomelania hupensis. The sequence continues at coordinate 22,421,432 of CM072520.1, forward strand.
AGACCAAGCAGTCATTCTCAAGCATAGACACTGTCGCGATACAAGCGCCTACTCTACGCATCCTCGATATTCTGCTGTAGTCCAGACAATGCGTCATAGACAATACGTCACAGACAGTGACGATAATAATATTGTTTTCAGAATGGACAATTTTTATTTAGTGTAGTTCATTTTTAGATTGTTGTTACCATAGACAATTTGTGTACCATCTTTTCGATTGGCTGAATGTGGAAAAGATTCGTTAGGATAAACATTCGAGCAACCATCTTTGGAGGGCAAGGAACGTATGTTTACGCCAGACCATTATTTGGATTATAGAGGTCATAAATTTGGTTCGAAAAGCTCGTCTCATCCTAAACAACACGTGTCGTAAACCCAACAAACGAATCCTGAGCTGGTAAGTTATGATTCGATGTGTGAAGCTGGGAAATGGGTAGTCTTGTGCTTGTGTCCATTGCGCCATGCGAATCATTCATCGTCCTTCATCAAGGTGATTCGTTATTATTCTTCAATGTATGCAAATTGTATGATAATAGTTATTTTAACATGTTGTTCTCATTTCATATAAATTCTTCAGCGCGTGAAGTTTATATGGTGATAGTTAATTTAACATGTTTAGCTTAGTTCATAAAGAATGTTGGTGCATTCTTGATCATTGGAACAGTGTGGATGAACAGCGAGGAAAGAACATTATTGTGTTTTGAGACTAAGATACAATAACCCGTGAATACGCAGGGTTCTTATTCAAACAACGTCAACGGCGTTCCTCGCTGGTCATTCAACAGGATGCAGATTGTGTATTTAGTCCCTGTTAATTTGTCTGTGCGCAGGGAAAGGATTTTTCTTTCTTTCTTCCTTATATTTCCGACTGTCGGATTCCTGATGTGATCATTTTTTACCTACTTCCATCCTCAACGCTTATTCTTCTGATGACATGGAGTTCGTCATATCCCTGACGTCCATGTGAAGCCAGCTGGACGACATACCATCCTTTTGGTCAAACGTGAAGACAGAAACTGAGTTAAACAAAAATGACAATTCTTCTTCTCCAGCAGGGAATCTACGTTAGCTAAGTAACCCTTTTAATTAACATTGAAATTCTTCAGAACCATGACATCACGGGTTCTCGTATCATATCATATGAAATAAATATCATCAACCATCAACCAGTGGTATTTTTTTTAGTTGTAAAAAAGCAAACAGGACGAATGAATAGCCAATAATTTCTTTTATTCTTTATTTTTCTATTTCTCAACATTATTTTTCTTGTTTCTTATCGATTTTGGACATAGTAAAAGAGGAAATTGATTCTATTTATATAAAATACTTTAGTCTGTTCATTCACCCTTTAACATCTATATATATATATATATATATATTAATATAAAATGTATATATAACGCGACAATGGGGGCTCGTCTCGTGATAGTTTGAGTCAAAATCACTTTTTAAGTCGTGTTACCACTGGTGGTGATGATATTTACTATATTGTACATTTAAAATATCATTGTATCATTCATTTGTTCAACGCGGGAGGTTGGAGGGAGCCGCTCTTACAAATGGGCGGACTTATGGACTACCCTACCAACCAATGTAACATCAGCTTCCCACGTCGATCATAAGTTACCAGTGATTTCAGATATAATTAGGTTGCATGTTTATAACCTTATGCAAACGACTCCCAGTACGTGTTGTCAATCAAATGTTCAGCAGTGATTTCGGGTATTACATGCTGTAAAAGAATAGGCAGAACGGTGGTCTATTTTATTATCTCAGTCTTAACCGATTGAGTGTTTGAAGCTAATATTGGAATCCTATAGCATTTGTTGTATAGTGAATCCGGAGACACGAGGACCTGTGTCAATATTAGAAGGAGAGAGATAACAAGTTATAATTTAGTACAAAGACTAAATAACTTGTTGACCTACTAGTCACCTTTGAAGGTAAGGTAAATGTTCTATGTTCAACGGACCGAACAGTAGACAGACAGTAGCGTCGCGCTTAATAGATCAGTGATAAACGGGATAATCACACAGGATCATGAAGTCAGTTTTGTAGCCTAACATTTCTGTTCGCCGAAGTAAGAGCGACATAGAAAATTAGAAGAATACTCGTAGTGAGAGAGTATTAGCAGAAGGGTCTAGTAAACTCATCCGCCACAAAGGAACGGACCGAGAGTTATACTAGAGTGTATTTTTAAATTTATAAATATACACACAGTAAATCCCTGAGACACAGGTGTATCATCCAGGGTGGATTGTATCTGTGTGGCAATCAAATAAGGCCACGTACAGTTGATCTTATTAGGCGAATCAAGGTAAAGGTAGCAGGATAACTTTTGTGAATTTGATAAGTTTAGCTACTGGATTCGAGCCTAGACAGTGACACGTTATCACAATTCTAATTACATTACAAGAATGAATTAGGATCTTTGAGTTCGAAGTAGAACTGGTGTTAACAAGAGGGTGCCATTGCCGGATACACAAAACTCTTCTTTTCAAGTTCTTGGTTTTATGCTGTTAATACGCGAATAGCAAATAACAGAATTTGCAGTAAAAGCGTATAGTTATAACGAATCCATTGGGGTTGTTCGAAGATATTTCAAAGAGTTGCCATTTTGTATTTTTTTCCTCCTCGGGGAAAATAACGTCATTGACGTGACGTAATCGGCGTGACGTAATCGGAACTTCTCGAACGCTGATCTTTTGTGTCATATTACATTTTGGCATTAGTAAATGACAACGACTCGTGCTCAAGCGAAAGCAATGGAAGCCAACGATCCTTTCCTAAAGTTTAAGGCGGAAGGAGAAGCGTTGGGGTTGTCGGGTCCAGATCTTGTCAACTACGTCAAGGAAGAAAAAATGCGTCTAGCTGAAGCTGACGAACGAAAACGTCAAGCTGAAGCTGAAGAAAGGAAGCGACACGCTGAAGCTGAAGAAAGGAAGCGACAAGCTGAAGCTGAAGCTGAAGCTGAAGAAAGGAAGCGACAAGCTGAAGCTGAAGAAAGGAAGCATCAAGTTGAAGCTGAAGAAAGAAAGCATCAAGCTGAAGCTGAAGAAAGGAAGCGTCAAGCTGAAATCGATGAAAGGAAACATAAAGCAACATTGGAATATGAATTAGAACTCGAACGAATTCGTCACGTGAACAGTGACAACACCAACGACAATGCTGCCGATCCGTCGGATTCCCGTTCATCGCAGTTCTATCAGGAAAAACTGAAGATAAAACTACCTTTTCTGGAAGACAAAGATGATCTGGAAGATTATCTACGCACATTTAAGAGAACGGCTAAGATTCAAGAATGGCCAATTAATCAATGGGCTCCTCGCCTAGGCACCTTGCTAAAAGGGAAAGCGAGGGAAGTCTACTCTATGTTGAGTGATGCTGATGCCGGTGATTACGGAACATTACGGCGATCATTATTGTTCCGATTCCAGCTGACGGCAGAAGAATATCGGAAAAAATTTCGAGAGGCCAGAAGACAGCAAGGAGAATCAACACAAGAGTACGCTACCAAGTTAGATCTCTGGTTATCCAGATGGCAGGAACTTGCAGGGAAAGACAACACATATGACGATCTGCGTGATTTGATACTGCAAGAAAAGTTTCTTAGTGGGATACCGTTTGATCAAGCGCGTTTTGTCAGAGAAAAGGAGCCGGAAACGATGGGCGATGCAATAAGATTTGCTTTAACTTACGAGTCAGCAAAGCAAGCCACTATGTCTGATCATGAAAGACCCAGGAATAGATTCGGAGATAGACTCAAGCATAATAAAAGGAAAGAAGATGAGGAAGGAGATAAAAAGGAAGTGGAGGTAGCGCAGAAGCAGCTCCACAACGTCAGGACAAGGAGGCCTGAAGTAACCTGCTATACTTGTCACCAGCAAGGTCATGTGGCGAGACAATGCCCAAAAGGAAGGAAAGAAAACAAAGCAGCCGCCGCAATAGCTGGAAGTATAGTGCAGGGAGGTGTACAGAGTCACGGCAAGCTCTGTTCTTTATTATGTACGGCGATACCGTTCTCGCCGGAGTGCCAAGTAGAAGTGGAAGGGAAGCAAGCGACGGCATTGCGCGACACTGGAGCGTCGATCACCATCGTCGATTCCAGTCTCGTACCCGAGCGATGTTTGTCAGGAGAGACCATTGAGATAGTGATGGCCTCGTCGCCTGCAAAGTTAACACTACCAATTGCGACGGTACACATGAACACACCATTCTTTGAAGGGAAGACCGTTGTGGCCGTTATGAAGCAACCGGTAGAGCAAGTTCTTGTAGGGAACTATCGTAAGTCTGAGGATGGGAACCTGACGCCTGTTCCAGTTTACGCTATTCGAGAAGTGTGCGCAGCAATGCAAACTAGAGCTTCTGTGGGGAAAACAGATAAAACATTGAAAACATCCAATTCTCTGCTCGGGGATGTCACTCCAGTGGAGTTGGGACAAGCTCAGAAGGAGGATCCAACCCTGGAGAAAGCAAGGAAGCTAGCTGACAATGAGACCAAGCATGGGAAAGGAGGGCGCAAATCAACTTCTAAAACCACTTACAGCTGGAGAAAGGGAATTTTGTACCGTTCTTTTCTCCAAAACGGTAAAGAGACCAAACAAATTGTTGTCCCAAAGAAATATCGCAACGAAGTGTTACGATTGGCCCATGACACGCCGATGTCAGGACACCTGGGTGTAACCAAAACCAGGAAGAGAATCTGGGACGATTTCGTATGGCCCGGAATCTGCGGAGACATCAGACGCTATTGCGCGTCATGTGACATATGCCAGAGGACGTCACCGAAGGGTCAAGTTCGGAAACTGCCGTTGGGCAAGATGCCAATAATCCACACACCTTTTGATCGTGTGGCGGTGGATATCATCGGACCTATCTTACCAGCGTCCGACAGGGGGCACCGCTATATAATCACCATGGTGGACTATGCTACACGCTACGTCGAAGCCAAGCCATTAAAATCCATCAAAGCCGAAGATGTGGCCGAATTATTGTGGGAAATGTGGACTCGTTTAGGTATTCCGAGAGAGATTCTGACAGACAACGGATCTCAATTTGTAGGATCCCTAGCCGATGAAGTGAACAGGCTATTGAGTGTGAAAGGCCTGAGGACCACACCAAGACACGCACAATGTAACGGGTTGGTGGAACGTTTCAATGGTACCATCAAAAGTATGCTGAAACATCTTTGTCAAGAACAACCAAAAGAATGGGACAGGTTTATTCCTGCACTTCTATTTGCTATCAGAGAAGTACCGCAAGAATCACTACAATTCTCTCCCTTTGAGCTTCTTTATGGACGAACTGTACGAGGACCGTTACAGATTCTGAAAGAGCTCTGGACACAGGAAGAACAGACGGAAGAAACCAGGACCACATTTCAGTATGTGATCGACCTCCGAAACAGAATTGAAGAAACCTGTAAAATCGCCAGAGAAAACCTTGGAAAAGCAAGCGCTAAACACGCGAAACATTTCAACATGAAAGCAAAAGCACTGAAATTCAACGTTGGAGATAAAGTTCTCATGCTTGTTTCTGATAAAGCCAACAAACTGCAGATGCTATGGAAAGGTCCATATGTTGTCATTGACCGCATCAATGAATGTGACTACAAGATTGCAGTAGGAGACAATGAGAAAATCTACCATGCTAACGCACTGAAACTGTACGTTGAAAGAGAAAAGCAAGTGGAAACTCATATCGTCGCCGTTGTGATGATCGATGAACATGAACAGAAAGATACTACTGGAACAAAAGATAGCATACCTGTGATTCAGCTGGAAAATACCCAAGGACCAGCGTATGTTCATTTGTCCGACAAACTGACAGAAAAGCAAAGAACAGAGCTTACAGAAATCTGCAACCGCAAGAAGTCTGTATTGACGGATTTGCCGGGGAAAACATCATTGCAAGAGTGTAATATCCCAATGGAACAGGATCGAGCTATATTTGTTCGACAGTACCCTCTGCCATATTCTAAGATAAAAACAATCGAGAAGAAGTTGAAGCAATGTTGAAAATGAACGTCATCGAACAAGCAGCATCACCATACAGCGCACCTGTTGTACTTGTACAAAAGAAGGACGGCAACAACCGATTCTGTATTGACTACAGAAAATTAAATCAAGCCACAAGATTCGATGCCGAACCAATGCCTAACATCGATGAGCTGTTTGCCAAGTTGAGCAAGAAGAAATACTTTTCTAAGATAGATCTCGCAAAAGGATACTGGCAAATTCCTATAAAGACAGAAGACAAAGAGAAAACCGCTTTCACTACACCGCAAGGTCAATTTCAATGGACTGTGATGCCATTTGGGTTGAAGAACGCTGGGGCCGTTTTCACACGCATGATGAGGAAACTTTTGAAACCGCTGAACGAAGACGCCGTCAGTAATTTCATTGATGACGTCATGGTAGCAACTGAGACGTGGGAGGAGCACGTGCAAGTCCTCAAAGCAACGTTGGATAGATTACATGAGTGCAATCTGACAGCAAAACCTTCCAAGTGTTATTTTGGATTTGAGAGCCTGTCATTTCTAGGACACATAGTTGGTCAAGGTACAATTCAACCAGAAGAAGACAAGGTTGACAAGATCAGAAACGCGCAACCACCGAAGACAAAGAAAGACAATATCGGGGCAGATTATCTCAGCCGCTCGATGTAGTGTAAGGAAAAATTGCATTCTTGATTTTTCACTCAAGCGGGGGGATATTGTCGCGATACAAGCGCCTACTCTACGCATCCTCGATATTCTGCTGTAGTCCAGACAATGCGTCATAGACAATACGTCACAGACAGTGACGATAATAATATTGTTTTCAGAATGACGCAGTATGGACAATTTTTATTTAGTGTAGTTCATTTTTAGATTGTTGTTACCATAGACAATTTGTGTACCATCTTTTCGATTGGCTGAATGTGGAAAAGATTCGTTAGGATAAACATTCGAGCAACCATCTTTGGAGGGCAAGGAACGTATGTTTACGCCAGACCATTATTTGGATTATAGAGGTCATAAATTTGGTTCGAAAAGCTCGTCTCATCCTAAACAACACGTGTCGTAAACCCAACAAACGAATCCTGAGCTGGTAAGTTATGATTCGATGTGTGAAGCTGGGAAATGGGTAGTCTTGTGCTTGTGTCCATTGCGCCATGCGAATCATTCATCGTCCTTCATCAAGGTGATTCGTTATTATTCTTCAATGTATGCAAATTGTATGATAATAGTTATTTTAACATGTTGTTCTCATTTCATATAAATTCTTCAGCGCGTGAAGTTTATATGGTGATAGTTAATTTAACATGTTTAGCTTAGTTCATAAAGAATGTTGGTGCATTCTTGATCATTGGAACAGTGTGGATGAACAGCGAGGAAAGAACATTATTGTGTTTTGAGACTAAGATACAATAACCCGTGAATACGCAGGGTTCTTATTCAAACAACGTCAACGGCGTTCCTCGCTGGTCATTCAACAGGATGCAGATTGTGTATTTAGTCCCTGTTAATTTGTCTGTGCGCAGGGAAAGGATTTTTCTTTCTTTCTTCCTTATATTTCTGACTGTCGGATTCCTAATGTGATCATTTTTTACCTATTGTCGCGTTATATATACATTTTATATTAATATATATATTGATGTTAAAGGGTGAATGAACAGACTGAAAATTTTTTTATATAAATAGAATCAATTTCCTCTTTTTACTATGCCTAAAATCGATAAGAAACAAGAAAATAATGTTGAGAAATAGAATATAAAGAATAAAAGAAATTATTGGCTATTCATTCGTCCTGCTTACTTTTTTACAACTAAAAAAGAATACCACTGGTTGATGGTTGATGATATTTATTTCATATGATGTGATGTGATACGATGAACCCGTGATGGCATGGCTCTTCAAAATAATTAAAATGTTATCAACACTTATCTGCCGAAGAACGTTCTGATTTCTTTAGTTATAAAAGTAGGTCTTGAAATGTTCCTGGTGTTTAATCAAGGCATCATCTTCACGCTTGGCCAGGAGGAAGATACGTCGTCCAGCTGACTTCACATGGACGTCAAGGATATGGCGAACCCTATGTCATTAGATGAATGGGCGTGGAAGATGGAAGTAGATTAGAACACCAAACAGTCAGAAACTACAAGAAAAATCCTTTCCCTGCGCACAGACAAATTAACCGGGACTAAATACACAATCTGCATCCTGTTGAATGACCAGCGAGGAACGCCGTTGACGTTGTTGGAATAAGAACCCTGCATATTCACGGGTTATTGTATCTTATTCTCAAACATAATAATGTTCTTTCCTCGCTGTTCATCCACACTGTTCCAATGATCAAGAATGCACCAACATTCTTTATGAACTAAGCTAAACATGTTAAATTAACTATCACCATATAAACTTCACGCGCTGAAGAATTTATATGAAATGAGAACAACATGTTAAAATAACTATTATCATACAAATTGCATACATTGAAGAATAATAACGAATCACCTTGATGAAGGACGATGAATGATTCGCATGGCGCAATGGACACAAGCACAAGACTACCCATTTCCCAGCTTCACACATCGAATCATGACTTACCAGCTCAGGATTCGTTTGTTGGGTTTACGACACGTGTTGTTTAGGATGAGACGAGCTTTTCGAACCAAATTTATGACCTCTATAATCCAAATAATGGTCTGGCGTAAACATACGTTCCTTGCCCTCCAAAGATGTTGCTCGAATGTTTATCCTAACGAATCTTTTCCACATTCAGCCAATCGAAAAGATGGTACACAAATTGTCTATGGTGACAACAATCTAAAAATGAACTACACTAAAAAAAAAATTGTCCATACTGCGTCATTCTGAAAACAATATTATTATCGTCACTGTCTGTGACGTATTGTCTATGACGCATTGTCTGGACTACAGCAGAATATCGAGGATGCGTAGAGTAGGCGCTTGTATCGCGACAATACCCCCCAGCTTAAGTGAAAAATCAAGAATGCAATTTTTCCTTACACTTACATCGAGCGACTGAGATAATCTGCCCCGATATTGTCTTTGCCTGGAATGACTCGTACAGAGAAGTTGTACTGTTGCAGTTGTATGGCCCATCTCATCAGCCGTCCGTTTTCTGTCCTTGCTTTTTGCAGATATTGTAGAGGCTGGTGATCTGTTTCAATAACAAACTTTGTTCCAAACAGGTATTGTTCAAACTTCCGTATTCCCCATACTATTGCCATGCATTCCTTCTCGATCGTGGCATACCGGCCTTCAGTTTCACTCAGCTTCTTGCTGGCGTACGCGATTGGTTGTAAACCATCACCATGGTCTTGCATCAGGATAGCGCCAATGCCTCTGTCTGATGCGTCCGTCCTCAGAACGTACTGTTTCTCTGGATCAGGGAGACAGATGACTGGCTTCTTGCACAACTCTCGCTTGAGTGACGTGAATGCTTCTTCGCATTTGTCGTCCCACTGAACTTGTTCAGGATGCCCTTTTTTCGTCTTTTCAGTCAGCGGCAGTGCGAGCGTAGCGAAGTTCGGCACGAACTTCCGATAATACCCTGCTAGACCCAAGAAAGCGCGCAAGTCTTTCTTCATCTTTGGTGGTTGCGCGTTTCTGATCTTTTCAACCTTGTCCTCTTCTGGTTGAATTGTACCTTGACCAACTATGTGTCCTAGAAATGACAGGCTCTCAAATCCAAAATAACACTTGGAAGGTTTTGCTGTCAGATTGCACTCATGTAATCTATCCAACGTTGCTTTGAGGACTTGCACGTGCTCCTCCCACGTCTCAGTTGCTACCATGACGTCATCAATGAAATTGCTCATTGTGCCTTGCTTTTCCGTCAATTTGTCCAAAGAATGAATATCTGTCGGTCCTTTGGCATTTTCCATCTGAATCACAGGTATGCTATCTTTTGTCTCAGTAGTACCTTTCTGTTCATGTTTGTTGATCATCACAACGGCGAGGATATGAGTTTCCACTTGCTTTTCTCTTTCAACGTACAGTTTCAGTGCATTAGCATGGTAGATTTTCTCATTGTCTCCTACTGCAATCTTGTAGTCACATTCATTGATGCGGTCAGTGACAACATATGGACCTTTCCATAGCATCTGCAGTTTGTTGGCTTTATCAGAAACAAGCATGAGAACTTTATCTCCAACGTTGAATTTCCGTGCTTTTGCTTTCATGTTGAAATGTTTCGCGTGTTTAGCGCTTGCTTTTCCAAGGTTTTCTCTGGCGATTTTACAGGTTTCTTCAATTCTGTTTCGGAGGTCGATCACATACTGAAATGTGGTCCTAGTTTCTACCGTCTGTTCTTCCTGTGTCCAGAGCTCTTTCAGAATCTGTAACGGTCCTCGTACAGTTCGTCCATAAAGAAGCTCAAAGGGAGAGAATTGTAGTGATTCTTGCGGTACTTCTCTGATAGCAAATAGAAGTGCAGGAATAAACCTGTCCCATTCTTTTGGTTGTTCTTGACAAAGATGTTTCAGCATACTTTTGATGGTACCATTGAAACGTTCCACCAACCCGTTACATTGTGCGTGTCTTGGTGTGGTCCTCAGGCCTTTCACACTCAGTAGCCTGTTCATTTCGTCAGCTAAGGATCCTACAAATTGAGATCCGTTGTCTGTCAGAATCTCTCTCGGAATACCTAAGCGAGTCCACATTTCCCACAATGATTCGGCCACATCTTCGGCTTTGATGGATTTTAATGGCTTGGCTTCGACGTAGCGTGTAGCATAGTCCACCATGGTGATTATATAGCGGTGCCCCCTGTCGGACGCTGGTAAGATAGGTCCGATGATATCCACCGCCACACGATCAAAAGGTATGTGGATTATTGGCATCTTGCCCAACGGCAGTTTCCGAACTTGACCCTTCGGTGACGTCCTCTGGCATATGTCACATGACGCGCAATAGCGTCTGATGTCTCCACAGATTCCGGGCCATACGAAATCGTTCCAGATTCTCTTCCTGGTTTTGGTTACACCCAGGTGTCCTGACATCGGCGTGTCATGGGCCAATCGTAACACTTCATTGCGATATTTCTTTGGGACAACAATTTGTTTGGTCTCTTTACCGTTTTGGAGAAAAGAACGGTACAAAATTCCCTTTCTCCAGCTGTAGGTGGCTTTAGAAGTTGCTTTGCGCCCTCCTTTCCCATGCTTGGTCTCATTGTCAGCTAGCTTCCTTGCTTTCTCCAGGGTTGGATCCTCCTTCTGAGCTTGTCCCAACTCCACTGGAGTGACATCCCCGAGCAGAGAATTGGATGTTTTCAATGTTCTATCTGTTTTCCCCACAGAAGCTCTAGTTTGCATTGCTGCGCACACTTCTCGAATAGCGTAAACTGGAACAGGCGTCAGGTTCCCATCCTCAGACTTACGGTAGTTCCCTACAAGAACTTGCTCTACCGGTTGCTTCATAACGGCCACAACAGTCTTCCCTTCAAAGAATGGTGTGTTCATATGTACCGTCGCAATTGGTAGTGTTAACTTTGCAGGCGACGAGGCCATCACTATCTCAATGGTCTCTCCTGACAAACATCGCTCGGGTACGAGACTGGAATCGACGATGGTGATCGACGCTCCAGTGTCGCGCAATGCCGTCGCTTGCTTTCCTTCTACTTCTACTTGGCACTCCGGCGAGAACGGTATCGCCGTACATAATGAACAGAGCTTGCCGTGACTCTGTACATCGTCCTGCCTCATACTTCCAGCTATTGCGGCGGCTGCTTTGTTTTCTTTCCCTCCTTTTGGGCATTGTCTCGCCACATGACCTTGCTGGTGACAAGCATAGCAGGTTACTTCAGGCCTCCTTGTCCTGACGTTGTGGAGCTGCTTCTGCGTTACCTCCGCCTTCTTTTTATCTCCTTCCTCATCTTCTTTCCTTCTACTATGCTTGAGCCTATCTCCGAATCTATTCCTGGGTCTTTCATGATCAGACATAGTGGCTTGCTTTGCTGACTCGTAGGTTAAAGCAAATCTTATTGCATCGCCCATCGTCTCCGGCTCCTTTTCTCTGACAAAACGCGCTTGATCAAACGGTATCCCACTAAGAAACTTTTCTTGCAGTATCAAATCACGCAGATCGTCATATGTGTTGTCTTTCCCTGCAAGTTCCTGCCATCTGGATAACCAGAGATCTAACTTGGTAGCGTACTCTTGTGTTGATTCTCCTTGCTGTCTTCTGGCCTCTCGAAATTTTTTCCGATATTCTTCTGCCGTCAGCTGGAATCGGAACAATAATGATCGCCGTAATGTTCCGTAATCGCCGGCATCAGCATCACTCAACATAGAGTAGACCTCCCTCGCTTTCCCTTTTAGCAAGGCAGGGGCGGACGAGGGGGGGGTTTCCGGGGTTTCCGGAACCCCCCCCCCAGCCCAAAAAAAAAAAAAAAGGAAAAAAAGAAGAAGAAGAAGGAGAGAGAGAAAGAGAGAGAAAAAAAATCACTTTAATATATATATATATATAAAATTATTTAAAAAAAATAAAATAAATTAAAATAAATAAATAAATAAATAAATTATATATATTATATATTTATTTATTTATTTATTTATTTATTTTATTTTATTTTTTGGGGTACGAGTATTTGACTTTTCCCACAATATGCAAGCCCTCGCAATCTTCTCCCTAAAAAACTTCAATCATTGCAATCATTCTAAACAATCTCCAGACAAACACCGTCTGTCGTGCTCCACAAAGAGCAAAGCTGATATTTCCCGTCTTCGTCGACATTCTATTTATTTATTTATTTATTTATTTATTTATTTATTTATTTTTAGTTTTAGTTTTTGTTTATTTTTTAGGAGGGGGGGGGGGTGGGGGGCGCCACGAGCGGAAGAAATGCAAAGAAAGAAAACGATATTCCTAATGGATAATATAATGGATTACGACAGGAGTGCCCAATACGTCGATCGCGATCGATCGGTCCATCGTGAAGGCAGTGTGACTCAGATCGCTAGCATAAAAAAAATTGACGTCAGCCAATTATATGACTATATATATGTTTTGCATTTTGGTGGTAGGTAGATCATTTTGGCTTGGTCAATTTAAAAGTACCTCGCATGCTGAAAAAGTCATAGTGTGGGCAACCCAGCGCTTCAAACTGCCGCGAACGCCGTCATTGAAGCCCTCCGATTCGAAAGGTGTGGCAAAGCTCAGTACATATTTTGGGAGCAAAGGAGGTAATTATTATTTTGAAAATTTAATCTTAAAAGTAAATAACATATCATATCCTATCGTGTCCTATCCCATAACTCGGAGGTCGAAGGGGCACCACAGATGATCGTTTACCCAACGTACTCGATCTTTCCCTGTCCTCAGCAACCCTGATTGTTTCGCTCAGTGTCAAACCAGTCCAGTCTCGAATGTTGTCATCCCACCTCTTTTTCGGTCTCCCTCTTCTTCTACCTCCTTGCACTGTGCCTTGCAGGATGGTCTTTGCAAGACCTGATGATCTGGTGACATGGCCATACCATCGGAGTTTCCGTTTTTTCACCATTGTGAGCACGTCATCGTGTTGTCCAATGGCTTGTGTGATGGTCTGTCGGACTTCGTCGTTGGTGATGTTCTGGGTGTAGGAAATGCCCAGAAGTCTTCTGAAGCACCTCATCTCCATGCTTTGTATTCTTCGTTGGAGATCTGCTGTGAGGGTCCATGTTTCGCAAGCATATAGGAAGATGGAGATGACAAGGGAGCGCAGCAGCCTTACCTTGGAATGTAGACTGATGGCCCTGTCTTTCCAAATTGTCTTCAACCTCGCCAGGGTAGCAGTTGTTCGTGCGATCCTGGAGAGACTTCCTGTCGGGACCCATTGTCTGATGCAATGGCTCCTAAATATTTGAAGCTATGCACTGTGTTGAGGGATTGGCCTTGGACTTTGATTTCCGTGTTGGTGCCATGGGTGTTGTTGGTCATCATTTTGGTCTTCTCTGCACTTATTTCCATTCCATAAGCTCTGGAAGTGGTGTCAAGCCTCTGTACCAGCTGTTCAAGTTCTTGTTCTTCTCCAGCCAATCCATCAATGTCATCCGCAAAACGAAGGTTGGAGATTGCTCTTCCCCCTATGCTGACTGTGCCTTCGTGGTCTGCAAGGGCATCTCACATGATGCGCTCTAGGAAGATGTTGAAGAGTGTTGGAGAGAGTAGGCATCCCTGAAACACACCGATTGTTGTTCTGAACCAGTTTCCGATGGTGCTGTTGTGGAGGACTGCACTGGTAGCCTTGTCATACAGGCTTTTGATGACTTCAACAATTTTAGGGCTGATGCTGTACACTCTCATGGTTGCCCACAGAGCTGCATGCCAGACTCGGTCAAACGCCTTTTTGATGTCTACGAACACATGATATAGATGTTGGTGCTGTAGGTATTTCTCGCAGATTATTCTGAGGTTGAAAATCTGTTCAGTGGTACTTCGCGCTGCCCTAAATCCTGCTTGCTCTTCGGCTATGATTTTTTCAGCTTGGGGTTTCAACCTGTTGAGTATTATATTTCAGGAGGACCTTGCTGGGATGGCTAATGAGGCTGATGGTGCGGTAATTTTCACATTCATGAAGGTTACCTTTTTTGGAAAGAGTGATGACAAGTGATGTCCATGGCGAAGGCCACTCCCCACTCTGCCACATCTTGTTACACATAATGGTGAGTGCGTCGATCATCGCTTCTCCTCCTGCTTGAAGCAGTTCCGCGGGTATGTTGTCCACTCCCGCTGACTTCCCCTTCTTCAGCAATTGCACTGCTGCCTCAACCTCTTCTCGGAGAATTGGGAGTATTTCTTCTTCTTCTCTGTTCTCTGGACATGCTAGAACTGATGGGTCTCCGTTTGGTTTGTGGTTGTAAAGGTCAGAGCAGTACTCTGTCCATCTGTCCAAGACTTGTTGTTCTTCTGTAAGGCATAAGCCACTTGCTTGGATCGTACTTCTGTTTAACCATTGTCAGCTTCACAGTCTGGTGCTTCTTGCTGTTGTTTTTGTTCAATACACTTGCATTGAGCTTCTGTCCAGTTCTCCTTTGCTGTAGCCTTCATGCTGTTGTTTTTGGTAGGCATCGCTCTGTAGGTGTTCCTTTTCTGTTTTCATCTCTTCGTTTATCACCTGGCATTTGTGTCCAGTTCTCCTTTGCTGTGCATGCCTATTCGGATGTCATTGTTGATTTTTCATCTAGGCATCAGCTCTGTCAGGTGTTTCCTTTTCTTTTTCATCTCTTCGTTTATCACACAGGTCCAAAAGTTAGTGCACTTTGCTGTGTTTACTTCTTCTTGACCGGTGCTTTCAAAGTGATTTCCGTGGAGGCGTGTGTCCTGCCAAGTTGATGCTGTCAGGTTTCTTACATCATTAACATTCATAAGCTTTAAAATGAGCCAAATTTCCTCGTGGCCTAAAATATGTCTGTCTTTCAGTTTTGTCCAGGTCGAACTTTATCTTGCTGTTTTACTCTCTTTGTTGAAGTAAAAATACATCATCACAAGATTGTGGTCACTTCCGATGTCTGCTCGAAAAGTGCGTGATTTGATGCTTGATCTTGAAGCGTTTCTTGACCATCATTAACATTTACCGAGTAAGTCCCTTTAGACTTTTGGAACCCCCCCAAAAAACCCTGCAAAAGGTGAGAGAGATCTTCATCCGTTAATCTTAAAATGTGCGTAATCGTCCAGATCATCTTGTCTTGTAGAATCTTCAGTTTTGATAAAACTGCGATGAACGAGAACGATCCGCTTGTGGGTGGTGTTGTCACTGTTCACGTGACGTATTCGTTCGAGTTCTAATTCATATTCCAATGTTGCTTTATGTTTCCTTTCATCGATTTCAGCTTGACGCTTCCTTTCTTCAGCTTCAACTTCAGATTGTCGCTTTCTTTCTTCAGCTTCAACTTCAGCTTGTCGCTTTCTTTCTTCAGCTTCAGCTTCAGCTTGTCGCTTCCTTTCTTCAGCTTCAGCTTGTCGCTTTCTTTCTTCAGCTTCAGCTTGAGCTAAACGCGTTTTCTCTTCCTTGACGTAATTGACAAGATCTGGACCCGACAACCCCAACGCTTCTCCTTCCGCCTTAAACTTCAGGAAAGGATCGTTGGCTTCCATTGCTTTCGCTTGAGCACGAGTTGTCATTTACGAATTCCAAAAATGTAATACGACAGGAAAGAATAAATTAGCGTTCGAGAAGTTCCGATTTCGTCACGCCAATTACGACACGTCAATGACGTTATTTTCCCGAGGAGGAAAAAATACAAAATGGCAACTCTTTTGGAGAATATCTTCGAACAACCCCAATGGATTCGTTATAACTATACGCTTTTACTGCAAATTCTGTTATTTGCTATTCGCGTATTAACAGCATAAAACCAAGAACTTAAAAAGAAGAGTTTTGTGTATCCGGCAATGGCACCCTCTTGTTAACACCAGTTCTACTTCGAACTCAAAGATTCTAATTCATTCTTGTAATGTAATTAGAATTGTGATAACGTGTCACTGTCTAGGCTCGAATCCAGTAGCTAAACTTATCAAATTCACAAAAGTTATCCTGCTACTTTTATCTTGATTCGCCTAATAAGATCAACTGTACGTGGCCTTATTTGATTGCCACACAGATACAATCCACCCTGGATGATACACCTGTGTCTCAGGGATTTACTGTGTGTATATTTATAAATTTAAAAATACACTCTAGTATAACTCTCGGTCCGTTCCTTTGTGGCGGATGAGTTTACTAGACCCTTCTGCTAATACTCTCTCACTACGAGTATTCTTCTAATTTTCTATGTCGCTCTTACTTTGGCGAACAGAAATGTTAGGCTACAAAACTGACTTAATGATCCTGTGTGATTATCCGTTTAGCACTGATCTATTAAGCGCGACGCTACTGTCTGTCTACTGTTCGGTCCGTTGAACATAGAACATTTACCTTACCTTCAAAGGTGACTAGTAGGTCAACAAGTTATTTAGTCTTTGTACTAAATTATAACTTGTTATCTCTCTCCTTCTAATATTGACACAGGTCCTTGTGTCTCCGGATTCACTATAACAACAAATACTATAGGATTCCAATATTAGCTTCAAAACACTCAATCGGTTAAGACTGAGATAATAAAATAGACCACCGTTCTGCCTATTCTTTTACAGCATGTAATACCCGAAATTACTGCTGAACATTTGATTGACAACACGTACTGGGAGTCGTTTGCATAAGGTTATAAACATGCAACCTAATTATATCTGAAATCACTGGTAACTTATGATCGACGTGGGAAGCTGATGTTACATTGGTTGGTAGGGTAGTCCATAAGTCCGCCCATTTGTAAGAGTGGCTCCCTCCAACCTCCCGCGTTGAACAAATGAATGATACAATGAAAATTTAAATGTACAATGTAGTAAATATCATCACCACCAGTGGTAACACGACTTAAAAAGTGATTGTGACTCCAACTATCACGAGACGAGCCCCCATTGTCGCGTTATATATACATTTTATATTAATATATATATTGATGTTAAAGGGTGAATGAACAGACTGAAAGAATTTTTATATAAATAGAATCAATTTCCTCTTTTTACTATGCCTAAAATCGATAAGAAACAAGAAAATAATGTTGAGAAATAGAATATAAAGAATAAAAGAAATTATTGGCTATTCATTCGTCCTGCTTACTTTTTTACAACTAAAAAAGAATACCACTGGTTGATGGTTGATGATATTTATTTCATATGATGTGATGTGATACGATGAACCCGTGATGGCAAGGCTCTTCAAAATAATTAAAATGTTATCAACACTTATCTGCCGAAGAACGTTCTGATTTCTTTAGTTATAAAAGTAGGTCTTGAAATGTTCCTGGTGTTTAATCAAGGCATCATCTTCACGCTTGGCCAGGAGGAAGATACGTCGTCCAGCTGACTTCACATGGACGTCAAGGATATGGCGAACCCTATGTCATTAGATGAATGGGCGTGGAAGATGGAAGTAGATTAGAACACCAAACAGTCAGAAACTACAAGAAAAATCCTTTCCCTGCGCACAGACAAATTAACCGGGACTAAATACACAATCTGCATCCTGTTGAATGACCAGCGAGGAACGCCGTTGACGTTGTTGGAATAAGAACCCTGCATATTCACGGGTTATTGTATCTTATTCTCAAACATAATAATGTTCTTTCCTCGCTGTTCATCCACACTGTTCCAATGATCAAGAATGCACCAACATTCTTTATGAACTAAGCTAAACATGTTAAATTAACTATCACCATATAAACTTCACGCGCTGAAGAATTTATATGAAATGAGAACAACATGTTAAAATAACTATTATCATACAAATTGCATACATTGAAGAATAATAACGAATCACCTTGATGAAGGACGATGAATGATTCGCATGGCGCAATGGACACAAGCACAAGACTACCCATTTCCCAGCTTCACACATCGAATCATAACTTACCAGCTCAGGATTCGTTTGTTGGGTTTACGACACGTGTTGTTTAGGATGAGACGAGCTTTTCGAACCAAATTTATGACCTCTATAATCCAAATAATGGTCTGGCGTAAACATACGTTCCTTGCCCTCCAAAGATGGTTGCTCGAATGTTTATCCTAACGAATCTTTTCCACATTCAGCCAATCGAAAAGATGGTACACAAATTGTCTATGGTGACAACAATCTAAAAATGAACTACACTAAATAAAAAATTGTCCATACTGCGTCATTCTGAAAACAATATTATTATGGTCACTGTCTGTGACGTATTGTCTATGACGCATTGTCTGGACTACAGCAGAATATCGAGGATGCGTAGAGTAGGCGCTTGTATCGCGACAATACCCCCCAGCTTAAGTGAAAAATCAAGAATGCAATTTTTCCTTACACTTACATCGAGCGACTGAGATAATCTGCCCCGATATTGTCTTTGCCTGGAATGACTCGTACAGAGAAGTTGTACTGTTGGAGTTGTATGGCCCATCTCATCAGCCGTCCGTTTTCTGTCCTTGCTTTTTGCAGATATTGTAGAGGCTGGTGATCTGTTTCAATAACAAACTTTGTTCCAAACAGGTATTGTTCAAACTTCCGTATTCCCCATACTATTGCCATGCATTCCTTCTCGATCGTGGCATACCGGCCTTCAGTTTCCCTCAGCTTCTTGCTGGCGTACGCGATTGGTTGTAAACCATCACCATGGTCTTGCATCAGGATAGCGCCAATGCCTCTGTCTGATGCGTCCGTCCTCAGGACGTACTGTTCTCTGGATCAGGGAGACAGATGACTGGCTTCTTGCACAACTCTCGCTTGAGTGACGTGAATGCTTCTTCGCATTTGTCGTCCCACTGAACTTGTTCAGGATGCCCTTTTTTCGTCTTTTCAGTCAGCGGCAGTGCGAGCGTAGCGAAGTTCGGCACGAACTTCCGATAATACCCTGCTAGACCCAAGAAAGCGCGCAGGTCTTTCTTCATCTTCGGTGGTTGCGCGTTTCTGATCTTTTCAACCTTGTCCTCTTCTGGTTGAATTGTACCTTGACCAACTATGTGTCCTAGAAATGACAGGCTCTCAAATCCAAAATAACACTTGGAAGGTTTTGCTGTCAGATTGCACTCATGTAATCTATCCAACGTTGCTTTGAGGACTTGCACGTGCTCCTCCCACGTCTCAGTTGCTACCATGACGTCATCAATGAAATTGCTCATTGTGCCTTGCTTTTCCGTCAATTTGTCCAAAGAATGAATATCTGTCGGTCCTTTGGCATTTTCCATCTGAATCACAGGTATGCTATCTTTTGTCTCAGTAGTACCTTTCTGTTCATGTTTGTTGATCATCACAACGGCGACGATATGAGTTTCCACTTGCTTTTCTCTTTCAACGTACAGTTTCAGTGCATTAGCATGGTAGATTTTCTCATTGTCTCCTACTGCAATCTTGTAGTCACATTCATTGATGCGGTCAGTGACAACATATGGACCTTTCCATAGCATCTGCAGTTTGTTGGCTTTATCAGAAACAAGCATGAGAACTTTATATCCAACGTTGAATTTCCGTGCTTTTGCTTTCATGTTGAAATGTTTCGCGTGTTTAGCGCTTGCTTTTCCAAGGTTTTCTCTGGCGATTTTACAGGTTTCTTCAATTCTGTTCCGGAGGTCGATCACATACTGAAATGTGGTCCTAGTTTCTTCCGTCTGTTCTTCCTGTGTCCAGAGCTCTTTCAGAATCTGTAACGGTCCTCGTACAGTTCGTCCATAAAGAAGCTCAAAGGGAGAGAATTGTAGTGATTCTTGCGGTACTTCTCTGATAGCAAATAGAAGTGCAGGAATAAACCTGTCCCATTCTTTTGGTTGTTCTTGACAAAGATGTTTCAGCATACTTTTGATGGTACCATTGAAACGTTCCACCAACCCGTTACATTGTGCGTGTCTTGGTGTGGTCCTCAGGCCTTTCACACTCAGTAGCCTGTTCACTTCGTCAGCTAAGGATCCTACAAATTGAGATCCGTTGTCTGTCAGAATCTCTCTCGGAATACCTAAGCGAGTCCACATTTCCCACAATGATTCGGCCACATCTTCGGCTTTGATGGATTTTAATGGCTTGGCTTCGACGTAGCGTGTAGCATAGTCCACCATGGTGATTATATAGCGGTGCCCCCTGTCGGACGCTGGTAAGATAGGTCCGATGAAATCCACCGCCACACGATCAAAAGGTGTGTGGATTATTGGCATCTTGCCCAACGGCAGTTTCCGAACTTGACCCTTCGGTGACGTCCTCTGGCATATGTCACATGACGCGCAATAGCGTCTGATGTCTCCACAGATTCCGGGCCATACGAAATCGTTCCAGATTCTCTTCCTGGTTTTGGTTACACCCAGGTGTCCTGACATCGGCGTGTCATGGGCCAATCGTAACACTTCATTGCGATATTTCTTTGGGACAACAATTTGTTTGGTCTCTTTACCGTTTTGGAGAAAAGAACGGTACAAAATTCCCTTTCTCCAGCTGTAGGTGGCTTTAGAAGTTGCTTTGCGCCCTCCTTTCCCATGCTTGGTCTCATTGTCAGCTAGCTTCCTTGCTTTCTCCAGGGTTGGATCCTCCTTCTGAGCTTGTCCCAACTCCACTGGAGTGACATCCCCGAGCAGAGAATTGGATGTTTTCAATGTTCTATCTGTTTTCCCCTCAGAAGCTCTAGTTTGCATTGCTGCGCACACTTCTCGAATAGCGTAAACTGGAACAGGCGTCAGGTTCCCATCCTCAGACTTACGGTAGTTCCCTACAAGAACTTGCTCTACCGGTTGCTTCATAACGGCCACAACAGTCTTCCCTTCAAAGAATGGTGTGTTCATATGTACCGTCGCAATTGGTAGTGTTAACTTTGCAGGCGACGAGGCCATCACTATCTCAATGGTCTCTCCTGACAAACATCGCTCGGGTACGAGACTGGAATCGACGATGGTGATCGACGCTCCAGTGTCGCCCAATGCCGTCGCTTGCTTTCCTTCTACTTCTACTTGGCACTCCGGCGAGAACGGTATCGCCGTACATAATGAACAGAGCTTGCCGTGACTCTGTACATCCTCCTGCCTCATACTTCCAGCTATTGCGGCGGCTGCTTTGTTTTCTTTCCCTCCTTTTGGGCATTGTCTCGCCACATGACCTTGCTGGTGACAAGTATAGCAGGTTACTTCAGGCCTCCTTGTCCTGACGTTGTGGAGCTGCTTCTCCGTTACCTCCACCTTCTTTTTATCTCCTTCCTCATCTTCTTTCCTTCTACTATGCTTGAGCCTATCTCCGAATCTATTCCTGGGTCTTTCATGATCAGACATAGTGGCTTGCTTTGCTGACTCGTAGGTTAAAGCAAATCTTATTGCATCGCCCATCGTCTCCGGCTCCTTTTCTCTGACAAAACGCGCTTGATCAAACGGTATCCCACTAAGAAACTTTTCTTGCAGTATCAAATCATGCAGATCGTCATATGTGTTGTCTTTCCCTGCAAGTTCCTGCCATCTGGATAACCAGAGATCTAACTTGGTAGCGTACTCTTGTGTTGATTCTCCTTGCTGTCTTCTGGCCTCTCGAAATTTTTTCCGATATTCTTCTGCCGTCAGCTGGAATCGGAACAATAATGATCGCCGTAATGTTCCGTAATCACCGGCATCAGCATCACTCAACATAGAGTAGACTTCCCTCGCTTTCCCTTTTAGCAAGGTGCCTAGGCGAGGAGCCCATTGATTAATTGGCCATTCTTGAATCTTAGCCGTTCTCTCAAATGTGCGTAGATAATCTTCCAGATCATCTTTGTCTTCCAGAAAAGGTAGTTTTATCTTCAGTTTTTCCTGATAGAACTGCGATGAACGGGA
Organism: Oncomelania hupensis; assembly: GCA_036898135.1. Lineage (NCBI taxonomy): Eukaryota > Metazoa > Mollusca > Gastropoda > Littorinimorpha > Pomatiopsidae > Oncomelania > Oncomelania hupensis. The sequence goes on from CM072520.1 coordinate 22,443,762, forward strand.
ATCCGACGGATCGGCAGCATTGTCGTTGGTGTTGTCACTGTTCACGTGACGAATTCGTTCGAGTTCTAATTCATATTCCAATGTTGCTTTATGTTTCCTTTCATCGATTTCAGCTTGACGCTTCCTTTCTTCAGCTTCAACTTCAGATTGTCGCTTTCTTTCTTCAGCTTCAACTTCAGCTTGTCGCTTTCTTTCTTCAGCTTCAGCTTCAGCTTGTCGCTTCCTTTCTTCAGCTTCAGCTTGTCGCTTTCTTTCTTCAGCTTCAGCTTGAGCTAAACGCGTTTTCTCTTCCTTGACGTAATTGACAAGATCTGGACCCGACAACCCCAACGCTTCTCCTTCCGCCTTAAACTTCAGGAAAGGATCGTTGGCTTCCATTGCTTTCGCTTGAGCACGAGTTGTCATTTACGAATTCCAAAAATGTAATACGACAGGAAAGAATAAATTAGCGTTCGAGAAGTTCCGATTTCGTCACGCCAATTACGACACGTCAATGACGTTATTTTCCCGAGGAGGAAAAAATACAAAATGGCAACTCTTTGAAATATCTTCGAACAACCCCAATGGATTCGTTATAACTATACGCTTTTACTGCAAATTCTGTTATTTGCTATTCGCGTATTAACAGCATAAAACCAAGAACTTAAAAAGAAGAGTTTTGTGTATCCGGCAATGGCACCCTCTTGTTAACACCAGTTCTACTTCGAACTCAAAGATTCTAATTCATTCTTGTAATGTAATTAGAATTGTGATAACGTGTCACTGTCTAGGCTCGAATCCAGTAGCTAAACTTATCAAATTCACAAAAGTTATCCTGCTACTTTTACCTTGATTCGCCTAATAAGATCAACTGTACGTGGCCTTATTTGATTGCCACACAGATACAATCCACCCTGGATGATACACCTGTGTCTCAGGGATTTACTGTGTGTATATTTATAAATTTAAAAATACACTCTAGTATAACTCTCGGTCCGTTCCTTTGTGGCGGATGAGTTTACTAGACCCTTCTGCTAATACTCTCTCACTACGAGTATTCTTCTAATTTTCTATGTCGCTCTTACTTTGGCGAACAGAAATGTTAGGCTACAAAACTGACTTAATGATCCTGTGTGATTATCCCGTTTAGCACTGATCTATTAAGCGCGACGCTACTGTCTGTCTACTGTTCGGTCCGTTGAACATAGAACATTTACCTTACCTTCAAAGGTGACTAGTAGGTCAACAAGTTATTTAGTCTTTGTACTAAATTATAACTTGTTATCTCTCTCCTTCTAATATTGACACAGGTCCTTGTGTCTCCGGATTCACTATAACAACAAATACTATAGGATTCCAATATTAGCTTCAAAACACTCAATCGGTTAAGACTGAGATAATAAAATAGACCACCGTTCTGCCTATTCTTTTACAGCATGTAATACCCGAAATTACTGCTGAACATTTGATTGACAACACGTACTGGGAGTCGTTTGCATAAGGTTATAAACATGCAACCTAATTATATCTGAAATCACTGGTAACTTATGATCGACGTGGGAAGCTGATGTTACATTGGTTGGTAGGGTAGTCCATAAGTCCGCCCATTTGTAAGAGCGGCTCCCTCCAACCTCCCGCGTTGAACAAATGAATGATACAATGAAAATTTAAATGTACAATGTAGTAAATATCATCACCACCAGTGGTAACACGACTTAAAAAGTGATTGTGACTCCAACTATCACGAGACGAGCCCCCATTGTCGCGTTATATATACATTTTATATTAATATATATATTGATGTTAAAGGGTGAATGAACAGACTGAAAGAATTTTTATATAAATAGAATCAATTTCCTCTTTTTACTATGCCTAAAATCGATAAGAAACAAGAAAATAAGTCTTACTTTGAAATGTAGACTGATGGTCCTGTCTTTCCAAATGGGCTTCAACCTTGTCAGGGCAGCAGTTGTTTGTGCGATCCTGGAGAGGACTTCCTGTCGGGACCCATTGTCTGATACAATGGCTCCTAAATATTTGAAGCTATGCACTGTGTTAAGGGATTGGCCTTGGACTTTGATGTCCGTATTGATGCCATTGGTGTTGTTGGTCATCATTTTGGTCTTCTCTGCACTTATTTCCATTCCATAGGCTCTGGAGGTGGTGTCAAGCCTCTGTACCAGCTGTTCAAGTTCTTGTTCATCTCCAGCCAATCCATCAATGTCATCTGCAAAACGAAGATTGGAGATTGCTCTACCCCCTATGCTGACTGTGCCTTCATGGTCTGCAAGAGCATCTGACATGATGCGCTCTAGGAAGATGTTGAAGAGTGTTGGAGAGAGTAGGCATCCTTGACGCACACCGATTGTTGTTCTGAACCAGTTCCCGATGGCGCTGTTGTGGAGGACTGCACGGTAGCCTTGTCATACAGGCTTTTGATGACTTCAATAATTTTAGGGCTGATGTTGTACACTTTCATGGTTGCCCATAGAGCTGCATGCCAGACTCGGTCAAACGCCTTCTTGAAGTCTATGAACACATGATATAGATGTTGTTGGTGCTGTAGGTATTTCTCACAGATTATTCTGAGGTTGAAAATCTGCTCAGTGGTACTTCGCCCTGCCCTGAATCCTGCTTGTTCTTCAGCTATGATCTGTTCAGCTTGGGGTTTCAACCTGCTGAGTATTATTTTCAGGAGGACCTTGCTGGGATGGCTGATGAGGCTGATGGTCCGGTAATTTTCACACTCCTGAAGGTTACCTTTTTTGGGAAGAGTGATGACAAGCGACTGGGTCCATGGTATAGGCCACTCCCCACTCTGCCAGATCTTGTTACAGATAATGGTGAGGACATCAATCATCGCTTCTCCTCCTGCTTGTAGCAGTACCGCGGGTATGTTGTCCACTCCCGCTGACTTCCCTTTCTTTAGCGCTCAATCATAGACACCTTTATCACAGAGCGTTGTGATTTTAGACAACGCAGTCATTCTTAAGCATAGACAGCTTTATTACAGAGCTTTTTGTCTATCTTTATTTTAAAGTTCACATGCTTGTGATTTCAGACCACACAGTCATTGTCAAGCATAGACACCTTTATCACAGAGCGTTTTGTCTTCTTTTTTTTTTTAAAGTTCACATGCTTGTGATTTTAGACCACGCAGTCATTCTCAAGCATAAACACCTTTATCACTTAGCTTTTTGTCTCTCTTTATTTTAAAGTTCACATGCCTGTGATTTTTGACCATACATTCATTCTCAAGCATAGACACCTTGATCACAGACCACTCAGTCATTCTCAAACATAGACAGCTTTATTACAGATCTTTTTGTCTCTCTTTATTTTAATGTTCACATGCTTGTGATTTTAGATTACACAGTCATTCTCAAGCATGGACAGCTTTATTACAGACCACACAGTCATTCTCAAGCTTAGACAGCTTTATTACAGAGCTTTTTGTCTCTCTTTATTTTAAAGTCTGTTCACATGCTTGTAATTTTAGACACAGAGACATTCTCAAGCATAGACACTTTTATTACAGAGCTTGTTGTCCCTCTTTATTTTAAGGTCTGTTCATATGCTTGTGATTTTTGACCACACAGTCATTTTCAAGCATGGACATGCAAACCTCTAATATATAATCTAACAATTTAAAGTTTAGCTATAATCATAAAACGTATCAGTGTAGTACACAAGTTGTCCAACTATAGGCATATAAATAAAACAGGCAATATCTATTATTTCCGGGGTGTGCAACAAAATGTCAAGGGATTTTAAAAATATTTACATTGGTATATTTATATTAATAAAAGGGCACCAAAAAAGGGCATTCACATAAAATATGTTTAACATGGGTTCAAACAGGTGGAAACATCACCTTTTTTGAAACTTGATGTTTAGTAGCCCAGATAAACCCAGTAGCCAGTTTGCAAACATTCACAAATTGAAACTTAAAGTTCGTTTTACAAATGACAAGAGAAGTACGTGCTTCAGGGAATGGACCTGTGGCTTTCGCCAGTCTTGTTACTCATACCACCACCAACAAAAACAAAACCAAATCTTAACTTGTACTGAGATATTATTTGACTGTGATTGAAGCATAAATAATTTGGCCAAGTTAGACATTGTGCTTATGGATTCCATTTGACTTTTCAGCATTACTGATACCTTAAACACCAACAGGGACATGATTGGAAGTTACAAGGAAATGCTTAGCAAAGGGGTGAGCAAGAAAGAGCATTTGAAACTTTGAAATAAAAAAATGTTAATGTCCTTTATCTTGCCTTTTCTTAATTTTATTTCTTTAAAATTAACAAAAAAAGATGGTGTGAAAAGAGAAAGATGTTCTGGTGTTTAGTTTTAAATGTCGCCAGATAGATCCCAACCTTTGATAAGGGCAGAGCAAATGTATTGTAAAGTTGAAGTTTTTTTGCAGCAGCACACACCACCATTCACAACCGTAACTTTCAAAGTGCCACTGTCTTACTAGTGTGCACTTGGGTTTTGAAAATATACTACTACTACTACTACTACTACTACTACTACTACTACTACTACTACTACTACTAATAATAATAATAATAATAATAATAATAATAATAATAATAATAATAATAATAATAATATTTTTTTTTAGAGCTTAGTCCTATTAAAAAATCAGTTCAAAGTGCAGTACTCACGTGTTCACACACCAAACAAAAATCGTAACAGAAAAAAACTACACAAAAATATATGCATACACCCTGGCAGATGTGGTTAATATGTCTCAGAATTCTAGTTTCATTTGAGTGGAAAATGGTGATGTCAATAAGTCAATAGTTTTGTTTTGTCCCTTTGTATTCTTACATATTATTTATTTTATTTTATTCTTTGTTTGTCTTAAAAGGGTCTTTCAAATATGGATTGTTCAAGATAGATTTATGCTGATGAAGGTTATTGAAGTTCCTGATGAAGAAAAGTTGTTAAGAAGTGATGTTCTCAGGAAAAATATGGTTTTGTGTTGTTAAAGACATTTTTGAAAGTGGGGCTTTATTTGTTTAGAAAGTTGTTTTTCTTTTGTTTGACCAGAAACGTATCCTTGTGTACAATGGCGATCTTGACCTGATGTACAATTTTCTGGGTAGTGAGTGGTTTGTTGACCGTCTGTTTTTAGGGGAGGTGAGTAGAGGCTGGAAAAGATGAACAAAGAATGAAGAAGGGGAAAAAGAAAAAGCTTTTTTTTTGTTCTTTCTTGTATTCTTCTTATTCTAACTAGTATTCTGCGTTGTTTTATATTCTTCCTATTCTCAATCTTTATTTTTCTATCCTTTTTTTTCTCCCTCATTTTCCTTTTTCTTCTTCTGCTTCTTCCATCTGCCTCCTCTACTCTTTTCCCTCTTCTTCCTTCTTCCACTTCTTCTTCTACTTCTTCTTCTCCTTCTCCTTCTTCTTCTTCTTACCACCGCGGTAGCTCAGTGGTAGAGCGTTCGCCTGGCACAGGATGAACCCAGGTTCGAATCCCGTGGTGGGCAATATAATAAGTGGCCATTTTTCACTGTCCATCTTAGCAGTATGACAGCTCTGGTGGTTCAGTGTTGATTCAGGTCCCTAACCCCTCTTTCCTGGGATGATTATCCCCGTCTGACATATCGCCAATGGTGGGAATAGACGTTACATTTCAATGTCCATGCATTCATTCTTCTTCTCTCCCTTCCTCCTCCTTCTCGTTCTTCTTCTCTTCTCCGCATTCTTCTTTTTTCATTTCTCCTTGCCAGATCTATCACCACTGTATGTTTTTAATGGATGCATTCTAGACCCAGAACATATTTTTGTGGTGTCTTTATTTAATTTTGGGTTATCCACTTGCGCGATTATCATTCCACCAGTATTGAAAAATGCACAAGCAACACAGCAACCAATAACTTCATGTAAAGCTCAAGCAGGTACATTTTATGCATGGCTAGCAAACAGTCCGGTATGGCGCCGATACAGCATGGCGACACGGTGTTGCGGTGGGCGATTGTGTGTGTGTTTGTGGTGTTTGTACTGCTTGAACGGACTGCTAGTGTGCTTGTATACAGCCGATAACATTTACTCCATATCAAAACAACATCAAACTGTGAGTACAGGCCAGCATTTCTGTTCAGTTCGAACGATTTCATTGTGGCTGAACCGAACCTTGGAAAATGGTCTACTCGCAACACCGACCACAGGCGCTCGACTCGAAAACGCGGTCGACGCGGTGGTGTCCTTGTCCGATTCCGTCGACGCGCCCACCGCCCTCCCCTGCGTGCCATCGTGTTGTCTAATGTTCGATCCCTTAATAACAAGACAGACTAACTGTTTCAATTATTGAGATTTAAACGTGAATTTAGGGATGCTTCGGTGTTGTGCCTAACAGAAACGTGGTTGAAACCCGACAAACCAGACATCGTGGTTACCCCCCCTGGTTTTACTCTTGTGAGAGCGGATAGGGATGCTGAGGCGACGGCGAAGAACGACGGGGGTGGTGTTTGCTTCATGGTGAACGACAGGTGGTGCTCTGACGTGTCTGTGGTCTCTCAATCTTGCTCCCCAGTACTGGAGCAACTGACGATCAACTGCAGGCCCTACTACTCGCCACGGGAGTTTTCATCGATAGTGCTCGTTGCCGTGTACATTCCATCAGGGGTCAACACTACTGCCGCTGTCGCTGAGCTTACCGAGCAAGTACAGGCGGCTGAAAAGAAATTTCCTAATAGTACTGTTGTTGTTCTTGGTGATTTTAATCATGCCAATTTATGTAAGACTTTGCCCAGATTTTACCAGCAAGTTGATTGTCCCACACGTGGTAACAATATCCTCGACCAGTGCTATTCTACCATCAGGCAGGCTTACCGTGCCACGCCCCGTGCCCCTCTTGGTGAATCAGACCATGCTATGATTCTTTTGACACCCACTTACATGCAGAGACTGAAGGCCGTCAGGCCAGTGACTAAAACCGTCAAAACGTGGTCAAATGATGCAATCGAGACCTTGCAAGGATGCATGGATTGTACGGACTGGAACGTTTTTAAAGATGCGTGTTTTAATCTTGACGAATACACTGATACTGTAACATCATACATTAGCTTCTGTGAGGATGTGTGTGTTCCAACCAAGACTGTACGAACGTACGGTAATGATAAACCTTGGTTCAGCAGGGCAGTTAAGACTAAGCTAGAGGCAAAAATAGAGGCGTACAGGGCTGGGGATGATACCAAGTATATGCAAGCTAAGTCAGAGGTGCGCCGAGAGATTCGCAGAGCGAAGGCGCAGTATAGGCGGAAAATTGAGGATCAGTTTGCCTCGAGCAATACACGCGATGTTTGGCAAGGCTTACAGCGCGTCACTCAGTATAAGCAGAAAAGTGCTGTTTCAGGTGATGTTGAGCCTGATCTACCTGACCAGTTGAACAGGTTCTACTGTAGGTTTAACGAGAAGACTCCAAACCCAGGCTACCGTCCCCCTTTGCCTGATGACCCTTCGCTTCTAACCCCGCCTTTCACCATCCAGGAAACTGAGGTGAGGCGATTGTTCAGGAGGCAAAACACGAGGAAGGCGTCAGGACCGGATAAGGTGTCCACTTCTACCCTTCAAACATGCGCTGATCAGCTGGCCCCAGTGTTTACTGATATTTTTAACACGTCCCTGCAGCAGCATGCTGTCCCTCAGTGCTTTAAATCATCCGTCATTGTCCCCGTCCCCAAGAAGTCAAAGGTCACCCAGCTCAATGACTACCAGCCTGTAGCGCTCTCTTCTGTGGTCATGAAGGTCTTTGAGCGACTCGTCCTTACCTACTTAAAGGCATGCACGGGTCACCTTCGGGACCCACTCCAGTTCGCCTACCATGTATATAAATGTTTTATTTGTCATGTTTCTAAATGTTGGCACCACATGCGAATTTCTCCCTGTTGAGATAATAAAGTTTTCGTATTCGTATTCGTAAGCAAACAGGTCAGTTGAGGACGCTGTCGCTCTGGGCCTCCACCACATCCTCCAACATCTGGAGAACTCGCGTACATACGCTAGAGTACTGTTTATTGATTTTAGTTCTGCTTTTAATACAATCATCCCTCATAAACTGTTTGATAAACTGGCGCTGTTGAACGTCCATCTCTCCATTTGTCATTGGGTCCTTGATTTTCTGTTGGACTGACCACAGGTCGTGAGAGTCAATAAAGCCACATCATGCTCTCGAGTCCTAAATACTGGGGCTCCGCAAGGTTGTGTTTTGTCACCGCTTTTATTTACCCTTTTCACAAACGATTGTGGGTCGTCAGATCCGTCGGTGCTAGTGGTCAAGTTCTCTGATGACACTACAATCGAGGGTCTCATTTCGGGTGAAGATGAAAGTGCATATCGCGAGGAGGTCGGGCGGCTGGTTGGCTGGTGCTCCGATAACAATCTTGAGCTCAATGTATCTAAAACAAAAGAAATGGTCATCGACTTCCGCAGGAATAAAAGCACAATCTCACCTCTTATGATTAACAGTGAATGCGTAGAACAGGTTGATTCATTTAAATTTCTTGGAACGGTCATTTCCAGCAACCTGTCTTGGGACAATAACAGCATGTCCATTATCAAGAAGTGTCAGCAGCGCCTCCACTTCTTGAGACAGCTCAAGAGGCTCGGACTTAACCAGACAATACTCGCGCATTTGTATCGCGCCGTGATTGAGAGTATCCTGTTCTTTAGTATCACAGTCTGGTTTGGAGGCGCCACTTCGGGCGAGAAGTTTCAACTCGAAAGAATTGTGAAACGCGCGGCAAAAATCATAGGTTGTGATTTATTATCCCTCGCGTCCTTATACAGCACGCGTTTGGCAAGAAGGGCCAGCAACATTACTGGCGACCCATCCCATCCAGCCAACCATCTGTTCGAGCTCCTCCCGTCAGGCAAACGCTTCAGAGCACTAAAAGTTAGAACTAGCCGGTTTAGACGCAGCTTCTTCCCCGAGGCTGCCCTCTCAGTACCAGTGTCCTCAGTTATCCACATAGCATGAGCTAGGTGTTATACTTAAACGCCAATTTATTAGTTGCGATAATGTGTTAGTGGTGCAATTTTGATTCTTTAATGTATTTTATTTTATTACGTTTTAATTTAGATACCCATGTGGGTATGCGTGAGTATGCGTGTGCGTGGGGGGTTGCGAGTGGGCGTGTGCCTGTGCTTTACTCCTTAAAATAACTTCCTCTATTAGAGTATTTTAATGTTTTAATGTCCAGTGGAAGGTTGTTTGTTGTTGTAAAGGGACTGAATGTTTTACCGCATCACCAAAACAAAATCCTATGTATTTTGAATTCATTGGGTAATAAAGTGTCTTGAATTATTTTGGATTTTTGGAAATTTAGAGTGTCTGAGATCCAGATCATTATCCATTGCTATCCAGGTTAGACACTAATTATGTACGTAACTGGTGATGTTCTTTGCTATTACTATTGTTTCCAGGGTAATTTCCACATTAAGAAACGGACATGGAGTTACATCGATGAGAAGAACACTTCCCAGATCGCCGGCTTTGCCAAAGAAATGCCAGAAAATCTTACCTTGGTCACTGTATTTGTAAGCATCCAGTGTGTGTGGTCGATGGTGATGATGACGATGATACTATTAGTGATGATTATGTTGGCGATGATAATGATGATGCACAAATCCACCCTAGCAACTCTCTCAACAAAAAGATGGTTAATAGTAGTAGCATGGGTGACGTTTTTATCTGTTGCTCTTTCATTAACAGGTGAAGTTGCTTTGCCTTGTCTCTCAAGGCTTTTTAAGGGTTAACAAAATTAAAATTACAATCAAATGAGACATAACAAGTTGTTACACTCTTTTTGTGTTGGTGTTTTTCTATCAGTAGTTGATTCAGCCCCTGTCACGAATTGGCTAGTTTAAACTCTGCCTATCGACTATTCAGCATGGGTAGCCTTTGTAACAGTAGAGAAGTTAGACTATAACACAGCAGCAATTAAGATTACACAGCAGACCACACACCGCGAGCCCGACCCACGCTGCGCAGTGAGTCAGGCACTTGAGTTTTGAATCTGACCATTTTACCCAATCACCAGTAGGCTAAGCGGTACGAGCCAGTTTGACTGTGTCAGAACCTACACACAGTTTTGGTCAGTCGTGTGTGGGACGAGGAAGAAGTAACATCTCCTTAGCTAGCAGAGGACTATCTTCACTCATAGACCAGGAAGCAGGACTTTGAAAGCTTAGAATTCTCTCAAGTCATCACGGGCCTGAACTTGTCAAACAGGTAAATGAACACCCTTCTGTTTCATCGTGATATATTTGTATTATTGTTGAAATTATGTTTGTGGAATTTGCTATGCATAAATGTGAATTATTAATCCGAATTTGCGTGACCATGTGGAAACGCCGAACACGAGGCGAAACACGACCGGTTGCACCGCCATGTTGTATCCCGTACGGAACCACTGTTGTTTAACTTATATGTATGTTTGCAGACCAGTGGCTGTACCACTGAATGTTTATATTATTATTAATTCTGTATGTGTAGAGTTAGACACGATTGATATTTATGTATGTATAGGAATTTAGAGTGAGATTCCAGTGGAACCCGGAAGTAGCAGAATGTTCGTCGCTTATGTATAGAGATGTGGAGCTATCACTGAGGGCTACTTGGCTTTCAGTGAGACGCTCTGCACAAACCGATTATTCAGGGTTGTGCAGAATTTCGTCTCTTATATTCCAGACGAGCAGGCGAGCTATCCCGAGCTATCCCCACTCCACAGAAACGACCAGTTAGTTGGAGGAGACTCTACCGCACAAGACGGAAAGAGCTGCCTTGAAAAACTCCCTGTCAGACCCCACAGCGTGGCAAGGGAACCCAACTACACAACGACAAAGGTGGACCAGAAGCTACCTCACAGAAGGACTTCGAACACCCCACACATGAGTTAAGTGCATAAGGCGAAGGTGCACTTAAACTGATCAATACAGGACCACAGTAGTCCAACTCTTCCGAAACTGTAAAACGGACCACAGTAGTCCAAATCTACATGAAACATTATAGAAAGTGCCCGAGGAAGATATAACAGCTGCCTATACTAGACTATCAGCGATCGAACTATTAGCAGTGACTGAGACTTTTTAAGTTAGATTAGTACTTAGAGAATCTTGTATAGAGTAGAAGAAATAAATGTGTGATTTTAACTGTTATGAAGTGGCTGGACTACATATGATTCATAGCCGTGTGAAAGCTAGTGTGACAGTATTCTTTTACCATTTTTCTATCTATTTCTGTACCCCAACCTTAACACAGAACGAGCTAAACAAATAAATTTATTAAAGTAATTCATAGGGTGACGTACTAGCAGTTCCCACCGAATAAACGTGAGGGTCCATAATTCCATTGTGCAGAGCCCATAAACCCCACGTGACACTTTAATTGGCGAGCCTGCCAGGATCTGTGTATAATAGGAATTGGGTATAACCGGACCTAAGTACAATAAAATTAGATAACAGTAGTAGAGGTAGAATAACTTAGAATAGTTGTAAGGGTATATAACACTGATCAGTTGTGGTGCACTATTCTTTAGTTAAAAACTTTTTTGCTTCAAATATTTTTGTGCCTGTATGTTGCATTGTTCTTTTGCAGGTTTTGCTTAAATAACTGTTGTATGCCATTTGACTCTTGTTTTATTCTATTATTGATTACGAATTTGATTGTCTTTGCATTGTTTTTATTGAATTGCAATATTGCTAGTGTTTTGGTATTCCACGTGATTCAGAGGTTGTTCATAGACACGTTTGGCAATGTCGGACCCAGTGGCCTTGAGATTGCGCTTCAAGGAATTAGGGGAAGCTTTACACTTAGCAGGGGGAGACCTAATTGCGTATATCAATGCAGAGGTAGAGAAACAGGAGGCTAAGGCAGAGAGAGCAGCAGAGAGAGAACAGAAGAAACTCGAAGCAGAACAGAGAAAATTAGAACTAGAAGCAGAGCAGAAGAAACTAGCATTAGAAGCAGAGCAGAAGAAGTTAGAAGCAGAGCAAAAGAAATTAGAACTAGAAGCAGAGCAGAAGAAGTTAGAAGCAGAGCAAAAGAAAGCAGAGTTAGAAGCAGCAAGAGAACAGAAGAAATTAGAATTAGAAGGAGAACAGAAGAAGGCAGCATTAGCAGCAGAGAGAGAAGCAGAAGTTAGGAGATGGGAGTATGAGCGGGCAGAAAAAGAAAAAGAAAGGGCAGAAAAAGAAAAAGAGAGGGAAGAAAAGGAAAAAGAAAGACAGCATGAGTTAGAGCTAAGAAGATTGGGATCAGGAGCTTCAAGTTCTTCCTCAACCCCTTCCCAATCAGATCAGCTAGAGGTAGCATCCAACCCTGTACAAGGAATGTCATTTCCACTGGGAACATTCAATGAGAGAGAAGAAGGTCTAGATCTCTATCTCACTAGGTTTGAGCGTCTAGCAACAGAGTACAAACTAGATCCCACTCATTGGTCTTTTAAGCTTAGTCAAGGGCTTAGAGGAAAGGCTTATGACATCTACAGTAAGCTACCGACTGACAGAGTGACTGACTATCACAAAGTAAAAGAGGCACTCCTAACGGGATTCGAACTGACAGGAGAATGCTACCGGCAAAAGTTCCGCACCAATCGGAGAGTGAAAGGAGAGAGCTATGCGCAGTTCGCGGATCGGTTGTCCACAACGCTGGATAAGTGGATTAGCCAGTCAGCCACGGCTAAGACGTATGATGGACTGACAGAACTGTTAGTATGGGAACAGCTACGGGAAACCATGACCCCCGAGCTGAGAACATTCTCAGTAGAGCAGGGCGCGGAAAGACTGGAAGATCTGGTCAAGGTCGCAGATAGGTACGTGGCCGCACACGGAGAAGCCAAGAGCTTCAGGCGAGACCTAAAGCCTAACGGGAAAGAGGCACAGAAAAGAAGCCCTAACCGAGAAGAGCGCACCGCGAATAAGCCGAATAACCCCAGACCTGGGCAAAATAAAGGACCCAACACGGAATTCGGGAAAAGAGGTCCTGCAGAACAGAGACGGTATTGTTCGTTCTGCAACAGAAACAATCACTCCACCGCAGAATGTTTCAAGTTGGCCGCACAACGTAGGGAAGAGCGCGAAAGCCGGCCAGCGCACAGAGTTCTAACTCAAAGTAGCGGTAACAAGCCACACACAATCGGAGATCACCCATCGGTGACAGACACGGTCAAGGTCAACGGTAAAGAAGCGAACTGTCTGTATGACACAGGTCTATCATACGACGCGATAGTTAGCGAATCTCTTGTATCGCGCGCGGACTTGACAGACAAGACAGTCGACTTACAAGGAGCAGACTTGACGAAACCGACGACTACTTGCCCAATAGCATGGATCGAAGTAGAGAGTAGGTACGTCACAGGACGAATCCAAGCAGCTGTTTTACAGAAACCCCTGTATGATCTAGTGCTAGGTTGTAGGTATGTGTTCTTAGGCACGCCCCCCAAAACTGTAGAGATAGCTGCAGTGCAAACCAGGGCCCAAGCTAAAACCCAACCACCCCAGCCCGAGTTCGCTCCGAATCCAGGACTCGAAGAGATCAAAACAGCACAGAAAGAAGACACCTCGATAGCGAAGTGCTTCCAGAAGCTACCCAAGGCGCACACACCCCCGCACAAGGGAGACTTCTACATGGAAGAGGGAGTTCTACATCGACAAGGAGATGGAGATCACACCCAACTAGTACTACCAGCCACCCTTCGAGCCCAAGTACTAGAATTAGGCCACAGCATGCCACTCAGCGGACACATGGGAATTGGAGCCACAGTGCAGAGAATCAGCGCACACTACTATTGGCCAGGAATCACGGAGGATGTCAAGCGCTACGTGAAATCTTGCCACCAATGTCAACGATATTCCCCGCGACATCACACCGTACCAGTTACCTTAGGACCATCGGTAGTAGTCGGCGTGCCATTCCAGCAAGTCTCAGTAGACATAGTAGGACCACTGCCCATGACCAAGAAGCGGAACAGATTTCTACTCACACTCGTCGACGCATGTACGATGTGGTGCGAAGCAGTCCCGTTGCCAGCGATCGACACCAAGAAGATTGCAGATGCACTCATCGCCATCTTTACCAGAGTCGGATTCCCGGACAGCATTAGAACGGACAACGGATCTCAGTTCACCGGCCGCCTGATGCAAGACGTGTTCGAGTTGATACAAGTTCATCACATTCGCACACCACCATACCACCCAGCCAGCAACGGACAAGTAGAAAGACTGAATGGAACCCTTCTCACCATACTCAGGAAAGTCGCCGACGACAATCCAGAAGCGTGGGACACCTACGTGAATGCGGCACTGTTCGCATACCGAGAAACGCCCCATGCAGCCACAGGCTACACCCCGTCAACATTGCTATTCGGCAGACCTCTAGCAGGACCGCTAGAAGCCCTACGCAGAAGTTGGACGGAGGCCAAGATAGACGACACACCCAGAGGGGCCACCAAGTACGTCGCAGACCTGCAGGAAACCCTCAAAGCAACGTGGAAGAAAGCTGGTGAAGCACTGAAGAAGGCAAGAGCCCGTCAGGCGAAGTACTACAACCGCCACGCGAAGGACAGAGAACTGCAAGTCGGCGATCAAGTGCTACTCTTACTTCCAAGTGGAACCAACAAGCTGGACATCGCTTGGAGAGGACCGTACCGGGTGACTGCCAAGAAATCCAAGACAGTCTACCAAGTAGAGGTGAACGGGAGAGCCCGATACCACCACATCAATCTCCTCAAGAAGTATACGGACCGACCAGCGACCCCCAGCACTCACAATTTGTTAGCCATCGCCATCGCGGAAGAAGGAGAAAGCATGGAGACCAATGCAGTAGAGTATCCCCTGCACTCCAAGGAAACCTACAAAGACGTGATACTCAACGGAGACCTAGCCGCTAATCAGCGACAGCAAGTACTACAGGTCATTCGACAACATCAGACTGTGCTAACAGACCGACCAGGGAGGACAGACCTCGTTGAAGTAACCTTAACGGTGACCGACCCAACACCCGTCCGCCAGAAGCTCTACCCGATGCCACTGTCGCAGCAGCGAGCCATCAAGGAAGAGATAGACACCTTACTGGCAGCCGGAATCATCTCAGAGTCTACTTCACCCTACAGCGCAGGCACGGTATTGTTGCGAAAACCCAACGGAGAACATCGACTGTGCATCGACTTCAGACTCCTGAATGCGGTAACGCAGTTCCAGCCAGAGCCACTCCCGGACCAGACAGACCTATTTGCCAAGCTACAGCGAGCGAAGTACTTCTCACGCATCGACCTCAGCAAAGGATACTACCAGATACCAGTGCAACCGCAAGTCCGAAAGTACCTAGCGTTTAGCACTATGGAAGGACACTTCGAGTTCAACGTACTTCCATTCGGACTCCACAACGCACCCAGCATCTTCAGCGCCATGATGCGAAAACTCCTGGCAC
The DNA here is from genome assembly GCA_036898135.1 of Oncomelania hupensis. Classification (NCBI taxonomy): domain Eukaryota; kingdom Metazoa; phylum Mollusca; class Gastropoda; order Littorinimorpha; family Pomatiopsidae; genus Oncomelania; species Oncomelania hupensis. The sequence goes on from CM072520.1 coordinate 22,459,189, forward strand.
CCCTGAGCAGCGAGCACCTACACTCGTTTATGGACGACATCCTCATCGCAACACCTACGTGGGAGGAACATGTCACGCTCCTACAACAACTACTCGCACGCCTCAGAGACACAGGATTGACGGCAAGACCCACCAAATGTCAGATTGGATTCACCGAGCTAGAATTTCTGGGACACACCATCAGTCAAGGAAGCCTGCGACCGGTAGAGAAGACAGTGAAACGCCTACTCGACGCTCCTAGGCCCAAGACAAAGAAGGAAGTGCAGTCATTTCTAGGACTCTGCGGCTTCTACCAGAAATTCATCCCCAACTACAACAGCATCGCCGTACCACTGACAAATGGAACCCGGAAAATCGCCCCGGACAAAGTAGTATGGACCGCCGAATGCGAGACAGCATTCCAAACACTCAAGGACAGAATGACATCGGCGCCAGTACTCCGCCTACCCGATTTGACTCAGCCATTCGTTCTTCGCACCGACGCAAGCGACTTAGGCCTCGGAGCAGTACTGCTACAGCGCGACCCCAAGAATGCAGAGACGCTATTCCCTGTCGCCTACGCCAGCAGAAAATTGAGACCCGCCGAGACCCACTACGCCACGTCGGAGAAAGAATGTCTTGGACTAGTCTGGGCCATACAGAAGTTTCAACTCTACCTGTATGGGACCCACTTCACAGTTCAGGTGGACCACCAACCACTATCGTTCCTGGCAGCCTCCAAGTCTTTGAACTCTCGCCTGATGAGATGGGCACTCACCCTTCAGGCATACTCATTCCAAATCGAGTACATCCCCGGCAAAGAGAACCACGGAGCCGACTACCTCAGTCGCCATCTCGTGGAGGACACAGCAGCTGTCGCCCACCCAACACAACTAAGGGCCACAGCACCAGAATTCGTCCCCGCCCAATAAAACCCTGTCACTAGTGTCCATAGCTACCTGGCACAGCATTGCAGCTCAGGTAGAGCAACTTAACTAGTTTGTAAATAGGACCCTAGGATAGTGCAGCGTTAAACTAGGCTCTGTAGTAGAAAAAGGTCGAATCCAGTAGTCATCGCCTTTTTTCAGTTGAGGGAGCCTGTCACGAATTGGCTAGTTTAAACTCTGCCTATCGACTATTCAGCATGGGTAGCCTTTGTAACAGTAGAGAAGTTAGACTATAACACAGCAGCAATTAAGATTACACAGCAGACCACACACCGCGAGCCCGACCCACGCTGCGCAGTGAGTCAGGCACTTGAGTTTTGAATCTGACCATTTTACCCAATCACCAGTAGGCTAAGCGGTACGAGCCAGTTTGACTGTGTCAGAACCTACACACAGTTTTGGTCAGTCGTGTGTGGGACGAGGAAGAAGTAACATCTCCTTAGCTAGCAGAGGACTATCTTCACTCATAGACCAGGAAGCAGGACTTTGAAAGCTTAGAATTCTCTCAAGTCATCACGGGCCTGAACTTGTCAAACAGGTAAATGAACACCCTTCTGTTTCATCGTGATATATTTGTATTATTGTTGAAATTATGTTTGTGGAATTTGCTATGCATAAATGTGAATTATTAATCCGAATTTGCGTGACCATGTGGAAACGCCGAACACGAGGCGAAACACGACCGGTTGCACCGCCATGTTGTATCCCGTACGGAACCACTGTTGTTTAACTTATATGTATGTTTGCAGACCAGTGGCTGTACCACTGAATGTTTATATTATTATTAATTCTGTATGTGTAGAGTTAGACACGATTGATATTTATGTATGTATAGGAATTTAGAGTGAGATTCCAGTGGAACCCGGAAGTAGCAGAATGTTCGTCGCTTATGTATAGAGATGTGGAGCTATCACTGAGGGCTACTTGGCTTTCAGTGAGACGCTCTGCACAAACCGATTATTCAGGGTTGTGCAGAATTTCGTCTCTTATATTCCAGACGAGCAGGCGAGCTATCCCGAGCTATCCCCACTCCACAGAAACGACCAGTTAGTTGGAGGAGACTCTACCGCACAAGACGGAAAGAGCTGCCTTGAAAAACTCCCTGTCAGACCCCACAGCGTGGCAAGGGAACCCAACTACACAACGACAAAGGTGGACCAGAAGCTACCTCACAGAAGGACTTCGAACACCCCACACATGAGTTAAGTGCATAAGGCGAAGGTGCACTTAAACTGATCAATACAGGACCACAGTAGTCCAACTCTTCCGAAACTGTAAAACGGACCACAGTAGTCCAAATCTACATGAAACATTATAGAAAGTGCCCGAGGAAGATATAACAGCTGCCTATACTAGACTATCAGCGATCGAACTATTAGCAGTGACTGAGACTTTTTAAGTTAGATTAGTACTTAGAGAATCTTGTATAGAGTAGAAGAAATAAATGTGTGATTTTAACTGTTATGAAGTGGCTGGACTACATATGATTCATAGCCGTGTGAAAGCTAGTGTGACAGTATTCTTTTACCATTTTTCTATCTATTTCTGTACCCCAACCTTAACACAGAACGAGCTAAACAAATAAATTTATTAAAGTAATTCATAGGGTGACGTACTAGCAGTTCCCACCGAATAAACGTGAGGGTCCATAATTCCATTGTGCAGAGCCCATAAACCCCACGTGACAGCCCCAATGCTGAAGTCCTGATAAAGTGTAACTCAGATTCGTTTATCCACGCAACCCGTTCAATCAGCCACAAGGCACAGAGTCGAATAATTATGAAGTTTTCAAACTTTATTCAGCGTTCCTCAACAACTGCATACAATCGCCTTTTCACTCTCTCACTTTACACAGAGGAATCTCAACTCGAGATAACCTCAGGACGTTCCAGAATGACACGTTACAACCAATCAGAATTAACTTCGTCATCACTGTTTTACGTCATACAATTTTCCTTTCTGTCCAAGAATGTTCTCAAATATCGGGAAGCTTCTATCGACAGTAAACAAGCAAATCTAGAGAATTCTCCATTAATATCGACCAACTAAAATTACCAACGTTATACAAAGCTTCTTCTAACAACAACGCAAACTCAAATCAAAGGTAAATACACTCTATTATTGAATACTTTGTAAAGCGAAACGACCAGTTCTATCGTGCGTGTTTCAGACATACTATCCTTGGTTGTGCGTCACTACCGCGAGCGTCACAACCGCGTGTAACACTACCGCGTGTAACACTACCGCGTGTAACACTACCGCGTGTGTAACACTACCGCGAGTAACAGTACCGCGTGTAACACTTCCGCGTGTGTAACACTATCTCGTGTGAAACACTACCGCGAGTAGCACTACCGCGTGTAACACTTCCGCGTGTGTTCCACTAACGAGAGAGAGAGAGAGAGAGAGAGAGAGAGAGAGAGAGAGAGAGAGAGAGAAGGAGAGAGAGAGAGTTGTTGTTGTTGTTGTTCTTCTTCTTCTTCTTCTTCTTCTTCTTCTTCTTCTCCTCCTCCTCCCTTTCATCCTCATCCTCCTCCTCCTCTTCTTCTTCTTTTCCTCCTTCTTCATCATCTTCTCCTTCTTCTTCTGCTTCTTCTTCTTCTTCTTCTTCTTCCGTTTACATCTTCTTCTTCCATTTACATCTTCTTCTTATTCTTCTAAAATAATAACTGCCATGCGACAGACAGACAGATGGACACACGCGCATGCAAGCGTGCACGCACGCACGCACATACAAAATGCATATAATTTTCGAGGATTTTTAATTTAAAAAAATATTTTATTAAAAGCAATATGAATTAAAAATAAAAATGAACAATAAAAAATACAAATTTCTTTCTTTCTCTCTCTCTCTCTCTCTCTCTCTCTCTCTCTCTCTCTCTGATTTTCTCTCTCAAGTGTCAGTGTCAAATGTCACGATTGTTTCAACACACATTGAATTCTCTCTCTCTCTCTCTCTCTCTCTCTCTCTCTCTCTCTCTCTCTCTCTCTTGTCATTGGAGTAACGAGATTGTATTATCTCCATGGCCAAGGTTTGGACTGCAAATGATACACACTTCAAAGTTTTGAAATGCCTGAACGCTAACTCAATGCTTCTCGTGCCTGAACACTAAACAGATTTGAGCGCGTGTTCACACACTCAATTTCTTTTTTTTTTCCTTATACAAGACACACGCGGAAGTCTTACACGCGGTAGTGCTACCCGCGGTAGTGTTACACACGCGATAGTGTTACACACGCGGAAGTGTTACACGCGGTACTGTTACTCGCGGTTGTGTTACACTCGCGATAGTGTTACAAGCGGTAGTGTTACACGCGGTAGTGACGCTCGCGGTAGTGACCAGCACCCACTATCCTTCGCGTTCCAACGTAACATAACCCCCCACTCAAGAAGACATTTACTCAATTTCTTTCAATAACGTTGAAACGTAATGCACAAAGTCCATAATTAAAACTTATTTCAGTCTGTCTGAATACTGTCAATATTCTTTACTCACACACTCTGCTGAGAAAGTCCGCACCAACGTTGTCTGATCCTTTAATAGATTCTACTTGCATGTTAAAGTTCTGCAAGTACATAGCCCATCTCATGATGCGACGGGTCACAAACATGGCAGAGTTCAAATAGGTTAGCGGCTTGTGATCAGTCTGTAGCACGAACTTCACCCCTTAAAGGTACAGTTCGAAATGGCAAGGCACTCTTTCTCCATTGTCGAGTAATTTTTCTCAGCCCTCGACAGCTTCTTGCTGGCGTAACTGACCGGAAATAGTTTCCCTTCGTGTTCTTGCATCAGTATGGCGCCGATGCCTTCGTCCGCTGCGTCTTAACTTGGACGTGTCGGGCAGTCGTAGCACCGGATCCTTCGAAAGGAGGTCGCGCACAGTCTGATATGCCTTCTCTTGAGACGGTCCCCACTCCACTGGATTAGGACAGCCTTTCCGCACCAGGTCCGACAAGGGTGCTGTGATGGCGGAGTAGTTCGGTACAAACTCCCTGTAGTATCCAGTGAACCCCAGGAAAGATCGCACCTGCTTCTTGGTTTGGGGACGTGGAGCGTTCAGAATTTTGGTGACGTTTTCTATTAGAAGCCCCTTGTGTCCTTCTTTCAGCGAATGGCCGATAAAGTCGACGTTGTCAGTTCCCAGAATGCACTTGCTGGGTCTCACGGTCAAGTTGGCTTCTGTTAGACGGTGAAACAGCTCCCTCAAGGTCTGCAGATGCTCTTCCCAGGTGAGGGTGTGGACTAGCAGGTCGTCCCAGTAACACACGACGTTGTCCATCCCTTTGAGCATCTTCCTCATTCTTCTCTTCAGGGTAACACCGCTGTTGACCATGCCAAAGGGCATCCTTAGGCACTCGTACGTCCCATCAGGAGTTATAAAAGCAGTCTTTGGTATATCCTGTTGACGCACGGGGACTTGCCAATAACCCTTGCTGAGGTCAATCTTTGAGAAGATTTTACTCCCCAATAATTGGCGGAAGAGGTCTGCTGCAGTAGGCATCGACTCGGGGTCGAAGACGGTGATCTGATTAACCTTCCTGTAGTCGATGCATACTCTGTTGCTTCCGTCCTTCTTCTTCACGACCACGACAGGGAATGCATAGGGGGAAATGGACTCCCTGATGATGCCCATCTTCAGCATCTCATCGATGTCTTTCTTGAAGGATTCGCGGGCCTTGATAGGGATCGTTAAGGGTTTGGATCACGGGGATATTTGAAGTGAGGTGGACTTCATGTTCGACCAAAGTTGTGGAGCCAGGGACATCGCTGAAATTATGGGGAAACTCGCCCATAAGGTCGTTGAGCTCCCTCTTTTGACCTTCCGTCAAGCTTGGTCCCAGCTTAACATCATTGATGCCTTCTTTGCTGTGGAAGTCTCCCAGTTCCAACAGTTCCTCGCTGTCAAAACTGTCGTCGATTTCAGCTGCTGTTGCTGCGTGCACAGTCTCTGGTGGCCTTTCCACGTACAGCTTAAGGAGGTTGGCGTGGTATATCTTGGAATGCTTGCCGACCTTGTAGTCGTTGTTCCCCACCACAGTCTCCACTTCGTACGGGCCTGTCCACTGCATCAGCAACTTATTGTGGTCGGTAGGTAGCAGCACCAGTACTTTGTTGCCAGGTTTAAACTTCCTGTTCACAGCCCTACGATCATAGTAGTGCTTTCCAAAGTCCTGGGACTTCTTCAGGTTTTCTCTGGCTATCTCGAGTGTCTGCTCCAGCTTCTCCCTTAGCTCAAACACGTACTGGTAGCTGTTCTTCACCTCTGGGGTGTCTACTTCTTTCGTCAACAATTTTTTCAGGATGTGCATCGGCCCTCGGATGGTTCTTCCGTACAACAGCTCTCTGTAGGCGAAAAGTAATGCGTTGATGTAGCGATGCCACTGTCTGGGCTGCTCGCTGCATAGTTTCTTCAGGGTGGACTTCAGCGTAGCATTGAACTTTTCGACAAGCCCGTTGCACATCGGATGGTAAGGTGTCGTGGTCATATGCCGGATGCTCAGCAGTCTGTTGACCTCTTTCATGCAATCAGAGACGAACTGCGTCCCGAGGACTGTCAGAATTTCTTCAGGCACCCCAAGTCTACTGAACATGCCCACCAGTGCCTCTGCCACAGTTTCAGTGTCAATCTTCTTCAGTGGCACTGCTTCTGGGTACCGAGTCGCATAGTCCACTAAAGTCAGTACCCACCGATGACCTTCTTCACTCGGAGGTTTTATTTCGCCGATCAAATCCAAGGCCACCCTCTTGAAAGGTTGGTCGATCAAAGGCATCCTCTGCATGGGCACTTTCGGGACCCTTCCTTGAGCTATGGTCTTCTGGCAAATGTCACATGATCGGCAGAAACGGTTGACGTCCGCATGAAGTCCTGGCCAGTAGAACATCGCCTGGATTCTGTCTGACGTCTTCTTGATGCCTAGGTGACCTCCCATGATGGAGTCGTGAGCTAATTCCATCACTTGGCCCCATTAGGGATAACGGTCCCAAGACTTGACGTAGTGGTTTCCCTCCGTTGACCCTCGGGTGCTGGAAGATTCTGTACAGGATTTTGGCCTTCACCTCAAAATAGACCGTGCCACTGCCTTTGGTCACGTGGTCTTGGCGGTTCCTGTACTTGTTTAAAGTGCTATCAGCTTCCTGGAGCTGGATCAGTTTATCTCTGTCCACGATGGCAGCTTTGGAGTTGTCGGTGAACTTTAGTGGCGTAGACGTCTTGTATCTCTTGGCCTGGGCCCTGGTAGTAACAGCACCGACAATCTCTGGTCGGCAGGGCTAAGCCGGAGTAGCCACATTATCCCGTAGCAGCTCTGTAAGGTCTCCATCGGGAAATGGCAATGGATCCTCCTCTGCAACTTCGACGCGTTGGGTTGAGGCAGGACCCTATTCTAATTCGGGGTCGTCGGGACGTCTCGCGCCGTCGATGGTCCCGATCATCAAATCATACAGCGGCTTCTTCAGGCAAACCGCTTCTACTTCTCCTATGTAGAAAGGGGTGCTGACTTGAATCTTCGCAACTGGTGCTTTCACACATTTGCTGTCCGCCATAAGTGTCCATTTAGAATCGCCAGTGAACTGTTCTTTAGAGATTAGATCTTCTCTGACGATAACTCCACTGCAGCCAGAGTCTCTTAGAACAGTCACTTCATGATTTCCGACGCGTCTCATAGAAACAGGCATGTTCTGGACGGTTACAGCTGCGCTGGCGACGACGGGGATGGATTTCCCGTTGGCAAGGAGAAGTTGGCCATCAGTCATGCACTCTTGCACGTCCGCAGAAGTAGCTGTGCGCTCGGTCTTACTCGGAAGAATGACGCTCCCGCCGCACACTTGATGGTCAGATCTACTGGTTTGCCGTAGATTGGAGAACCGCCTTTGCCGGTTGCCCGCCGCTGCATTGTCCGTACTATCCCGCTGTCCGCTACTTTTGTTTTGAGGACAGTTAGCCGCTCTGTGGTCTGTAGCGTTGCAGGTGAAACAGCCTCTTGAATGCCCTACCCTGGGAGGAGGCGTGGAGTCCGTCTGTCTCTGGCTCGTCTGGCTCCTCTGGATCTGGTTCCCATGGTTTCCAGTCTTCTGAAATGGTTTCGTTGCCTTGGGTGGCCCCAGCGTTTTTCCGTGAGCTAGGAGCTATCTTTCAGCAACCTCAGTCACATCATTAAGCGTCTGCAGCTTTTGTAATTCTAAGTGGGTCGCCGGGTCCTTGTGACAGGCATTGAGGAATTGCTCCTTCACGATCAGGTCATGGAGACTATCGTAAGACTTCCCTTTGCCTGATAATTCAACCCACATGTGCAGGTATGACGACAAGCGCTCCACAAACTGCTTTGGTGTCTCGTCTGACAAAGACCGGCATTCACGGAAGCGTTTACGGTAGCCCTTCTCTGTGAAGCTGTAGCAATGCAATAGGGCCTCTTTCAAGACGTCGTAGTTTTTCGCGTCATCATTCGAAAGTCTGGTATAAACTTCCAGTGCTTGCCCCGTCAGAAGTGCACTGAGTCGAATCGCCCAGTCTTGAGGTTGTTAGTTAGAGCTTTCAGCGAACCTTTCGAATCTCGCCAGATAACTGTCAATCTGGTCCTTCCCGTCGACGAAAGCTGGCAATTTTGGAGCCGTATGGTCGCTGGTGACTTGTGGCGCATGCTGAGTGTTTTGGATACGCGCCATCTCTAGCTGGTACTGACGCTCAGCCTCTCTTTCCTCTCTTTCTTCTCGGCGACGCTGCTCTTCTAGTTCTCTCTCTTCACGGCGACGCTGCTCTTCTAATTCTCTCTCTTCACGCCGACGTTGTTCTTCTCTTTCTTGACGCTGCTGTTCAATTTCTCTTGCTTCACGCCGTCGTTGCTCTTCTTGTTCTCTTTCTTCACGGCGGCGCTGTTCTTCTCTTTCTTGACGCTGCTGTTCAATTTCTCTTTCTTGTATTCTCTCATGAGTCTTTACGTACTCCGTCAGCTGCTTGCCTTTTAGATTCATTTCAATTCCTTTCTGCCAGAAATCAGCCATCTTGATGCTTTTCTGGAAAGTTCCTGACTGTTCTGTACCTTTCTAGATTGTTCTAGAACAGCACGCTTTCTGCAGTAGCGCTGATGCTTGTCACTTGTCGCCTTCGCTGACGAAGGCCCCTCTGTCCTCGTCGTATGCGACGCTGCACCACGCTGGTGTTGATGATTACGCTCCTGTACTGAAGTAGACACGACGTGCACTCGTCGCTCTCTGTAATACTGGCGATGTAGCTCCGAGACTGTCCCTCGACGTGGTCTTGCGGCAGCCACATAGTCCCGCTCTGTTGTTTGCTCACGAAGCAACTCTTCGGCGACTACACGCCCTTGCAGTCAACCCGAATCTATCGGGGATGTAGTCCCAGTATGTTGGCCCCTCCCAACGCAACTCCTTGGCGGCTACCCTCGATGACTGCCTCTCATAACGTTGACTCGCTTGCTGTAGCAGTTGAACCCTTGGCTATGGCGTGAATATCGGCTTGGCCCCCAAAATGTTACACTCGTTTGATTTTGGTGTTTTTCTATCAGTACTTGATAAAGCCCCAATGCTGAAGTCCTGATAAAGTGTAACTCAGATTCGTTTATACACGCAACCCGTTCAATCAGCCACAAGGCACAGAGTCGAATATGAAGTTTTCAAACTTTATTCAGCGTTCATCAACAACTGCATACAATCGCCTTTTCACTCTCTCACTTTACACAGAGGATCCATTATATTGCTCTGTGGGTTCGGGCAAATAGAATAGACCCAACGTTTCCCGGCGTGTCGTAAGAGGCGACTAACAGGGGTGATGTTAGCACGGCATCACTGGGCGAAAGTCTTCTACACAGAAGTCACCGGCCAGGGCGGAGGAACCTCACGTTACTACAGGTTCAACGACCACGTGCTCAGGGCCAAGGCGAGCCACATTGTATTCGTGGATTTCGGCTGTGGCCAACAGCCTGGAGAGGATTGGGCCCTGCCAGGTCTTTTTTGCCCAAGACACAACACATGATGAGGCTATCCACTAATTCCATGCCGGATCGGTCGTCGCCCGGAACAAGGACCGCGCCTTCCGTTGGCCACCAGGACGGAGGTGAAAAGTATGCTACTGATGGACAAATTAGCAAGATCCGCACGAGAAACAACATCGTCATAGGAACCTGGAATGTCAGGACCCTAACTGCGGAAGGAAAATTAGAAGAACTGGCCCACGAGCTGGACCACTATCGATGGAACGTTCTAGGTATCAGCGAACTGCGCTGGAAAGGCCTAGGTGAAACAACGACTGACAAAGGCCACAAGCTCTATTTCAGCGGTAGAGATGACAGGCACGAACACGGCGTTGGATTCTTGGTCCACAAGAACATTCTAGCCACTGTCATGGGTTGCCGCCCAGTCTCCAGTAGACTCATTACCATCCGTCTGAGAGCAACCCCTTTCAACATTACCATCATCCAGGCCTATGCCCCAACATCAGACTATGAAGACAGCGAAGTGGAGGATTTTTATGAAAATATACAGGCGGTCCTTGACCAAGTGCCGAAGAAGGACATAGTCATAGTGCAAGGCGACTGGAATGCCAAGGTTGGCCATGATGCGCACCACAACTGGGGAGACACATGTGGACCCCACTGCAACAATGAGACAAATGACAGGGGTCTGAGGCTATTGGAGTTTGCCAGATACAACAATCTGGTACTGGCAAACACGCTTGGTCTCCACAAAAAATCCAGACGATGGACATGGCACAGTCCCGGCGGGGAACATCACAACCAGATCGACTACATCATGGTCAAGAAACGCTTCAGATCAAGCATCAACATTGGCAGGACACGCACTTTTCCAGGAGCAGACATTGGAAGTGACCACGATCTCGTGATGATGTCTTTCCGGCACCATTTGAAGAGAGTAAATACAGCAAAGTGCACTAGGCTGAAGTTCGACCTGGACAAACTGCAAGACCCGGAGGTGGCAAAAATATTTCAGGCCACAATTGGAGGGAAATTTGCACCACTGCTTATTTTGGGGGCAGGCGAAGTAGATGTCAACACCATGACCAATACCTTCAACTCAGCTGTAACAGATGACGCCACTGAGATCCTTGGCAAGCACCGACCAAAGAAGAAGCCGTGGATCACACCTGAACTTTTGGATCTGTGTGATAAACGAAGAGAGTTAAAAAAAAAAAAAGAACACCGCACAGGGAGCTGATGTCTACCGAAAAATCAACAATGACATCCGAAAAGGCATGCGCACAGCAAAGGAGAACTGGATAGAAGATCAATGCCAGGAAATAGAGAACAATCTGAACAAGAACAACAGCAAGAAGGCCTACCAGACTGTGAAGCGGCTGACAAGTGTTAAACAGCCCAAAGTCTCCACTATCCAAAGCAAGTCTGGCATATGCCTTACAGAAGAACAAGAAGTCTTGGACAGATGGACAGAGTACTGCTCTGACCTTTACAACCATACACCAAATGGAGACTCATCAGTTCTAGCATGTCCCGAGAGCAGAGAAGAAGAAGAAATCCTCCCAATTCTCCGGGAAAAAGTTGAGGCAGCAGTGCAATCGCTGAAGAAAGGGAAGTCAGCGGGAGTGGACAACATACCAGAGGAACTGCTACAAGCAGGAGGAGAAGCGATGACTGATGCTCTCACCATTATCTGTAACAAGATCTGGCAGAGTGGGGAATGGCCTACACCATGGACCCAGTCGCTTGTCATCACTCTTCCCAAAAAAGGTAACCTTCAGGAGTGTGAAAATTACCGCACCATCAGCCTCATCAGCCATCCCAGCAAGGTCCTCCTGAAAATAATACTCAACAGGTTGAAACCACAAGCTGAACAAATCATAGCTGAAGAAAAAGCAGGATTCAGGGCAGGGCGAAGTACCACTGAACAGATTTTCAACCTCAGAATAATCTGTGAGAAATACCTACAGCACCAACAACATCTATATCATGTGTTCATAGACTTCAAGAAGGCATTTGACCGAGCCTGGCATGCAGCTCTATGGGCAACCATGAAAGTGTACAACATCAGCCCTAAAATTATAGATGTCATCAAAAACCTGTATGACAAGGCTACCAGTGCAGTCCTCCATAACAGCGTCATCGGGAACTGGTTCAGAACAACAATCGGTGTGCGTCAAGGATGCCTACTCTCTCCAACACTCTTCAACATCTTCCTAGAGCGCATCATGTCAGATGCTCTTGCAGATCACGAAGGCACAGTCAGCATAGGGGGCGGAGCAATCTCCAATCTTCGTTTTGCGGATGATGTTGATGGATTGGCTGGAGAGGAACAAGAACTTGAACAGCTTGTACAGAGGCTTGACACCACCTCCAGAGCTTATGGAATGGAAATAAGTGCAGAGAAGACCAAAATGATGACCAACAACACCAATGGCATCAACACGGACATCAAAGTACAAGGCCAATCCCTCAACACAGTGCACAGCTTCAAATATTTAGGAGCCATTGTATCAGACAATGGGTCTCGACAGGAAGTCCTCTCCAGGATCGCACAAACAATTGCTGCCCTGACAAGGTTGAAGCCCATTTGGAAAGACAGAACCATCAGTCTACATTCCAAAGTAAGACTGCTGCGCTCTCTGGTCATGTCCATCTTCCTATGTGCTTGCGAAGCATGGACCCTCACAGCAGATCTCCAACGAAGAATACAAAGCATGGAGATGAGGTGCTACAGAAGACTTCTGTGCATTTCCTATACCCAACACATCACCAACGACGAAGTCCGACAGACCATCACACAAGCCATTGGACAACACGATGACATGCTCACAGTGGTGAAGAAACTGAAACTCCGATGGTATGGCCACGTCACCAGATCATCAGGCCTTGCAAAGACCATTCTGCAAGGCACAGTGCAAGGAGGTAGAAGAAGGGGGAGACCGAAAAAGAGGTGGGAGGACAACATTCGAGAATGGACTGGTTTGACAGAGCGAAGCCATGAGGGCTGCTGAGGACAGAGAAAGATGGAGTATGCTGGTTAAACGATCATCTGTGGTGCCCCTACGACCTTCGGGTTATGGGACAGGATAGGATAGGGATAGGGGATCCATTATATATTTTTTCTCTCAACTCGAGATAACCTCAGGACGTTCCAGAATGACACGTTACAACCAATCAGAATTAACTTCGTCATCACTGTTTTACGTCATACAATTTTCCTTTCTGTCCAAGAATGTTCTCAAATATCGCGAAGCTTCTATCGACAGTAAACAAGCAAATCTAGAGAATTCTCCAATAATATCGACCAACTAAAATTACCAACGTTATACAAAGCTTCTTCTAACAACAACACAACGTAACACAAGTAAAGAATACAAAGACAGAAAAATGAAAGCACACATGTACGTACACGCTGTGGGCCCGCGGCAATGCAACATTTATGTGCCTGTTGTTGCCATCATTACCGCTAGAAAAAAGTTAAGTCGCTGCAATTACAGAGGCCAGCAACCAAACTGTTACGTTGAAACGCGAACGATAGTATGTCTGAAACGCGCACGATAGATCTAATCGTTTCTATTTGCAAAGTATTCAATAATAGAGTTTATTTACCTTTGATTTGAGTTTGCATTGTTGTTAGAAGAAGCTTTGTATAACGTTGATAATTTTAGTTGGTCGATATTATTGGAGAATTCTCTAGATTTGCCTGCTTACTGTCAATAGAAGCTTCGCGAGAAAGCATAGAAATTTTGACAACATGCTTGGACAGAAAGGAAAGATGTATGACGTAAGACAGTGATTGTCACAAACTGACTAGTCTTACACTGCCTATTTAATATTTAGCCTTGTGTAGTCATTGTAACATTGGAGAGTTAGTGTGTTACACAGCCAGCAATTACCTACACATAGGTCCTCACACTGCGAGCTTGCCCCACACAGCGTAGTGAGTCAGCACTGTGAGCGAGATTCTAAAACATTGTAACCAATCATAGCTCAGGCAAAGCGGTTGGAGCCAGTTTGCCTGGGTCAAAACCTAGCTTAGCTTGGGTCAGTCGTGTGTGAGCCGAGGAAGTGTTAACATCTACCTAGCTAGAGAAATATCTTCACTCAGAGACCAGGAAACAGGACCTGAGAATTTTAGAATTCTATCAAGTCACCACGAGGCCTGACTTGTCAAACAGGTAAATGAACATCCTTCTGTTTCATCGTGATATATTTATATTATTGTTGAAATTATGTTTGTAGACTTTGCCATGCATAGATGTGAATTATTACTCCGAATTTGCCGTACCACGTGGAAGAGCCGACCACGAGGCGAAACACGACCAGTTGCGCCACCATGTTGTATACCGTACGGACCCACTGTTGTTTAACCTATATGTATGTTTGCAGACCAGTGGCTGTACCCGTGAATGTTTATAATATTATTAATTCGGTATGTGTATAGTTAGCCACGATTTATATTTATGTATGTATAGGAATTAGAGTTGAGATTCCAGTGGACCCCGGAAGTAGCAGAATGTTAGTCGCTTATGTATAGAGATGTGGAGCTATCACTGAGGGCTACTTTGGCTTTTCAGTGAGACGCTCTGCACAAACCTATTGTTCAAGGTTGTGCAGAATTTCGTCTCTTATTTTACAGACGAGCAGGCGAGCTATCCCGTGCGCCCAACTCCACAGTAACGAGACTTTGGCTGTTTCACCTCTTCTGCACAAGTCAGAGAGAGCACCCCTGGACAACACCCTGCAAGACCCCACAGCGTGGCAAGGGAACCCAACTACACAACGACACGGAAGTTAAGTGCATAATCACAAGTGCACCCAAACTGATAGAAAACGGACCACAGTAGTCCAATCTCCAGAAACTGTAAAACGGACCACAGTAGTCCAATCTTCAGGAAATCTAAAAGCCAGTGCCCAATGAAGAAATAACAGCTGCCTAGAAAATCAGCGATCGAACTAATTGCAGTGACTCATGACTTTTTAAGGTAGATTCGTAGTTCGAAATCTTGTATAGAGTAGAAGAATTAAATGTGTGATTTTAACTGTTATCAAGTGGCTGGACTACATATGATTCATAGCCGTGTGAAAGCTAGTGTGACAGTGATCTTTTACCATTTTTCTATCTATCTCTGTACCCCAACCTTAACACAGACCGAGCTAAACAAATAAATTTATTATAGTAATTCATAGGGTGACTAACTAGCAGTTCCCACCGAATAAACATGAGGTTTACATAATTCCATTGTGCAGAGCCCATAAACCCATAAACCCCACGTGACAGTGATGACGAAGTTAGAAGCGATTGGTTAAATTGCGTCATACTCGACTGATCCAGGGTGTTCGGGAGAAGAGAGAGGCTATATAATTATGTGCCGCACTGTTTTGAGGTTGTTGTGTTGTTGTAAAAGTGAAAAGGCGATTGTATGCAGATGTTGATGTGTGCTGAATAAAAGTGGAAAACTTCATATGAAGACTCAGTGACTTGTATGCTGATTGAACGGGTTGCGTGAACTTACACTCATCAGGAGAATTCACGCATTGGGGCTGAATTTACTGCTGATAAAAAACACCACCATCAAACGGAGTGTAACACAAACACAAGAAGATATTTTATAATGTCGACCACATCACCAGAAAGTTTAAACTTTGTACTAAGTGACTTCAAATGGTGAACATTGTGTAATTAAATCGCATATAATTATATGCACTACACACCAGATCGAAAACCGGTCCGTTTCAAGTCAGCTATATAGTGCATGGGCCGATCAGTAAACACGGTCAAATCGACTTAAATATAACACAAACGAAATGGAATTCTGAGGTTTAGTTTATGCTAACACAAAACACGTAATTATGAAAGTAACTAAAATGCAAAAGATTACCACAATACAAACGATATTTCACATAAAACGATCAATGTTAAAGCACCAAAGATAGAGAATGATATCCATTCGACTAGTACTCCATATAGGCCATGCCTTTGTTCTAGTGCAGTGCAGCTAGTGCTTAGCTAGCGTGGGCGGGGCGGGAGGCGAGTTTATAGATGCTGTGCCGCTAGGTATGGGGCGCCATGTGTCCATTTATTCTATGTGACTATTCTATACACAGAATAAATTCTATGCACATAGAAAGCATTCTATGCACACAAAAAGCATTCATTAGTTGAAATTCCATTTATAAAAAAGAAACCAATATTGTAAGTCATAGAATAAAATTCTTTGTATAGAATAACATTCTATAATATAGTGTAAAATTCTATGTCCTTAATAAAATTATATGTATAGAATAACATTTTATAATAGAGAATAAGATTCCATGTATGTAATACAATTCTATATTATAGAATGCACTTGTATGCATAGAATTATATTCTATAACATAGAATGAAATCTATTACAAAGAATGAATTCTATTACAAAGAATGAATTCTATAACATAGAATATATTCTATGTGCATACAATTCATTCTATAACATAGAATGAATTCTTTAACATAAAATAAATTATATGACATAAAATGAATTCTATGTGCATAGAATAAATTGTATAACATAGAATGAATTCTATAATAAAGAATGAATTCTATATGCATAGAATGAATTTTATAGCATAGAATGAACTCTATGACATAGAATTCATTCTATGACATAGAATGAATTCTATAGGCATAGAATGAATAGTATAACATAGAATGAATAAGATGACATAGAATGAATTCTATGACATAGAATGAATTCTATAACATAGAATGAATTCTATAGCATAGAATGAATTCTATGTTACAGAATGAATTCTATGTCGTAGAATTCATTCTATGCTATAGAATTCATTCTATGCTATGGAATAAATTCTATGTCATAGAATTCATTATTTGCTATAGAATTCATTCTATGTTATAGAATTCATTCTATGTCATAGAATTCATTCTATGTCATCTTATTCATTCTATGTTATACTATTTATTCTATGCTATAGAATTCATTCTATGTCATAGAATTCATTCTATGTCATAGACTTCATTCTATGTTATAGAATGAAATCAATACATACACTTTTTTTTAAAAATAGTAAAACTGGGGCACTGTCGAGGTATAGAGAACATTTTTTATGGCATGGGACTGTATTGCAGAGAGATATACACATTGCCACATCCCATTACCACACCACATCACTCTGCAGCACACTGCACCACAAATGTGATGGGTAGGTGTGGTGGAGTGATTAGGTTATGTGATGATGTGGTCTGATTCACTCGCTTTTAAGGCATAATAGAACTGTATTGCAGATACATACATACACATTACCACATCACATCACCACACTACATCACTCTAAATCACACCACACTGCACCACAAATGTGATGGGTGGGAGGGGTGGGGTGATTAGATTATGTGATGTAATTCACTGATGCCATGATATGTGCTGTCTGCTGCAATGTGAAGATGTGCTGCTGCTGTGATGTTGGCTGATGTGATGTGATGATTTGTTGATGTGATGTGATTTTATGTGGTGGTGAGTTTTTACGATGATGGTGATGAAGCAATGTGATGCAGTGATGTGATGTGATGATGTGATCGATGTGTGCATTCTATGTTATAGAATGTTCATTCTATAACATAGAATGTTCATTCTATAACATAGGATCCATTCGATAACATAGAATGTTCATTCTATAACATAGAATGGTCATTCTATAATGTAGAATTCATTCTATAACATAGAATGTTCATTCTATAACATAGAATCCATTCTATAACTTAGAATGCTCATTCTATAACATAGAATCCATTCTATAACATAGAATGTGCATTCTTTAACATAGAATGCATTCTATAATATAGAATGTTCGTTCTATAACATAGAATCCATTCTATAACATAGAATGTGCACTCTTTAACATAGAATGCATTCTATAATATAGAATGTTCATTCTATAACATAGAATCCATTCTTTAACATAGAATGTGCATTCTATAATATAGAATGTTCATTCTATGCGCAACTAGGTCATTCTTTGTGAAACGAGGTTATGAGGAATAAAGGGACATGTGCACGCACGCGAGAACTGAAGAAATGGCTGACGTGCCAAGCGTTCTGCGGGCTTTATCAGACATAAGAACAGGCTCAAATCGCACGATACCGAGTCTGATTGCAAATCAGACAGCAGACAAGCATTAGTTCTGACGTCATCACGTAGCATTCGCGATCGGATCGCAAACAAAATCGTTGCACAATCGGCATGTGTGGCGGGGCCTTTAGGTTTCTTGATGCAGACGACTTCAAAGCAGTGTGAGTAGACCGCGTAGCAATAAAAAAAATTGACGTCACACCCTCCCCTCCCCCACCCCCCCCCCACTCCTCCGCCCCAGCGTGCTTACTTTTTCATTACAATGTGCTGAGGTTCTGTAAGGGTTTATAGTGACAAAATCTAATTAAATAATCAGTTCTTTTTGCTCAATACCGAAGAAATAACCGTACTGTACACTCATAAAAAGCAATAATTAATATAATTAAAGGTCGAATATTGCGATACAACTCTGAGACATAATAATTATTGCAAAAAAAACTATTTCACCCCAAGCGTCCCCCCATAACCTATTTTCAGCTAAATAGCTCTGTTGAGAATTTGGCCTCCCTTTGTAAGAACACCCAGAGTGATGTGGTGTGGTGATGGGATGTGGCAATGTGTATCTCTCTGCAATACAGTCCCATGCCATACAAAATGTTCTCTATACCTTGACAGTGCCCCAGTTTTTACTATTTAAAAAAAGGTTTTTATATTGATTTCATTCTATAACATAGAATGAATTCTATGACATAGAATGCATTCTATGACATAGAATGAATTATATGACATAGAATGAATTCTATAGCATAGAATAAATAGTATAACATAGAATGAATAAGAGGACATAGAATGAATTCTATGACATAGAATGAATTCTATAACATAGAATGAATTCTATGACATAGAATGAATTCTATTACATAGAATTTATTCTAAAGCATAGAATTAATTCTATAACATAGAATAAATTCTATAGCATAGAATGAATTCTATGACATAGAATTCATTCTGTAACATAGAATTCATTCTATGCTATAGAATAAATTATATGTCATAGAATTCATTCTATGCTATAGAATTCATTCTATGTTATAGAATTCATTCTATGTCATAGAATTCATTCTATGTAATCTTATTCATTCTATGTTATACTATTAATTCTTTGCCTATAGAATTCATTCTATGTCATAGAATGAATTCTATGTCATAGAATTCATTCTATGCTATAAAATTCATTCTATGCATATAGAATTCATTATTTATTATAGAATTCATTCTATGTTATACAATTTATTCTATGCACATAGAATTAATTCTATGTCATGCAATTTATTTTATGTTAAAGAATTCATTCTATGTTATAGAATTCATTCTTTGTAATAGAATTCTTTCTATGTTATAGAATATAGTTCTATGCATACAAGTGCATTCTATAATATAGAATTGTATTACATACATAGAATCTTATTCTCTATTATAAAATGTTATTCTATACATAGAATTTTATTATGGACATAGAATTTTACACTATATTATAGAATGTTATTCTATACAAAGAATTTTATTCTATGACTTACAATATTGGTTTCTTTTTTTATAATTGGAATTTCAACTAATGAATGCTTTTTGTGTTCATAGAATGCTTTCTATGTGCATAGAATTTTATCTATGGATAGAATGGTCACATAGAATTAATGGACACATGGCGCCCCATACTAGGCTGGCTGGCTAAATTAAGTAGCAGCATGCTCTCTCTCAAAGGTCACGTTCAGTACAGGAAGAAGCAGCCGTGCGCCGCTTTTCTTGATTAGTTGATAGCTAATCACAAAACTAGCTTCCCTTTTAGAAAGCACACAAGGGAGATCATCTTCTTAGTAAGAACGCCCCTTGTGTGTTGAGAATGAACTTGCAAAAATGAATTTAGAAGTGTTTGTTTTCTGAAAGTACCAGCTCATAGCTAAAGCGGCATTGAGGCCAAACTTACTGACATGAAGAAATGGTAAATCACACTGTTGCACTTTAGTTTTACACACAGTACAAGAGAGAAGCACTGTGAAAGTTATGATGTTAAGTGCTGGTACTGCGCACTGCTGCAGAAAATTTTCAACTTGACACTACAGTTCCATGGCCGGACGAGGGGGGCTGGGGGGCACACTGGGCACGTGCCCCTCCCTCCCCCCCCCATGGGCGACCCCCCCAAAAAATGGAAGAAGAAAAAAGGGAAGATAAAAAAAGAAAAGAAAAGTAAAAATGAGAAGAAAAAAAAGGGAAAAAAGCACACACACACACACAAATAATAATAATACAAAAATTTTAAAAGGTGGAAAGAAGAAAAGCGTGCCCCCCTTCCTTACTAGTCCATCCACCTGTTCAGGGTCCTCATTGGCCCTCGGGCACGCATTCAAGAACTTAACAAGCAGGCTCTGTACTTCCACTGCGCATCTCATTGCTTGAACCTTTGTGTTGTTCATGCCTGCAGAATCCTAGAAGTGAAGAACATATTTAGAGTTCTGAAAGAAGTGTCCGTGTTCTTCTCTCTTTCTCCAAAATGACAGAAAGTTTGAACATGTGGTGGAGTCAGCCCAAGCAGAAAGCAAGAGGAGAAAACTGGTCGACCTGTGTAAACCACGGTGGGTCGAGAGGCACTCTGCCTTTGAAACTTTCGCCGAACTCTTCCGTGTGGTCTATTACTGCCTTGGCCAGATGGTGCAGGAGAACACAGATTGGGATAGTGAAACGCTCACCAAAGCTGGAGGGTTTTTGCACGCTTTCCAGTCGGGTGACTTTCTGGTTGCTTTTGTCGTCACCAAAAAATGCCTGCAAGTTCTCCGTCCACTGACTTTGAAACTTCAGCAAAAAGCAAAGGATGTTGTGGCTGCGTACGGAGAAATAAGCGCAGTGACGACAACAGTTAAGGGATTCAGGGATGACGTCATTAAAACCTTCAGCAGCTGGTTTCAGGAAGCAACTCGGATGGCAGCAATAGCCGACTCTGATCTGCGCAGACCAAGGGGTGGAGAACGACAGACATGTCGGAGTGACCCGCTAGCAGAGACAACTGAAGATTACTTCCGCAGGTAAATAGGTATCCCGTTTTTGGATCACCTCATCGCCCAGCTGGACTCTCGCTTCACCACCGGCTCTGAAATTGCTGTTGACGGGCTTGGTCTTGTACCCTCGTGCATCGTGCAAGGCAGGAACGGGCCAGTGGCAGGTTTTCGGAAGGTACCCGAGGGTATCGAGCGACTTGCCAGTCTATGGCAAGCAGATCTGCCAAGTTTTCATGAGCTGGACACCGAGTACATCCGATGGATGCACAAGTGGGAGAGCGCTGATGCAGGGGCCGTTCCTGATACTGTGGCCAAGACTCTCAGAGCATGCAATGTGGATTTTTCCCGAACATTCACGTGCCACTGACCCTTTTGTGCACTCTTCCGATCACAACAGCTGAATGTGAAAGAACTATCAGCGGCATCAGGACGCTGAAATCTTATCTGAGATCAACGATGGGTGAGACCAGGCTCAACGGGCTCGCTCTAATGAGGGCTCACCGACACATCACAGTGGACATTGACGATGTCGTAGAACGGTTTGCGGGAAGATACCGCACCATCATGGCTCTTCAACCTCGCAATATGCTGAACGCCTGAGAAAATAAGTGTTCTAGCTGTGGGCCAATGTGTCAACCTTTTTTATTTTATTTTTTTCTCTCAACTAATTTCTAATTTCACGCGAAACACGTACGGGTTGATCTCTCTCTCTCTTTCTCTTTCTCTCTCTCTCTCTCTCAAACACACACACACACACACACACACACATCAAAAACCACACTCATGTCAACCTTTCTTTTACTGTGTTTGAGTGCAAGCACGAATCTGTATACCGGATAAAAAAAATTTTTAAATGGCAGTGCCCCCCCTCCGGGCATTTACTCTGATCCGCCCCTGCAGTTCCTCTGCCGCTGTTTTTCTAGATAGCTAATCACATAATCACACAAAACTAACTTCCCTTTTAGAAAGCACACAAGGGCGATCATCTTCTTGGTGGGGACGCCCCTTTTGTGTTGAGAATGATTTTAAAAAATGAATTTAGAAGTGTTCATTTTCTGAAAGTACCAGCTCATAGCTAAAGCGGCATTGAGGCCAAACTTGACTGACATAACGAAGTGGTAAATCACACTGTTGCACTTTAGTTTTACACACATTGCAAGAGAGAAGCACTATGAAAGTTATAGTGTTGAGTGCTGGTACTGCGCGCTGCTGCAGAAAATCTTCAACCTGATACTGCAGTTCCTCTGTTCCAAAAATTGTGTAATTGTTGGGGATCTGTCGGATGATATTTGTAAACCCCAGTTCTTCTTTTCTCACTTTCTTTTGATACTTGGCTTCAGTAAAAGGTTATATATATATATATATATATATATATATATATATATATATATATATATAGAGAGAGAGAGAGAGAGAGAGAGAGAGAGAGAGAGAGAGAGAGAGAGAGAGAGAGAGAGAGAGAGAGAGAGAGATAGATAGATAGATAGATAGATAGATAGATAGATAGATAGATAGATTATTTATTAGATTATTTATTTAATGTGTCTTTTTCACAGTATGCAGGCCACGTGGTTCCAGCTGACCGACCACGTCAAGCTCTCAAGATGTTCATCAACTTCATCAGCAACAAGCCCTTCAGCTAAATCACCATCTACGAGCTTTTTGCAGCTACGATATTGACGATGATGCTCGGTGTAACTGTCAACAAAAATGTTTTCATTGAGATGAACAGGATCATGTACTGTTCTTGGCGGTGAAGATTTTCTCTTCAAATTTGTAAGCTTAGTCAAAGTGTCTTCCTTCGGGACGATGACAGTTTATGTTTTTGAAATGGAAACAATAGCCACCATAAAAAAAAAGTGTCGAAAATAACGCAGATGATATGTTTGTGCGGAATTCCGAATTTGGTTTATTTCACATTGGTGGGAAATAACTTTGTAATATACCTCCATGCCATGTTTTATAGTTAAAGTTTTAAATCACCATCTACGAGCTTTTTGCAGCTACGATATTGACGATGATGCTCGGTGTAACTGTCAAAAAAATGTTTTCATTGAGATGAACAGGATCATGTACTGTTCTTGGCGGTGAAGATTTTCTCTTCAAATTTGTAAGCTTAGTCAAAGTGTCTTCCTTCGGGACGATGACAGTTTATGTTTTTGAAATGGAAACAATAGCCACCATAAAAAAAAAAGTGTCGAAAATAACGCAGATGATATGTTTGTGCGGAATTCCGAATTTGGTTTATTTCACATTGGTGGGAAATAACTTTGTAATATACCTCCATGCCATGTTTTATAGTTAAAGTTTTAAATCACCATCTACGAGCTTTTTGCAGCTACGATATTGACGATGATGCTCGGTGTAACTGTCAAAAAAATGTTTTCATTGAGATGAACAGGATCATGTACTGTTCTTGGCGGTGAAGATTTTCTCTTCAAATTTGTAAGCTTAGTCAAAGTGTCTTCCTTCGGGACGATGACAGTTTATGTTTTTGAAATGGAAACAATAGCCACCATAAAAAAAAGTGTCGAAAATAACGCAGATGATATGTTTGTGCGGAATTCCGAATTTGGTTTATTTCACATTGGTGGGAAATAACTTTGTAATATACCTCCATGCCATGTTTTATAGTTAAAGTTGTTCTGGATTCATGTAAGCGCCTAGAGCTCTGTCTAGATCTGGCAGAGAAATACAAACAATGTTGTACCATTAAAATTTTCCATTGAAACCAACTGCTGCGCTCCCTTGTCATCTCCATCTTCCTATATGTCACGATACTTTTGTGTCGCTGTGTATTGTGTGTGTATGCAGCGTGTATGTGACTTGCTCGTCAAAACGGCGTGCTGTTACGTGTGTGCGAATCAAACACCCCTCTTTCTATTTAGTCTATAAAAGGTGATAACACTATCCGTACAATCAACACTATATACAGTAGACGCCCTATTACAACACTATAACAACAGATAAAATATGTCTAAAACAAAAATAATGCTATTCTACCTCCCTTCCAGCCCTGATTCAGCACAACACATGTCGATTACCCTGCAGGTCCACCTCAAAGTGTCATGATACTTTTGTGTCGCTGTGTATTGTGCGTGTGTATGCAGCGTGTATGTGACTTGCTCGTCAAAACGGCGTGCTGTTACGTGTGTGCGAATCAAACACCCCTCTTTCTATTTAGTCTAACGCTAACACAAATTTTATAAAATTTAAATAAAATGTTTAATTCAAAATCAAACACAAAAATTAGGCAACAAACATAATAATTAAAACATGAGTTTTCATAAGCAATGGTTGAAAAACAATAATTAAATAAACCCTTACCTTTTCCCTACAATCCCACACAACACCACAAAATCCAACACAACACAACAATAAAATAAAATAAAATGTTTTCTGTATGCACTTCCAATTTGGCGATTCAAATACACCACAACAAAATATGTATGCACTAACGACTGTCCAAATGATGAATCCAAACTGTTCTCCACTGTTGAAAACACACAGTCAACAAATATATGTAAATAAACATAGTTCACTCAGTTTTTTTTTTGTCACTTCATAATAATTAGTTAACAAAAACGAAGAACGCAGCTGGTGCTCAGCATTTCGAATTAACTGGTTAATAAACTAGTTCCAACTAAAAATCAGCAGATGTATCCATCCTCCTTTTGGAGTCAGGAAACTCCAAGTAAAATTACGCAGATAATGAAGTAGATAATGAAGTCGATACTGAAGAATATAATGATGAAGTAGATAATGTTGAAGATAATGAAGAAGGTAATGATGAAGGTAATGTTGAAGAAGAAGCCCATCCTGTCACAAAACAAAAACGAATATAAGCATTTTGTTATCTAACACCAATAAATCTTCAACTCACTAAATATCATCATGTGATGATATTCTGGGGAAGATACGTTTATCTTACTAGGGGGTAAGACTTATTGATAGATGGGCGATGTGCTACCACTATCGATCGTTCTTTTACCAGAATTCCGAAAGTTGTGTGAGAGACAGATCACGGCACTTTGGTCACATAAAATTTATATTTGTTCTTGGGAATTTTAGTATCATTTGGCTCAACTTGAGAACCGGTGATGACTAATC
The DNA here is from genome assembly GCA_036898135.1 of Oncomelania hupensis. Classification (NCBI taxonomy): domain Eukaryota; kingdom Metazoa; phylum Mollusca; class Gastropoda; order Littorinimorpha; family Pomatiopsidae; genus Oncomelania; species Oncomelania hupensis. The sequence goes on from CM072520.1 coordinate 22,484,298, forward strand.
AAAAGACTAGATTATTATGTCTCGAGAGAAGAAAACTAATAGCTACACAACAATACAAAATAGAATGACACCAGCCGTATGTATGTGATTTCACTTTTTATATATTCAACACAAACTTTAACATTTCTGCATTAACCGGTAAATTAATAATTAATATAGTTCAAGTGCTGGGAAAGTTCTTTAGCAGGTTTTCTTCATCCTGTGCTAACTGCGGTTACGATTTTCACTGTTCGTAGTTTACTAAATATTCGAGTGGTTGTCTAATTTCTCGAGGGTAGGACTCAGTTCATTTGCGGGTGACTTATCTACTCTGGCGGTGAGTCGGGTCGCCCTTGTAGCTGTGGGGTTCGGACGTGGCCAGGTAGACTCTTGATCGTTGTCCTTTGGTGCCACGGGAGCGACGGTCAGGCGTTCGTCTCCACAAACCTTATGATCCCAGGGCCGACCTGTAAAAGTCGCAGCTCTGGCTACAATATTCTCGTTAGCTATAAGTGTGCGGTCTCCTCTGCAAAGTGTCTATAGCATCAGACACCTGCAGGGTTCCAATATGCACAATTCGATTCGAATCTTAAGGCTAAGATACATCAATCCACATGCATACTGTCTCAGAAACAATAATCTGTTTCTGTAACTATATATATCAAGAACATATTACCAATACATGGCAATCAATATACAATAAACAGGGCTCGAAATTAGCGGGGGCCCGGGGCCAAAAACCCGCAAAGTTGATTTCGGGCTCGGAAAGTTGAAAAACGAAAGGCCCGCTTGGCCCGCAAAATAATTCGTCTGCTACAGCTAGCTCTACTCCGCAGTTTCGTATTTGGGCCAAGGGAAGCAACCCACACCGGTGCCCTAAATTTGGACAGAAAAAAAAAAACAGAGAAAAGAAGCGAAAACCCTTTAATTTTGCACTCAAAAGTTTAATATACACTTCAATATCTTTTGAATATAATAAACAAAAGGCTATGGCTCAACATAAGCGCAAAATGTCCATCTTTGCAAGTACGAAAGTATGGCTACATATCGTCGCCATACAGTTGCTAAAACAATCGGCGATGGCGTATTTTCCAATTTTGGGGAAGCGAAAGACGCCAGAAGAAAACGTCGACGAAAGGAAAGAACAAGAAAAAGAGAGAAAAAAGAAGTATGAAGAGGAAAAAATATCAAGGAACTACAATGAAGGGTGGAAAAAAACGATTTCCATGGTATGGCCTTGAAGTGAACGAGGAAGAGTACTGTTAAGTTTAGTTCCCTTTCATGGTTTTGTTTTGAACTTTTGTGCTTTGAGGTCAGATTTTTTGTTACGTTACTCATATTAAAAATTTAATGATGTGTATTGTGCAAAACTCAGTCACAAATCTGAAAAGTATTATACAAGAGACTCATTTGATTTTTTTCTATTTTGTTTAATGGCCATTTCAGGCTCACTAGTCACTGGAATATCATCAAGATGTGTGTCACTGAATGTGTGTGTGTGTGTGTTTTCCCCTTTTTTGTTGGTAATGTTTGAAAGTGAAAGAAAAGGCAAATAAAAATGACATCACTCAGCAAAATTGGGAATTCAATTGTTTGTATTTTAGATTATCAGACAAATTGTACTTTCTACTTATTAAATTGTCAATAATTCTTTTGTTTTTTGTTTGCATTATTTTTCAAGTTGGGCCCCGAAAGTTGCTTGTGGGCCCTCAAATTTTTCAATCAAGGGGCCCGGTGGCCCCCAAAGAAAAAAGTTAATTTCTAGCCCTGAATAAACATACACATATCAAAACTACTAGTGATATCTTACTTGTAGACTCTGGGACTCGTGAAATCGTCTTTTACGTCTCTAACACTCTCTAGATGAGATGGAGATAGACGGACACTGCAGTTTGTTCCTTTGGTCGACCCTCACAGCTGAGCAGTTCGTTTGCGACTGACTAGCTAAGATTGGGGCCCAAAGATATGCAAGAGTTCCTAGTAGTCTTCTGACCAATCGTTTAGCTCTCGTTTTTGTCAATCTCGCATATACGGGATTTTACGGTTTCAGTTGGAATATTTTTCACACCTATCCTAGTTACCGGACACGTATAATTATCCTGGAATAGGAGTGTCAGACGTAGAGTGGAGGATAGATGCAATAACGATTACGCGGAGCCTGGGCTACTTAGTGTCTAAGTTACTCTGGTCACAGTGAAGTAGGCTATTTAACGGGGACGAGGTTATGGTCAGTTTTGGCTTAAGTATGCAATTTAGTCTTGGATCGTGAAGTCTGTTAGATGATATCTGGCGTGACTGTCGGTGTGACTGTCTCAAGGAAGTTAATTTGGCATGTGTGGGCTGCTTTTTAGATAATTGTTGTATTAACGTCCAGTTTCATTCGATGGTATCTATTTTGCGCTAAGCTAATTTCCTACATTGTTGTCGTCACTATTTCTGCTGTTACATAGGCCCCCCCAAAAAAAATATTCTTACACGTGGGTAAGAATTGGTACTGAAATGGTGGCGCAAATATGTACATGCATTATTTACATAGAGTACTGGGGAAGAGGTCACTGGGGTACAAAGCTGGGTGCATCCACCCGCAACTATGAGGGGTTGGAAGCAAGGTTAGGTTTGTCTACAGTGGGCACGGGGTATCTGCTGAGGTAATCTGCTCCGTGGTTACTCTTCCCTGGTATGTATTCTACATGAAATGAGTAGGGCTGTAGCAAGAGTGACCAACGCATGAGTCTGGCGTTGAGTTTCTGCGATGACGCAAGGAAGGTTAAGGGTTGTTGATCGCACTGCACCTTGAAATGAGCGCCATACAAATACATCTGGAATTTCTGGATGGCCCAGACCAATGCCAAACATTCTTTTTCTACTGTCGCGTAATTGTGTTCAGCTTTGTTTAATTTCCGGCTGGCATACGTGACTGGCAGGAGAAGTGTAGGGTCATTGGGGTCAGATTGTAGTAGGGTTGCTCCTAAACCTTGATTACTCGTATCTGTGCGTAACATGAATGGTTGGGTTGCATCGGGCAACTTCAGGATGGGTTGTGAGGTGAGTCTAGCTTTCAGGGTTTGGAACGCATTTTTGCACTCAGCATTCCATTCTACTTTCTTGGGCGCTTTCTTCTTGGTTAGATCAGACAATGGCGCGGTGATGGAATTGAAGTTGGCAACAAATTTCTGATAATAGCCACATAGGCCTAGAAACGATTGCACATCCTTTTTGTTTATCGGGCGCGGTGCCTTGTTCATTTTCGCGATGTTCTTGTCTTCTGGAAGAAGACTGCCGTATCTGAGTGTGTGACCAAGAAATTCTATCTCTTCGTATCCTAGCAGGCACTTTGTCGGGCGGGCTGTGAGTCCGGTTTCCCTAAGTCGCTGAAGAACAGTAGAGAGAAGTCGTAAGTGGTCATCCCAGGTGTGGGTCGCGATTAAGATATCATCCATAAAGTGATGGAGTTCTTCCTCTTGAATGGGCGCGAGAAGCTGTTTCATCATGCATGAGAAAATGCTTGGTGCGTTGTTAAGTCCAAACGGTAAGACATTAAACTCATAGTGGCCATCAGCTGTACTGAAGGCTAGATACGGTCTTAGGTGTTCTGGCAACGGTATCTGATAGTACCCTTTGCTTAGGTCTATTCGCGAAAAGTATTTTGCGTTATGCAATTTCGTGAACAGTTGTGCTGTGTCTGGTAGCGGTTCGGCTTGGAATTCCGTGACGGCGTTCAGTCGGCGGTAGTCTATGCATAAGCGGTGTTCTCCGCTCGGCTTATGTAATAGGACTATTCCAGCGCTGTATGGGGATGTTGAGGGGGAAATTATTCCAGCCTCTAAGAGTGTTTCTATCTCCTGCTTGACAGCGGATTGTTTTGCCAGAGGGATAGGGTATGGTTTTACCCGAACATGGGTAGTGTCAGTCAAGGTCATTGTCACTTCAACTAATGGTGTCTGTCCAGGTATGTCTGTCAACACTGCTTGGTGTTGTGCAACTATCTCCATCATTTGTCTTTGTCTGTCTGTCGGTAGTTTTGGGTTGATAGCTACGTCTCTGTAGGTCTCGCTACTTTTCAGCGGATACTCGATAGCTAAATCCTCGGTTGCTTCGACTTCTTCTGCTATAGACAAAGCCATTAAATGATCTGTGGATGTTGCGTTGTCGCGTAGGTGTTTGCGCTTTTCTGTGAGCGGCAGTGGGCCTACGATGTCTACTGCTACTCTGTGGGATGGGGTACCGGTTACGGGCGTTTCGCCTAGCGTTATTGGGCCTCCTATCTCTTTTTGGTCTACCTTCTGGCACTGGGGACAGGAGCGGACAAAGCGCGTAATGTCTCCTGTTATTCCCGGCCAATGATAGTGAGCGGTAATTCTCTGAATTGTTGCATTCACGCCCATGTGCCCGCTAAATGCAATGGCGTGTCCTACCTCTAGTACCTGTGGTCTATGTTTGGCAGGGACAACTAATTGAGAGTGGTCGTGGTCTGTCTGTCTGTACAGTAGTCCGTTTTTCTCAAAGAACTCTCCTTTCTGCGGTGGGTTATGCGCCTGCATGAGTTTTTTGTAGCATTTAGCTAATGTGGAGTCAGCTAGTTGATCTGCCCTCATCTCGGCTGGTGCCGGATTAGCAGGGAGATTATCTGCAGCGTCCTGTCTGGTCTGTGCTCTAGTTTGGACTGATGCAACCACCTGAGGCGCAATCGGAGTCCCTAAACACGCCTGTCTGGAAAGGGTACGGTCAGACGGTAGCTATTTTCAACCCTTGTTCTGCCTCTTACGTTCCATTCACGCTGGCTGAACCGCCCGTAACAGGTCAGAGACTGCCGCTTGGCGTGCAGGCAGTGTAGCCTACATGCACATGCCGTTAGTACTCTAGCTGTGGAGCTTAACATTATTTTAACCAAGCCCATTGCAATATTGCTGTACTGTAGCCAGACCTTAAATACGAAGCGCCGGCGCACTCTCTTATGATTTTGTTATACATTTTATAAATAAATAACAATTGTCCCTCACGCTATTAGAAACTACTTTTGCTTGCTGTGCATAAGTATTTTATGCCTAACAAAAATTCCTGCTGAAACTGAATGTATTTTAAAAACTCGTCCACTATTTACTATACACGAGAGAGCCCAAACAAACGAGAATACATTTAAAACCTCATCCAAAACCGCACAATTTACAAGACATGCTAGACCTATAACACACGAGAGAGAGAGAGAGAGAGAGAGAGAGAGAGAGAGAGAGAGACTACATGCACACACAATCGATATGATACACACAGTAGACGCCTACACACAAACTGAATGTAAACACACAATCAAACAAAGAGTAAATACAGTCAAGTTTAAAAGGACTTCACAAAACAAAGCAACAAACAAAATTAATGAGACATTTAAGCAAATTTCAAAGTACAACAATTTACAAGACTAGGGGAAAATAACACGTAATGAAATGTTATGTGTTCGTGATTTTTTTTTCTATGGAGACATGCATTCACTTGTGAGAGAGAGAGAGAGAGAGAGAGAGAGAGAGAGAGAGAGAGAGATTAAACATTTAATAACATATCAGTCATCATATCCATATACGGTGCATGTAGAATGTGTATTGTGTTTTGCGATAATCTAGTGCGTGTAAATAAAAGTCACAGGAAATCAATGGAACTTAACACCATGCAAAAACAATTAATGTTACTCACCAAAGTACTGCAATTTCCATCCTTTTAATTTTTTTTGGGGGGTGGCCAGCAGCATGGGTGAAGTTTTTATCTGTTGCTCTTTCATTAATAAGTGAAGTTGTTTTGCCTTGTTTCTCAAGCCCCAGCACAGTTAAACTTTAGGAAAACCCACAATAACTGTAATACATTACGCACATACACAACACAAACGATACACACACTGTACAGTACACACATACACATAAACTGAATGTAAACACACAATCGACAAAGGGTAAATGAAGTTAGGTTTTAAAGGACTTAAAAAAACAAAGTTAAAATCAAATGGGACATAACAAGTAAAGAATAGAAAGAGAGAAAAATCAAAGCATACACGTACGTGCGTACACGCGGTGAGCCCGCGGCGTCAATGCAACAATTATGTGCAGCGCATGTGCCTATTGCTACCACCATTACCGCTAGAAAAAAGTTAAAATTCGCTAAAATTACAGAGGCCTGCAACCATACACAAGAAAATATTCTATAATGTCGACCACATCATCAGAAAGTTCAAACTGTTTACTAAGTGACTTCAAATGGTGAACATTGTAAAAAGGATTTAAATGTGTAATTAAAACGCGTATATACACTAGATCGTAAACCGGTCGGATATGCAAGTCAGAGAAGGCCGATCAGTACACACGGTCAAATCAACTAAAATATAAGACAAACGAACTAGTATTCTGAGATTTAGTTTATGCTACCACAAAACACAGATATGAAAGTAAATAAAATGCAAAAGGACTACCACAATACAAACGATATTTCACATAATATGATCAATTCTATAGCACAAAGTCGAGAGAATAATATCCACGCGTTCTTTGTTTGCTATGGAAAGCGTGGGCCGGAGGGAAGGGAGATGCCAGCGCATCAGGCTGACTCACGCTAGCGTGTTATAATTGGCCCAGTGTGCTAGGCTGAGAATGCCAGAGCGACTGCTAGATATACAGGCGTGTAAATACACATATTTGCACCCTAGTATGATGTCATACAAAGGTGCATTCATTACTGCCGCTTTTACTTTCCCCGACACATATCGGGAGTCTACATGGACTATCGCGATTGGTAAGGTGGAGGCGGGTATGGATCGATCAGGGCCTTGCAAAGTGATGGTCTCGTTAGTGATGTCTTCAGCCGTTACAAGAGTTCGACTGACGATTGCATCGTACGATAATCCGGTGTCGTATAGACATGACGCGGTTTTCCCGTTCACAACAACTGTTTCACTGACTGGGGGTCGGGACTTATCTGAAGTCTCCGTTTCAACGGTACTAGTTAGACTTACAGCCACGGTGTGCGTTTGATTCGCTGTTCTACGGCAATCAACTGTGTTATGGTTAGTCCTTTTGCAATTAGAGCAATATTTCCGGGGGTTTTGACCTTGACCGGACGATTTTACCGAATTTTGGGTTTTCTTGTTATCCGAATTCTGCTGATTCTGATTAGACTGCTGTGTTTGTTGTGGGTGGTGTTTCTGGTTGTGTCCATCTCGGCTGGGTTTATCTGTTACCTTGCGTTTAGCTTCATTTTCATGACGTGCTGTGGTGTAATGCTACGCTAGTTTGATTAGATCAGCTAAGCTCTCGGCACCTTGTTCCGCGGTGAACATTCTAGTTTCTGGCGTCATCGATTCGCGTAACTGTTCGCTAAGGATTAATTCTGCTAGATCGGCGAATGTTTCTCCTAGGTTGGATAAGGCTAACCATTTACGCAAGTAGGTTCCCAATCTGTCTACAAACTGACTGTGAGTTTCACCTTTATCTCTCCGCGAGTTGCGCAATTTTTTCCGTTAGGTTTCGGAGGTCAACTCGAACCAAACCAAGAGTGCTTTCTTTAGAGCTGCGTAATCGTTACTTTGTCCTGTGGGCAATTTTGCGTACACGTCATAAGCTGTACCTCTCAATCCCTGAGCTAATTTGATATTCCATTTGCTAGATTCAAGTTCGAATTCCTGTGCTAAGCGCTCGAACCGATCAAGATATGCATCTATCCTCTCAACTTTATCGTCAAATGGACTTAGGAAAAAATTCATGCCTGGAGGGATGGAAGGAGGTTGGGGAAGGTTTTCAGATGAGGACGATAGTAAGCTAAAATTTGGGTCTGATGCCCGGTTGGCTATCAACTGGTCTCTTTCTCTATCCCTTGCTTCAATTTCCATCTTTTTTAGACGTTCTGCAGCTTCTATCTCCAATATTTTGAATTTTTCTGCAGCCTTCTCGGCATGGTTTCGTTCCTCAGCTCTGGATTGTTCCAATTTATTCCATTCCGAGGTTACATACGTGATTAACTCTTGCCCTGTTAGACCTAGTGCTACTCCCTCTTCTCGTAATTCTCAGCGTACCTTGATGAAGTCGGCCATGATAGATTTCTAGATTTCCAGAGTCCAAAAGCAAGATAACCTAACTACTATTAATCACTCTAGTTTAACACAAGTACAATCAAAATATCCCTATGTGAGAGGTTACCAGCAATCCACAACAATTTTCAATCAATGCATAAGAAACAATTATCTTACATCAATCAATACATACATGTGCATACAACAATCAATACAATCATGGAATTCAAAAAATCAAGAAATTTTTTTTCCCTGATGCAACTGAGTCAACTCTGGGATTTTGTACCAGACCACTGTTACGAATCCTAAGTAAGATAATGTTTTCTATAAGTTATTATCTTTGGTTACTCAAGATATAGATACTAAGATTTATTATCCTGGACGAGCCCCCATATGTGATGATATTCTGGGGAAGATACGTTTATCTTACTAGGGGGTAAGACTTATTGATAGATGGGCGATGTGCTACCACTATCGATCGTTCTTTTACCAGAATTCCGAAAGTTGTGTGAGAGACAGATCACGGCACTTTGGTCACATAAAATTTATATTTGTTCTCGGGAATTTTAGTATCATTTGGCTCAACTTGAGAACCGGTGATGACTAATCAAAAGACTAGATTATTATGTCTCGAGAGAAGAAAACTAATAGCTACACAACAATACAAAATAGAATGACACCAGCCGTATGTATGTGATTTCACTTTTTATATATTCAACACAAACTTTAACATTCCTGCATTAACCGGTAAATTAATAATTAATATAGTTCAAGTGCTGGGAAAGTTCTTTAGCAGGTTTTCTTCATCCTGTGCTAACTGCGGTTACGATTTTCACTGTTCGTAGTTTACTAAATATTCGAGTGGTTGTCTAATTTCTCGAGGGTAGGACTCAGTTCATTTGCGGGTGACTTATCTACTCTGACAGTGAGTCGGGTCGCCCTTGTAGCTGTGGGGTTCGGACGTGGCCAGGTAGACTCTTGATTGTTCTCCTTTGGTGCCACGGGAGCGACGGTCAGGCGTTCGTCTCCACAAACCTTATGATCCCAGGGCCGACCTGTAAAGGTCGGAGCTCTGGCTACAATATTCTCGTTAGCTATAAGTGTGCGGTCTCCTCTGCAAAGTTTCTATAGCATCAGACACCTGCAGGGTTCCCATATGCACAATTCGATTCGAATCTTAAGGCTAAGATACATCAATCCACATGAATACTGTCTCAGAAACAATAATAAGTTACTCTGGTCACAGTGAAGTAGGCTATTTAACGGGGACGAGGTTATGGTCGGTTTTGGCTTAAGTATGCTATTTAGTCTTGGATCGCTAAGTCTGTTAGATGATATCTGGCGTGGCTGTCGGTGTGACTGTCTCAAGGAAGTTAATTTGACATGTGTGGGCTGCTTTTTAGATAACTGTTGTATTAACGTCCAGTTTCATTCGATGGTATCTATTTTGCGCTAAGCTAATTTCCTACATTGTTGTCGTCACTATTTCTGCTGTTTCACATCACACTATTTACATTTCGTTTACCGTTCCACACCAAACACTATACACTGCAAAAAGTCTTCACCCATACGGTCATTCATTCATTACCGTATTACCTTAAAAATAAAAACAATTCCAAAATATCCAACCCAACAAAAATCCAAACAAGATTTTTAAACAATATCAACCATCTTTCTTTAAAAACCATCAATAATAAAATATCGTTTTTACTTCACAAAATTAGACATACCTCACGCTACAACCTTTTCGTTCAATTTAAACACATTTCTGACCAAAATGAACATAGACATTCTCTCTTTGTATCGCTAACAGACAGAGAATAAAATAGAAAAAACATATAGCCCTGCTTACCGGCCCGTGAATCTTCTTTTTACAGGCGAATTTTTCTCACTTGGCGTGCCCAATTATCCAACGATAATCGCACATACAAATGGAGCTCCAATTGGCTCTCAAATTTGTAGAGTACCATGTGATTGTCCCATCTCGACAATACGCAGTTCTGACTCCCGAGTGCCTCGAAAAATCGCCCCGTCTGTCGCGAAGTTACGTGAATTTATACGTAATATTACAGACCCCGATTCATAGCTAACCCCTCTACATATATACCGTCACCAACATCGACACCTGTGAATGCCCACGCAATGAAGAACGGAAGTTTTAAAAATAACAAATCATTTCACACCCCACTCTCCGCGCTCCCCGGTCCCCATCAAACGTTTTGACCTGGGCCGATCCAAACACGTCAATCATTTTAGCCACGTGCAGTCAGCGTTTAAAAGCCAGAATTTTGATTCATGTGACACTATATGCTTGCAAAGCATGGACCCTCACAGCAGATCTACAAAGAAGAATACAAAGCATGGAGATGAGGTGCTACAGAAAACTTCTGGGCATTTCCTATACCCAACACATCACCAACGACGATATGTTTGTCAGTGTCTGAAAATACATTTGATTGGCTTGCCCTCTTGTGTTTCTTCTGTAGGAACTTGCTACCTATTTTTTTTTGCTTCATTTTAGTATAATGCGCTACCGCACCAAAGTCTCTAATAACAAAGTCTCCACTCTAGAACATGCCAGGGCTGGATTGGATGCCTTTGTATTGAATTATCGTTTTATAATTTATTTCAATAATAATATGTTAGTTCATTTATTTATTTTTATTGGTATTACCAAAAATGTTTTTTTTAATCGGTACCATTCACACTTTTGGCCAAAAAGAAAAAAAGTGGAATAATAAAGCACACACATGTGTGTGTTTGTGTGTGTGTGTATGTGTGTATTTTTTTTAAAGTATCTTTTTCAGTTTGTGTTTTGCTCAGGAGATTTTTTTAAAATGTTGATAGATGCATACCCACCAAAACTCGTATTTTATCTGGCGTGTGTGTGTATGTGCGTGTGTGAGTGCGTGCGTGTGTGTGAGAGAGAATTTTAAAAAAGAGTAGATTTTGGATGCTTCGTTTCCTCGTCCCCTTCTCTTCTCCCTCACTCCATCTCCCCCTTCTCTGCTCTCCTCCCCCTCCTCACATTTCTCTCATCCCAAAGAGTTTGATAAGCATGAAGGGTTTCAATCTGGATTCTCATCTTATTGCTGCCCTATGGGTATAGTTGCAGGAGCCGGTAGTGATTTGAACTCTTTTTTTTTTTTTTTTGGTATGATGCACTTTCAAAATTTTGTTTACCGCAAAAAATAAAAATGTTTTTTGTGGTTTTTTTTGACAATTTTGAAAGGGAACATTTTTTTTTACTTTTTTGTTTGTCCACTTTTGCAAAACCTTAACATGTAATCTGGACAAAAAATTGTTTTAGAGGCAGCGAAAAAGATCTCAAGAAGAAGTACGACAACAGTAGGGAGAGTTTGCAGGCGCATACTTCTTCGTAAGGAAAGGATTTTCCCGCCTATTTTTAGCTGTGTGACGTACTAGCACGAGCGGGCGTAGCCTTTCTACGAACGCGCCTTATACTTACGAATTCTTCGCCGGAAAGGCAAGTTGTACGAAGGTTATTTACGTTCGCTATTTCACGCGTTTAATCAAGAAAATTGAAAAGAAATGGTCATGCTTTGGTTATTTTATGATACCACAAGACTGAATTAGTGAATACATGCATTTTGAATGATGCCGTGCCCTACTTTTGTGTAAATGTGCCATAGTGTGATTAGATCAGATTAGTCAAACAGCTCGAGGCGTGCCGTAGTATTTGTGCCGTAGTGTGATTCGATTTAGTATTTGTGATCAGTGTAGTGTGATTAGATTTAGTATTTAGTGATTAGATTTAGTATTTAGTGTGTAGTATTTAGTGATTAGATTTAGTACTTATAGTGTGTAGTGTGATTAGATTTAGTATTTTTATTTTATTTATTTATTGATTTATTTGGTTGTTGTTTTTTTAAATAAAAGTTCGACAATGGCTTGATTCAGGGATTGATTGATTGTTTATCGACTGATTGAATTTATGATTGATTGATGATATTCTTACTACCTTATTTTCTTACCTTAATGTTTTTATTTGCTTTAACTGTTTTACTGTCGGCGGTGAGTTTTCGTGATGTGTGTGTGTGTGTGTGTGTGTGTGTGGGTGTGTGTGTGTGTGTGTATGTGTGTGTGTATAGGTGTGGGTGTGGGTGTGTGAGTGTGGGTGTGTGTGGGTGTGTGTGTGTGTGGGCATGTAGAAACGACGTTACTTTGACACACACGTGAAACTCTACATGGTTTCTTTTTACTTTTTTTGACGGCTCCGTTATTTTGACGTCAAAATAGTGCTCCGTAGAGTTACAGCTGTTTTAGGATTAGGGTTAGGTTAAGGGTTAGGATTTGTTTTAGGGTAAGGGTTAGGGATAGCTTCAAAAAATTGAAAATGTCAAAATAATGTGAAAGAAATAGAAAGTGTGTCAAAATAATGTATGTTTTTTTCACAACAGTCATCACAACGTCGTTCTACAAAAATGTGTGAGTGTGTGTTGTGTGCTTGGTTTATGTTTGTATGGTAGGACATGTGCTTATGAAATCGTGTGACAATGTGGTACATTGTTTTACATTTCACTGTTTTTAAACTTCTTTAAAAAAAAAAATAATAATAATATGAGCTGCTTCTAAATTTTGTAATTGATAAATAAAGTTGTATTGAATTGAATTGAATTGAATTGAATTTGTGCCGTAGAATTTGTGCCGTTGTGTGATTAGATCAGATTAGTCAGACAGACAGCTCGAGGCGCCCATTTTGTGATCCATTTTCACAGTAATAGAGACCTTATTTGTTTGTTCGAGGTGCTTGCGCCTATTGATGTCAGATAAATCTGCAGTAATAATGTCCTGTTATTTTGCAAATGTCATCTCAACATGATGATTGTTTTGTCGACCTGGCTGTGCCCAAACGTTCAGTCAAACAGCAGCGTGGTATATCGTAACTTATTCTTAACAACTTCTGGTACATCTTCAATCATTCAATGAGTAAAAATAGATGGAAATCACACAAGGAATGAATGAATGAACATTGAGGTTTAACGTCCACACCCATCATTGGCGATATGGCAGACGGGAATAACCATCCCAGAGAAAGAAGGGTATGGACCTGAATCAACACTGAACCACCAAAGCAATCATGCTGCTAAAATGGACAGTAAAAATGGCCACATTTTATATCGCCCACCACGGGATTCGAACCTGGGTCATCGGTGTGCCAGGCCAACGCTCTACCAATTGAGCTACGGCGGTGGGACGTATGGCGTCAAGGCTATGTCAGCGAACTTGAGGCCACCACGTATCGCCGCGCAAACCTGACCCTCGCCCCGCTTCGTGGGATTAGGAAGCGACTTAGCTGCGCGTGACGTCACCAATAGGCGAAGTATTCCTTCCGAAGTAGCGTTTGCAAACTCTCCCTATTGTTATTTCAAGAACTGATGACAGGTTTGCTTGCCTGTTCATAAGGCAACACTTTCCTCTCTTCTCATTCTCACTGCATACAAGAAATAAATCAGAGTACCTCTTGGAAAAATTTTGCATCCAAACAATGGATTATCTTCTTACTCCCAGTTCCAGGAGGCAGTTCACACGGTCAGGAATTACGTCATTCCTAACAACTGGAATTCCAAGACAGCAAGAAGCAAAACAAAATGGAGTTCATCACGCATCAGCTGAAACTTCTGTGTGGAAAACGTTATTCCACCAAAGATTACTGCTTTGCTGTAGAATCTTTTCCTATTATTGCTCGTTTGAATTTCTGAGAGAATACCTGACGATGCCCAACAAAAGGAAGGTGCAAGCAGTGATTTCTTCTGTGAACCTAGATGGAGTGCTAATGAAGACATTCCAGAAGATCAACAAAAACGCAGCAAAAGAATGTCCTCCTGCTTGTTGATGAAGTCAAGATTCGCTCTACACTTGGCTTCACCGGCGTTGTTCTCAGTGGAATGGCTGCAAACGAACCTGCATAATGATGAAGTGCATCCACAGAGGGCCCAGTGTCATGGTCTCAGTCACACCAGTGCACAAGCTGACTGCTGCTTTCCAGTTCCAAAAAGTGAGACAAGCGGCTGCTATTGTTGAAGAAGCAGGTGGGAATGTGGTTGGGTCAATCACAGACAATCACAAGGTCAATCATTACAGTACATGATTATTGCTTTAGGTCCAGCGGACTCTTCCGAGCCAAATCAGGATCAGACAAGATCAATCAGCAATACTGCAGACTGTTTGATCGACCTACAGACTCAAAATGTCCGGCCACTGCAATCCATCCTCTCGATGAAACCCGCAAATGGTACCTACTGTTTGATTCTGTGCATCTTCTGAAGTGCATCATAAACAATTGAATATCAGGTAAGAATTTTTTTTTAAATTATTTTATTTTTGCTTAAGGATCCTAATATATCTAATAATTTACTGGCATGTTTGATGAAACATTTCAATTTTAGAGATTGATTTTATAAATTTAATATTTCATTTCAATTGTGTTTTTGTATACATGTGTGACGTGGATATATAATTATTAATAGTCATAGAACATTACAGAAACAAAACATCTATTTAATATAAAATGGAATCTAAATATTGGAGAGAAGACCAAATGAATAATTTCTAAGAACAAAAGGAATTCATCATTATATTAAATGTTGTGTTCATATTGTTTATTTTAGAAAAATGCCACAGATTGACCTTCGGTGATGAACAACCCACTGGATCTTTTCAAGATGTGAAGAAGCTGTAGGAATCAGAGAAAAACAGCTTCGTGAAGACGACACCACTCACACAAGATTCAGTTCAACCTTCAAAGCTGCAACTACAGAATGTCAAACACGTTCTAAAAGTGTTCAATGAGAAAGTGGTTGCAGCACTGAGAATCCAAGGGTCCCAAACTACAGCAGATTTCATTCAAAGTGTGCTGAATTGGTGGAATCATATAAACGTGTGATCCAAAGGCCAAGTCGCCCGACTCAAGGATCCCCACCGGGCAGTTGAAGTGTCATCATCTACAACCCTGGGCACATCATTATGCTGAACAGTTTGTAGCTACAAATTTTGGCCATGGAGCTTCTCATGTTGAATGCTTGACCCCTGACACCAAGAAGGCATTGGTCCAAACAATGCGAGGTCTAGCTGCTTTGTGTAGGCATCTCCTGGATACAGCTGGATTTTCGTATGTATTGTGTGGGAAATCCAAAGTGACCGGATTGAAGGTGAATTTGGCGTGTACAGACAGTCAACAGGAGGCAACGCGTTCATGACCGTTGGAGATGCGTCAGGTGCTGCAAAGAAACGCCTAGCTAGACATGCAGCCACCTTCCTCAAATCTGTCGAGATGGATGACCAGCCGAAAGTTCATGATTGCATCGGGCCACTATTTGTTGATGATGCAGCTTCAATTGAAAACAGCATCTCCGATGTCACGCTCACATACAACGAGAAAAGCTGCTGTGCCTATGTTGCTGGATGGCTGGAGAGCAAGTGTACGAGCTTCCAGCATTGATTGGGTCATCTAATGTGCCCGTGACGATGACGTTAATCTTCGTTAAGGAGCAATTAGTGTAGAGTTAGTCACGAGTGGCATAACATTTAGACCCTATGGAAAATCTGTCTCAGAGACACAAGTTCTTTTCAACAACAACAACAACAATAATAATAATAATAATAATAATAATAATAATAATAATAATAATAATAATAATAATAATTATTATTATTATTATTATTATTATTATTATTATTATTATTATTATTATTATTATTATTATTATAAAACTACTGGGTGCTATACGCGCCTTATTCCTAAGTCATACTCAGAAAAGCGAGGCGATCTGTAACCAGTATACACACTCCCATGTTACAGACTCTCCTACACACCACATACACGTTCATCACTCAAACCAAGTGGTGTAAAGGCAAGTCGCTGTTAGAAGACGGAAAAGGAAATCTAATTTAATTTTGACATTTTCGATAGGCTGCACTCAATGTCAATAATGAAGGAGGGAGGTACCCGGAGAAAACCCTCGGTTATGTGGAAAGTCTCATACCTGTCTCCTGACGTTCTGTGGCCTCCTACATGTAGAAAGTCATTGGCACTGTTGGGTTACCATAACTTCAGTACTAATAAAACTGATTTCTCCTGTGACAACAATATTTTTATGATACATGTACATTAAAAATGCATGGTTGTGTAGGACATGTGTACATTTACACTGACTTTCACACTAAAATTTTTTTTTATAACTTCAACAAGAAAAGCATTGGAATTGTTGATTGGAAGCTCACAAATAAGCCTGAACGCAACTTAAAAAGACATTGGGTCTCTCGGTAACGTCACCTAGCCAGTCTTTACGCGACTCCCAATTCAAAAGGCTGAGAACCAGTCGCATAAGAACAACCATTGCTAAGCCCTCCAACACACGCTGGTAGCGCTGGGTCACGCGTCGGTAACTGTATTCATGTGTGAGGGCCTTCAAAAGTTGTGTGAGTGTGTGAGGGTCTTTTTTTTAGTTTTTTTTTTTTTAATTTTTTTTTAAAGTGAGACAAATATCTATAAAGCCTACAGTTGATCAGACGACCTTTTTGGAATGGTCAGATACGAAGCTTAGATTTAGTTTTGGAAAATATCCGACTCGCACCACACACACATACACCCACACATACACACACACCCACACACACACACACACACACACACACACGCGCGCGCGCGCGCGTGCTCACACTCACATAGAGAAAGGTAAATCAATGCATATTTAAAGAACACTATTATAATAAAATATACCATGGGACAAATAAGAAACAATCATGCATTTAAATAAAAGAGACGTTGGCTTTATAAACTTCTCTCTCTCTCACTCTCTCTCTCACACACACACATATACACACACCAAACATAAGCACAATACTCAAGCCCACACTCAAGTATACTTAAAACTCATACTTTTAAGACTGGGCTAACTCAATACGTTTCATATTTATAAACATGAATTCAACATTAACATTACAGTGGAGTTATAAGGAGGGAAATGCAAATGTTTCCCTAGTAAAGAATGAACTGAAAATTACAATAATTAAATTACTTACTTTCATTATTTTTTCATTAATTTTTATGTCTTTATTCTTTTACCGATTCCAAATCAATACTGTCAGTTATTCATAGAGGGGAGGGGAGAAAGAGAGTGGAAAGAGAAAGAAAGAGATCAACCATCTCGCCTATGTTGACATTCTTAGCAAACGAACACAGTTTCTTGCCTATAATTTTTGCTTTGTCCTCCATCAAACCTTACGAATCCCCCCTTATTTCAGTAGCAATTTTGGCTAGCTTCGCTAAATCGGCTTTGCACTGCCCTGCAACCTCCGCCACTTTCCCAAAGAAAAGCTTGCTGCTCGGGGTAGCTTTCCTAGTGTTCTGAGATAACATGCTAGATGTTGTCCGCTCGGATAACTCTAGGTAATTAAAAACAAAACAAAAACACAACCTGCCCATCTCCCCTTTCAGAATAAGGCCTCTTATGTTAGTCCAGTCTCCTAGGATTAAAACCTACAGCCTTTGTGTACCCTTTTGACGTCCTCTTCCCAAACGCGTCTGGCCACCCCCTTTTGACTGCCCAAGGTGGTATTGCACTGAGTTACAACTATTCACAAGAACAATACAGATTCAGATTCTGATTTCTACAGCGGATATCATCGGTTTCCTCCCTTGAATAACGGTATTGGACGCAGTAACCGTGAAAATGAGAAAGTTGGCTTGGTTTGGTCACGTCACGCGGCACGACACATACTTTTGCAAAATCCATTATTCAAGGAAAACAGTGGAAGGAGACAGACGCAGAGCAAGAGAGAAAAAAAAAAGAAGAAAAAAAAAGACAGCTTCTGGACAGAGGATGTCAAAACACGGACGGCGCAGGAATTTTCATAACAACAGACAGGCTCGAGCATAGGCTGTCTCTGGCTGTCTGTCTCTCACGCTGGATCCTTCAAATTGGGCCACTTTCAGACTAAGCGTACGATTGGTGTATTTTTTTTTACCATGTGAACCTTGTGGCCATTTCACTGCCTAAATGGCCATTCTACTTTTTATAGGGCCCTGGCTGTATAAATAGTGAAATAAATACATACATTGTTATACAACAATGGGTGTTTTCAATTTCAGATAAGATGGCCAAACTTCAGTCAGTCAGTTCGCCTGATCTACTATCATAACAATGTGTGGGTGGGTGGGGGGATGTTCGTGGGCGCCAGAGACACTCTGCTTCACTTCTGCCAAGAGTATCGAAGATCCGTAGAGTTCTGGCTATACCAACGAAACCTTAGCTCTACCGACCAACAGGTATGATGGTGAAGGTGATGATGATGATGACGATGATGGCGACGATGACGATAATAATGGCATGATGATGACGATAATAATGGCACCGATGATAATGTTGATGGTGATGATGTGGGTGTTGGTGGTGGTGGTAATGGTAATGATGGCGACTAGGACGATCATAATAATAATGATTACTTTACACCATCTTATATTTGTATTGTACTTGATTGTTTGGCTGACGGAAAACGATTGTATAGAATATTGGCATATTGTGTCTTACACAAACGTTGTATTCCCCACGAGGTAGAGCTAGAACAAGTAGGATACTGATTGTGGCAGGCGATTACGTAGAACGCTCCAACAAGATCGTTTATATTAAAGGGGTTCTTACCCGTCAGAAACAAATATTGTGGGTTCAAGTAGCCCTATATATCTAAGCTATAGTCTGGACGTGTATCCCTTTTCTTTGAAACCGCACTCGAGATAGGGTCAAAGTTCAGGTTTCCGGAAATTGACGAGTGCGATGGAAAACGCAACGGAAAAACCGGAAATTCTACTACTGCCTCACAAACCTTGAACGTTGTCTTGATAGAAGTTGAACCATTGGCTGTTGTAATAGCTGTCAGTGCATGCCAATACATCTTGTCCTATCCTATACTATCCCGTAGCCCGAAGGTCGATGAAGCACCATATATTATCGTTTAACCAGCGTACTCCATCTGTCTCTGTCCTCAGCAACCTTCATGGCTTCGCTCAGTGTCAAGCCAGTCCATTCTCGAATGGTGTTCTCTCACCTCTTTTTCAGTCTCCCTCTGCTTCTGCCTTCTTGCACCTGGCCTTGCAGGATGGTCTTCACAAGGCCTGGTGCTCTGGTGACGCGGCCATACCATCGCAGTTTCTGTTTCTTCACCACTGTGCGCATGTCATCATGTTGTCCAGTGGCTTGTGTGATGGTCTGTCGGACTTCGTCTTTGGTGATGTGTTGGGTATAGGAAATGTCCAGAAGTCTTCTGTAGCACCTCAACTCCATGCTTTTTATTCTTAGTTCTAGATCTTCTGTGAGGGTCCATGTTTCTCAAGCGTATAGGACGATGGAGATGACAAGGGAGCGCAGCAGCCTTACCTTGGAATGTATACTGATGGTCCTGTCTTTCTAAATGGGTTCAACCCTGTCAGGGCAGCAGTTGTTTGTCCGATCCTGGAGAGGACTTTCTGTTGGTACCCATTGTCTAATACAATGGCTCCTAAATATGTGAAGCCACGCACTGTGTTGAGGGATTGACCTTGGACTTTGATGTCCTTGTTGATGCTATTGGTATTGTTGGTCATCATTTTGCTCTTCTCTGCACTTATTTCCATTTTATAGGCTCTGGAGGTGGTGTCAAGCCTCTGTACAAACTGTTCAAGTTCTTTTTCCTCTCTAGCCAATCCTTCAATGTCATCCGCAAAACGGGGGTTGGAGATTGCTCTACCCCCTCTGCAGACTGTGCCTTCGTAATATGCAAGGGCATCTGACATGATGCGCTCTAGGTAGATGTAGAAGAGTGTTAGAGAGAGTATGCATCGTTGACGCACATCGATTGTTTGTTCTGAACCAGTTTCCGATGGCGCCGTTATGGAGGACTGCGCAGGTAGTCTTGTCATACAGCCTTTTGATGACTTCAATTATTTTAAGGCTGATGTTGTACACTTTCATTATTGACCACAGAGCGGCATGCCAGACTCGGTCAAACGCTTTTTTGAAGTCTACATGTACAAGCACATGATAAAGATGTTGTTGGTGCTGTAGGTATTTCTCGCATATTTTATTCTGAGGTTGAAAATCTGTTTAGTGGTACTTCGTTTTACCCTGAATCCTGCTTGTTCTTTAGCTATTATTTGTTCAGCTTGGTGTTTCAACCTGTTGAGTATTATTTTCTGGAGGGCTTTGCTGGGGTGGCTGATGTCAGGCCTATTTTCTCCTTAAGGTATTTAAATAGGTGATTGTTCCTTCATGCAAGGAGTGAAGGGGTCTTTCGGGCAGGTAGTGCGAGCGCGAGCGTACTTAAAAATACAAATTCACAGTTATTCAATAAAACATATATATAAACCCCAATTAAAAAAACAAAAGAATGAAACCAAAGAAAACATAAAAATGGATTACAACATAAGCCAATCTAACAAATAAAATCAAAACATCGGCATAAATAATAAAAATCACTCTCTCACCTTGTATTTCCTCTAATTAACACATACACATAATATATACACAACATTAATCAAACACACATATGTCCCCCTTGTTGTCCCTGATAAGTCCTGTTATACAACGCTATGTATAACCAACACTGTCACTGATTTATAAAAAGTCTTGTTGCACTGTCCTTGTATTTTCTGTAATTCACAAAGTTTCTGCCACAGTTCAAAACACAGTTTATAACGAAGAATATTGATCTAAAGTCACTGGATATTGCAATCCACACTGTTCCAAAAAGTTGATGAGATTACTAATACTAAATAAAATGTTCTTTATACAAATTATATAATGTTCCGTTGTTTCCTCTAACCTTAAATGCACGCACTCGCAATCAGTCTTACTAGTTTTTCTTACTCTCCTTTTTCTCTTCTCTCTCCCTTCTCTTTCTTCCCCTCTCGCAGCCTCGGTGACCCTTCCTCTTGTTACGAGATGGCCTTCGATGCCTTCTCACACCCTGACCGCTCTGTCGGTAACACAATGGTATACCTATCAACGCCCACACAGCAACACAAGACTGCAGCTGTCTATCTGGTACGTTGCCTCCAGCGTTGGCCTACAAGTCCATCCTGAAAATAATAATGATAATAGCTATAATTGTCTAGCATAACTTTTATATATCTATTTTCCCTTAAAACAATTTGTCTGCTCTCCTCCTCTCCTGAAGAAAAATTTACATTTTTTTTATATTCACATTTTTTTCCATTTCACAACACATACTAATATACAAAATGCAACCATCATACAAATGTCTGCAATATTTAACATACATTAGTTTCGTTTATATGGTTTTTGTACAATTTACATCCCACCTCTCTTTCTCTCTCCAGTCTTGCTGACTTCTTAAGAAAAAATAATATTATTTACAACAATTTATGCTTTTAACAGAAAATTTTGCCAGATACAATATTAATAACAAATAGCATATTTTATTAAAAGTTTAAAGACATACAATTTACGTTTCACATTCTCTTAAATACGTTTTTTACTACATCCCCTCCCTAAATAGTTTTCTCCCCATTCTCTCTTTGAGGATCGTTAGGGACAAGATTACAGTGGTCGCATCTCACTTACCGACTTGAAACACAACATAGGCAAGCCCGATGACTTCCTACATACAGGCGAGAGCAAACCCAGCTTCCCGATAACCTGCAAGCCTCCCGTGAAGTCCCACTTCAACAACAATACGGTCCAACAGCTTAATGTTTCCGACCTGGCTTCCTCCCGTCTCCTCCAACGATCTGTTCACCCCCAAGTCCCGAGTAAAGATCCAGGTTCCAGCCAAATCCCAGATTTTGTTTTCCCAACCTGAGCTCCTGATTGGTCCTTAGGCTGATAAACAACGCTTCACCCTGGCCGCAATGCTCTACATTATTCAATTTTCTCGCCCTACTGGTCTGCCGAGTGACCTGTCTGTTCGGTGGCTGAACAACAAGGTGCCCAGACCCCTCTTCCACAGTTTTGCCATGACAGCTGATGATGCTGATGGTACGATAATTTTCACACTACTGAAGGTTACACCTTTTTGGAAAGAGTGATGACAAGCTACTGGGTCCATAGTATAGGCCACTCAATACTCTGCCAGATCTTGTTACAAGTACAATGGTGAGGTCGTCAGTCATCGCTTAACCTCCTGCTTGAAGCAATTTCGCGGGTATGTTTTCCACTTCAGCTGACTTCCCCTTCTTCAGCGATTGCACTGCTGCCTCAACTTTTTATCGGAAAATTAAGAGGATATTTTTCTTCTTCTTCTTCTTCTTCTTCTTCTTCTTCTTCTTCTTCTTCTTCTTCTTCTCTGTTTTGGGGACATGCTAGAACTGATGGGTCTACGTTTGGTGTGCGGTCAGAGCAGTACTGTGTCCATCTATCCAAGATTTCTTGTTCTTCCGTAAAGCATGTGCCATACTTGCTTTAGACAGTGGAGACCTTGGGCGTTTTAACACTTGTCAGCTGCTTCACAGCAGTCTGGTAGGCTTTCTTGCTGTTCTTGTTCAGACTGTTCTCTATTTCCTGGTATTGATCTTCTATCCAGTTCTCCTTTGCTGAGCGCATGCCTTTTCGGATGTCATTATTGATTTTTCGGTAGACATCAGCTCCCTGTGAGGTGTTCGTTTTCTTTTTCATCTCTCTTAGTTTATCATACGGGTCCAAAAGTCCAGGTGCGATCCTCGGTTTCTTCCTTGCAAGGCGAGCTTGCCAAGAATCTCAATAGTGGCATCTGTCAAAGCTAATTTGAAGTTGTGGTCATGGTGTTGACATCATCTTCACCAGCTCCCAAAATGAGCAGTGGTGCAAATTTCCCTCCAATTGTGGCTTGGAATATTTCTGCCACCTTCGAGTCTTGCAGTTTGTCCAGGTTGAACTTCAGTCTGGTGCACTTTGCTGTGTTTACTCTCTTCAAGTTTAGCCGGAACGACATCATCACGAGATCGTGGTCACTTCCGATGTCTGCTCCTGGAAAGGTGCGTGTCCTTCCAACGTTGATGCTTGATGTGAAGCGTGTCCTGACCATGATGTAGTCAGTCTGGTTGTGATGCTCCCCGTCGGGACTATGCCATGTCCATCGTCTAGATTTTTTGCGGAGACCAAGCGTGTTTGTATCAGATTGTTGTATCGGGCAAACTCCAACAGTCTCAGACCCCTATCATTTGTCTCGTTGTTGCAGTGGGGTCCACATGTGTCTCCACAGTTGTGGTGCGCATCTTGGCCAACCTTAGCATTACAGTCGCCTTGCACTATGACTATGTCCTTCTTCGACACTTGGTCAAGGACAGCCTGTAGATGTTCATATAAATCCTTGACTTCCCTTTCGTCATTGTATGATGCTTAAGCATAGGCCTGGATGATGGTGATGTTGAAAGGGGTTGCACTCGGACGGATGGTAACGAGTCTACTGGAGACTGGGCGGCAACCAATGATAGTGGCTAGAATGTCCTTGTGGCTGGATAAAATTCCACACCCTGAGACAGCATACATTCTGCCCATCTTGATTCCCTTGTCTACGTCTGGGAAAGATCTTTTGTCGTTTGACATCCAATTTAGGTTTTTACCACATATGCTTACATTCGGTTCTGGCTAACGGCGTTATAAAGACTGTTGTCGACCGTCATGACCCGAAGAACACTTTCACTCACAATCGTGACAACGGTTAAATATGCTTAAATATTTTTTTGGTGAGATCTACTTTATTATTTGGAAAATGACAGACACACAAACATTGTGGAAAACACACACATAGCAGATTGCAGCCATCCCTTAGAATGAATTGGACAATTTAGATCTATAAATAAGCGAGATCGCATTCTGATGAAGAGTGCTGATTCACTTTAAATCTACAGGTTGCTACATTACTGTGGGTGTTCTAGTTGCTAGTTCAATGGGCTAGTTCCTCCACCTGATCAGGCCACATCCCAATCAAGTGCGAAACCGGTAATTAAAATGGACGACGTGTTCTTTCTAAGAAAAGATGCAAGGTGACCCTCCGACAATCTAGCTAGCCCGGGATCTATCTGGCAGGTAGAGCAAGCGCACTGTGTGATTTCAGAATATCTACGCCAGTTTCACCATGGAGGGACAAAAAGAGGTGAACTTCAGCACGGAACTTCAGGTAGACCATGGAAGCAGAAACTGGTTCCAACTAGGATTGTCCTGTCTACGTCGCCTGACCAATGAGACTAGCCGTAATGTTGACGCTGCGTACACGAGCCTCAACACGTCATGACAAAATGTGTGACTACTGGGCAAATGAATGATACATGTGTTAGATTGTTTTGTATGAATTCAACTTAAGTTACATTTTTTTTAATTTATATTTTAAAAATGTATATTTTAATAAAATTGCTTTTAAGATCTAGTATATGAAGTGTTTTTCTTGTTTTTAATTTAATGTGTTTATATGGAACATTTTTTTCCCGAAATAAATACCACAAAAGGTCGAATAGGTATTGTTCTTAAATTGCTTAAATTATAAACAAGCGAATTACTTCCATTGTCTGTGAGAGCAAGCAGGTTGAACTGGTGCGCGAATGCATTACGTGAACGTACAAAATTGCATAAGACTCCCGGGAACCCTCTTTGAGCAAAATCCATCTGCCCCAGAATCGTCTCGGATTGACTTTCAAACAATAAAACGAAACCTGTTAATCAGATGCCCCCTTATTTTATTTATTTATTTATTTAATCTGTGAACTAACTTCTCGTTTAGCAAATGTGAGGTTACGATGTATTTTTAATTTTAAAAACCATTCTTATATAGTGCTTTTTCAGCTCAAGAACAGCTAAAGGCGCTTGCCGATACAGGAGGTAACGCAAGCCGCATAATGCGTCCATTTACTGCCTAGGGCGCTGTTACAGTTGAGACGCGCACGATAGATCCGATCAGTTTGTTTTGCAAAGCATGCAATAACAGAGTGTATTTACCTTTGATTTGATTTTGCGTTGTTGCTTGAAGAAGCTTTTGTGTAATGTTGATAGTTTTCGTCGGTCGATATTGTTGAGAATTTTCTGGAATTACTTGTTTATTATCGACCGAAGCTTCAAGATAAATTTTGTAATAACTAAGCGATTCTCCTAACATAATGACGTAAGACAGTATATAGTTCCTGTGACGAGTTTTATTTTGATTGAATGTTATTGGGTCATGCTGGAATGTTCGAACTTTTTCTCGATTGCATAGAGGCTATATAAGCAATGCACTGTCTGCTTGTTTCACCCGTCCCCTATACGCTTATGTGTCCGGGGACGTTAATCTATAAAACTAAACTAAACTAAAACTTGTAAAAGAGTGATGATCATCTTTTAAGTGAATTTCGGAAAGAGATCTTGTATGCAGTTGTTGATGTTTGTTGAATAAAGTTGGAAAACTTTTTACGACGACTTCTGCCTTGCTGCTGAGTGAACAGGCTGCGTGGCACGTGGATAAACGAATTCGACTTACACTTATCAAAATTCAACTATCTGGGCTGAATCCACTACCGATAAAGAACCACGTGTAACAGGCGCACAGTCTGACGCTCAGACGACTGAGCTCAATCCTAGGCGATGTGGGAGAAGGGAACAGTTTACACTGAAACAACAATCACACTAATAGCAACCTTAAGTTGGCCAGTTCACGCAGCCAATGTTTATGTCCAGGCCACCGGGAATCGAACTCGCAACCTTTGTATCACGTGCTCGCCGCTCTACCAACTGAGCTATTCCGCGTTTCGACAGGCAGCCGATTATTACGGTCATAGTTCAGAACTGATTGGTGTACTTTGTTATGGTTTTATTTTGATGAAATCAAATTAATGGTGTTGGATGACATCCAAAATAAACTCACAATTGAAAGAGTAACTTGAAGTGAGCTGTGTTACTGTTTAATAAAGTATAGTTTATTTATTTATTTATTTATTTATTTATCCACATTATGTATCATTTTTATCTACTTCAATGCTTCCATAAATACCTCGCTAAAATGTAATTCCAGCATTTGATGGTTTTCATGCTCAGTTACAACAACAATAAAATAAATAAATAAAAACTAAATAATTTTTTTTTAAACAATGTAAAAATATAACGCTCAGTTGTTCGGCCGGTCGTCCGCATACCTTGATCCACTTCAGGCTTGACAAATGGAATAAACTTTATCCCTGTACATCTTTCAGGAAATCTGGAGACAGATTTGCATGTACTCCATAATCAACACTTTACTGTCTGTATCTTTTGCACAAGACAGAATATAGCCGAGTCTCCAAGTTTGTTCTACAAACCAAGAGAGGTAACTCTCACGAGCAAGGACTAGGCCTATTTAAGGAGTAGACCTACTGCCGTGCACGCACACCTTGGTGACTGTTGAGTGAAGAGGACGTGTTTCTTCTGGCTCCATTCGTATATGGGAATTTTATGTGGAACATTTTACTACGTATCCCAGTGTAGTGTGGTTATGTGTCTGTGCTCCTTGAGTGGACATGTGCGTTTTACTGTCGCTGGTGGATTATACTGTCTACTTTGTGTGATTTCGGCGCCCCTTGTGTTGGACCTTTTTGGCAACTCTGGGCCTAACGTTGATTTTATTTTTATATTGTGACTCTGGATTTTATTATTGAACGCACTGTGCTGTGTGGATATTTGTGTGGAGATAGCAGCTTGCAGTGTTTGTCGTCGTGTGGTGCTTTGTTGCCACTCATCGCACGTTTTTATATTATCGTATTTGACTTTTACTGAGCTCTGTGGATGGAGGGCACGTAACCTGTTCGCACCACACGTATCTTGTGAGCAGATTTCTCCGGCTGTCGATGTGCTTGCCGGTGCGAGGTACTCACAGTATTTTATCCATTACCCATTTTAGGTCCTGAATTGGATTTTAACATTGGTGGCGTTGTGTTTTGCGGTTGGACATCTTTCCTTTTTTTTTTTTTTTTTTTTTTTTTCCTCTGTTGTTTGACAGTTTTGCAGTTTCCCGATGGAGGGTGGGGCAGATTCCATTATATCTATCTCTAGTGTGTCCTCTAAGCGCCGTTGTGCTGCTGAAAGGACGAGAAAAGATTCGCCTGTTGTCAAGGCCAAAATGGATACAGTAGACCCTATGTTAGAAGTTAACGACCCTGGGGGTTGCTGCCTTAAATCTCAGACTGTTGGTGGCCTGGCTACCGAAGTCATGTCTGAGGGGTCCCTTTCTGGGCGAAAAAGAGCCTACGGAACCCTGTCTCAGTCCTCCTCCTCCTCTGAGGGAGCCGGGGAGGCCATGCATGAAGTGGAGGGTCTTTCACCCAGTTCCAGCTCTGAGGCTGGAATAGCGGGTGCACCTAGCTCCACTCCCATTTCTGAGCCTATAGCCTTAGAGCAGGCGGCGCAAACTACTGATGGCGACTTAGGTTGGACCAAGGTCACCGGTAAAGACAAAGGTAGATACAGGGGGCCACCTCGGCCACCCCTGGTTTTTTCTCACGGGCTTTGCCAGTTCCCTGTGGTTATGAAGCAGTCTGGTGACATAACTTCATTGTCACTAAGCTCACTGCAGTGGAAGTTGGCCGATTTGCTGAAAGCTTCGGTGGGACCCGTGGAGCGGGTGAGGCCCTTGGGGGAAGGCTATCTGATAGCCTGCTCCTCCCAGAAACAGCAGAATAAGCTAATTGCGACATCGCAGCTGGGTCAGATGGCGATTACTTGTACTATACCTGTCCCTATTGTGGAGGGGGTTGTTCTCGGTTTACCTGCATCGGTGTCCGACGAAGAGATTCTGGCCAAATATGAGGGTGCTGTCAGCACTGATGGGATAGTTAGCGCGTGCAGCGCGCGTAGTTTCAAACGCTTGCTTAGGCATGACGGGCAACCGTCCACCTCGGTCAAGGTCACGCTAGAGGCTGCGACATTGCCTCGCACCCTGTTGTTAAACCGACGCGAATTTGCCGTGGTTCCCTTCGTGGCACCTGTGATGCGTTGTCACCGGTGCCAAAGATTGGGCCATATTCGCAAGTATTGTAAGCTTGAGCGAGTTTGCTCGTCCTGTGGCACTCCTGGTCATACCGGGGCTCAGTGCACTGCCGTGCGGCGC
The DNA here is from genome assembly GCA_036898135.1 of Oncomelania hupensis. NCBI lineage: Eukaryota > Metazoa > Mollusca > Gastropoda > Littorinimorpha > Pomatiopsidae > Oncomelania > Oncomelania hupensis. Next base: position 22,512,358 of record CM072520.1, read on the forward strand.
TGTTGTCTCAACTGCAAAGGTGAGCACTCGGCTGCCAACGCAAACTGTCCCGCGCTCCGGGAGCGCCTGCTAGCTAACCAGGTTAGGGCGGCAACCTATATGCCACGTTCACAGGCCCTCAGTTTGGCCAAGCAGCAAATTGACAAAGAGTCTGGTCGGTTTCCGACAGTACCGATACGTGCCCCCGAAACTTCCTCGGCGGCCCGTGAGTTTCCTACCTTGGCATCGCGTGGCTCTTGCCTCCCCTCCCATCGCCTGGCGACGGGGGGTGCGGCTGAGCTTTCCTCTTGGGCGGACATAGCCCGGACCGGTGATACAGACAAACAGGCCCCTCGGGCGGTTGAGACAGTGGCTCCCGCCCGGGATCCCTGGGTAGCCATTGAAAGGCTGGAAGGCCTTGTTGGGAACTTAACACGCTCCGTTACAGACTTGGTGGACGTGGTGCGCGGCTTGTCCGCTCGCATTCCGCCCCCTTTGGTTCCCGTTACTTCACCCGTGCGCGAGACCGACTCGGTCTTGCCTGGTCGGCCGGACACCCGGTCCGTCGGATCCGATAGTCCGGTGCATGAGCTTTCAACCTCGGAGAGTTGCTCCACCCAGGTTTCGCCGCTCAAGGCATACGAAAATGCGGTTAGCTTCAGGAAATATGATAGCGCTGAAATCAGCGAGCTCACCAATTATGAGGTCTTTCTGCGGGCCCTGCTTCCCCAGTCCGAGGTTGACAAATTTTCCCAGGCTGTTAAGTTTGTCACTGATAAAATTAAACTCGTAGAGGCTGCCAATGCCCCGGTTCCTCGGGTGCGAAATGTCTCTGAATGGAAACAAAAGCGTCACTCCAAGCGTTAGTATAGCTTTGGCGTGGGAATATGTGTTAAGCGTTACTCTTAAATATAGTTTTAAATTCTGCACATATGCAACATGTTTGAGTGGGATTTTTATCTTACGAATTTAAACGGATAAGAATTGTAAAATATTTATCTGCGGTTTGTTTTTAATCAATTTTAGACAGTTTATTTTAATATGGGAAGGTGTTCCGCCGCTTTGTCACACGCCTATGTAATTTTAACTCCCGATGCCCGTTCTGAACTGGCCTGTCCTGGTTGATTCCTCGCTTCAGACCTGGTCTGTGCTCATTTTGTGGCATATTTGCCGTGTATAACTGCTGGGCCTGGTCCCCATTATACTGCTGCCTTACACCTGCTCCTCCCTCTTGCGGCCTTGCCACGTCGGCCTCCACCCTGCTGGATTATCAACTGGCCTTACTATACCGACTACACTCCTGAGAACTCGTCATTCTTCCACTGCCTGACATCCTTGATTTCCTCTGGACGTTGCAGCTGCGTACCTGCGCTCCCTCTTCTACTGTTCTTCTTCAGCCAAAACGACTTTTTATTTATCTGGACATCTTAAAACATCGGAAGTCTTCTATCCAAGTCCCCTATACGCTATTGTGTCCGGGGACGGTAATCTACTCAACTCAACTCAACTCAACCCGTGCACGTTAGTCCCCTATAAGCAACCGTGTCCGGGGACTGTAATCTACTCTACTACTACTACTACTACTACTACTACTACTACTACTACTACTACTACTGCCGTGCACGTGTTTTTCCGCCCGTACAGATATAATCCGTATGTCCCCAGTGTGAACGCAACCCTAAGACTACCCATAACTACTCCATGTACGAGTTCCTCTACATGACAACAGTGGGGAAAAAAAAGTTTATTTAATCAGATGCATGTAACATACTAGAATGTCATCATGTCTCTGTTGTCACGCGTTGTACCGACTGGCACAAAGATAACAATCTATTTTAGTTGACTGCTATTGTTTTTTTACATTAAACTCTTATTTAAGCGTAGGCTGAAGGAACTTTCTCCGAATTTGATATAATCTTTGTATCTGCGTTTTTTTAACTCACCTTCAAAGTAGGGGCTTGCACCATAGGGCCGAGAATAAAACGTGCTAGCCGAGTGCTGTGTACAATATGGCGAGCATTTATTTTCACATTGCCGTATATCTATTGCTAATATTGCAAGGTAAGTAATTTCGTTGTTGTTGCTTTCGTTGTTGATGATGATGATGACGGCGACGACTACAATGTACAATGATGATGGTCATCATCATCATGGTGACCATCATAATGATGACTACGATGATGATGATTAGAAGAAGAAGAAGAAGAAGAAGAAGAAGATGATGATGATGATGATGATGATGATGATGATGATGATGATGATGATGATGATGATTATGAGAATAAGAACAAGAAGATGATGATGATGAAGATGATGATGATGACGATGACGATGATGATGATGATGATGATGATGATGATGATGATGATGATGATGATGATGATGATGATGATGCGATGGCGTTATTAGTTTTTTCTTTTTAATTTCACATTGTCATGAGCCAGATATGTCCCCTCACGGTTGGGTGGGTTGGTGTGTCTCAACTTAAACAGGGCCTTCAGTTACTCAGTGGTGTACAGTACGCAATGGCAAAACAATTGAAGCATTGAATGTCAAGCGATAACAGTGCAGCCCTTACATGCAGTGGTTCGAAGGCTGTTGACGGCCCCGAGTCCCGAAACAAAAATAACATGAGCAGGAGACACGGTTCGCTCAGTGGTGTAGCCCACTCAAATGGAAACCAAACTGAAGCATGGAATGTCGAGCAATAGCATTGCAGCCCCTACAGTGGTTCGAAGGCTGTTGACGGCCCAGAGTCCCGAAACAAAAATAACATGAGCAGGAGACACGGTCAGGGCCGGATCTGGGGGGGGGGGTTCCTGGGTTCCGGACCCCCCCCCCCCCCTGGCCATTCGATGTACCTCACTCAGTCAGAAAAAAAAAATATATATATGGAGTTTTTTTAAAGCTCTTAATTTAGTTGACACTGGTGATAAGTAAAACGTTCCTCATTCTACTCAAGTTCCTCGAGCGGACACGTTTTTGTCACCCCTAACCCCTTAAAAAATTTTTGGAACCCCCCCCCCTCCAAGAGTAAGTGATCCGGCCCTGACGGTTCGCTCAGTGATGTAGCCCACTCAAATGGAAACCAAACTGAAGCATGGAATGTCAAGCCATAACATTGCAGCCCCTACAATGGTTCCAAACTGGTTTACGGCAAGGAGTGCCTGAAAAAAAAATCAGTTAAATTATAATATTGTAAAAGTTTTTTTTTCATGAATCTTAGGCACTACTTCTTCAGATGAGAGTATAAACCGAGGTATAGTCTTTCCACGTACGCATTCCATTGCACCGACTTTAAAGATCTTGACGCTCATGTCCTAGATGGGTGAGTGCCGGCTACACAAATACACCAAGCAAGCACTAGATTCCTTCTCCCCATCTCATGTCGCCCAGGATTGTGCTCAGTTGTCTGGGCGTCAAAAGAGGCGCCCAAAGGCTGCAAAATGGGCGCCACTGGCGGCTTGAGGTAGACCCTGTATCACTTAGCGCCTTGAGCAGCTCTTGAACTGGAAAAGTGCTTTAATAAGAACGATTAAATAAATAAGTAAATCTCTCTCTCTCTCTCTCTCTCTCTCTCTCTCTCTCTCTCTCTCTCTCTCTCTCTCTCTCTCTCTCTCTCTCTCTCTCTCTCTCTACGACGTTCGAGTTACGGGATAGGATAGGATAGAATATATAATATATATAATCATCATCATCCGGACCTAGGAAGTTCTATTGTATGGAGTTCCCTTCGTTAAATATTTTTGCGATTTTTTCGTTGTTTTCTTTAGCACTTTTATCTAGATAATCTTTATATAGAAGCAAATTTTTTAAATAATCATTTTTCTTACAAACAGTGTAACATTTCTCTAAATCAGGGCTGTGCTAGGGGGGCGGGGAGGGGGGGGGGAGGGTTACGGAAGTTCCGGAACCCCCTCCCCCTTCCGCCTTTTTTTTTTTTTTAAATACAATACATCATTTTAATTATCAGGAAATCCGAGGATAAGGTCTGCCCCTATAAGTCTCCGTTATAATACACGTAGTGTCAATGTGCTGTTTACAGACTGTCACATGAGACATCGTGCACTGCGACCCTATTTCTGCTTATTCACAACTATACTATTTATTTCATTTCAAATTCTCTCTTTCTCACCAACACACACTTTCTTTCTGATTAGGTATAAAACACACATGCACAATATTAAACTATAATTAAGATTATAATTAAAATTATAATTAAAATTTATATATTATTTTATTGTTGGTGTGCATATTCTCCTTAGCATATTTTACAAAGAATCTCTCACTTCTACTAGCTTTAATTTAAGGCTTACACAGTCAACAAAAATCTGGAATTTAGTCATGGTGGAACGCTATCCTGTTTTTATGGAGAAGAGCGACTTAAAGCTATGTTATGCTATTATTTTAGCGCTAAGCTTTCTTATCTTAGAATCTGGCCTGTAGGATGACCCCTCTTTTATCTTAAACTGGCAGGGGAAAAAACTAAAGGTTATCTCATTCCTATCCTTTCCTATCCTGTCCCGTAAACCCTGAGGTCGTAGGGGCACCACAGATGATCGTTTTAACCAGCATACTCCATCTTTCTCTGTCCTCAGCAGCCCTGATGGCTTCGCTCAGTGTCAAACCAGTCCATTCTCGAATGTTGTCCTCCCACATCGTTTTTGGTCTCCCTCTTCTTCTACCTCCTTGCACTGTGCCTTGCAGAATAGTCTTTGCAAGGCCCGATGATCTGGTGACGTGGCCATACCATCGGAGTTTCCGTTTCTTCACCACTGTGAGCAGGTCATCGTGTTGTCCAATGGCTTGTGTGATGGTCTGTCGGACTTCATCGTTGGTGATGTGTTGGGTATAGGAAATGCCCAGAAGTCTTCTGTAGCACCTCATCTCCATGCTTTGAATTCTTCGTTGGAGATAAGCTGTGAGGGTCCATGCTTCGCAAGCATATAGGAAGATGGAGATGACAAGGGAGCGCAGCAGTCTTACTTTGGAATGCAGACTGATGGTCTTGTCTTTCCAAATGGGATTCAACCTTGTCAGGGCAGCAGTTGTTTGTGCGATCCTGGAGAGGATTTCCTGTCGGGACCCATTGTCTTATACAATGGCTCCTATCTCATTATGTATGTCAATTTTGGGCTTCTAATAAAGGCACATATAAATGATGATAATTTGTATTTTATTTGGAATGGTCAATAACAAATTATGGATTGACTCAATTGATCTAGTTTTCTGTTTTTAAATTTTGTCCACTTTGTGTATGTGTTTGGTTTTGACAACTCTGTGTATGTGTTTGGACCTGTGTGTAAGATAGCTGATCAGCATGCATGTTGTGCCTTGTGTTGGTTTGTTGTTTCTGTCACTCACACTCGCCATCAGGCCCACTATTTTTCAACCAGGCAGTTGTTTTTTATTTACGCACAAATTTTTGATGCCAGGAAATTTGATTTCAACCTTGCCAAAAGTACTAAATAATCCTGCCCCTTGACAGTGTCAAGGGGCATAGCCCCCTGGACCTCCAATTGTAACCACCCCCCCCCCCCCCCCCCCCCCGCCCTAAAATGTTCTGGCACAGCCCTGTAAATAATATATTATTTTCTCCGTAATTAATTTATCATTTACCTAAACAATGCATTGTTTACGTAAATAGAATATCATGATATAGGTAAATATGGCATTGTTGCTGAATAAGGCATTATTTTATCTTTATAAGTGTGAAATAATGTATTATTTAGAAATGTTGCTAAATATTGATTTGTCTACCTATATAAAGCATTATTTAGCAGAATTTGCTAAATGATGTCTATGTATTATTTAGAAGACGTTGCTAAACAATGCATTACATACGTAAACAAATAATTGTTTAGGGACTGCAATTGTCATTATTTGGGGAATATGAGGATTCGCCTGAAAACGTGGTTTTTATAATTTGACTACTTTCAATAATTAAATGCAAGATCTTTCCAAAGATTGTGTATCCAACATGTGGATTAATTAATTATTTTTTTTAACATAAATCACTCTACAAATTCGAAGAAAAAACGTCTGTAACGTCCCGATCAAAAAGGAAAGCTCAAGGTCAGTTTGGTTCGGGAGTGTTCAGTGTTTTCAGTTTCTCCCTCAGAAGAAAAAAAAAAGGTATGTTTTCTTTTTTGTATTTATTTACCCCCAAAACGCAGAGATAGGTGTAAAATAAGTAGCAGGGGTATTGAATTGTTGAAAAACTGGAATCAACGCTTCAGCAATTTTTTTAACAAGATCGCCGTTAAGTTCTCCGTGTTTATTTACTCTGAAGACAATCCCGCAAACGCATAAATAATTATGAATCCCTCTTTTTCCGGAGATATATATATATATATATATATATATATATATATATATATATATATATATATATATATATATATATATATATATATATATATATATATATATATATATATATATATATATATATCGTAAAATAACGATTTTCAAATTTTCTTCATCACCACACACAACCTCACAGTAATAAGACATATCTGCGAATTTCCTAAATAATTGAAATTGCAGTCCCTAAACAAATAATAATACATTATTTAGAAAATTCTGCTACATAATGCATTATATAAGTAAACAAATAATTATTTAGAAACATTTGTAAATACTACATTATTTCACTCAACCCGCATTATATGTGTGTATGTGTGTGTGTGAGAGAGAGAGAGTGAGAGAGAAAGAAAAAGAGACAGTCAGTTTAGTGACAAATAATACATATAATATTTATGTTATATATAATGTTATTTTTCGTGTAAGCGTGAGTGCGCGCGATAAAGTGTGCAAACATGAGCAATGTAGGCCTAATTTTTAATATACACAAATTTGTCAATTCTAGTCATTCCTGATGAACATTGTGTTACTCTATAATTGATTTAACCTCCCTAGTGTCAAAGGCTGTATGCAGGTAGAATGTGTATGTATGATTGCGTTTGTCATTCAGTATTGCTTTTTTTAAAATTTATTGTGTGCTTTTCTTCTGTATTTAAACATAAGCGAATTACATATAATTATACACATCTGAGTACCCCATGCGCACCAAGATTTCTTCGATGTAAAAGTTGAAGCGAAATAAATTGTCTTATGTCTTATGTCTTATGTCTTATATAGTTAAATAATTCCTTATTTAGCAACAATGCCTTATTTACCTGTATCATGATTCATTTACCTCAACAATATATTGCTTAGGTAAATAATAAGTTATTTACGGAGAAAATATATTATTTAAAGAAATCTTACATTGTTTGTATACAAAATATGGTTCTAAATAAAGATTTTTTAGCTGGAAGTGGAGAAAATAAATATTTTACAAAAGGAATTCCATACCATTGAGAAAATTTACCGTCTCCTATTCGTCTTCAGGAAGTCCTTTATATTTTGAAAGATTGTTGTCGTCTGCGAGTATCATGACTGCGCGGACGTAACAGTTATAATCCTATGTTTCAGGCTCGCAGTCATTTCAATGGATGTCAGGCCTCCCAGACGGATCCATCAGGTATGTATGCCAAGGACACGACCTTCTTTTGCCCTGGAACTTCACCTTGTCTCAGGGTGAGCAGGTTTCAGACATCCAATGGTACTTCCGCGGCTTGTCGGAAGAGATGATAGCCATGTTCAATCTTCACGGCGTTTTTATTCCCACGCCACCCTTTGCCAACCGCGTGCAGTTTGTGCCTTCCGCTGGGATCATCCTAAAGAATGTAGTTCCATCCGACGCCGGAAATTATACTGTGGAGATTGTGTCTCACAGCTTTGCGAATCAGCGTGTGACCGTTACCGTGCTGGTGACAGGTATGGGAATTAAACTTCGATAGTCTTTCATTTGAATAACATTATTACAAACATTGAATAAATGTTAACATAACTTAATCTATTTAATAATTAGTTTAACATAATAAACTTTTCATTTTCTAACAGAGTTGCTACTGATTAGAATAATCTCTTCCTCTCATTAAATAAGGCACCAAACACATTTGCCTTTAAGGACCACTTTGGAACTTTGTCGTTTTATTAGCTAAACCACATATAACTCCCAGCATGAAACAAGGCTCATAGCCCAGGGGGCATTTTAGCCAAAAGTAGGGGAAAATAGGGGGGGGGAGGGGGAATGACAGACAATAAAAAACAATGAAAGGCACAAAAAAAGGCTGCTCCAGAGGCGTCACAAGACAAAACTCTGAAATGTCAAGCACCCGTTTTAAGGTTTACATTGGTTCAATATGGAAAGAAAAGTGTACAGCATCGCGTGGTTCACAGAAGACTAAAGGGAATGCACAATATATAAATAGTAACATAACTCCAACTCCAACAAAGCGGCTTACATTTAGCAACCTGCTCTTTGATTCAGTATTCGTCAGCTGGTTAAATTTAAAGACATTTGAATGAGTCCAAAAGTATTTTCTAAAAGATTATTTTCCAAAAATGTTTTTTATCAGCAAGGAATTGTTACATGTAAATAAATAATGAAACTCGTTACCAATTTCATCTAAGTCACACATAGTACACAACCCTTCTTCTCTAGTTACATTATTGTATCTTTGAAACTTTAGAACTTTGACATGCCTCAAAAATTAAGTGTATCGTTTGTTGCTTTCATGACGACAATACGTAGTAAATTAGTCTACTTATTCAGCAGACTCACTGAAGGGCTAACCGGCCTGATTTGATACCACCCCTATCTCCACTACTATTACTATTATATTAAATTAATTGTAAAATAAACCAGAAAATAGTGTTTGTTAGTTGCTACAGTTACAGTAGCCTTCGTCAGACACAGTCTGGATCAGCTCTACCAGAGTGGTGCACATTTATGTGTTCAAACTACTGTTTATATAACTTTGTTTGTGATCCTATAGAACCTCCCACAGCTGACCACGACAGGCTGGCGGTTATACAGGAACGCAGTGCCGTCTACAACAATGAAACGGACGAGTGGTCAGTTCAGATGACTTGTGGTCACTTCTCCTCCCTTGGCCAACCCGCTGTTGATGTTGTGTGGAGGGTAAAAGTCTTACATATCCACTTTCAAACGTCCGGGCCGTGGGGTGGCCTGGTAGTATGGAACGCGGAAAACGTCAAATGCACGAGCAATTGCACGCGAAAATGCACACGCAATTGCACGCTTATCTAGTAGTTGATTGGTCGAAAACTGTCAGGTCAAACTGCGCAAGGGCAAGTGCACACCCAATTGCACACGCGCATTTACCTTCCAGTCACATTAAAACTAGGAATGAGAAATGTCCGGAAATACGTTCTATGTAGGCTTACCAAAATAATGTAAATTGACAACTAATTTACAATGTAACTCTCGCCACCCACGACCTACCTTGTCTCCATCCCCCGCTCCTCCCCACCTCCCAATGAAATGTTATAATAATTTACTTTCGTTTCTCTGTACATAATATGATAATTAACTTACATCGCGTGAACAACGGTCTTGAATATGGCCACAGTGAAAAGCTTGTGATAGCTACACGCGTTTTCCGATGCTTTTTCCGTTCCGTGTTTTATAATTCTTCCTCATTAACATCCAGCGTGCAGTTTGGCGTGCAATTGCGCTGGCGCAGTTTGGCGTGTAAGTTTTCGATCAATCAGCTACTAGATGGGCGTGCAATTGTGTGCGCATTTTCGCGTGCAATTGCAGGCGCATTTGACGCTTTCCGCGTTCTATATGGTAGCACAGCAGATAGAGTGCTAGTTTCCCTATACCCAAGGTCGCGGGTTCGAACCCCTCATGGCACGAACTTAAGTGACTTAAGTACGAAACGTTTCAGGACGCCGAAGGTTTTCTCCAGGTACTTCGGTTTCCTCCCTCCCTTCAATAATGATATTATATGCAGCAAAACTAAATTTCAAAATAAAATTGATTTCTCTCTTGCTTTTTCTGTAATATTAATCTATTCAGATCGCCGAGTTTTGAGTTCAATTGAAGAAAAAGCGTGTGATAGTCTAATAAAGTATTTTACCACCATTAGCTCCACAGTAGGGTTCATTTTATGTTCTTGCTGAATGCACCCCTTGGGGTCATGGGCAATCTTGCCACTGTAGATTGTTCTAACCTATAAAGGGAAAAGTGAAAGCCCCAGTTGAAAACCTGTCTTGCCTTTATAGGCATGACCGATTCACTGCGGCAACAATACCCCCCTTGGAGTGCCGGGGGTTTCAGTATAAATAGTGTCCCCACTTTTTGGAAATTTTTAGTGCTTTAAATTCCCACTGTCGCTGTCTTCCTCATTTACTCTTTCCCATTCCTGCTCTGTCCTATCACTCTGCTATACTATCTTCTTCTTCGCTAGATCAATGACCTACCTTTTTTCTTGAAAACTCTTCCTGGACAAGACTCCTTGTTTGTGTATGAGGTCTGTTGGATCAGCTTGGGAGTGTTGGACGCTTTCTGCCGGGTGGTCACTAGGGCTTCCTATGATGTTATTATTTAGCAATATAGGCATTTTATATGTATATGTTTTGTTGATAATTTATAATGATGTTTGTATTCTATTTTGTTTTTGTAACCGGGGGTTCGAGTAGTTGGGGTAAAGCCTCAGCCGTCCCCTGCGTGGGATGTCTTTATTGTAAAGTGACTGGCCGGTGGAGGGCATTCAGTTTTCCTACTAGGGTTGTTTCAGCAGATCTTTTATGCGGATCGGGGGTTGTCCGGTCCTGATTTGGCTCGGAAGAGTCCGCTGGACCTAAAGCAACAATCAATCAATCAATCAATCTTGCTGAATGTCCTCAGATTCCTTCCGGTGAAATTGCGCGAAGCACAGCCTACAAGGGCGGCAAATTCTACCTTACGCTCCCCAACCCTGTAAGGGGAGGTAACTACACGTGTTCTTTAGTCTCTGGGTCCCCGGCAGCTCAGTGTCTTTCTGGGTCATCAGGACTGCTGCAGACAGCTGAAGAGAACGTGGATGAAGTGGGGGCCAGACTCACCTTGATTGAGGCCAGACAGGTAGGAATGTAATTGTTCTCTTAGTGCTGAGTTATCTGAGCGCCTATGACACCAAGTGGGCGCCTTGACTTAGATCCTATATCGAGCAGCTCTTAAGCTGAAAAAGCGCTATTTAAGTGTGGCGGAATGGGAGGCGACTGGTTCACGCTTGGGAGAGAGGTTGTCTACCTTCCATTTGTTGGTTAGACTAGCCTTGGGCGTCGCCTGCTGTGCAGAATCCTTTGGCGTGGCCATTGGGTTATTCAGGACAAGGCTACACGACATATTTTCTCTCCGCCTGACCATGCGTCTTCTGCTTTTGGTGGTGAGCAGGATTACATTGTCGGCAGGCATTTTATGCAAGTGGCAGTGGCTTCTAGAGAGTGTCGTGGCACAAGTAGCCCGCAAACCGGTTTACTATCAACGCTTCACCGCCTTGCAAGGTAACAATTTTTATGTCCCTTTTGCGAGGGATACATGAAAATAACAGTTCGGGTTGGGCCGTTTTCTCAAGGTGGTGACCGAGAGGCGGGTGTCAAATGCTCCGCTCGGCTACATAAGAATGATTGGATAAACTATATAAATAGTTCTTCTTTTGATATCATCATGTTAGTAGCACAATGCTTCGTACTACAATATATCGTAAATAACAAACGCAGGCCGACTATTTTTCTGAGATATAACTTTTCACTTCTAAAACATTGGGCACGAACATATGTAGCAAAGTATCCAATGACCATCAACCATTAAAGATAAACTTCAGCAATGTTTCTAAATGGTCAATTTTCTTCTATTACAAACAAAACAACTCGCATTTGGTCCCAAGAATGTCAGCTGACACGCGTCTGTTGTTTGATTTTGAACGTGAATCTCATTAGCCCAAAAATAGGATTTAAGGCAATTTGTGGGAAAAAAAACAGTTGAATGTAATTTTATCATGTGTTTACTACTTACTATGATTCATTTTTTAAAGGGTCAATATCACAGATTTCATTAATTATTATAGAAATACACAAGTACACTGTTTCAATAATAATAATAATAAATCTTCCTCATTGCATTTTTGTGCCTGGAGGCATCATTTATTCTAAAGGCCAAAGATCAAGGCAAGTGCTTAATAAACTAATTGTGTTTAACATTTTATCAAACTATTTCACGAAATACAGGGTGGGTCATAACAAGTGTCCACATTTTATTGTGCAATAACTGAGATAGAAATTAATATTTAACAACATGTTTTATTCCACGTAGACAACAATGTTAAAGGTTTTGTTCAAACTAATCTTAGCAAAATCTGTGCATTTTCAGAGTCACAGAGAGTTGTGGACAACTTCAACGTTCGGCTCGCAGCTGTTATTCAACAACGCGGAGCATGGATTGAGCACATCATGAACTATTGATTCTGTGACTCTGAAAATGCACAGATTTTGCTAAGATTAGTTTGAACAAAACCTTTAACATTGTTGTCTACGTGGAATAAAACATGTTGTTAAATATTAATTTCTATCTCAGTTATTGCACAATAAAATGTGGACACTTTTTATGGCCCACCCTGTATATTATATTATGTGCCGACCATTTGCAAAACTCCTACATTGCTTGGAAAAATTAATTTGTCAAATGAAAATTATAAACGTGTTTGACCTTTACAGCCTAGGTTAAGACTAAGGTTACAGGAAATCAAATTCTAGAGATGGATGAAATGACAGATAAGCCCCAGCCCCTCTCTATCCCCATCTTTTCTCCTGAATTAGGGCTTTTTGAGCATTTTACCACAATCCCCCACATTATCTCTTAACTCCCCATAGTTCCTTTTATATATATGCTTTTTAAAAGAATCTTAAATCTTGTCTTGAATTATTACAAAACATTTAGTTTTCGAGGGGTGTCGGATAGCGCAGTGGTTGGAGCACTCGCTACTGTGTTGCAAGTTAAGCACCGTCCAGTGCGGTTTACACTTGGATGGGTGACTGCAAAACGTGAAGCGACAAATAACAACGCCCCCAGCTGACTCAACTGTGACTGAGTACCTACTCTCTAAAGGGTTGGGAAGGTAAAGCAGCGAGGAAGAGAGATGGGCATCACCCTCATTACGCTGGCCCAAGATAAGTGTGATCTCCAACATCACGCTCTCCTACGGCCACAAGGCTATGAGACTACCTTTACCTTTTTTTTTTTCAATTTTTTTTTTTAGTTTTCACGTTTTTCATTAAAGAAACTTTTTTGGGGGTTACTTTCTCACCCCCGCAATCTTTCCTTTAATAAAAAGCATTTCAATACTTAAGTGTTCTATTCACAACTTTCCGGCACCTCTCATAAAAACTCGTGGGTATCGCCATTATAAATTAAAACGAGGTTAGAATGAAACCAAGTTCCGGTCTGGCTTGTATTGCTTTTATCAAAGCTTGATGCGTGACTTTTAAATATGGCAAATTGCCGAAAACGACGATTGTTAGAGCCAGAAAACGAGTGGGATAAGTATAAAAACGGTGGAGGAAGTACATGCTCAGTGAAAGGATGCAAAAAACAATCGTAGAGGCCTGTATTTGTGGCGACTTCGGAGGTGCGTCGATCATCGACAGAAAGTGAAACAGGACCTGAAGACTCTTGTAGTTTTCCATAGCTTCGCCGTCGCAACCTTCACAAAACACGAAGTAGTTGACTATGTTAGGCGAGCGTTGTGGCCAAGTGGGCTAAGGCGGGACTAACTTGACTTGTCCACAAGCCAGAAACCAATGGCGCCTGACAGGTGTGGGTTCGAGCCAGCATCTGGGCGTTATGTTTTTCCGAATATTTTTCAAAAATTCACAAATAATGTTAGGTTAGTAGGGTTTAGGCGCGCCACTGGCGATAGAAAGGGATAATAAACTGCAGCCAAAAAAAAAAAACACAAAAAAGTGAGGGTACGATACTGGTGGCCAGTGACACATGTTATTATTCTTGAATATTTGGAAATAACTCACTAAAACACGCGGAGAAAGAAACCGGAAGTATGTTTCATTGAGGGGATTCCCGTTGGTGCATAGGATAGCAGAAAAGTGTGAATTACCGTCTATGTAAACACAGTGCCGCTTTTAAACACATAGATTGGCAAGAGTCCAGTCATTGGTATTGTATTGCCAGCTTAGTCTGCATAGCTATGCACCACTTCTCAAGGGGACCAGAGGAGAGGTGAGTTGGGGGTGGAGGGCACAGTTGGAAGAGCAGCTTACTAGTAAAGGTTCCTGGTTCGAATCCCGGATTGATCAAATTTTTTCCCCTTCCCATCAAGTGGTTTTTCTGGTGTAAGAATAATATGACCAGTATGCTCCGAATGTGGTGTGACTATAATCTACAATTATTAAGCTGCCCCTCATCCCCACCACCATCACCCACCACCCACCCTCACTCCCCACCCCCACCACCACAACCCACCTTACCACCACCTTTACACACATTCCCACCCCACCACCATCACCCCCAGCCTCCACCATCCACCACCATCTTCCCCCCACACGTCCAGAAAGTGATTTATTAAGTCATGCCCCTAAAACGGGGCACACTCTACAAAACGGCACACTCCCCAAAATGGCGCACACTCCCCAAACCAAGGCAAAACAATACGAATTTTATTTTCCTGGGCCAACGTGGCTTGGTTTTGTTACCTTTAGTTGCACCGAGTCTCACAACCAGATCATAGATGGCTGTGTGTATAGACCTTGCCAATTCACTTGCTGTCACAACTTCCCCTATATACTTCTACACAAATCTATTCAACAAGTTTTTGGCCCTCATACTTGTTGGCTGGTGTAATTTTTTGAGAACTCGTAGTAGGCACTCCACAGTGCAAGCAAAAAGACAGTACTACTTAATTTCTGAGAAACTAAATGTTGAAATCGATCAATATTTTGATACTGAACTTACAAAGGATTGGTGGGGTTAGTTTGGGGAGGGACAGAAAGAGATGAAGAGAGAGCGTTTATAATAGAATTTTTTGCGTGGCATTTGAAACAACAAAAACAACAAAATTACTTACTTATAATATTTCTTTTTTTTAACTGTCATGCCGCAAAGGCTTTAACAGAATATTAGATCAAGATTAGATGTGGAGGTCTGCTGGAAATATTATTTGCTGAACAAGGTAGTCTTTTGTTGCCATAGATAATGTTGAAATTCCAACAAGCTTACCAATGTCTGCAAGATCCATTATCCCTAATTCATCAGCTTCATTTTAAAGTAGCCTGAAAAAAGCCTTGATTAGCAATGCAATTCACAACAGAAATCACTTTGTCATGTGTGGCTTGAAGTAACCACTATAAAAACACAGCCACGTCAACCAGTACGATGTTTTTGCCAACTCTAAAACCTATTTTTGTACACATCAGCTATTACATTTTCCTTTCGTCCATCATCAGAAGCATCACCAGTTTGATTCGAAGTTTTGCCACATTCGGGGTTTGAATCTCCTGACCAATTAAATCTTACCTTTCATTTTTACTTAACCACAGGTCTGTGTAACAAAACAAAACACCAGCATCATCGATACTCTGGATTTCCCGACCATCAAGTAAAAAAAAACATTTACTTAACTATAACTCTGCCAAGAATGTTAACTAAGGTTCTGTTAGGATCAGTGGTAGAATTCAGACTAATTTTAAAAGACAATTTAGGGCTTCCTGGAACAATAATGTCATCAGGGCCGAGAATAGAAAATCTACTAGTCAATAATAGATTAGGCTCTATGCTACTTGGATTGTTCATAATAATTACAGTACTCCAATCTCCTTTAATGCCTAAAGGTGTTCTCAGCATAGGTGTAGGGTCTAACAAGCTGCCGTAGTGTTGCATTTTTAAATAACTAGAAAAAAAAACAATGACTGAAGGAGGCAAACTCCTTGATGAAGTATTTAAACCTTATGAAGATGAGGACCTCGACACAACTAGCAGACACCTTTCAATGTTAGGAGATGACATGACTCATCACAATCAGCTAAGTATTGGAGAAGAATTACGTCAATTAACACAATCACAAACAGCTAATAAATTTTAAAAGTTTTACAATCGTATAGAGCGTCAGTTACCTGATTATGTTTCAAGAGCGACTTTGAACTAGACAAAATCAATAATTTGTTTATGAGCACTACAGAGCCGTCCACAGGTAAAAGAATCAGAGTGCAGTTAATCATGACCAAGAATCCAGATAAATTTTATGCATGGTCTTCTCTTAAAACTAAACTCCCCGTCACTGTGTTAAGATCATTGGGACTTTCAGAATCCACAACAACGTTACGAAGACAGGCATTAGCTTCACTACAACATATAGACTCAGTTTTGCCAATTTCAGAACAGGTAAGTCTTCATGACTTGTCAGACTCTGCATTACAAGTGGATACAGAAGTAAAAACCTTATTAGAAACTAATGCAGATCAAGCATCTTGTTACACTCGGTTTGATGTTGGTGTCTTCTTTATCAGTATTTGATTCAGCCCCGATGCTGAAGTCCTGATAAGGTGTGTAACTCAGATTCGTTTATCCACGCAGCCCGCTCAATCAGCATACAAGTCACAAAGTCGACGTATGAAGTTTTCCACTTTTTATTCAGCACACATCAACAACTGCATACAATTCTCAACTCAACTCAACAATTTTCCAATTCACTATCAACAACAATCTCTCAACAACAGTGCGGCACACAATTTTATAACCTCTCTCTCTTCCCGAATAATTTCGAACACAGTAGAAATGACGCACTACCACCAATCGAATAAAAGATCGTCATCACTGACTTACGTCATACATTATTATTTCTCCTTCCGGAACGTCCTCTTGCTTCGACATGTATCGGGAAATTTCTATCGAGAGTAAACACGCAGATCCAGAAAATTCTCCAGTAATATCGACTAACGCAAATCATCAACGTTATACAAAGCCTCTCCTAACAACAATGCAAACTCAAATCAAAGGTAAATAAACTCCATTATTGAATACTTCGCAAAACGAAACGATTAGATCTATCGTGCGCGTTTCCGACATACTTTCGTTCGCGTTTCAACGTAACACATCTATAAATGACCATTCGCTACCTTCAATACCTCTGAGAGAGCTGCAAGGTCTGGAGCAACCATTACAATCTGTGAGAGGGGAGACAATGTTGAACTTAGCCACGCTTGGCGACCTTAACAAAGAAATAGAGAAACCAAAACAAATAATTTAGCAGAAGCTGATGACTTGAATTTACGCTTGGATGTAGAACAAACGATTCAACAGAGGATCGCCGACCTTTATACAGAACGCTCAGCAAGATTAGAAACCTTATCCATAAATAAAGATAAATTAATAACTAACTTTGCTAGAATTAAAGAAACGATTCATAGGATGCTAAATGAAGACACCACACTTGCAGAAAGAATTCAGACACTGTTTCGGGAACAGAGTGTAACGTTAATTAGCATTCTTATAGCAGTCCGGATGGCTATACGTACACTAGTCTTAGCTTTGACTAGAACTTTGTGAGCATTGTGGCCAAGTAGGCTAAGGCGGGACTAACTTGCCTTGTCCAGAGGCCAGAAACCAATGGCGCCTGACAGGTGTGTGATCGATCCTGCATCGGGGCGTTATGTTTCTCCGAATATTATTTACTTTAGACTTGGGCAACGTCTCGAGGGTTTTCTCCGGGTACTCCGGTTTGCTCCCCTAGCAAAATTTCACAAACACAATTAATGTTAGGTAGGTTGGGTTTGGGCACGCCACAGGCTGCGACTACGCCTTCCCATGGGAAGCGGCCCAGAATTTCCTGATAAAAAGGGACAATGAAGCATTTAAAAAAAAAAACAACTATAGGAGTTACCAAAGGAAACGGTGGAGGCGGAGAAAGTGACAGTGGCAGCGGCGCTGGTGTTAAAGACTGGATTAAGAAAACATTACAAAACATAGCTAATTTATTAAAATGCATGGGTGACAAACTGTTAGACACACTTCTGGGAATATTGCATGGGTATTTACGACAGCTTCTAAAGTTATTGTTTGGGCGTCCAAGCATCTATGGTCATTGTTTATAACATTATTAGTATCGTTCCTGAAAATAGTAAATCCCAAATAACCCTGCTATCTGCAAACCTCCAGTAAGTGCTAAGCGCGAAACTCCATGATCAGTAATGGGTTGTTGAGGTAATTGTGGTGGAGGTAATAATTAACGGACCTGGTGGGGTTAAACCATGTTCATTTTCAGTGTTTACAGTGTTTACTGTAGGATTGAATCCTATATGAAATTGGCGGTCAGCGATAACAATATTATTATAGTATGATATTGTTCATATCCTAAGCTGAAGGTCGGAGGGCAACATATACAATCCTAATCCAATTACGTAATCTACTTTTCATCTGGCATACTTTAATGTGTTTTGATGTTTCTTGATACTCGCAGGCAAATCAACTACCAAATAGAATCTTCAACATTTGCTAAAAACTGTTTCTGAAAATAAAAAGCTAGTTCCTTCTTCTATAATATTACTGCGTGTTTGCGCCTGTGAGCCAAGAATGCACCACACATAAGTCCGAATCGATTCATTCAGCCGTTTGATCCCGCCTTGTGTAAATCAGCTTGAAGTGTGTCTAATATGAATTTACTGTATGTTTTTGTCTGATATAAAGTTGTTGTGACTGAATGACGTAAATCCTGGTACGTAAGGTCCTGCATATATATTACCTACAGCGTATCTAAATAAAGTTCCCATACGGTGATTGTGGTCAAGTTTTTGTCTAAAGTCCGTTTTAGGATCAATTCCGAATTCATTGCACAGCCTTTGAAATGCTTTCTTGTCATAGGAATTGTTAAAGGGATTAATGTTTTTGTCTGTGGGCAATGGAACCAAAAGTTCAGACAACACCCGCTTCACTTGATAATATAAATGAAACAGGATCAAATTATTTGTTTTCAAAACTAGACAATAAAGAAGAATCTAAACGTCATAACTTCGCAATGAAAAAATTATGACAAGATCAGGCCAAATACGAGAAAAACAGACTATTGCAGCTTGATTTTATTAATAAAAGAATTAAAGAAGAAGGACATGCTGATAAGACATTTGAAGACGTTGATAAAGTTTTGCATCAATATTATTTATTTACTGACACAACATTACCTCCATTAAAACAACCAGTATTATCTGATTACTATGTGCCTAATATTGCGCCCATAATGACAGAGACTGGAGAACTAGTCTTAATTGTATTTGGAACAGTAGTAGTTTATTACCTTACAGCATCAGTGCCAAAATCCATAGCAGCGCCAGCCATATTTTAATTAGCTCTTTAATGTTTTGCTTTATTAAAAATGAATTGGCTTGGCAAATGCTTTTTTTTAAATCCCACATTATCTTTCTTTTTCTTTTTATCTTTTTCTCTTTCCCTGCAGTGTGAGGAAAACTATAAAAACATAGGGGATTTGAGGAAGAGAGGTGAGGTTAAAATTAATTTTTAAAAAAGCTTATATTTATGAGAAAAGTAAACATGTTTACAGATTGACAGGGCAGACCGGTCATTTATTACTCTCTAATTAATAAAAAAAATGAAATTTAACTGTTTTGTAATAATTCAAGACAGGATTTAAGATGCTTTTCAAAAAGCATATATTTTAAAAAAAATTATGGTGAAAAGAGATAATGAGAGGGAGTGTTGTAAAATGCTCAAAAAGCACGTAATTTAGGAGAGAAGAGGTGGATGGAGAGGGGCTGGGGCTTATCTGTCATTTCATCCATCTGTATTCGTGTTTGTGGAGTAGGCTTATATACATGGTAATGTGCGCCTCATGACTGTACAAAAACTGCTGAAAGTAGTTCTATGTCATTCTTTGGATAAGTATCGTTTGTTTTTCTAATAAGATGATGTAAAACTTCAAGATCACAAATGAACTATCAACATTTAAATGTGCTCCGCAGTGTGGAAAGGTACCGTTGGAATGTTTGGCTGACCAGATCTCATAAAGTGTAGAAGAAAGTAGAACTTTGATATGACTCCTGAGCTGACCCTTGTCATTCTTTGATTTCAATATGTCAAGGTTCAAACTATGCCTTTGAGTATGGTGTAGATCACTTCAATTTATTTTCTTCTTTTTTTTACTCTTTTTTTGTTGTTTTTGTGAGTGCGAAAATAAAATTCCCAATTGTATCTAAATAATGAATGTCCGGAAAATAATGAAGACTGTACTTGTGACCTTGAGAAGCAATGTGACTCTCTGTATTCACCCCAAAGGTGTTTTCCCCACATTTTTGCAAACTGTACAAGAAGAGTCCTAAATAGTCCAAAAATGACTTTTTAAAACACATTGTCCGGTCGTCGGTCCGCCGTCCATCTGTGCAAAACTTGCAAGTTGCTTAACATCTCGGAACCTATTTCATCTATCATAACCAAACTTGGTAGGGTGTGTATATCTTTGAGACCTTGAAAACGATAAGTGAGTGAATGACTTTACTTTAAGGTCAAGGCACAAGATCAGCAAATGTTAATCAAAAATAACAATTGTTCACAAAATTTAACATTTCCCCTCAGTTATTGATATTGAATGCATGATTCTTTGAAGCGTGATAGATATTAATGAAACAAACATGACACGCGAAATTCGGTCAACCTTGCTCCAAGGATAAGGTCATTAGAGCTGTCCAAAGTATAGGGGTACTTTGAAGTGACCTTGGTACTAACTAGAAAAGATAAAAAGTCAAAACTTGTTGAATGTCGAAATAGGCCTAATAGATTCATCTTTCATATGTATTCCATTTGATCCTTCATGTGTTCCGTTTGATCCTTCATATTTGTTCCGTTTTTGCGTTGATCTTGAAGGTCAAGGAGATTTAAGGCCTTACAAAAACATACAAATTAGTCACCTTACAGAGGAATGTCACTATATTTGACCCATAGTATGCATCAACGTTGGGTTATTTGATCATACATGAGCATCAGAAGTCATGTGAAGGTCAAGGTCATGTGAAGGTAAAGGTCATCCCAAAGAGCCTATTGTAACGAAGCAGCGTTCGTTAAAAATCTATATAACAAAAAAACTGGGATGATAAACAAAAGAAGACGTTTTGTTTTTGATTGAATACTTCATTCACACATTCATTTATTCCTTACGAAGACGACATGACACAACAATAATACTAAATAACAACACTAATTTTCAGGATGATGACGAATTTGTATGAATGTCCGATGATCTTGTCTCAGTGGGCACAGTCGATGTTCGATGAAGATGGCAGTCCTATGGCACGATGATGATGAACAGCTCCCCAATGTCGATGAATAAATTACAGCATGATTTTCCCTTGATTAAATCCAACATAAAAACTCTAAAACAGACAATGTGAACAAAATCCGTAACGTTATGTCATAATATTATTTTCACCTTAAATCTATTCATAATGAACATTCGCCGCTCTTCTTATGGCAAAACAACGGTCATTTTCTCCATTTTATGACCTTGACTATTCAAGTCTCTATTCTAAATACATTTCCATCAAAATCTATATTATTATCATTCCTTAATATCCAAGTGCTTATTCTATATATTATCTATTGCTCTACGTACCTCCAAAGAGGGCTGGACACGAATATTACATTAACAAACACACAGCTCTACATCCACACAACAATTCTTCAAATCATTATAACGAAAACCGGAAATGGCGAAATGTGCGTCATCGTCTACGATAATGACGTAAAACAATTTTGTTTTGCACCAGTATCGAGAGTTGAACAAACTTTTATGTAAGTCAATTCCTTACACCTATAATTAAGCTCTTTGGTCATCCCAAAGTTACTATTTTTTGGCATACAGTACTCCTCGCTTAAGGTGACCCCCCACGGGATCAAATTTTTGTTTGATCTTATCCGAGGGGCACCATAAACAGTCCTCTGATAAGATCAACTACCAGTAAAACACTTGATCTTAGACGAGGTGTTAAATTTTTTTGTCGTGTGACGGTGTGTGTGTGTGTGTGTGTGTGTGTGGGTGTGTGCGTCTACGTACCGTAGGTTATGAGGTTGTGTGTAAGACTTTCTGACGGGCTTCTGAGGTACCAAATTTTATGAGGTACATTTTCCCGTGACCTCACAGTGCTGACCTCAGAAACCGCATGCTGAGCTACCAAGTATATCGCCTATACATTTATCTCAACCACCTCACAAAACCGTTGGAGAGCGACCACCTACACACACACACACGGATTTTTGCTGGGAGCCTGTGTGTACTTTTCAGTTTTGACCCTGCCTCTCTCTCTAAAATTGCCGCTTTTTTGATTGGCTCTGAAATTATCAGGCGATGCGCATGCGCAACCAAGCGTCTTTTCAAGATTTTTCATTGCCGGAACCCATACTTCAGGTATGTGTTGAAAATGTAATTTGCTTCTTCTTCTTGGGTTGAGCAGCCATAATCAGTTGGTTGATTCATTTGTAGATATAGGTAGATCTAGATTGAGTAATTTCTTACCATGGACATTTTCATGATACCTTTGTATCTGTAAGGTACACAAAGCCACCACACAACACAACACGGAATCACCAAATGTGACCTATTTCGCCATTGGCGAGCATCATGCACCTTTGATTCACCCTTACATATCTTTAGTAATAAATATATTTATTTCTGTTGTTGTTTTTCTTTTTTTTTTTTACTTCATTCTTTCAGTTTACAAGGTACTATATGAAGTTTACAGGCAGTCAGCAAACAGTTTTGAAAGAGCAAGAATGAAGAAGAAAAAAATACTTTTGCTTTCCACAGATTTTGCTGTGTTATAGCACACATTTCTATTATTTTTCTTTCAGAAATGCTCTGCATGCATCTATACTAGATGGCAGCTATGGCAAATCTACAGTCGTGAGTCTACAGCCTACAATGTATGATGAATCTGCAGTCGGTTTCTGTCACTTTGGAGTTAGAAAGAGGTAAGGTGTCATCTGAACATGTTTGATTTGCATCAGCGTTCTAGATCTATTTCTTTCGATTTATGAATGGATATTTGTCGCACATTTTCGCGATCGTAATGGCGGACTTTGACAGTGATAGTGTTGATGGTTTTACAGATTTATTAGACGAATTAGCGATATATCATGCTCAGGACTTCAGTACTTAAATGTTGATAATAAGAGTGATATTTATGAGTGTGGTGCTCTTATCTACGGACTTTAATTGTAAAATGTTGATCGATTTTTTGATTGACGTGGTAGGTTCTAATGCTGAGTGGTCTGAGTATATTTGGGACCCAAATATTGAAGCCACAAAGTTTGAAGACTTAGATATAAATCTGTTGAACATTTCTTTTAATCAAACAAAGTTTTAGAACATTCAGAGGCAAAGCAATCACGTATACATTAGAAGATCGTCATAAGTGTTGTGAGTTTTACTCGTGTATTATTCATTGGATGTATACATTGATTGGAGTCAATGAGATAAGTATTCTACTGTGTTATGCATATTTTTGTAAGCACGTCTTGTGTTATTTTTTAGAGCATTACCACCATCATTATTATCACTGTATTTCTGACTTTATCAATAGTAGTAGCATACCTGGGGTATGTAATTACAAACCAATATTGACAGGCCTACAATAGGTAGACACTCAAAATAATGTATTTGCTGCATAGTATATTCAACAACCAACACCAACAGTTTGTGAGGCATGTGAGAGACTGGCATGATGTTGCGCCTGCTGTCGGGTCATTGCGGCAGTGAGTGGAGGTGCGTTGCGTTAAGTAGATTACCGTTCCCGGAAACGGAGCGTATAGGGGACTGGATGAGTGAAGGCAGTATGATGTAAGAAGACGTGTTGCGGTAGGATGGTGACTTCAAAAGCGAGCTGCGACATTCAGATAATGAAGGCACGATGAATCAGGACGGAAAGTGAAGTGCGAATGCATGGGGTCTGGAGCGCACGAAGCAGCTGCGAAAATGACTGTAAGGGTGCCAAACAGGACGCCACGGAAAGGCCGGACGAAAGGTGCCGAGGAGGCCGTAGAAGAATGGGCCGATGGAGCCGCAAGAAGATGACCAAGTAGAGGCCACGTGAAGGAGGGTAGGCAAAACGCAGAATGCCGCTGGCGGTGAAAACACCTGTTGTCCGGAGGTCGCCACTCTCCACAGGGAACTCCACGTCGCCCAATAGTTAAAAAAAAGGTAATGGGCAGCCAGAGGCCGGGCAGACGGAGACGGAGACGGAACGAGGAGGGCCCTTCCACGCAGAGCAACCGCCGCCCGGCCAGAGGAGCCCAACAATAGAGAAGATGAAAGTTGTAGTGTGAAGTGGAGAGTCGTGTCGGAATCTCTCGCGGACAGCTGCGGTGGCTTCAACTCTGGACTGCCACCCAGAGGACGGTGCATCCTCCTCCTATCGGCACGCCGCAGTGTCCGCGCGTCTGAACGTCTCCTGGAATTAATTTCTGCAAGAAGCAGAGCTGCACCATCTTTGGGCTCCCGATCGTCTCGATTTCAGAGAATGGCAAGAACTGCGGACAAGTCCTCCGACGGAGCAGAAAACGCCCCTGCGCAAGCTGAGACGACGACTGCCGCGGTTTCAACTTCTGTACTGCCACCGCCGACCACGAGACCTGGAATCGTATTCGCACGCCACAGCCATCGACCCAGCCTGGTTGATAAGTGGAGGTGCCTCGCTAGTAGAGGCTAAAATAGTCAAAAGGAACAGCGAGAAAGACGCTTGTTTGTAACACCTAATTATGCCATTCACAAGAACATAACTGAAAGCAAACATTATTTTACACATGCGAACTCCATTGCTACCGCACTGGACGCCTTGCAGCTTTAAACATGTTCTGCTTAGGGTAGCACAGTCTTCTGCTGTTACTCTCAATTGGATGCATTAAATTAATTTATGAAGCTGAGGTTCTAATTATAAACTACTATCACACATGTTTTTTCTCTATATTTTCCAGTTGCACCAATGGATTTGAAAAAAAGGCTTCTCTACCGTCACTATGGAAGAGGGCAGCTAATGGCTGCATTAGCCAAGTGTCCTGCAAACAATAAATCAGGTAAGTAGATTAATATTTAAGTAACTAAAAAATAACTAACAAAATTAAAACATAAAAATAAAAAAATACTAGTAAAAATATTTTTAAAATGTCCTTTTATTTGTTTAGAAAATGTACTAATTTTTCAGAAAATGTATAGAGTTACACAGTTATTTTTTAATACTGTCCCTACCCTATCCTATCCCGCAACTCAAAGGTCGTTGGGGCAGCACAGATGATCGTTTAACCAGCGTACTCCATCTTTCTCTGTTCTCAGCAACGCTCATGGCTTCGTTCAGTGTCAAACCAGTCCAATCTCGAATGCTGTCCTCCCACCTCTTTTTCTGTCTCCCTCTTCTTCTGCCTTCTTGCACCGTGCCTTGTAGGATGGTTTTTGCGAGGCCTGATGCTCTGGTGACGTGGCCATACCATCGGAGTTTCCGTTTCTTCACCACTGTGAGCATGTCATCATGTTGTCCAATGGAAGTGTGATGGTCTGTGGGTCTGTTGTTGGTGATGTGCTGAGTATAGGAAATGGCCTGAGGTCTTCTGTAGCACCTCATCTCCATGCTTTGTATTCTTCGTTGTAGATCTTCCAAATAGGTTGGAATAATTTTAGTCAAGCAGTCTGCAGAATATCAACTTAATTAGGAGAATCATCATTGACTAGTGTCACATTGTCAGCTAGTTTCCCCTTTCCCCCTCTCCCCTTTGCGGGATTGTCATTTTTATTTCTGACGTGAGCATTTTTTCCCATTTTATTGTCCCTTTTTATCGGGAAATTCTGGGCCGTCTCCCCTAGTTAAGGTGTCATTGCAACCTGTGGCGCACTCAAATTCAACCTACCTAATATTAGTTGTGTTTTTTATTTTTATTTTGCTGGGTGAGCAAACCGAAGTACCCGGAGAAAACCCCCGAGACGTTGCCCGAGTCGAAAGAAATTAATATTCGAAAAAACATAACGCCATGCTGGATCGATCCCACACCCGTCAGTAACCATTGGATTCTAGCCTATGGACAAGGAAAGTTAGTCTCGCGTTTTACCACTCGACCGCAACGCTCGCCATTTGCTTTCATGTTCATTTTAAGATGACTTTAAAATGACGTGAATAGAGCGAGAAGTTATGGGGATCAAAAGATAATGAAGTAATATAATCTAATTTGACATATATATAGCGTTTTTATTCAGCCTGGTAGAGCTCGTGCTGCGATCTATACCAACATACGCGCTAGAATGTTATACACATTCTTTCACCATTACTTACACATATCTCTTGACCTTTGTTATTAAAAGTGTACCTAAGTTATGTTAAAGATGTTAATTATTAACAGGTGCAGGACACTAACGTGACCATTATACACTCACACTCCACACCAAAAAACCCATCACTTTCCGTACATCGCCATGCTTTAGTCAATCCAGCCCCGTTTTTTATTGCACACATTCCTGGGACTTGAAGAATTAGCTCCATCGAGCAATAATCAGCAAAGATTTTTTTATATTATTGATTTTAGCTCTGCATTGAGGCTGTGACCCTTCAGAAAAAGTGAAGAATGTTATTTTTTTAAAATTGTGCATCGACCAGTCATTGAAGGAAACCTGTATGCTAAGTTTGAATTCAGCGGGATTGTAATTACCAGAGATATTGCTGGGCACACACACACACAGACAGACAGAGAGACAGAGTGAAACCTATGTATACAGGCGGGGTGAATAATTACAGGCATACGCCATTTTATGAAAATACGCTTATTACATTTTATATAGTACGTAGCAAAGAGTATGCTTGTTAATTTTCAGCAATTCTTGGTCACTGCATGTTATTTTATAAATGTATTGAACTAAGACATAACGTGTATAAAATAATTTTAAATAAATGTAATAATAATTATTATTACAAATTAATCATTTAGATTTCAAGTAATCTTAATACAATAAAACATAACAATTGATTAATTACAAATACTAGATTTTTTATCCAAATCCAATGCATGCTTGTCCATCAGCTTCCATGTTTTGCACTGTGTCGATGGAGTGTGTATGTGAAGTGGACGTACAGTAAACCACCGGCCAACTCTAAGACTTATGTACATAGCACTATGAGGTTGTGTGGAAGACTCGGTTTTGTGGGGTACATTTTCATATGACCTCACAGCACCTATCTCAAACCCCCCTTGCCAAATTCTCTAGTGTCCTATGCATGTATTTATATCACCTCACAATACCGCTGGCATACTTACTATATGCACACACATACCACGCAAGGGTAGCACAGGGCATACATTTTTAAAGAGCATACATTTAATATCGGTCTGTTGGTTGGTCCGTTGCATGCAATATTGATGTTTTTATTTTGCACTTGGAATTTCTTTAATAAAAATATTTTCATTGTTTTTTATTTACACACGTCAATATCTTTTTTTTCTTCTAACCAACCGATATGTAGTTTGATATGATTGCTTGATCAAGTGAAGAGCAAAGTATTACAGACACTTCAAAATCAGCTGCGTTGATGTACATATATGAGGTTGGTATCTCTAACGGGATTGAGAGGTGGACAGTTTTATGAGGTACATTTTCCTATGACATTGCAATGAAGACCTCACAAACCACTGGCGGAGTTCACCACTATGTCCTCTATGTATTTATTTCAATCACCTCACAATACCTGCTGACATATTCAAAAGTACAAACACACACGCACACACATACCTCTCCAGGGTAGCTCATGGCAAACATTTCCAAAGGGCATTCATTTTCAAAGTAACAGTTTTGGCCGTTCTCTTGATTAAAAAACAGTCATCACTGCTCGGTAATTATGTTAAAATTGCACAGCCAGCATAGCCTACTATTACGTCAAATTTGTTATGAAGTATTGTGTAGCTCGCAATGATTGTATAACAATGACCACCTCACGCTGTTGAGTAGGCGGGCATGGGTGAATTAACCTGTTATTCTCACAATGACTTCATGAATAGTAGCCTTGTTTCAAACTCTGCATTTTTGGTAGGCATAAGAAATGGTTTAATACAGCCCGTTTGTTTCTTATTTTTTTTCTTTTTTCACAAACTAAATCCATACTAGGTACTCACTTTCATGTAGGATATTGTGAATAAGTTCACTAAGGGGCATGTGAATTATTGGCTTTGCCCTTTTAGTCTATATTAATGTTTGTACCTAACGAAATAAATACAGGATATTTTACACACAGCTACTATCCCTTCCTTTCCCCCCCCCCTCTCTCTCTTTCTCTCTCTCTCTCCTCGTCCCCCCCATCTTTCCTACAAACACACGTAAATCGGAATTAATGACGTAGACTTTTGATATGTTTCTTCAAACCTCAAATAATTATATTGTCCTTATAATTATATGGAGTTTGTGCTTTTCTTTCTTCAGGACCTGGAAAGACTGACCGGACAGATGGCTTTGCTGGGACATTCTACAACTAGTACAAGTAGCATTACTACTTTGGAGGATCAACATGAAGACGGAGGCACACCTGAAGCACTGCTGGTGAACAAATCAAGGTCAGGAAAAATACTAGAAAGAAAATACAGCCAGACAGACTACAAACAACGGAAGAATGCATACTACAAATACAAGTCCCTTCAGGAGTTTAAGTCAAAGAACATTCATGATTTGGCTGCACAAATTAAATACTACTAGTGATTCACTGTTCAGGACCATAAATTCAACACTGTCATTGTGAACAAATTTGAGGGCGTGGTATATGAACGCCTAAATGTTAAATCTAGATCAATTATTTTTATAGCAAAAGTGTGTAAGTGTTATACTAGTAACTGCTGTTGTGTGGTATGCCGTTACGATGAGTATAAAAGTAGTTTTGACCTTGTTGCATTATGCTCTTTGTGCGATGATAATTGTTCCTGGAAACTGTGCAATGTTCTGTGGAATGGAAATAAGTGCAGAGAGGACCAAAGTGATGACCAACAACACCAATGGCATCAACACGGACATCAAAGTCCAAGGCCAATCCCTCAACACTGTGCATAGCTTCAAATATTTAGGAGCCATTGTATTAGACAATGGGTCCCGACAGGAAGTCCTCTCCAGGATCGCACAAACAACTGCTGCCCTGGCGAGGTTAAAGCCAATTTGGAAAGACAGGACCATCAGCCTACATTCCAAGGTAAGACTGCTGCGCTCCCTTGTCATCTCCATCTTCCTATATGCTTGCGAAACATGGACCCTAACAGCAGATCTACAATGAAGAATACAACGCATGGAGATGAGGTGCTACAGAAGACTTCTGGCCATTTCCTATACCCAGCAAATCACCAACGACGAAGTCCGAAAGACCATCACACAAGCCATTGGACAACACGATGACCTGCTCAAAGTGGTGAAAAAACGGAAACTCCGATGGTATGGCCACATCGCCAGATCATCAGGTCTTGCAAATACCATCCTGCAAGGCACAGTGCAAGGAGGCAGAAGAAGAGGGAGACCGAAAAAGAGGTGGGAGGACAACATTCAAGAATGGACTGGTTTGACACTGAGCGAAACCATCAGGGTTGCCGATGATAGGGAAAGATGGAGTACGCTGGTTAAACAATCATCTGCGTTTACGTACCGTAGGTTATGAGGTTGTGTGTAAGACTTTCTGACGGGGTTGTGAGGTACCAAATTTTATGAGGTACATTTTCCCATGCTCCACAGTGCCCACCTTACAAACCACGTGCTGAGCTACCAAGTATATCGCCTATACATTTATCTCAACCACCTCACAAAACCGTTGGAGTGCGACCACCTACACACACACGCGCGGATGTTTGCATGTACACCACAACGATGCTAAAAATGTGCTTACCTCACAACGTAGGGTACGTGGGCATATGTGTGGTGCCCCTATGACCTTTGAGTTACGGGATAGGATAGGATAGTATTTGGGAATGCCAATGTGAATGGCGTCGGTGAGACAAATGATAGAGGGCTGAGTGTTCTAGAATTACGGGAAAGGATAGGATAGGATAGGATAGGATAGGATAGTTCCTATTTTTCACTGTGCTGTTCTTGAAATTCATTTTGGGGGTAGGAAACTCTGGTTAATTGAGAATATATGAGCATCAGAAGCCACATTATAGTCAATGCCATTGAAAGTCAAGGTCATTCCAAGGTCACTGGCTTTTTTGGCATAATGCATCTTTTGCTGTAATGTATTTGATCTTACATGAGTGTATTTAGAGCTGGAGGTCAAGGTCATCTCAAGATCAAGAGCATAGAAAGATCAAAGTTGGTATGACTTTGCGTTTTAATGCCACCGTTACATTTAGTTTTTCTCTGGGCATTCATTTTAATGTTAAATATTGCAAGTTCCATAAGGAGCATGTGCGTCATATGGGTTTTTGTCCTTCTAATTTTAAATTATTAATACTATTTGTAATTTATTTTTAAACTTATTATTATGATTATGATTATTATTATTATTATTATTATTATTATTATTATTATTATTATTATTATTATTATTATTATTATTTATTTATTTATTTTTATTTTTTTAAAATTAATTATTATTTTAATCCTGGCCGTTAACGAACTTTGAATCACGGGCTGTACAGGCTGTTATTGTCTAACATTCGAGTACATCGCGTATTATTATTATTATTATTATTATTATTATTATTATTATTATTATTATTATTATTATTATTATTATTATTTTACTCCTGGCCGTTAACGCACTTTGAATCACGGGCTGTACAGGCTGTTATTGTCTAACATTCGAGTACATCGCGTAAACCACGGAGCCAACTGCGTTCCTGGCATAATACAACTTTTGCTATAGTTTATTTGATCGTACATGAGTGTATTTGGAACAGGAGGTTAAGGTCATCTCAAGGTCAAGAGCATCGAAAGATCAAAGTCGGTATTTGCGTTTAATGTCTCATTTTCTTTTTCTTTTCTGTTGCTCATATTATGTTAAATATTGCAAGTTAAATAAGAAGCATGGAGTCATGGGGGCTTTACCCTTCTAGTTATAATGGTGTAATGTTTTGACGGTTTAACAGATTTTGGTTTTCTGTGGTCCTGATTCGGTTCCGCCTTGGTAGTCCGCTAGACCCTGTATTAGCTGTAAGCATTTTCTGTATAGTGCTCCTAGCAATGTTCCCGATTAAGCACAGTGGTGCATCAATTACGCACCAAATACGAAAACTGATGCAGAAAAGTTTGTTTGTGTGCGTCCACATTTTTTCCAAATCGCTGAAGTAGCAATCGTGATAAATGAGTTGTCGTCCTTTAAAATCGAAGGTGCGAGCAATGTGTACTACCAGTATGCATTTATATCGCTGCTGAAATGGTTTTCCTTCCCTGACAAACCAAATTGTGGAATCTCAAAATTTAGAAAAGGACTCGTACACCTTATTTAATTGTTTTGGATGGATTGTAATTGTTTTGTTGTTGATGATGATTAGAATGGTAAAGACAACAATACTGTTGCTGATGGTGATGATAAATCCAAATATTTGTTTTGTGACAACAAGTATGTTGCATAATGTACTTCTTAATTCTTGAGTAAGTTTAACTTTATATTGTGTATTGGGGAAATCAGTTTAACTTTTGATTGTATTTTTGACTCAAATGCATTGAAATGTATGTTGATGTTACTGTACTTACCCAAAAAACTTTTGTTTTGACTCACTCTCTCTCTCTCTCTCTCTCTCTCTCTCTCTCTCTCTCTCTCTCACCCCTTGGGGTCATGAGCAATCTTGCCACTGTAGATTGTTCTAACCTATAAAGGGAAAAGTGAAAGCCCCAGTTGAAAACCTGTCTTTCCTTTATAGGCATGACCGATTCACTGCGGCAACAGTAACCCCGTTGGAGTGCCGGGGGTTTCAGTATAAATAGTATCCCCACTTTCTGGAAATTTAGTGCTTTAAATTCCCACTGTCGCTGTCTTCCTCATTTGCTCTTTCCCATTCCTGCTCTGTCCTATCACTCTGCTATACTATCTTCTTCTTCGCTTGATCAATGACCTACCTTTTTTCTTGAAAACTCTTCCTGGACAAGACTCCTTGTTTGTGTATGGGGTCTGTTGGATCAGCTTGGGAGTATTGGACGCTTTCTGCCGGATGGTCACTAGGGCTTCCTATGATGTTATTATTTAGCAATATAGGCATTTTATATGTATGTGTTTTGTTGATAATTTATAATGATGTTTGTATTCTATTTTGTTTTTGTAACCGGGGGTTCGATTAGTTGGGATAAAGCCTCAGCCGTCCCCTGAGTGGGATGTCTTTATTGTAAAGTGACTGGCCGGTGGAGGGCATACAGTTTTCCCACTAGGGTTGTTTCAGCAGATCTTTTATGCGGATCGGGGGTTGTCCGGTCCTGATTTGGCTCGGAAGAGTCCGCTGGACCTAAAGCAACAATCAATCAATCAATCAATCTCTCTCTCTCTCTCATGAAGCAAAGTCTGTTTTTCAAAGAGCCTTGAACTTGCTTGATCTTAATATAAATGAAGCGATTGGAGTGTTTAATAATTTTGTCAAGCAGAAAGCTGAGTGTATGAAGAGGAGACTTATTGTTGGCGAGACGAGCAATTGTGCATGGTTTGATATTGAGTGTTCGGATGAAAGGAGAAATGTACGAAAATTACTTAGACAATTTAAAAAACATCCTACTTGTGAAAAGAGACAAAGCTACTGTAGAGCACGTAGGGAATATAAGAATGTTATATGTAGAAAAAAGAAGTTGTTTAATGATACTCAGTTCAATAAATTGATTTCATCGATAGGCAACCAGCAGGTGTTTTGGCAAGAAATTAGTAGGTTGTTTGGCAGACGAACTCAGCCAAAAAATGACATTACTATCGATGCATGGTATGAACATTTCAATGCTGTTTTAGATACGGATGATGAACATTTAGGTGGGGACCCAGACTTTGTTCAAAACTATGAAGAAGTTTTAGACAGACTAATTACAAGAGATGAAGTTTTACAAGCTATTTGGAAGTTAAAGCGTGGTAAATCTCCTGGACCAGACGGGCGTATTGGCGAATTTTTTAAATATGCTGGTAGCAGTGTTATAGATTTCTTAGTGAAATTATTTAATAAATTGTTTTTGACTCAAATGCATTGAAATGTATGTTGATGTTACTGTACTTGCCCAAACAACTTATGTTTTGACTCACATTCATATTCACTCACCCACCGCCACCCCTGCCCACTATCCCCCACCCCCACCCCATCCAAAAAGAAGAAAGTCTATATTTTTGCAAATCTGTGCGAAATGTGTCCTAAATTAGTCCAACTATGACATGTTAATAAAAATTGTGTCCATCGGTCCGTCTGTGTGTGCGTCGGTCCGTCTGTCTGTCCGCCATCTGTGCAAAACTTGCAAGTGGATTAATATCTAAGAACCTATTTCAACTATCACAACTAAACTTCTTAAAATGGTGTATACTTATGAGACCTTATAAAGGATCAGTGAATTAATGACTTCACCTCAAGATCAAGGTCACAGGGTCAACAATTATTAGTTGTTGTTTTTTTAATGACAATTGTTCACACAGTTTACTCTTTTTTTCTAGGTTATTAGTATTGAACTTATGATTCTTTGATGCATAATAGATATCAACGACCATGGACTATGAGATATATAAAGTCCAGACTTGTTAAATTTAGAGATGATAGAGTAATCTGGTATACATGTTCCCTTTTTGCTTTGATCTTGAAGGTCAAGGTAATTTTAGGCCTCGCAAAAACATACAAAATTAGGTCATTGTACAGTGGAATGGCTATTTATTTAACCCATAGTATGCAACAATATTGGGTTATTTGATCAGACATGCATGAAGTCACATGAAGGTCAAGGTCATCCCAAGGTCACCGTTGTTTTGGGCATAATACAACTTTTGCTGTAGTTTATTTGATTTGGAGCCGGTCATCTCAAAGTCGGGGTGTCGGATAGCGCAGTGGTTGGAGCACTCGCTACAAGTTAAGCACCCTCCAGTGCGGTTAGCACTTGGATGGGTGACCGCAAAACGTGAAGCGACAAATAACAACGCCCCCAGTTGACTCAACTGTGACTGAGTACCTACTCTCTTAAGGGTGGGGAAGGTAAAGCAGCGAGGGAGAGAGATGGGCATCACCTTCATTACGCTGGCCCAAGATAAGTGTGATCTCCAACATCACGCTCCCCTACGGCCACAAGGCTATGGGACTACCTTTAGCTTTTTACCTTTACCATCTCAAAGTCATGATAGAAAGATCAAAGTCGGTATTACCTTGAATTTTAATGCCACGTATCATTTTGTTTTTCTGGGCACTCATTTTCATGTTAGATATTGTGAGTTCTTAAAGGAACATGTGAGTCATATTTGGTTTGTCCTTCTAGTTAGATTTCTGCAAATCTGTGCGAAATAAATCTTAAATAGTCTAATAATAATAATGATATCCAAAGAAATATCGGTCTGTCCATCCCACAGGCGCTTGTACCTTGACTTGCGAATGCATATGCCTGTGACGTGTCTTTTGTGTGTCCAGATACAAGTCTGTGGTGCATCCCCTCTGTGCAAATACTGTAACCTAGTTGATTACGCTGAACCTATGTCTTTGTACTGTAACCTGGCTAATTACACGAAACCTATTTTTGACTCACATGTATAACAATGTGAGTCTATGAACCCAAAACTCAAGTGTCTCGATTTGTGCAAATTTGCGCGATATAGTCTGAAATAGTCAGTCCAAAAATGAAATCCAAACAAATGCTTGTCCGTCCGTCTGTCACTCCCGTTAGGGTGCCGGGAGTTTCAGTATAAATAGTATCCCCACTTTCTGGAAATTTAGTGCTTTAAATTCATACTGTCGCTGTCTTTCTCATTTGTTCTTTCTCATTCCTGCTCTGTTCTATCAATCTGCTATACTATCTTCTTCTTCGCTAGACCAGTCACCTACCCTTTTTCTTGAAAACTCTTCCGGGACAAGACTCCTTATTTGTGTGTGAGGTCTGTTGGATCAGCTTGGGAATATTGGACGCTTTCTGCCAGTTGGTCACTAGGGCTTGATATGATGTTATTATTTATCAATGTAGGCATTTTATATATATGTGTTTTGTTGATATTTTGTAATGATTGTATTCTATTTTGTTTTTGTAAATGGGGGTTCGATAAATTAGTGTATAGCCTCAACGTCCCCTGCGTGGGATGTCTTTATTATAAAGTGACTGGCTGGTGGAGTGCCTTCAGTTTTACCACTAGGGTTGTTTCAGCAGATCTTTTATGCGGATCAGGGGTTGTCTGGTCCTGATTTTGCTCGGAAGAGTCCGCTGGACCTAAAGCAATAATCATGTCATGTAATGTAATGTCTGTCTGTTTTATACCTGGTAGGTTGTATTTAGAGCTACGAGTGGTCGAAATGTATCAGTGATTGAATGACTTACAGTCAAGTTCACAGTGTCAACAATGTTAGTCAAATATGACAATTAATAGTACACTTTTTTGCTCTTGTTTTCATGTGTGAACACAAATGTAGTTTAAAGATTTGCAAATATATAACTGTATCTGAAAAAAAACACCATTTGAAATTATTTCCATATTGTTCTTGTTGCTTCTAGCATTTATTCATTGTTCAAAGTTACAGTACTTGACCTGTAAATTTTGATCGCCTGTTGATTTTGTTTCATCTGAATAAAAGAGGAAATGTATGTCAATTGTTTGATGATGTGTTTATACAGAAACAAAATAACACAAACCAGATCAATTGTATGACAGCGCAGACACTAACATGCTGACTCGGGCACTGAATACTTATGCTTGTTTGTTGTTTGTAATGTAATGGTGGTGGTGAATCAACATATGTTGTCATTCAAGCACGACAAACATATTAAAGTAAATCACAACCTTTTACTTTCAGAATTTTACTTTTACTGTATCCTGTATTCCCACAAACAATTTACATACTGTAAAACCTCCAATGTCTGTCTCTCCAGTATACCTCGCCTATTGTGTGACCTGTATTTATGACTGATAAGTTTACTTATAATATGAATTACACCTTTGTAATGGAGCGATCCTTTCCGACTGGTTTATAGAGTATAGGCTAAATTGAACAAACAAACAAAAACAACAAAATAAACAAAGGAAAAAAGATACTACAGATTCGTTTACAATTCGTTAATAAAAGTTTGAAATAGTTTGCTTTTGAATGAGTGGCATGTGTGCCTTGCCTCTCTGTTTCCTTTGTAATGTAATCCCTTTGATATAAAATTCTCTCTTGAAATAATTTACTTTTGATCTGAACAAGTGGTATGTGTGCTTTGTCTCTCTGTTTAAGTTATCATACCCTTCTATTATAAGATCACATTTGGAGTGCATTTTGCAAGATCACATATTGGAGGTTCCAATGTAATAGATTCAACTAAAGAACATTAACAACAATTTGATAATATGAAACAACCGCTATGCAACATTATGAACAAAAGTAAAACATTGACGCAAAATAACTAACCAACAGCAATAACAATCCTCACAGAACATTGTGTTAGAAGAGACTAATAATAATTAATCATATCAATCTGCGGGGGAAGAATGATGCTATGATATGTTCAGATAGGTAGAAAAATTAACGGTTTAAAAGTCACATCTGCTTGGTGTTTATTTTCAAATTACATGTACATACACTATATAATGCTGCTATGCTTATTTACCATTTATATATAATTTAATTACCAAAAAAACCCATCTTACATAATGAGTATTGCAACAGATAATTTTCATAATTGGAAACACTGTAACGTACTTGTGAGGTAGTTCCTGTTGACCTCATGAATATTCATGCAGTTATACCTCACAACATAAGCACAAGGCTCCCATTTTCAAAGTAACCGGTTTGGCCTCATTCTTGATGAAAAACATTCGTCACTGCTCGGCAATTATGTTAAAACTGCCCAAAGTCAGCATAACCTAATATTACGTGAAATATGCTATGTAGTGTATGTACCCCACAACGATGCTAAAAATGTGCCTACCACACAACGTTGGGTAGGTAGGCATGTGTGTGTGTGTGCGTGTGTGTGTGTGTGTGCATGTGTGCACGTTGGTGCGCGCGTATGCATGTATACATTACTGTATATGTATTTTTTGTGCGTGTGTTTGATGCGTAAGCATCTCTCAAACTCTCAAACGAACGGATGCAAGCATGCATACACATACACACACTCTCACACACACACACACACAAACACATTGACGCGCACGCACGCAAATGAGAATAAAAAATACAAAGTAGGCACCCAGACAGTTACTGGGTGTATTTGTAGAAAACCTTACACAAGTTTAACGAATTGTTCATTTTGTCTACGCCACGGCACAAGCTTTATCGCTAGTGAATGAAGTCAATTCAGGGTAAGGTCCACTGTGGCAATACGTCCCGCTAGGAAGGGA
>CM072520.1:22550198-22855198 GCA_036898135.1 Oncomelania hupensis
CACCATGTGGCTAGAGTGTGAATGTTTGCATAGTAGCTTGCTAGTGAGTCTTCATCATGTAGCAGTCCAACAAGTGCCATGTCATCTGCAAATGTGAACAGTGCTGAGATAGTGCTATTAAATCGTATTTCATCTGTGTATATTGAGAAAAGGGTAGGTGACAGAACGCAACTCTGTGGGGCTCCTACATTAACAATGATTTCATCAGAAATGCTGCCACCAGAACTTACTCGTTGAGGCCTATCTCGGAGAAAGCTATTCACAAACCGGACAATGTTGTTGTTGATGCCCAGATCAACCATGCGTTTTAATAAAACAAAAGGTTCCATGCAGTTAAAAGCACTGGAAAAATCAATCATCAGAATTCTAACATAGGTTTTAGACTTGTCCAGGTGCTTTGCTATCAGAAGAAGAAGCTTCAAGAAGAAGAGGAAGAAGATGAAGCTTCAAGAAGAAGAGGAAGAAGAAGAAGAAGAAGAAGACGAAGCTTCAAGAAGAAGAGGAAGAAGAATAAGACGAAGCTTCAAGAAGAAGAGGAAGAAGAAGAAGAAGAGGAAGAGGAAGAAGAAGAAGACGAAGCTTCAAGAAGAAGAAGAAGAAGAAGAAGAAGAAGAAGAAGAAAAAGAAGAAGGGAAGCGGTGACAGCAACGACAGCAACAAAAGCAACTGCAACCACAGCAGTTGCCACAACAGCAACCACAGCAGCAGCAACAGCGGCAGCAACCACCACAGCAACACCAGCAACCGCAACGACAGCAGCTGCCACATCAGCAGCAGTAGCAACAGCGGCAGCAACTGCCACAGCAACACCAGCAACCGCAACGACAGCAGCTGCCACTTCAGCAGCAGTAGCAACAGCAGCAGCAGCGGCAACAGCGGCGGCCGAGGAAGATTGAGGGTGGTGAAGGGGACGGTGAAGAGAGGAGAAAGCCTATGACAGATTGAGATAAGGACAAGGAGAAATCGAGAGGAACGAAGGAAAGATACATAGAAAGAGACAGAGGATTAAAAAAAACAAAAGAAAGACACAACGAATCCTAACCTCCGTGAGACCCTTGTGGGTAACTCTCTCTGTCGACAGTGACTGGAACTTTATGTGTGTGTTTTGTGAATGGTGTATAATTCACGGATTATCTCTACGAAGTAAGTGAGTACAAAACTACTTGTATGCTTTCCATATTATTGATTGAGTTGTATGTGCTTATGTAAACTTTGTTGATTCTTGTTTATTTTCTAGTAATAGAAGGGGGTGTGACAACAAAATAATTCTTGAGAGTTAGAAAGTGTGAGACGGGAGGACACGCAGATTATTCACGCATGCAGACTGTTCCACTCCGTTTGATGGTGGTGTTTTCTATCAGTAGTAGATTCAGTCCCAATGCGTGAATTCTCCTGATGAGTTAAGTTTCGGATTCGATTATCCATGCAACCTGTTCAATCAGCACACAAGTCACAGAGTCGACGTATGAAGTTTTCCACTTTTATTCAGCACACATCAACATCTGCATACAATCGCCTTTTCACTTTTACAACAACACAACACAACCACTCTCTCAAAACAGTGCGGCACATATATAGCCTCTCTCTTCTCCCGAACACCCTGGATCAATCCAGTATGACGCAATTCAACCAATCCTTCTAACTTCGTCATCACTGTCTTACGTCATACATCTTTCCTTCTGTCCAAGCATGTTCTCAAAATTTCTACACCTTCTCGCGAAGCTTCTATTGACAGTAAACAGGCAAATCTAGAGAATTCTCCAATAATATCGACCAACTAAAATTATCAACGTTATACAAAGCTTCCTCTAACCACAACGCAAACTCAAATCAAAGGTAAATAAATTCTATTATTGAATACTTTGCAAATCGAAACGATTAGATCTATCGTGCGCGTTTCAGACATGCTATCGTTCGCGTTTCAACGTAACATAACCCTACACTCAAGCAGAAATTTACCCAATTTCTTTCAACAACGTTGGAACGTAATGCACAAACAAAGTCCAGAATTAAAACTTATTTCAGACTGTCTGAACACTGTCAATGTTCACAGTTCATTCACACAGAGTCAATGTTTCTCATCTGCAAGTCTTTCTGGATACTGTCAATGTTCACAGTTTATCTACACAGTCAATGTTTTTCATCTTCAAGTCTGTCTAGATATTACCAATGTTCTTAGTTCATCCACACAGTCAATGTTCTTTACTCACACACTCTGCTGAGAAAGTCCGCACCAACATTGTCTGATCCTTTAATAGATTCTACTCGCATGTTAAAGTTCTGCAAGTACATAGCCCATCTCATGATGCGACTGTTCACAAACTTGGCAGAGTTCAAGTAGGTTAGCGGCTTGTGATCAGTCTGTAGCACGAACTTCACTCCTTGAAGGTACAGTTCGAACTTCCGGATTCCCCATATGATGGCAAGGCACTCTTTCTCCATGGTCGAGTAATTTTTCTCAGCCCTGGACAGTTTCTTGCTGGCGTAACAAACTGGAAATAGTTTCCCTTCGTGTTCTTGCATCAGTATGGCGCCGATGCCTTCGTCCGCTGCGTCTGTTCTTAAGACGAATTCCTTGGAAGTGTCAGGCAGTCGTAGCACCGGATCCTTCGAAAGGACGTCGCGCACAGTCTGGTATGCCTTCTCCTGAGACGGTCCCCACTGCACTTGGTTAGGACAGCCTTTCCGCACCAGGTCCTACAAAGGTGCTGTGATGGCTGAGTAGTTCGGTACGAACTCCCTATAATACCCAGCCAATCCCAGGAAAGACCGTACTTGCTTTTTCGTTTGGGAACGTGGAGCGCTCAGAATCTTGGTGACATTTTCAGCAGAAGCCCCTTTTGTCCTTCTTTCAGCGAATGGCCGATAAAGTCTACGTTGTCAGTCCCCAGAATGCACTTACTGGGTCTCACGGTCAAGTTGGCTTCTGTGAGACTGTGAAACAGCTCCCTCAAGGTCTGCAGATGCTCTTCCCAGGTGCGAGTGTTGACTAGAAGGTCGTCCCAGTAACACACGACGTTGTCCATCCCATTGAGCATCTTCCTCGTTCCTCTCTTCAGGGTAGCTCCGCTGTTCACCATACCAAAGGGCATCTTTAGGCACTCGTACGTCCCATCAGGAGTTATAAAAACAGTCTTTGGTATGTCCTGTTGACGCACGGGGACTTGCCAATAACCCTTGCTGAGTTCAATCTTTGAGAAGATTCTACTCCCCGATAATTGGCGGAAGAGGTCTGCTGCGGTAGGCATCGGCTCAGGGTCGAAGACTGTGATCTTATTAACTTTCCTGTAGTCGATGCATACCCTGTTGCTCCCGTCCTTCTTCTTCACGACCACGACAGGGGACGCGTAGGGGGAACTGGACTCCCTGATGATGCCCATCTTCAGCATCTCATCGATGTCTTTCTTCGCGGGCCTTGAAAGGGATCGGGAAGGGCTTGGATCGAACGGGAATATTTGAAGTGAGGTGGACTTCGTGTTCGACCAAAGTTGTAGAGCCAGGGACATCGCTGAAGTTGTGGGGAAACTCGCCCATAAGGTCCTTGAGCTCCATCTTTTGACCTTCCGTCAAGCTTGGTCCTAGCTTAACATCATCGATGCCTTCTTTGCTGTGGAAGTCTCCCAGTTCCAACAGTTCTTCGCTGTCAAAGCTGTCGTCGATCACAGCTGCTGTGGCTGCGTGCACAGTCGCTGGTAGCCTTTCCACGTCCAGTTTAAGGAGGTTGGCGTGGTATATCTTGGAATGCTGGCCGACCTTCACCTTGTAGTCGTTGATCCCCACCACGGTCTCCACTTCGTACGGGCCTTTCCACTGCATCAGCAACTTATTGTGCCAGGTTTAAACTTCCTGTTCACAGCCCTACGATCATAGTAGTGCTTTCCACAGTCCTGGGACTTCTTCAGGTTTTCTCTGGCTATCTCGAGAGTCTGCTCCAGCTTCTCCCGTAGCTCAAACACGCACTGGTAGCTATTCTTCACCTCTGGGGTCTCTACTTCTTTCGTCCACAGTTCGTTTAGGATGTGCATCGGCCCTCGGATGTTTTTGCGTACAACAGCTCGAAACGAGAAAAGCCGGTGGACTCCTGCGGTACTTCTCTGTAGGCGAAAAGTAATGGGTTGATGTAGCAATGCCATTGTCTGGGCTGCTCGCTGCATAGTTTCATCAGGGTGGACTTCAGCGTAGCATTGAACTTTTCGACAAGCCCATTGCACATCGGATGGTAAGGTGTCGTAGTCAAATGCCGGATACTAAGCAGTCTGTTGACCTCCTTCATACAGTCAGAGACGAACTGTGTCCCGAGGTCTGTCAGGATCTCTTCAGGCACTCCGAGTCTGCTGAACATGTCCACCAGCGCCTCTGCAACAGTCTCAGTGTCAATATTCTTCAGAGGCACTGCTTGTGGGTACCGAGTCGCATAGTCCACTAAAGTCAGTACCCACCGGTGACCTTCTTCACTCGGAGGTTTTATTTCGCCGATTAAATCTAAGGCCACCCTTTTGAAAGGTCGGTCGATCAAAGGCATCCTCTGCATAGGCACTTTCGGGACCCTTCCTCGAGGTATGGTCTTCTGGCAAATGTCACATGATCGGCAGAATCGGCTGACGTCTGCATGAAGTCCTGGCCAGTAGAATACCGCCTGGATTCTGTCTGACGTCTTCTTGATGCCTAAGTGACTTCCCATGATTGAGTCATGTGCTACTTCCATCACTTGGCGCCTTATGGATAACGGTACCAAGACTTGACGTAGTGGTTTACCTCCGTTGACCCTCGGGTGCTGGAAGATTCGGTACAGGATCTTGGCCTTCACCTCGAAATAGACCGTGCCACTGCCCTTGGTCACGTGGTCTTGGCGGTTCCTGTACTTGTTTAAAGTGCTATCAGCTTCCTGGAGCTGGATCAGCTTATCTCTGTCCACGATGGCAGCTTTAGAGTTGGCGACCTTC
This sequence comes from Oncomelania hupensis, assembly GCA_036898135.1. NCBI lineage: Eukaryota > Metazoa > Mollusca > Gastropoda > Littorinimorpha > Pomatiopsidae > Oncomelania > Oncomelania hupensis. Next base: position 22,555,142 of record CM072520.1, read on the forward strand.
AGTGGCGTAGACGTCTTGTCTCTCTTGGCCTGGGCCCTGGTAGTAACAGCACCGACGATCTCTGGTCGGCAGGGCTGAGCTGGAGTAGCCACATTGTCCCGTAGCAGCTCTGTAAGGTCTCCATCGGGAAATGGCAATGGATCCTCCTTCGCAACTTCGACACGTTGGGTTGAGGCAGGACTCCATTCTGAATCGGGGTCGTCGGGCCGTCTCGCGCCGTCGATGTTCCCGATCATCAAATCGTATAGCGGCTTCTTCAGGCAAACCGCTTCTACTTCGCCTATGTAGAAAGGGGTGCTGACATGAATCTTCGCAACTGACGCTCTCACACATTTGCTGTCGGCCATTAGTGTCCATTTAAAATCGCCAGTGAACTGTTCTTTAACGATTAGGTCTTCTTTGACGATGACCCCACTGCAGCCCAAGTCTCTTAGGACAGTCACTTCATGATTTCCGACGCGTCCCTTGGAAACAGGCATGTTCTGGACGGTCACAGCTGCGCTGGCGACGACGGGGATGGATTTTCCGTTGGCAAGGAGAAGTTGGCCATCGGTCATACACTCTTGCACGTCCGCAGGAGTAGCTGTGTGCTCGGTCTCACTCGGAAGAATGACGCTCCCGCCGCACACTTGATGGTCAGATCTACTGGTTTGCCGTTGATTGGAGAATCGCCTCTGCCGGTTGCCCGCCGCTGCATTGTCCGTACTGCTCCGCTGTCCGCTACTTTTTGTTTTGAGGACAGTTAGCCGCTCTGTGGTCTGTAGCGTTGCAGATAAAACAGCCTCTTGAATGCCCTTCCCTGGAAGGGGGCGTGAAATCCGTCTGTCTCTGGCTCGTCTGACTTCCCTGATCTGGTTCCCATGGTTTCCAGTCTTCTGAAAATGTTTCGTCGCGCTGGGTGGCCCCAGGGTCTTCCCATGAGCGATGAGATATCTTTCACCATCCTCAGTCACATCTTTAAGCGTCTGCAGCTTTTGTAATTCTAAGTGGGTCGCTAGGTCCTTGTGACAGGCATTGAGAAATTGTTCCTTCACGATCAGGTCATGGAGACTGTCGTAAGACTTCCTTTCGCCTGATAATTCCACCCACTTGTGTAGATATGATGACAGGCGCTCCACAAACTGCTTTGGCGTCTCGTCTGACTTAGGCCGGCATTCACGGAAGCGTTTACGGTAGCCCTTCTCTGTAAAGTTGTAGCACTGCAATAGGGCCTCTTTCAAGACGTCGTAGTCTTTAGCGTCATCGTTCGACAATCTGGTGTAGACGTTGAGTGCTTGCCCCGTCAGATGTGCACTTAGTAGAATCGCCCAATCTTGAGGTTGCCAGTTAGAGCTTTCGGCAAACCTTTCACATCTCGCCAAATAACTGTCGATCTGGTCCTTCCCGTCGACAAACGCTGGCAATTTTGGAGCTTTGTTGTCACTGATAACTTGTGGCGCGTTCTGCTGTTGCTGGATGCGCGCCAACTCTAGCTGGTACTGACGCTCGCCTTCAAGACGCTTCAGCTCGAACTCTCTTTCTTCTCAGCGTCGCTGGTCCTCTATTTCTCTTTCTTCACGACGTCGTTGCTCTTCTTTTTCTTGCCTCTACTGTTCAATTTCTAGACGCTTCTGTTCTAATTCTATTTCTTCTCGACGACGCTGTTCTTCTAATTCTAGACGCTGCAGTTCAATCTGAGACTTGACGTACTCCGTCAGCTGCTTGCCTTTTAGATTCAGTTCAAGTTTTTTCTGCCAGAAGTCAGCCATCTTGATGCTTTTCTGGAAAGTTCTTGACTGTTCTGTACCTTTCTCAAATGTTCTAGAACAGCACGCTTTCTGCAGTAGCGTTGATGCTTGTCACTAGTCGCCTTCGCTGACGCCCTTCTGTCCTCGTCGTATGCGACGCTGCACCACGCTGGTGTTGATGTACACGCTCCTGTGCTGAAGTAGACGCGACGTCCGCTCGCCGCTCTCTGTAACACTGGCGATGTAGCTCAGAGACTGTCCCTCGACGTAGTCTTGCGGCAGCCACGGAGTCCCGGTCTGTTGTTCGCTCACGAAGCAACTCTTCAGCGACTACACGCCCTTGCAGTCAACCCGAATCTATCGGTGATGTAGTCCCAGTATGTTGGCCCGTCCCGACGCAACTTGTTGGCGGCTACCCTCGATGACTGCCTCTCGTAACGTTGTCTCGCTTGTTGTAGCAGTTGAACCCTTGGTTATGACGTGGATCCCGGCTTTGCCCCCAAAAATGTTACACTCCGTTTGATGGTGGTGTTTTCTATCAGTAGTAGATTCAGTCCCAATGCGTGAATTCTCCTGATGAGTGTAAGTTTCGGATTCGATTATCCACGCAACCCGTTCAGCATACAAGTCACAGAGTCGACGTATGAAGTTTTCCACTTTTATTCAGCACACATCAAAATCTGCATACAATCGCCTTTTCACTTCTTCTTCTTCAGATTAATGTGCAAACCCCAATTTTGGGGAACAATACACATGTGTGGGACTCGACACAACCACTCTCTCAAAACAGTGCGGCACATATATAGCCTCTCTCTTCTCCCGAACACCCTGGATCAATCGAGTATGACGCAATTTAACCAATCCTTCTAACTTCGTCATCACTGTCTTATGTCATACATCTTTCCTTTCTGTCCAAGCATGTTCTCAAAATGTCTACACCTTCTCGCGAAGCTTCTATTGACAGTAAACAGGCAAATCTAGAGAATTCTCCAATAATATCGACCAACTAAAATTATCAACGTTATACAAAGCTTCCTTTAACCACAACGCAAACTCAAATCAAAGGTAAATAAACTCTATTATTGAATACTTTGCAAATCGAAACGATTAGATCTATCGTGCGCTTTTCAGATATGCTATCGTTTGCGTTTCAACGTAACACAGACACGCAGTACTTGATATAACCCCTTTCGTTACATGCATCCAAGGAAACCGGAAAACTCCCTACTTCGTTCAGAATCATGCATGTCGGAGTGCTAGTTTTTAAATTCAAAATCATTTTAAAAAGTTTTAGTTGCAATCTGTCACATATCTCCATTTTCCCATGCACCGTTATTTCACAATTATACAACAAAATTGGTTTAATACACTTATCAAAAATATATATTTGCGCATCGAGTGGCAAATTTAACTTTCTACACTTCCTTAGAGCATACATAGCGCGTTCAGCTGACTCTGTGCCTTCAAGTTTTAAAAAAATCGATTGTAATTAAAAAGTGTCCTCAAATACTTATATTCCCAAACAATCTCCATTATTTCATTCCTATATGTAAACACTGGTTATCGTCTAATTTACCACGGGAGAATATCATAATTTTGTCTTCAAAATGTTAATACAAAGTCCAAACTTTTCACAATAAATATCCAGCATATCTAGTACTCTTTGCATGTCATTTACTGTTTCCGACAAAATAACCATGTCATCAGCATATAACAACAACAAAAAATAAAATATTGCTCAACATCAGAAAAATTGAACTCATTTGCTAAATTCAGTGGTAACAATAAACATGTGCCAAAAATGACTTTAAATCATTCAAGAACAATGAGAATAAAATTTGGCGATAAATAAGGAGTAGTGTGCCCCTGCTGCAATGGCGGGTGTCTTTGTAACGAGGGGCAAGATTGTAACTTGAACTTGAACTTGAAAAGTCAATGATATAGGCCTACTGACCTTTACATAGATCCTAAAACTGCTAGACTTGCATGCGTGGCAATTAGCTAAGTCTAGTAGTGGCATCTTTGTTCGTATATATCCGGGCGGTCCTTCCAGAATACATCCAGCCTGCTTTTAAAGCAGTTGACAGTGGGGGCTGTTACAACTGTCTCTGGTAGGCTGTTCCATGTGCCGATGACTCTCTGTGAGAAGTAGTTGCTTCTTAGGTTCAGCCTGCAGTGCTGCGTAGTCAGCCTCAACGAGTGTCCTCTAGTTAATTTACTTTTAACAAATTCAAAGAGTGGTCTGTCAGTATCGTAGAAGCCGTGGACGTATTTAAAAACGTCAATCATGTCCCCTCTCAGTCGACGATGTTCAATGGAGGGCAAACAGGGGGCTCTAAGTCTCTCCCTGTAAGGTTTGTCTCTGATGCTGGGCACGAGCTTAGTAGCACGGCGTTGGACAGCCTCGATTTCGGCATATAGTGTTTTATGATGTGGCTGCCAAACTGAGTGACCGTACTCCAGAATGTGGCGGACCAAGCTCTTATACAGCCGCAGGAACAGATCCTCAGAGAGGAAGTCGAAAGTTCTCCTTATGATGCCAACAGTCTGATTAGCCTTTGCTGTGGCATTTCCGACGTGCTGCTTAAAGCTCAAGCTGTTGTCGATGAAGACTCCTAGGTCTCTCTCCACCTCGCTTCCCCATTCCGTGTTCCTCTCATAAAGTAGCTCGCATCAGACTTCCTGTTACCCAGTTTCAACACATGGCATTTTTCAGGGTGGAAACGTAGAAGCCAATTATCTGACCAGAGTTGAAGACTGTCAAGGTCATCTTGTAAAGCCTTCGTACCCTCCCCCGAGTCACTACGAGTGTAAATCTTAGTATCATCTGCATAAAGTCGTACTGAGCATGTGCAGGCTTCCGGCAGGTCATTAATGTACAGTAAGAAAAGTAGTGGACCACACACACTTCCCTGAGAGACTCCGCTGATTACGCTGCCCCACTGGGAGTGGGCCCCATTGATGATGACGCACTGAGATCTGCCACTAAGGAAGGCCCTGATCCACCCAAGAACCTTTCCTTTGAGGCCGTGTGCTGCGACCTTGGATAGGAGGCGCCTGTGGGGGACGGAATCAAAAGCTTTCATGAAGTCTGTGTAAATGATATCTACACTTCCTCCGGAGTCCAAAATCTCTGTCCAGGCATCCATGACATCGAGCAACTGTGTGATGCATGATCGACCTTTAACGAACCCGTGCTGTTCTCGGCTTATAAGGTTGTTCTCAAGGTGCTGAGTCATCCCCTCTCTGATGATGGACTCCTTTGTTTTGCATAGAATGCACGTCAAGCTAACTGGTCTATACTTCCCTGGAGATAGGCGACCTTGTTTGAAACTGTTCTCTATTAACCAGCTGGAATACGTCTGTACAAATGGTGGTAGTAATACAAAGGTTTTCCACAGAACAAATTACGTGTTTGTTGGAATACAGTGTCTGTTCGTTCCGCGTGTGGTTTGAACAAAGTGATACCTGTGAAACGGTCGAATAAATATGTTGTTGTGAACTCATGCTGGGCCAAACATAGACGAGAGAGAGAGTATTCAACTATGACTGTGCCTCTATAACAGAATGCCAAAGATTATGAACTTTTTTAGTGGACAGTCGATGGGAACAACAAGGGGGAGTGGAAGAGAGCCTAACTGACACAGAAGTATTGCTACGAGAAAAAAAAACCCATCGTCTACCTCTTCATGTAATAGTGAAAGTAGCCCGGCGATAAAACAAGACAGTAAGAGGGTGAATGTGCAGGAACTGTCAGAGTCTTTTGAAATGGAACGTGACTTGTCACAAGCGGCAGTCACAGTAGCAGCGCTGCAAGCAATAGAGAAAAAATTAAGTTTGTTGTCAACTGCAGAAGATGCACGTAATTTGGGAAACAAATTACAGGAACAGATCGAGAAGTTGGAGGGGAGGCTGTTTGACACGGGACAGAAAATAGAAAGTTTGCAATCGGAGTTGAAAGCAGTGAAAACGGAAAATAACCTGAAAGAAAGACTGGAAAAGGTAGAAAGTGCACAAAATGACAGTGAACAGTATGACAGACGATGAAATATTAGAGTTTTTAATGTTCAAGAGAAGCAGGGAGAAACAGCAGAAGAATGCAGTAAGAAAAGCTGCCAGATTTTTACTGATGTGCTGGGTGTGAAAACAGAGCCTAGCGATCTTGAAGCTGCCCATCGCGTATTTTAACACAGAAGGCAACGTGACCGAGTTGTGGCAGAGCGAAGAAAGTTGAAGGGAAAGGGGATTTCGATTGGGGAAGACTTGACTGCAGCAAACTACTATCTTGAACGAGCTGCTTACAAGCATTCCGCATCATTAGCTACCTGGACATCGAATGGAAACATTTTGGTTAAGCTTAAAAATGGAAAATCCATCAGAGTGAAATTTGGTGAAGATGTGGACACAGTGCTGGGAAATGAAATGAAGTAAAGTGAAGGAACAAAACTGCTGTAAAGGGAGTTGAAACTATAAAGACAATAACTTACGATTTTTGTTGGAACATATCATACAGATGGAGAAGATAGTGTTGATCAAGGAAAACAGACTGTGACACTGAGTCAAGTGTAAACTGCATGAAACTGTTAGCTGTGTTGCAAAGGAGACGGTGGGGTAAGAATTGTGTAAATGGGTCAAAATAAGCCTAAGAGTAATTGTCAGCTTAGTGAAGAAAAGAGGAGCGAGTTTGCAGAAGAACTAAATGACTTCTATTAGGTACTCCAAGCCCTTCATTAGCTCTTGTCCGGTCGGCAGTTTTGACTCAGTTTTCACTTCACTTTCAACACTTATTATTAATGTAAAATTGCATCAAAACGAACAGTGGCTGTATTCAAATAAAAATTGAAAGCTTTATCTTTACATCTGTGTTGTTTTTAATGCATGTTTATGCGAAAGATTCCGAGAAAACAGCTTTTGAATACGCCCCTATCCGAGCGCTGAATGGCGGTGCGGAAAAAGTTGTCAGCGTCGTTTGCTGAGAGGGGCCCGTTTCAAAGTCTAAGTGCTTTGCGATACTTCATTGGATGGCCTAAAAATAAGAACCAATGAAAAGTTCGGATACTTAGCTTCATTTACATATAGGTATTGTGGGGCTCTCGTGTATAAAAGTTTTGTTACGAGCCGAACAAAGTGGATAAAGCGGTTTTGATGTAAGTTTGATTTTAACTAGAAGTTTAAAACTTAGCAAGAAATAAAGAGCAGACTTTCCTTTATAAAACTAGGGTATTTATTAATTTGTGCATTACTGTATCGCGGAGCGCTTTGCCGTAGAAAAGCCTACCCAAACGGTGTTCGGGAATTCTTGCGGTCATGGCGTACTCGTAGGCCTGTTAAGCGACACGCGTGCTGAGCGTAGTAGCACACCAGTAGGCCTATAATTTGCCGGCGCGCACTGCGAATTTGATGATTTCCCAACTTTGAAGCACCAAAACGGCTGAACATTACATGGGAGAGGCCTGAAGAAAATTGGGCTTGGAGTATAACATATGAAGGGGTTACCTGTCAAAAATCAGCTTCCTGGTATCAATATTGGCTTCACTTTGAGAATCCAAAGTTGTCAATTTCTTCAATTCCAAAACGTTGCCAAAAAAACACCAACATTCGGCATTTTCAAACATTAATAACTTTTTACCTATTTGTCCTATGGGGAAAAAAAATATACCACTGTGTTCAGAATGAAAAGCTCTTTAAATCTATGTCAGTTTTGTGATGAGGAAATCATTTTTTTAAAATGGCTTTTGACTACCTACTTCTATTGCCGCTTTGAGCGTAGCGATGTAGCAGACGACTTGCTAAATATAATATCCGATCTGCAAGGGAGGGTGGAGGAAGTAGCGGGAGATAACCTAGGCATCTTGGACTGTGAGATTCAGGCGGCCGAGGTTGAGTCCCTTTTTCGTAAGGATAACCCCCGCAAAGCTTTTGGCCCGGACAACGTCTGTGGTAAATTGTTAAAATTTTGTGCTTCCCAGCTGTGTGAGGTTTTTAGCAAGTTGTTCACTTGGTCTTTAAAAACCTCTGTTGTTCCATCTGTGTGGAAAAATTCAACTATATGTCCCGTTCCCAAGTCCAGGAGCCCATCAGAACTAAATGATTATAGACCAGTAGCCCTCACTAGTATAGTGATGAAGTGTTTTGAACGCATTGTGTTGAAGTTTCTCCTCCGTAGTACACACACGTCCCTTGACCCACTTCAGTTTGCATACAAGCACAATAGATCAACCGATGACGCAACACTCACTCTCCTCAACAATGCCTACGTCCACCTTGAACAACCTGGTTCTTTTGTTAGGATTTTATTCATAGACTTCTCTTCCGCTTTTAACACCATACAACCCCACCTCATGGCTCGCAATTTTCTGGCTCTGAATGTCAGCCCGAGACTGGTTCTTTGGATTGTCAACTTTCTTGTCAACCGCTCACAGTCTGTCCGCTTTCAACACTGTCTTTCTTCCTCCCGTTTCACCTCCACTGGCTCTCCCCAAGGCACTGTTCTCTCCCCTGTTCTCTTCACACTCTACACAAACGACTGCTCTTGCTCCATCGACACCCCTTTCATCAAATACTCTGACGACACCGCTCTACAAAATCTCTCAAATTCTCACTCCGTCTATGTAGAAGAAGTCTCTAAGTTCACCGCGTGGTGCACTGATAACTATCTCAACCTGAATGTAAAGAAGACAAAAGAACTGATAATAGATTTCAGAAGAAACCCTGTTGCCATACCAGACTTGGAGATAGGGGGAGAAAGGGTGGAAAGAGTCAATGAGTTCAAATACTTAGGCACCATTGTAGACAGTAAACTCAATTTTAATTCCAACACAACAAGCATACACAAGAAATGTCAATCCAGAATATATTGCCTTCAGAAGCTTCGCTCCCTCAATGTCAGTCGTCCTGTGTTAACCAACTTTTACAGATGTTTTGTTGAGTCTGTTGTGACCTTTGGCTTCCTGTGTTGGTATGGAGGGTTGAGTGAGAAACACAAGAATGTATTGAACAGGATTGTACACGTCTGTGCGAAAGTGACGGGTGAAAGGCAGGATGAATTGTGTGTGTTGTACGAACGTCAGGCTGAGCGAAAGGCATATCAGATTGCGAGTGACTCGAGCCATGTTCTGGCTACACACTATGAACTCATGCCGTCAGGGCGCAGACATCGAATGCCAAAACTGTCCACAGTGAGAGCAAGAAAGAGTTTTGTGCCCAATTCCATTCATGTTATGAATATGTCGCGAGCAAAATTGTAGGAATGAGTGGTTAAGATCTATGTACAATTGTGTTTATTGTGAGATTTTTTTTTTTTTTTTTTATGCAATGTTGAAGTGATATTTGGATTGTATCCTAGTTAATAATGTTTGCTCCTAGTTGGATTCGCTCAGCAGCCGTCGAGCTGTCAACATCGTGCTCGCAACAGTGAACAGTATTATGACTGTGTAAAACTAATTGAGTTGGCACAGGCTCAAATTTTATAATGCTATAGAACATCTGTGGTAGGCCTAAGAAGTTGGAAATGTGCATTTTTTGTGAAAGTAAGTAAGAAGAACAATGAAATATGTGCTAGAATCCTAAATATGTGTTGAATCCTAAATATGTGCTGGAATTCTAAAACAAAGGAAAGATTACATTGACTCTAGGCCGGAATGCAGGTTGAAGAAAAGAGTGAAGAAGAAATTGTCAACAGAGGTAAACGAAAAATTTTGTCATCATCGTCGTCGGGGTGCAGTGAAGTTAGCCCTTGTGTTGTGCAAGATAGAAAAAGACTGTTTCACCAGATCTCTGATTCCACTAACTCTGACAGTGAAGTTTCGGTCTGTGAGAGCGTCAGCATGGGAGAACCGAGCCTAAAAGACTTGATGGAGATGATCGACAACCGGTTAAAAACAGTGGCATCGGTCTCGGACATCGAAAAGTTAGGAAGTCGAATGGAGGACAAGTTAGAGAAGCTGGAAAGTAGGCTGTTCGATATGGCACAGGCGTCTGACGCCATGCGGGATGAAATTAAGACACTCAAAGCTGAAAACGCGAGCCTGCGAGAGAGGGTGGCGAGGGTGGAGGGCAACTTGAATGATCAAGAACAATATGATAGGCGATGGAATGTGCGCGTATTCAATTTGCCCGAGCCCTCCGATCGCGACGACGATGTTGCTTCCCGTTGTTGCAAACTCTTCACCGATACGCTGGGGGTGAAGGTGCAGCCAGAGGACGTGGAGGCGGCGCACCGAGTGGGTAGGGGTGGAGTGTCTGTCTCCGGGTCCCCGCGACGACCTAGACCCATTATTGTACGTTTTGCCAAGAGAGGTTTGAGAGACCAGGTGATAGCGGCACGAAAGAAATTAAAGGGTAAAGGGGTCTCAATAGGCGAGGATCTTACGGCCGCCAATTATCGCATGGAACGACAGGCCTATAAGCACTCGGCCACGATGGCCACATGGACAAGCAATGGCAAAGTCTTTGCCAAATTGAAAAACAGTGTTACCCTGCGAATCAGGTTTTTTTGAAGACGTTGATGCTGTGCTTAACAAAGCCATGAGTGGTGAAATACTGAAAGACAAGGATGATGAATAATGATTGTGCTACAGTCGTACCCGCTGTGTTAAATAACCTGCATAGACTATTTAAATGTAGAATGTAGAACAACTAACACATCGGACCCTTCGACATGGTGGTAGTATGGCTTTAGCTAGAGGAGTTTACAAGTATATACTACTGACTGAACTTTCTCTCGTTTAAATTAATTTACTTTTTCTGTGCGTTGGTGGGTCTCGATTGTCATTCACATAAAATGTCGATTTAAGATAATGTGAGACACAAGGTTGAAGTGGAATATAATACAATGCTGTGTTTGTGTTTTTGTGTGGTGAGGGGTGTAGTAGGGAAGCAGCTAGTTGACACGGGTGAACGGGAGAAAATGACGAAATGACTCAGCAGGCGCCTGTTGTTTATGTTTTGCTTGCGGTCACAGCCAAGGTGGCAGTGACAGCCTAACGCTATGTTGCTATAATTATAGGCCTAGTCGGCCAGCAGCAGGTTAGCTGCTTTTCTTGTGCTTGTTAATTTTTGTTTTCTTTTTGGTCAGTTCTTTTCTTTCTCATCTCTGATTGTTTTGTCACACAATGAAGTAGTCTACGTGATTTGATATGTATACCACAGTTGTTATAGTAATACGTTGAATTTACTTAGAGCAACACAGTTTACTCTTCACTTGTTATCTTGCTTGCTTTCCCTGTCCGTGTCCCTTTTTTCTACATCAAAGTTTTCTTTGTTGTTGGGATGATACTATAATCATTAATATTTCGTTGTGTTTTATTCGGAGCAAGGGGCGGAGTTGTTGGATCTTTTATGATTGTTTTACTTTTCAAATATTTCTGGTACAGCAATAGATGGTTGTTTTTGTTGTTGTTTTTTTTTTTTTAAGAAAAGAAAGACAGTTGCATGCATGTATGTATGTTTGTGTTGGCTGATCGGAGTTTACATATTATGTATGCTATTGCTGATGTAGAAAGGGAGAGAGAACACATTTGACGCATCAGGCGAAGATTTCACGTGCCGGTAGGCGTTCTCTCTCCATTTCTGCGCACAGGCAACTGCCTGTGTATTAAAATGGTTTCAAATAAGCGGATTTTGCATGTGATATAAAACATAACAATGTTCAGTCTACAGAGCAAATAAGCACAACCTTTGTAGCTCGCCTTGCTTAGTTCTATGTATTTACCATGTACTTAGACAATAATTATTATTATTGTTATTTTGAGTGTGTAATAGCTAGTACTGTGTACAATGGTTCATTCATCAGTTTCATACAATCCTCTGTTTTTATTATTTTTGTTTAGCTACTTTATTCTCGTTCTCTTCTTTTTGTGTAAAGAAATGTTAGTCGCAAATGTCAATGTATGTCAATTGTCATAGTATCCTTACTGCTTTATCTCCTTAATCGTGTGTTGAATTTTATGTGTAAACAACAGGCACTGCGAGTATTATAACTATTTGTTATTGTTTCTGTGTCCTTGTTGGCCTTTATAACTTGTTTTATAACCTATAGAACCTTCGTCCATCAATTTTTTCGCATCTCTGGCATACTAGCTAATGTTATGGCTTATACAGCACCTATATTAATTCCACGCACGCACGCACGCATGCACACACATACATTCCATACACGCCCTTGTACACACACACACACACACACGCACGCAGTCACGCGTAAGGTCATATGTACACAGACAGGCTTATGCATGCATGGTTGCTGTTTTTCTCTTGATTTTTAGTCTATGAACTTGTAGATTTGTTTGAAGGTATAATACCAGTCACATGCTACCGAGAGGAGCCAAAGGGTGTCTGCTTTGTGTGTGCTTTTTGTTTGTTCCGTTACTGTTGCCATGGCTTTGCTTTTGACCTCCATGCTTATATGTTTTGCTATAGTTACAACTAAGAACTGTCTAGGCATGCAGGTAACGTCGTCTTCTTTTGCGTTATATGTTGGATTGATGTTCTTTTATTGTTTGGTTATGTAACAGCCTGTGCGCTCAGTTGAGTATTTTAATTTTTTTTCCCTTTTAATCATCCTAAATGTTCCTGTTGCTGCTGAGGAGTTTTACTCCTGTTGGTGAGGATTACCTGTTGCTAAACATAACCTGTGCATGTTTTATTTGCTTGTTTGCTTGCCTTGGGTTGTTGTGGTGCTTGCTGTATTGTGAATTTACGTGGAAATGGTACAATGAATAATATTGGAAACGAAATTAAGGTTGCTTCAGTAAACTGTAGGGGTTTAGGTAATCCGGGTAAAAGAAGAGATGTGTTGCATTATCTACGACAAAAAGATTTTTCAATTTATTTTTTACAAGATACTCACTTTGACTCCAAATTAGAGGCTTATATCACAGCAGAATGGGGTTATAAAGCTGTTTATGCCTCTTATTCAACAAACTCTCGTGGCGTTGCTATTCTCTTTAATAATAATTTTGAGTTTGAAGTGAAAAAAGTAGGTAGAGATACAGAAGGCAACTTTTTAATCGTTCATATCAAGACTATGGACACGGACATTGCTTTAGTCAATGTGTATGGTCCAAACATAGACAGTCCCGAATTTTATTGTCTTCTTGAAAATTACATTAGAGAATCCGATATTGAAAATGTCATTATAGGAGGAGACTGGAATCTGGTGATGGATTTTGAGATGGATTATGATAACTACAAACATACAAATAACATTAAAGCACAAGAGCAAGTTCTGGAAATGCAAGATAATCTTTCCTTGGTAGATATATGGAGAGAATTACACCCGGACCTTAGAAGATACACTTGGCATAGATCCTCTCCTATTCAACGATCAAGGCTAGACTTCTTTTTGATATCAGATTTCTTATCCTCATACGTGACACACGCTGATATTTTGCCAGGCTACAAAACTGACCACTCAATAATAACTCTAACGTTAACTTTCTCACAGACCCCAACGAAGAACACGTTCTGGAAATTCAATTCGTCACATTTAAAAGATAAAGCCTATGCTGATGCTGTCAATGAAATTATTAACTCAGTTCTTGACGATTATGCTGTCTCGCCTTATAGTAGAGAAGAATTGCATAAAATGCCAACTGGCGACATTCAGCTAATTATATCTGACCAATTGTTTCTAGATGTTCTCCTGATGAAGATCAGACAACGGACAATATCTTTCTCTGTGTTCAAGAAAAAACAGAATACGGCGGTAGAGAAAGAACTAGACAAACGCATAGGTATATTAGAACAAAAAGAAAATAAAACAGAAGAGGAGGAAAATGAGTTAACTGAAGCGAAAGAAGAGTTAGAGAAACATAGAGAGAAAATAATGCAGGGAGTTCTTATTAGGTCTAGGGCAAGGTGGGTAGCGGAAGGAGAAAAAGTTAGTAAGTATTTTTGTGCCTTAGAAAAGCGTAATTATGTTAGTAAGTGTATGAAAAAATTTAAAAAAGATGATGGGTCGGAGATTATAGACTAGTGAAATTGTAAAGGAAGTAAAAAATTTCTACACTAAACTATATGAAGAAAAACCGGTTACAGACGGGCGTATTGAAGATTATGTGGACAATCTAAAATCATTAACAGAACAAGAGAGTAATGAGTTAGAAGGAGAAATAACTTTAACAGAGGCAAGTTTTGCATTACGTAATATGAAAAATAATAAAAGTCCAGGTACGGACGGCTTCACAGCTGAGTTTTTTAAATTCTTCTGGTTGCGGTTGGGTCCCTTTGTCGTGCGGTCGCTTAACGATGGTTTTAAAAAGGGCGTTTTATCTACAACACAAAGGGAGGGAATAATAATTTGTATTCCAAAAGGGGACAAAGATAAAGAAAATATAAGAAATTGGAGACCTATCTCATTATTAAATATAGTCTATAAAATAGGCTCTTCGTGTATTGCCAACAGAATTAAAAAAGTGTTACCTTCTTTGATAAATGAAGATCAGACTGGTTTTATTCGGGGTCGTTCTCTCGGGGACAATGTTAGGCTTATCTATGATGCAATTAGTCACCTCAATGAAGAAAAATTGCCGGGGCTACTTGTATGTTTGGATTTTGAAAAGGCCTTTGATTCTGTTAACTGGAATTACATGCATAAGGTACTTAAAAACGTTTGGTTTTGGAAATGATATTTGTAGATGGATAAAAACTTTGTATTGTGAAATTAAGACAACGATTTCAATAAATGGGCAAACCTCTGATTGGTTTAATATACAACGCGGCTGTCGTCAGGGGGACCCTATCTCACCTTACATTTTTGTGTTGTGTGTGGAAATCTTAGCAAATATGATTAGACAAAACGACAGAATAGAAGGTATCACAATTAATAATGTAGAACATAAAATTTCACAGTATGCGGATGATACTGAACTGTTGCTTAACGGTAAATGTAATTCATTAGAAGAAGCTATGTGTACAATTGAAGTATTCAGTAACTTGTCAGGTCTATATTTAAATGCAAATAAAACTAACGTGATATGGTTGGGTTGTAAGCGTAACTCCGCAATCAGGTTCATGCAACATTTAAACATGAAATGGAACCCAGACAAGTTTAAAATCTTAGGTATATGGTTTACAAATGATTTAAAGGACTGTGTTCTTATCAACATTAAGGAGAAATTGATAGAAATGAAAACATTATATCGAGCCTGGCTTAAACGACAAATAACCCCCTTAGGTAGAGTTGCAGTACTAAAATCGCTTATTCTATCTAAGCTTGTTCATTTATGGATGCTACTTCCTAATCCCCCGGATAACATAATTGAGCTAATTCAAAAGAATGTATTTCAATTCGTGTGGAAGAAAAAAAGAGATCGGATTAGCAGAAAGAGTGCGACTAGAAACATAGCAGAAGGAGGTTTAGGAATACCAGATATCAAAGAATACATTAAAGCATTAAAAATCTCATGGATCAGAAAACTCAAGAACGGTAATCCAAAATGGAAAAGTATTTTATTATTAAAGTACAATTATTTACACAATATTGAAAACTTAGGATCCCAAGTGCCGAACAAAAAATATAATGCGTTTTGGACAGATGTATTTGTGGCTTATAACGAGTTGGATAATAACATAACAATAGAAAGATCAGAAGAACTTCTATCAGAACGGCTGTTTTATAATAAGCATATCACAGTCGCCCAAAAACCTTTTCTACATAAGAATTGGCTAGAAAATGGTGTGTTTTGTATTGGTCATTTGATTGATGAAAACGGTACATTTTTGTCGTACAATGATTTTGTACAAGAATACCAAATTCGCACTGATTTTCTTACGTTTACAGGATGTGTGCAAGCTGTCAAAAAGTATGTGCATTTGTGTAACATTGACATTCTCAATGACAGGTTTTTTGATCTTAGTAAAACATGGAAAACAATTATGTCAGTTTCCAAGGGAGCACGAGTATATTACAATATCCTAATGAGTAATAAAACAAAGCCTAATTGTTGTATAAAGTGGCAAGAAAAATATGACGTAGACATGCAATGGAAACACATATGTAAGAAAATTCAGCATATTCGTAATATCAAACTAAAGTGGTTTCAACTTCGCAGTGTGCATAGAATTATTGCCACAAATATTACTCTGTCGAGTATGGGTGTTGCTATGAATAACTTGTGCTCCTTTTGTGAACTGCACCGTGAAAACATACAGCATTTGTTTTGGAACTGTGTGTATGTTCGTAATTTTTGGACTCAACTAGAGACGCTGTTAAACGACAAATGTTTAGTCGCTGTAAATTTGCAACTTAATGAACATATTGTACTGTTTGGTGTTAGTGATAACTTTAGACCAGATAATATTTTTGATTTTATCATTCTTACAGCAAAATTTTTTATATATCGATGTAAGTTTGACAAAGTAATGCCGATATTGCCGAATTTTATTACATATTTGAAATCTCAATATGAAGTAGAAAAATATTCTTCATATATATTAATGACAAATAACAAGTTTTCTATGGAGTGGCATCCTTATCAACCAATCTTATCACAAGATATTTAAGTTGAAAAAGGTTACTGCTTTACTATATTTCCTTACTTTAGTGCTGTCACACTGTAGCACTCACTACAACTCGGCGCAAGCTCAAAAGAATGGCAAAGGTCTTCAGGTTGACCCTTCACTACCAAAATAATTGCCCCCTCCCACCTTTTCCCTCCTCTCTCTGTCTCTCTCTCCCTCTCTCTCTCTCTCTCTATCTCTCCCTCTCTTTCTCTCTTGTCTCTGCCCCTTACTTATCTTCCCCTGCCTTACTCCTATATGGTTTATTGAGATATGTTGTAATGTTTGTATGCGTATATATAAATATAAAAAATGCCAATGTTTAAAGAAATATATATTGTGGCACAATGTTTTGCAATTGGTAATTGCTTCGCATGTTTACGTGTAATGAAATTTATGCTTTTTGGCATTAAAAACAAGGAAAAAAAATGTTTGCTCCTAGATACTGTGGGGGTGTGCGTGAGTGAATGTGTGGGTGTGTGTGAAGGATGAGAAGGTATTTTGGAATTAACGTTGTAATAATATGCAGTGAGAAAGGCAATATCTAGTCTATGTATCTTAGAAAAATAACATGTTTAATGTTGTAATAATATGCAGTGAGAAAGGCAATATCTAGTCTATGTATCTTAGAAAAATGACATGTTTAATGTTGGAATAAATGTGACAGTAAGTGTGCTGTGCGAAAGGCAATATTTAGTCTATGTATCTTACAGAAATGACATGTTGAATGTTGGAATAAATGTGATAGTAAGTGTGTGCTGTGCGAGAACTTGAAAGTAATGACCAGTCTATGTACCGTATAAGGAGTAAGGAAATGAATATGATGTGTTATATAATTATGTATGCATAATGTGCTAAAACGTTTCTTAGTTCTTTCCCATGTACTCTAAAATTTTATGTCGGATTGTATTGTAGACCATGTATTGAATTTCTCAGCTTGAGATCAATAAAGTTATATTGTATTGTATTGTATTGTATTGTATTGTATTGTATTGTATTGTGTTGTGTAAACGCTTTCATTGGAACAGCACAATGTTGACCATGTGTAAAATCTTATATTAAACTAAGGAACACACCTATGGTGAATTCCAGATGATAAACATCTATCTTGTGTAGGTCATGAATACAGGCACAGCTTACTTGCACTTTATAACTATCCATAGATGCTAACTAACGAAACTACTTTAATACACTAATAGAAAATAAAAGAGACATTTCTCAACTTTTGCATGCACTAAATTCTTTTATTAAAGGCTTATCTTCAAATCATCTTGAAATTCCTTCCACTTTATCTGTTAATGACTTCAACAACCATTTCCTTTCAGTCGCTATTTCTGTTCGGAAATCGGATTCCTCGAAATGTACACAGTACTCTTGCTCTGATTGTCTTACACAATTTCGTAAGAAAAGAACAAAAAACTCTTTACCCTTTGAAATACCACTCATTACTAAATACATATCAACACTTAAAAATAAAACATCGGCAGGTTCAGATGAAATTAGTAATAAGATCTTGAAAATTTATGTGCCTTATATTATTAATTCCCTTACATACATCTTCAATTTATGCATTGTAAAAAATATATTTCCGACTGCATGGAAACAAGCTAAGGTTATTCCCCTTCCTACATCAAAAGTCAGTTCTGATCTTAATCACTATCGGCCAATAATTATCTCTGCTGTCTACACTTTCAAAGATTCTGGAACGACATATTCACACTCATCTTACAAAATACATGGATGATCTTGGCCTTTTTCATTATCTACAATCTGGTTTCCGTAGCCACCATTCTTGTGCTACTGCCCTGGCACTCTTAACTGACAAAAGGCTCTCTGCAATGAATAAATCTACTTTGTCAGGAGTTGTTTTTCTTGATCTTTCCTAAGCTTTTGATCTCGTCAATCACCACATACTGCTTCAAAAACTTGAACTGTACCTCAATGGCTCAGTTGCGTTAAATTTGTTTCGTTCCTATATTTATGAACGTACGCAATTTGTACATATTCATGGAATAAATTCCTCTGTAGGCCATATAATGCATGGGGTTCCTCAAGGATGTGTTCTATATCCTATTTTATTTTGTATTTATATTAATGATTTATCGTTACATTTCTCAGATAATTCTGTTGAATGCCATGTTAGCTGATGACACGACATTGCACAATCAGGGGAGGAACATAGTTGAAATTCAGCAATCTGTACAAGGTGCTCTTAACAATGTTGCTGATTGGTGCAAGTTAAATCATATGTCACTGAATCCAGCTAAATCAAAAGCAATGTTAATAACAACTAGACAAAAGCATCAGCGGGCTCCGCTTTCTCTTGATTTAGTCGTGAATGGAATAAGTCATAAACTTTTAGGCGTCCTCATAGACAACAAACTCAGTTGGCATTCACATATTGAAAATCTTTGTAAAACTCTCTCAACAAAATTAGTTATGTTGTCTAAGCTTCAATCTATCATAACTGCAGATGCTAAAAAGCTTTTTTATAATGCTTATATCAAACCTCAAATTGATTATGCATCAACAATATGGGACGGCTGCAGTGATGCCTTGTTTAAAAAGATTAATTCTATTCACTGCAGAGCTGCAAAATTATTTATCTCCAACACTTTCATCAAAACTGATTCAAAATTAAAACTAGCTGGTATGCTTTCCCTTAACAAACACCTTAATTACAATAAAGCCGTCTTAATCTACACAATACTAAACAATAGAGCTCTTGATTATTTAAAAGCACTTTTTAGCAAACCTTCATCTCGTTAGTCACCTTTCAGACATAATTTAACCTTGCCACAGCCACGCTTAGACATATTTAAAACAGCTCTGTCATATTCTGGTCCAAGTATATGGAATTCTCTCCCACAAGAGATCAAGGAAAGTAAATCATTATCATTGTTTAAAATTAGACTCCACAAATTTAAATTTTCCCTTGCTCCTAATATTTAAGATGATTGTATACATTTTGTTCTTTCCTATCTTGCGACAGTTTAATTTGTTCATGTGTGAATTAGCTTGTGTATGTGTGTGGTTGTGGTGGAGGGGGTGGGGAGAGTAAGAGTAGGAAATGGGTATTGGAGGGAGGTGGGGAGAGGGAGTATGTGTATTTCGGTACATTAATTTTGTTAGCAATTTTTTTTAAATTCTTACCATTGTTAAGGTTTGTGTTATTTTGTTTGTTCTGAATTTTAATTTTTTATTTTTTTTAATTTTATTTTATAATTTTATCAAGGACTAGCTGTAAGACAGGTCCTTAGGACATAATGCTATTATCCTATTAAAGGTTTGGATTTCGACTTCTCTCTCTCTCTCTCTCTCTCTCTCTCTCTCTCTCCTCTCAGCCTCTCCCACCTACCCTTTGGCTGACTGCCTGGATCGTAGGCTTAGAGCGAATGTAAATTGTTCAATGTTGTCTTTGTGATTTAATATGTCTTTGGTCTTTGGCAATCATTGCAAATAGTTGTTTCTACTTTGCATTTAAGGGAGAAAAATAAATTACTTTAATTATTTTTTATTGATTGACATGTTGATGTTTAAAATGAGAGTGAGGAATTTTGATTGTTATAAATAATTTTTTTTTTAGGAATAATGAACTGATGTTTTTGAAATATGTAATGTACTTATGAGTGCAACTATGTTGAAACCAGTTTTTTGAACAGCGTATTCTCTATATATTCTCTCTTGCTTTTCCAAATACTCTTAGTGAACTGTAGCCAATGCACAGAAAAGAGGTGACGTGTTCTATTATCTTAGGAAAAAATCGTATTCTGTATATTTGTTACAAGACACTCATTTTGACCCAAAGTTAGAAAATTACATTTGTGCGGAATGGGGGTATAAAGCTTTTATTTGCATCAAAGACAACAAATTCCAGGGGTGTAGCTTTTCTTTTTAATAATTTTGAGTTTGAAGTACAGAGAGTGTAAGTGGAAATTGTATTTGTGTTTATATAAGATCTATGGAACGGGACTTGTTGATAGTTAGCGTATATGGTCCAAACGATGATGATCTTAATTTTTTCCTGAGATAGAAAGCTATATACAGGAAATAGGAGTATAAAATATTATTTTGGGGGGTGATTGGAATTTGGTGATGGACTTTTCGCTTGACTATGATAATTATTTGTACTGTAATAATGAAAAGGCCCCTGATCAGGTATTACAAATGACAGAAAACTTAGAACTACTAGATATTTGGATGGAGCTGAATTAAGAAAGTAGACGGTTTACATGGTGTAGAGATTCCCCGTTACAACAGAGTAGGTTAGACTTTTTTTGTTGACCGACTCCCTGGCTACGTAAGTTACTGATGCAGATATAATCCAAGGGTACAGAATTGACCATTCCATCATGACATTAACTCTTCAGTTTAGCCCCCCACAAAAACGAAATCTCTTTTGGAAATTTAATTCTTCTCTTCTTAAAGATAAAATGTTTGCTGAAAGTGTTAATGACATAATGAATATTGTGATAGAAGAGTATGCTGCAACCCCATACGACATGATTTCAGACCAGTTATTTTTAATACTTTTAATAAAAATACCACAAAGGACAATGTCATACTCTGCTTTTAAGAAGCTTGAGCAGCTCGAGTTGGAGTTATTGATTGAGCAGCGTATTAGTGCTTTAGAGATGGAGGAAGCGTTAACAGAGGAACAGAGAGGGGAACTAGATAGTTGTAAGGAAGAGTTGGAGAAAACGAGAGAAAGGAAAATGGAGGGTGTACTACTGAGATCACGTGCAAGATGAATAGCTGAGGGGGAGAAAGTATCTAAGTATTTTTGAAGTCTAGAGAAACGAAATTATGTGAATAAAAGTATGAATAAATTATGTAAAAATGATGAGTCAGAAATTACAGATCAAAGGGTTATTATTGAAGAAGTTGCATCCTTTTACGAACAGTTATATAACAAGAAAGAAGTAGAAGAATGTATTATTGGTGACTTAGTGACAGAACTAAACAAGCTAACAGAAGAAGAAAGTAAATGTAAGATCATTGAATGAAGGCTTTATAAAAGGTGATATGTCCAGCTCACAAAAGCAAGGTTTAATTACTTGTCTACCTAAAGGCGATAAACCTAGGTTGTATTTGAAAAATTGGCAACCAATTATTTTATTAAATATTGTGTACAAAATTGGATCTGCATGTATAGATAATCGAACGAAACCTGTTTTAAGCAAGCTATTGAATGAAGATCAAACAGGATTTGTGAAAGTGCGATATTTAGGTGATAACATTCGTTTGATTTATGACTTAATGAATTATGTTAATAAAAATAATAGACCAGGTTTACTTTTGTCTCTGGATTTTGAGAAAGCATTTGACTCTGTCGACTGGACTTTTATGCAAAAGGTCCTTTTGGCATTCGGATTTGGAAAAGATATTCGTAAGTGGATAAGTACCTTTTGTCTTGATATAAATGCTTGCGTTTCGGTTAATAGTTAATGATTTCGCGCCGTATTCCTATAAAAAGAGGATGCAGGCAAGGAGATCCTTTATCACCCTATATTTTCATTCTATGTGCTGAAATATTGGCAGTAATGATTAGACAAAATGAAAAAATTAAAGGTATACAAATTAATGAAAATGAGTATAAGATTTCACAATACGCTGACAATACTGACATTATATTAAATGGATAAAAAGAATCAGTTGAAGAAACAATAAATACTTTGCATTCATTTGGAAAGTTTTCAGGCCTATTTTTAAATGCAGATAAAACTAGTGCAGTTTGGCTGGGCAACAGACGAAAATCATAAATTCGGTATATGCAACATTTAAATATGGAGTGGAATCCTCAGTATTTTAAGATTTTGGGTATTTGGTTCACCTGCGATTTAGTAGATTTATTTGAAATAAATATGATAAAAATTTGCTGAAGTAAAAAAGCTATATAGAATTTGGCTGAGGCGACAGATAACGCCATTAGGCCGAGTAGCTGTTCTTAAGTCCTTAATATTATCAAAACTTACTCACCTGTGGATACTTTTACCCAACCCACCACAACATATAATAGACCTTGTGCAGAAATCAGTGTATGAATTTGTATGGAATCTTAAGAAAGACCACATAAGCCGGAAAGTATCTAAAAAATCTATATACCAAAGAGAATTGGGTATTCCTGACATAAAATGTCTTTTTCATGCATTAAAGTTGAGTTGGGTGAGAACATTTAAGTATGGTACATCCAAATGGAAAAATATTGTGCTATCTTGTCATCCACTTTTATTTGAAATTGACATGCTTGGTTCAAGTTTTCCCAGAAGCAAAGTAGAGAGTAACGATTTCTGGTCAGACGTATTTGTTGCCTATAATGATTTTTCTCAACAAGTCAAAATTCAGTATCCCACATAAATATTGGCAGAGCGTGTATTTTACAATGAAAATGTGCTAATTGGAAATAAGGCAATATTTTATAAAGATTGTTTTGACAAAAGGTATATATTGCCTGGGCCATTTTCTAAATGAAAATGGTGTATTCTTCACTTTTAACGAGTTTGTTGAAAAGTATAATGTGAATATTGACTTTTTATCTTTTATTGGTTGTGTAAGATCTATTAAGAAGTATGTGCGTAGTAATACCTTTGATTTGGAAAATAGTAGTTTTGATGAACTGTGTAAGAACTGGAAAATTATACAATCAGTACACAAAGGAGCTCGAACATATTGTCTTTTGGGAAATATACAACCAAATTGCTGTAATAAATGGAATATAAAATTAAGAAAAGAACTAGTGTGGAAAAAGATTTTTCAGAAAATTAGAAAGATTCATGATGTAAAACTAAAATGGTTTCAAATTAGACTTGTGCACAGAATTTTAGCTACAAATGACACTACAAGGTATGAATATTTTGACTGATGTTGCGCGCTCGTTTTGTAAAAAAGGAAGAGAAAATATACAGCGTTTGTTCTGGAAGTGTGAATACGTACAAACGTTTTGGAATCACTTTCAAACTGCAGTTAAATATAGATGTTTGAATGCTATGAACGTACATTTAGATGAATCATTTATTCTTCTTGGATATGATAGTAATATTAGAACCGACACAATTTTTTATCTGATTATATTGGTGGCGAAGAATTATATCATGCAGAATCAAGAACTTGATACCAGATAATAACACTTTTGAAAATTACCTAAAAAAGTTATGAAATTCAAAAACATGAATATTAATACATGTATTGTAATAGAAAAGTGTACACATTTCTTTATTTTTTTTATTTATTTTTTTTACACAGGAGGGATCAATTATTCCTTTCTGTCGATGATGCTTATATCCTATTTATTTTGTTTTATTTTATATTTGTACCCCCCACTCTCCCACCTCTAATTATTATTATTTTTTAAATTTGTTCCCTTTTGCTCGTTTATGTTATTAGTTAAAGATTTATCACTATCCAAATTCATCTACCATCTTTGTTAAATTAATTTCATAAAAAGAAATAAATAAAACAAATGTGAAAAAAAATTGGCGATAAATTTTTTCCTTGTCTTACATCGACATTGCAGGTAAAAAAAAGTACAAGACAATCTACAGTGTGTTCTGACACAGGATTTGGCCTTCTGGTACAAGTCTTTAATAATGGTAAGTACTCATCCAGAGACGCCACTATTTAATAGTTTATCCCACAAGATATTTCTTTGTATATTATCAAAAGCCTTTTGTAATCAACAAATGTACAAAATACTCTTTTTTTTCGTTGTAGATAAATATCAATTAAGAAATAAAGGAAAAAGACTTGATCAGTAGTTGAGTGTCCCTTTCTAAATACTGATTGCTCGTTTCCTAATAAATGGTTTAGTTCAAGAAATGAGTTAATTCTACAATAATAATGCTAGTGAAAAGTTTTTCCCAGAAACTAAGAAGAGCTATACCTCGGTAATTATCAACATTATATTTATCACCTTTACTTTTTTAAAGTATGCAAATGATCCTGTGTAACGAATGTAACAGATCCCAACCGCCTAGTGGTTCGGTATTCTACCTACGCTTGGAAAAAATAATTCAAGATCTGTTACCTTCAATCGCTCTGTCAGCAGAAATCAACGCACGATCAGTTGCAGCAGCGGTTCCAGTGACCAGATAGAAACGAAACAACACTTGCGACTATCTGCAGATGAGCTTGGGGCTATAATTATATATGTAGTTCCTCCGGATAGTCGCAAGTAAACCGTACATATCCGGAAAAATCTAGTCATGCTAGAAATCATGTGATTGCCTTTTGATTTTGGTGACGTGCCTTCACTAGGTTTATTGTCGTCTGCTACTCTCGTGACCGACGTATGACCAACAACAGCAGCTGTGACACTTGAGACTATCCGGAGGAACCATACCGGCTCTGATTGGCTGCGGTTTATAGCCCCAAGCTCATTTGCATGTTGAATCTAGGCCGGCACTTAGGCCAACACCGCTGAATCTTCGTCGATAGATGTTGTCTTGCGCCAATGCATTTATTTTAAATCTTGTAATTTGTACTTTTTAATTTGGATTTTCTTTCAGCTGCATTTATTTTTTTTCACATACACACACAAACACTCCCCCGAACTAGTTTTCTAATGATATAGGTTCGCCAGGAAAGAAAAACCATGAGAGCAACGAAAAGATTGCATTAGATTTGCTACTAGTTCATTTCTTTTTGCATCTGAAGGGAGTCGCTGAGTATTACCGATACTATTTTGAATGCAAACCTAGCTTGCTGATGATTATAGTTTCCTTAATTTCTCTAATTGGCGCGCGATTCTCTCTCTCTCTCTCTCTCTCTCTCTCTCTCTCTCTCTCTCTCTCTCTCTCTCTCTCTCTCTCTCTCTCTCTCTCTCTCTCTCTCTCTCACTCACTCACTCACTCGTTCTCTCTGTCTGTCTGCCTCTCGGTCTGCCTCTCTGTCTCGCTCTCTCTCTCTCTCTCTCTCTCTCTCTCTCTCTCTCTCTCTCTCTCTCTCTTTAACCTTTCGTAGGAGAGTATAACTTTACTGAGGTCCAGTTCGATTGCGAAAAATAATGCAGAATATACATTTCTTTTAATTTATTTTTATTATAAGGTTTGATCAAGCTTTCAAGCTCTATGCCCAGAAGGCATTTTAGTTTATTTTTGTAAAATGGTTAATGGTTAACAGTAATTACATTTAAAGTACACGAATGGCACCACCCACTTCATTGAACATATCATAATACATAAGAGATTTATTCGTCCAAGAGTACACATTGGAAAATTTGCTTGCAAACGTGGAAAACAATAATAATAAGATGCCGACAATAATAATAACCATACGTAAACGATTATATGACGACAGCAAAGATGATGATGATGACGACAAGAATAATCATGATGACGACAATGAGGGATTATGATGACGACGACGAGTGATAATGATATTGATGACAACTTAATGATAATGAACGATGTCACATATCCGGTTCATTTCAGACGATGTCACATAATTATCCGGTTCATTTCAGAGGTCAGTTTAGCGAATTCACTTACAAGTCATACAGTGACATAAGACATATAATAATAATAATAATAATAATAATAATAATAATAATAATAATAATAATAATAATAATAATAATAACAGTAGGCTTATTGGATACAGTCAATCCACATAATCCTATCCTATCCTATCCTGTCCCATAACCCGAAGGTCGTAGGGGCACCACAGATGATCGCTTAACCAGCATACTCCATCTTTCTCTGTCCTCAGCAGCCCTCATGGCTTCGCTCAGTGTCAAACCAGTCCATTCTCGAATGTTGTCCTCCCACCTCTTTTTCGGTCTCCCCCTTCTTCTACCTCCTTGCACTGTGCCTTGCAGAATGGTCTTTGCAAGGCCTGATGATCTGGTGACGTGGCCATACCATCGGAGTTTCCGTTTCTTCACCACTGTGAGCAGGTCATCGTGTTGTCCAATGGCTTGTGTGATGGTCTGTCGGACTTCAACGTTGGTGATGTGTTGGGTATAGGAAATGCACAGAAGTCTTCTGTAGCACCTCATCTCCATGCTTTGTATTCTTCGTTGGAGATCTGCTGTGAGGGTCCATGCTTCGCAAGCATATAGGAAGATGGAGATGACCAGAGATCGCAGCAGTCTTACTTTGGAATGTAGACTGATGGTTCTGTCTTTCCAAATGGGCTTCAACCTTGTCAGGGCAGCAGTTGTTTGTGCGATCCTGGAGAGGACTTCCTGTCGAGACCCATTGTCTGACACAATGGCTCCTAAATATTTGAAGCTGTGCACTGTGTTGAGGGATTGGCCTTGTACTTTGATGTCCGTGTTGATGCCATTGGTGTTGTTGGTCATCATTTTGGTCTTCTCTGCACTTATTTCCATTCCATAAGCTCTGGAGGTGGTGTCAAGCCTCTGTACAAGCTGTTCAAGTTCTTGTTCCTCTCCAGCCAATCCATCAATATCATCCGCAAAACGAAGATTGGAGATTGCTCTGCCCCCTATGCTGACTGTGCCTTCGTGATCTGCAAGAGCATCTGACATGATGCGCTCTAGGAAGATGTTGAAGAGTGTTGGAGAGAGTAGGCATCCTTGACGCACACCGATTGTTGTTCTGAACCAGTTCCCGATGACGCTGTTATGGAGGACTGCACTGGTAGCCTTGTCATACAGGCTTTTGATGACTTCTATAATTTTAGGGCTGATGTTGTACACTTTCATGGTTGCCCATAGAGCTGCATGCCAGACTCGGTCAAATGCCTTCTTGAAGTCTATGAACACATGATATAGATGTTGTTGGTGCTGTAGGTATTTCTCACAGATTATTCTGAGGTTGAAAATCTGTTCAGTGGTACTTCGCCCTGCCATGAATCCTGCTTGTTCTTCAGCTATGATTTGTTCAGCTTGTGGTTTCAACCTGTTGAGTATTATTTTCAGGAGGACCTTGCTGGGATGGCTGATGAGGCTGATGGTGCGGTAATTTTCACACTCCTGAAGGTTACCTTTTTTGGGAAGAGTGATGACAAGCGACTGGGTCCATGGTGTAGGCCATTCCCCACTCTGCCAGATCTTGTTACAGATAATGGTGAGAGCATCAGTCATCGCTTCTCCTCCTGCTTGTAGCAGTTCCGCTGGTATGTTGTCCACTCCCGCTGACTTCCCTTTCTTCAGCGATTGCACTGCTGCCTCAACTTCTTCCCGGAGAATTGGGAGGATTTCTTCTTCTTCTCTGCTCTCGGGACATGCTAGAACTGATGGGTCTCCATTTGGTGTATGGTTGTAAAGGTCAGAGCAGTACTCTGTCCATCTGTCCAAGACTTCTTGTTCTTCTGTAAGGCAAATGCCAGACTTGCTTTGGATAGTGGAGACTTTGGGCTGTTTAACACTTGTCAGCCGCTTCACAGTCTGGTAGGCCTTCTTGCTGTTGTTCTTGTTCAGATTGTTCTCTATTTCCTGGCATTGATCTTCTATCCAGTTCTCCTTTGCTGTGCGCATGCCTTTTCGGATGTCATTGTTGATTTTTCGGTAGACATCAGCTCCCTGTGAGGTGTTCTTTTTCTTTTTTAACTCTCTTCGTTTATCACACAGATCCAAAATTTCAGGTGTGATCCACGGCTTCTTCTTTGGTCGGTGCTTGCCAAGGATCTCAG
The DNA here is from genome assembly GCA_036898135.1 of Oncomelania hupensis. Taxonomy (NCBI): domain Eukaryota; kingdom Metazoa; phylum Mollusca; class Gastropoda; order Littorinimorpha; family Pomatiopsidae; genus Oncomelania; species Oncomelania hupensis. The sequence goes on from CM072520.1 coordinate 22,582,966, forward strand.
TGGCGGCATCTGTTACAGCTGAGTTGAAGGTATTGGTCATGGTGTTGACATCTACTTCGCCTGCCCCCAAAATAAGCAGTGGTGCAAATTTCCCTCCAATTGTGGCCTGAAATATTTTTGCCACCTCCGGGTCTTGCAGTTTGTCCAGGTCGAACTTCAGCCTAGTGCACTTTGCTGTATTTACTCTCTTCAAATGGAGCCGGAAAGACATCATCACGAGATCGTGGTCACTTCCAATGTCTGCTCCTGGGAAAGTGCGTGTCCTGCCAATGTTGATGCTTGATCTGAAGCGTTTCTTGACCATGATGTAGTCGATCTGGTTGTGATGTTCCCCGCCGGGACTGTGCCATGTCCATCGTCTGGATTTTTTGTGGAGACCAAGCGTGTTTGCCAGTACCAGATTGTTGTATCCGGCAAACTCCAATAGCCTCAGACCCCTGTCATTTGTCTCGTTGTTGCAGTGGGGTCCGCATGTGTCTCCCCAGTTGCGGTGCGCATCTTGGCCAACCTTGGCATTCCAGTCGCCTTGCACTATGACTATGTCCTTCTTCGGCACTTGGTCAAGGACCGCCTGTATATTTTCATAAAAATCCTCCACTTCGCTGTCTTCATAGTCTGATGTTGGGGCATAGGCCTGGATGATGGTAATGTTGAAAGGGGTTGCTCTCAGACGGATGGTAATGAGTCTACTGGAGACTGGGCGGCAACCCATGACAGTGGCTAGAATGTTCTTGTGGACCAAGAATCCAACGCCGTGTTCGTGCCTGTCATCTCTACCGCTGAAATAGAGCTTGTGGCCTTTGTCAGTCGTTGTTTCACCTAGGCCTTTCCAGCGCAGTTCGCTGATACCTAGAACGTTCCATCGATAGTGGTCCAGCTCGTGGGCCAGTTCTTCTAATTTTCCTTCCGCAGTTAGGGTCCTGACGTTCCAGGTTCCTATGACGATGTTGTTTCTCGTGCGGATCTTGCTATATTGTCCATCAGTAGCATACTTAACACCTCCGTCCTGGTGGCCAACGGAAGGCGCGGTCCTTGTGCCGGGTGACGGCCCGGGCGACGACCGATCCGGTATGGAATTAGTGGATTGTGTCATCATGTAGTGTGTCTTGGGCAAAAAAGACCTGGCAGGGCCCAATCCTCTCCAGGCTGTTGGCCACAGCCGAAATCCACGAATAAAGTGTGGCTCGCCTTGGCCCTGAGCACGTGGTCGTTGAACCTGTAGTAACGTGAGGTTCCTCCGCCCTGGCCGGTGACTTCTGTGTAGAAGACTTTCGCCCAGTGATGCCGTGCTAACATCACCCCTGTTAGTCGCCTCTTACGACACGCCGGGAAACGTTGGGTCTATTCTATTTGCCCGAACCCACAGAGCATAATCCACATAATAATAATAATAATAATAATAATAATAATAATAATAATAATAATAATAATAATAATAATAATAATAACAGTATTGGATGCAATAAATCACAATTTTCAAATTAAATTCAATTTTCAACTCGTCTTCTAATAGTGATTTTCCTGCCTTTACACCAGATGTTTCAGTGATAAATGTGTGCTTGCTGTGTACACGAGAGTGTGTGTAGCATGTGAGGGTGTATGTTCGAAACCTGATAGGTGATTTAGGGGAAAAAACGTCATTGTTATTATTATTAATATTATTATTATTAATATTATTATTATTATTATTATTATTATTATTATTATTATTATTAGGGGAAAAAATAGGTTTGTTTACTGTATCCCAACCGAAACTAGGTTTTTGCCCTACCCTAAACCTTTTTGGGGATCGTCTGGGAAAAAAATTGAAAAAAAAATCCCAAAAATTTGCACTCAAGGTAGAAAATGTATAAAAACAATAATAGTAAAATAAAATAAAAGCCGACCTACCGACCCTATTTTTTTTCCTCTATATTACCGGACATAATTTTATTTTATTTTATTATTTATTTTATTTTATTTATTTATTTTTTTTTTTTGGGGGGGGGGGGATTTTATTATTATTATAAATTATTATTATTATTATTATTATTATTATTATTATTATTATTAGTACTATTATTTTTTTTTAAATTATTATAGACCAAAGTCAAAAATGGAGGATGGGAAGTCATATAATTAAAGTATACTTTTACTCATTTACGAGAATAGTCGGTAAACAATAAAAACGAATGCATTATTCTATCAAGTTTACACTACAAGTCTACACTGCAACGGTGACAGTGCTAAGAACATTTATGTGCCTGTTGCAGCTGGCAGCTCAGTATTGAACGACATCTGATTGCGGACAAGCAAACAAACACAAATAGACAAGGTGAAATCTGTACATTCCATGATTTATCAAGGGGGTGTACAAATTTATGAGTACCTATAATTCGCCACGGCGGGAATTCTAAATCCAGATCAGATATGGCCTACTATCTACTTGTTTGAAGAAATTCGTCAATTATCAAGTTCCAGTAGACTAACTACTTGCATAAGGTAATTTATGTTTTATCTTCTAGATCATATAAAAAAGAAAATAGTGTTTTATTTAGCAGTCATCTCTCCTTTCCGCTCTCGAGAAAGTAAACTTTCTCTGATGAAAGGCAACAGTTATACTTTGCGTCACTCGGCGAAGATTCAGCAAGGTAGTCCTGAATGCCCAAGATTCGACATGCAAATGCTAAATAGCAGCCAATCAGAGCCGGTACGATTCCTCCGGATAGTCGCAAGTGCTGTGACTGGTTTAGATCAATTGAAAAGTTCCAAGTCATTCAATACAACAGGTATGTTCTTTGGTGTTTGCAGCAACCCTCATGGCTTCGCTCAGTGTCGAGCTAGTCCATTCTCTAATGTTGTCCTCCCACCTTTCTCTGTCTCCCTCTTCTTTTGCCTCCTTGAACCTTGCCTTGCAAGATGGTCTTTGCAAGGTCTGATGCTCTGTTGACGTGGCCATACCATCGGAGTTTCCGTTTCTTCACCACTGTGAGCATGTCATCGTGTTGTCCAATGGCTTGTGTTATGGCCTTTCGGACTTAGTTGTTGGTGATGTGTGCTGGGTATAGGACATGCCCAGAAGTCTTCTGTAGCACCTCATCTCCTCTCCTGTCGCACACACACACACACACACACATATATATATATATATATATATATATATATATATATATATATATATATATATATATATATATATATATATATATATATATATATATATACTACTCAAAATAATAATACAAGGGCCACTTGGACATATGGGTCTCTCTTTAAATCAGAAACACGAATATATTGTTTCTGGGTACCTGAGGGTGCGGAGTGAGACGGAAAGGGTTAGGGTAAGGGCTAGTTGCCCTAACCCTTTTCCTCTAGGTAACATGTGCATTTTCCGACCAAAAAACCCATTTGCCTTCTTGGATTCTTAAATTGTATGAAACCAAGTGAGGACGCTATCCGGCGTCAATAAACGGTTCGAAAATATTCTCAAACGGTGCGAAAAGACAGTTGACCTAGTAAGAAATACAGCTTGACCTAATTCGTCGCCTAGAGGAGACGAAAAGTTACTTTTTTTTCGCTGTTTTCAAAGTTACCTTGGATCTGGGTACATTGCCAGGTACCCAGATCCAAAGCTAGGTACCCAGATGACCGGTACAGAACTATTAAACCTTGTTTCTGGGTACCTGTATAAGACTATCTATCTATCTATCTTTATATATCTATATCTATATCTATATATATATATATATATATATATATATATATATATATATATATATATATATATATATATATATATATATATATATATATATATATATATACTACTCAAAATAATAATACAAGGGCCACTTGGACATATGGGTCTCTCTTTAAATCAGAACCACGCATTCAATTTATTAGTTTATCATATTTTATTGCAATCATTTCTGCATCAATAACAAAAAAGATTTTAGACATCGGTCGCTTAAAATTCGAGTAAATTCAATTTAACTGGACATACCCCTCATTTACAAAATCAAAACTTTAGAAACCAAAAATCTATAGAGTCAGTATCGGGTGTGGCCACCGTTTGCATCAATGCAGTCTTGGCATCGTTGTCTCATGGACCGTATCAGGTTATGGAGGATGTTTCCTGGGATGGCCAACCACTCTTGCTGGAGAACTTGGGCCAGAACTTCAAGGTTAGCTCCTGGAGGGAGGTTTGCCCGTGTCTGTCGACCCAAGACATCCCACAGATGTTCTATGGGGTTCAAATCGGGTGATCGAGCCGGCCAATCCATCCTTATGACGTGCTGTTGCTGCAGGAAGTCAATGACGATACGCGTTCGGTGGGGTCTGGCATTATCGTCCTGTAGTATGGCACCTTTCCCAATGGCCCGCAGAGCTGGGAGAAACCTAGGTTGCCAATACCGTTTAAGTTGCCATGAATTTGGAGCAGGGGTGTTCTGAAGATTAATGCGAAGCCTCCCCACATCATGACAGATCCACCACCAAAGCGGACATGCTCGCGCACCGTCGCATCAGCAAAACTCGACGGTCGTTGAAAGACAAGGATAACCGAGACTCGTCTGTAAAGAGCACCCTTGACCAATGTTGCCTAGTCCACACCAAATGACGCCGAGCCCAGGCCAAATGCGCTTCACGGTGAGCTGGGGTGAGCAAAGGCCGTACTGCTGGTCGTCTTGATCGCAGGTTTGCCTCGTGTAGACGGTTGCGAATTGTCTGGTCGCTGACGTTAACATTGCTGGCTGCGTGAAGCTGTCTTCTGATGGTGTTTGCTGTAGCGGAACTCATCCTCAGAGCTGACAGGGTGATGAAATGGTCTTGTCTTGCAGTGGTAACGCGGGGGGCGTCCGGACCTTCTTGGTTCTTGGACGCTTCCAGTGTTGTTAAAGCGCTCCCGCAGCCTTTGGACAACGGAGTGGGACACTCCCAGCCGCCTGCCAACTTCTCTCACCCCCACCCCTTCCTGAAGCCATGCAATAGCTCTGCCTCTATTCACAACTTTCCGGCACCTCTCATAAAAACTCGTGGGTATCGCCATTATAAATTAAAACGAGGTTAGAATGAAACCAAGTTCCGGTCTGGCTTGTTTTGCTTTTATCAAAGCTTGATGCGTGACTTTTAAATATGGCAAATTGCCGAAAACGACGATTGTTAGAGCCAGAACACGAGTGGGATAAGTACAAAAACGGTGGAGGAAGTACTTGCTCAGTGAAAGGATGCAAAAAAACAATCGTAGAGGCCTGTATTTGTGGCGACTTCGGAGGTGCGTCGATCATCGACAGAAAGTGAAACAGGACCTGAAGACTCTTGTAGTTTTCCATAGCTTCGCCGTCGCAACCTTCACAAAACACGAAGTAGTTGACTATGTTAGGCGAGCGTTGTGGCCAAGTGGGCTAAGGTGGGACTAACTTGCCTTGTCCACAAGCCAGAAACCAATAGCGCCTGACAGGTGTGGGTTCGAGCCAGCATCTGGGCGTTATGTTTTTCCGAATATTTTTCAAAAATTCACAAATAATGTTAGGTAGGTAGGGTTTAGGCGCGCCACTGGCGATAGAAAGGAATAATAAACTGCAGCAAAAAAATATATATGTGAGGGTACGATACTGGTGGCCAGTGACACATGTTATTATTCTTGAATATTTGGAAATAACTCACTAAAACACGCGGAGAAAGAAACTGGAAGTATGTTTCATTGAGGGGATTCCCGTTGGTGCATAGGATAGCAGAAAAGTGTGAATCCGCATCAGTCAATCGTCGCCTTCGGGGCATGGTTAGAAAAGCAGCAAAAGCGCTGCCATTTATACCCAGAAAAAAGCGCCGATTGTTGAACTGAAATCAGAAAATGCAAGCCTTTCGCGTGCAAATCACTTTTTATTGTTGAAAATTTTGCTTTATTAGCAAGACAACAGTAAATTATGGTCATTTTTTTTTTGGTAAAAATTGGGTTTGTTTTTCAACTCAGTGCAGAAAGTTCAAAACTCAGACATGTGATTTACTTGTCAGAATAAGATTGTCTTGAATGTTACTGTACATGATAAGTTTTGAAATAAGCAATATAAGCGATATTATTGATAGCAGCAAAAAATAATTAAACTAAATGAAATATGAGAGTGGCCCTTCAATTATTTTGAGCAGTATATATATATATAAATTATAAAATAATAATAATTATAATGGTAGTAGTAGTAGTAGTAGTAGTAGTAGTAGTAGTAGTAGTAGTAGTAGTAGTAGTAGTAGTAGTAGTAGTAGTAGTGGTAGTATTTGATTGTTTGTCGTGTATACATAAATGCATTAGGAGTTTTTATTGAGTGCATTTGTTTTCTCAACTACCCCGTTAAACAAGAAATTTAAAACTTGTAATATATTGTTCTTCACATAAACAATTGACATGTTTTGACAACGGAGTGAGTGATTTAAACATAAAATTAATTTAAAAGAAATAATAATAAAAATAAATAATAATAATAATAATAATAATAATAATAATAATAATAATAATAATAATAATAATAATAATAATAAAATTAATAATAATAATAATAATAATAATAATAATAATAATAATAATAATAATAATAATAATAATAATAATAATAATAATAATAAATGTTTATTTCTTTCTTTACTTCATGTACGAGTTTTGAAGGACTGGGTATAAAATGATATTTTAATAAATGTGTTTGTGTAGTATTGTAAGCATTTTTTTGTATTTTGTGTCATAAAATATATTTTGATAAAGTGAAAAAAGAGGAATTATTATTATTTATGCAGCTATACATTAATTTAATAAATAGTTCTTAATTGGTGTTTTTAAAGTGTATATGATTATTGTTGTATAAATGTTCTGTTGTTTGCGTGCGTGAAAATATTTGTTTATCATCAGTATAACCTAAGTAAGTAAGTTAATCTGATGAATAAATGTAAAGACAACAACAACAACTTTCACTCTATGTACGTCATTTTCTGTCTAAAATAAAATAACAATTGAAAACAAAGTAGCCTAAATTAAATTAAAAACAACAGAACACTTCACAGACAAGATCTTAAAAGAAATGTTAATAAATTATAGATTTTTTAAATTGAATGTTTTTAAAGCATTGCCCGGAAGTTGAACTCAAACAAAACAATCTGACACAGTTATCATCCATTTGCCCAGGTTTGTCACACATTTTTGTCATGACGCGTTAAGGTTCGTGTATGCAGAGTCAACAATACGGCTAGTCTCATTGGTCAGGAGACGTAGACAGGACAGTCCTAGTTGGAACCAGTTTCTGCTAGCATGGTCTACTTGAAGTCCTGTGCTGAAGTTCACCTCTTTCTGTCCCTCCATGCTGAAACTGGCGTAGATATTCTGAAATCACACAGTGCGCTTGCTTTACCTTCCAGATATGGCGCTGACCCCGGTGATGAACCGGACTTGCTCGGGCTAAAATGTTCGGTTCAAAACGGGGTAAAGATGGCATCGGTGAAAAGCAACCAATCAGCTGATTGTTGGAGGGTCACTTTTGACCTTGAAATCACACAGTGCGCTTGCTTTAACTTCCAGATATGCGCAAAAAAATGAAGCAGAATCGGGCGCTGACCCCGGTGATGAACCGGACTTGCCCGGGCTAAACTGTTCGGTTCAAAACGGGGTAAAGATGGCATAGGTGAAAAGCAACCAATCAGCTGATTGTTGGAGGGTCACTTTTGACCTTTTCTTAGAAAGAACACGTCATCCATTTTAATGACCGGCTTCTCACATGGCCTGATCATGTGCCGGATCTAGCCCGCAGAACTAGCAACAAGCACACCCACAGTAATATAGCAACCTGTAGATTTAAAGTGAATCAGCACTCTCCATCAGAATGCGAACTCGCTTATAGATCTAAATTGTCCAATTAATTCTAAGGGATGGCTGCAATCTGCTGTGTTTGTGTTTCACAATGTTTGTGTGACTGTCATTTCCCAAATATTAAAGTAGATCTCACCCAGTCACAAGGTGTATTGGCATGCATTGGCAGCTATTGCAAAAGGCAATGGCTCAATGTCTATCAAGACAAATTTCAAGGTTTGTGACGTAGGGGTAGAATTTCCTGTGTTTGTCCATTGAGCTTTTCATCGTACGCGGCAATCTCCGGAAATGTGAGCTTTGTTGGGGGTATTCGCTGTCCCGAGTGAGGTTCCAAAGAATAGAAGTACGCGTTTAGACTATAGTTTGGTTATATAGAGCTACTTGAACCCACACAAGTTGTTTCTGACGGGATAGAACCACTTTCATCTCGTGGCGCAGTGGATAAGTCGCCGGTTTCCTATACCGAAGGTCGCGGGTTCGATTCCCGCAAGGGTCGAACGTATGTGACTTACATGTAGGTACGAGACTATTAAGGTCACCGAGGGTTTTCTCCGGGCACTCCGGTTTCCTCCCTCCCTTCAATAATGGTACAGGACGCAGTCAATATAAAAATTTTCAAAAATAAAAATTCGATTTTCTTTTTGTCTTCTAATAGCGATCTCCCTGCCTTTACACCACCTGTTTGAGTGATGGATTTGTATTTGGTGTGTGTGAGGGTGGATAAGACAGTTGAGCGTGTATGTTGGTATAGATCGCCGCGTTTTGAGCCTGATTGATTTGGGGAAAGGCACGTATATGGCATCCTGTATTATTATTATTATTATTATTATTATTATTATTATTATTATTATTATTATTATTATTATTATTATTATTAAACGATCTTGTTGGAGCGTTCTACGGAATCGTCTGCCACAATCAGTATCCTACTTGACCTAGCTCTACCTCGTGGGGAATACAACGTTTGTGAAAAACACAATATGCCCAGATTTCATACAATCCTTTTCCGTCAGCCAAACAAATAAGTACACTACAAATATAAGGCGATGTTCTCATCTGTATGTGTAAAGTAATCATTATCGTCATCAATAACATCGTCATAGTCGTCATCACTACCATCACCGCCAAACATCAGCATCACCATCATCATCGTCATCATCATGCCATTATTATCGTCATCGTCAACATCATCGTCATCATCATCATCATCATCATCATCATCATCATCACCTTCACCATCATACCTGTTGGTCGGTGGAGCTAAGGTTTCGTTGGTACAGCCAGAACTCCACCGATCTTCGATACTCTTGGCAGAAGTGAAGCAGAGTGTCTCTGGCGCCCACGAACATCCCCCCACCCACCCACACCTTGTTATGATAGTAGATCAGGCGAACTGACTGACTGAAGTTTGGCCACCTTATCTGAAATTGAAAACACCCATGTTGTATAAACATCGCTCGCTTAGACTGAAAATGGCCCACTTTGAAGTGGAGTCAGCGTGGCTTAAGCTTAGGTCCTGTTAAAATGTGCAGTGAGCCCCGCTCTCTTACACACACCCACACACACACACACACCCACATACCTACACAAGAAGAAGAAGAAGAAAAAGAAGAAAAGCAGATGGAAAGCTTATATCGTCTAGTCCTTTTCTTTTTATCTTTGTATCCCCCACGAGGGAGAGCTAGGTTAAGTACGGGAAGGCAGTTAACTCAGGGGTGTATGCAGTGTACTCCAATGTCAGGTGATTACATTGAAGCCTGTTCAGGCAGTGGTTCAAAGTCCGTTGACGGCATGTGGTATAAAAATAAAAATTAAAATTAATTAAAAAATTACCCCGAGACTGCGCCACTACTCCTTCGGATGAGAGTATAAACCGAGGTCTAGTCTGTGGACCCACGCATTCCATCGCATGGCCTTTAAAGGTCATGACACTCCAGTCCTAGACGGGGGAGTTCCGGCTATACAAATACACTCAGCATGCACTAGGTCCATTCAGACTCATCCCCGGTCGCCCAGGATTGTGCTCAGTCTTCTGGGCGTCAGACTATACGCCCAAAGACTGCAAGTTGGTGTCTCAGGCGGCTTTAGTTTGATCCTTTATCGGCTTAATATCTTGAGCAGCTCTTCAGCCAAAACAAAAACACTATTAAATAATAATAATAATAATAATAATAATAATAATAATAATAATAATAATAATAATAATAATAATAATAATAATAATATTATTATTATTAATAATTGTAGCCGGATCACGCCGGATGGCTCGAACAAGAACGTTTTGATCACAGGCGCTTGTATTTGGATACGCGAGTGCATATGCCTGTGACGCGCCTCCCTTTGGTTATATTATAAATCACCTCCCTTTGGTTATATTATAAAGCGCTCGCGTTTCCAGATACAAGCGGCTGTGGTTTAGATTAGGCCTATAGGTACCTATCTATCTAATCCCTCAGTCAATACAATTATTGAAGAGAGGGAGTAAACCAGAGTACCCGGTGAAAACCCTCGGTGACCTAACAGGTCTCGTGCCTAAGTCACGTAAGTCGTCCCATCCGGGAGTCGAACCCGCCACCCTTGACATTGGAAAGTAGCACTCTATGAACTGTGCTACCACGACACTCCAAATCAACAACAGGACCCTATGAAGATTGGGCTCGCCTTTTCCTTGCGTGTTTTGTATAAATTCTATCAATGTGTTCAACGTGCAACGTCGGAACAGAAGTCGACACTTTAAAACATTCAGCGGTGGGTTTAAACAACGAGGGACCACAATGACATTTCGTCACTTTACAACAATTCAAATTCTCAGGTAAACGTATTGTTACACAAATAAATAAATAAATAAATAAATAAATAAATAAATAAATAAACAAAGATACGCGGGTTTTCAGACTGTGCAGTGGTCCTTTAAAAAAGAAAGGTGTTGTTTTTAATTTTGTTCTTCAGATGTGGGGCACAGAGGATATCGACATTCATTTGAACTGCTTTTGACCAACTACGTCGTCGTTTGTCAGTTTTGCTTCTCCTTGACTCGATATCATCATCAGTGTGAGGTTGTTTTCTCAGTAAAGTTCACTAGGTAGAAACACGGATACACCTATTTAAAACGCTCCGCATAAGTTCATGGCTAAAACAAAACTTGCCCGGGTCAGCAAAATTACAACAGAGGCACACACACGCACACGCACACACACACACACACACACACACACACACACTCTCTCTTTCTCTCTCACCCTGAAGTGGGCCAAGGCCATTGTTCATTATTAAAGTGTCAAAGTCTCTCTCTCTCTCTCTCTCTCTCTCTCTCTCTCTCTCTCTCTCTCTCTCTCTCTCTCTCTCTCTCTCTCTCTCTCTGTGCTATCTCTCTCGCACTATCTTTTGGACTAAAATAAATAAATAAATAAATATATGATTGTATTGATTGATAATAAATTATTATATGATTGTATTGATTCATAATTGTATTTATTTATTTATGTGAAAAAATAAGTGTAAACGTTTTATTTTTCCACTTTGCATCAGCTAATCGAGTAGAAAATTAAATTGCGTTTCAGAATTGTATTAGTTTTACCCAGTTATTTCTAATAACGTTCAAGAATGGAATGGTGTAAAATTGTCACGATCTGGAGCCAGTTTATTTTGACAATTCAAATCAGAACCTGAATCTTTATTGTATCAATGAAAACACAGGGATCCCCGTTGGGGTGCCGGGGGTTTTAGTATAATTAGTATCCCCACTTTCTGGAAATTTAGTGCTTTAAATTCCCACACTCGCTGTCTTTTTCATTTGCTCTTTCTCATTCCTGCTCTGCTCTATCAATCTGCTATACTATATTTTTCTTCGCTAGATCAGTCACCTACCTTTTTTCTTAAAAACTCTTCCGGGACAAGACTCCTTATTTGTGTATGAGGTCTGTTGGATCAGCTTGGGAATATTGGACGCTTTCTGCCAGGTGTTCACTATGGCTTCCTATGATGTTATTATTTAGCAATGTAGGCATTTTATATGTATGTGTTTTGTTGATATTTTATAATGTTTGTATTCTATTTTGTTTTTGTAACGGGGGTTCGATAAATTAGAGTATAGCCTCTGCGTCCCCTGCGTGGAATGTCTTTATTGTAAAGTGACTGTCTGGTGGAGGGCTTTCAGTTTTACCACTAGGGTTGTTTCAGCAGATCTTTTATGCGGATCAGGGGTTGTCCGGTCCTGATTTGGCTCGGAAGAGTCCGCTGGACCTAAAGCAATAATCATGTAATGTAATGAAAACACAGGTTGTAACTCAGTGCAATACCACCTTTCGCAGTCAAAGGGGGTAGCCAGACGCGATCGGGGAGAGGACGTGAAAATGATAGGCAAAGGATGTTGGTTTTAATCCTGGGGGACATTTTATTCGGAAATGAGAGGTTGACAACTTGTGTTTTTGTTTTGTTTTTAGTTAACTAAAGTTATCCGGGCGGACCTCATCATAGCATGCTATCTCAGAACACTATGAAAGCTACCCCGAGCTGCAAGCTGTTCTTCAAAAACGATGAGGGAGGGGGAGGTACAGTGGGTGGGGGGAGGGGAGGTTGTGAGGTTGCAAGCCAGTGCAAGGTCGAACTAGCGGAGCTAGCCAAGCTTCCAACTGAAATCAAGCTTTTATGGAGGTTTTATGGAGGACAACTCGGAAATTATAGGCAAGAAACAGTGTTCATTTGCAAAGAATGTCCGCCTAACGTAGGATAACTCTGGGCGCAACATGCAGGAAAACCGGCCAAAGTTGTTTTCCCCTCATATTTCCGAGCATGGTCTTCAACATTTCTATCTTTCAATCTTGCACGTACGATCTTCTTTAACCTACATCTATAATCTATGCATTGAACACAATCAGTTTCCTTCTGACAACTTTCGACCAATTTTCATTCTGCTTGTTCTGTCTAAGCCCCTAGAAGATATATTCATATTAACCTTATAAAGTACTTAGAAAATAATGCTCTTTTTCATCCTTTTCAGTATGGCTTCAGACCTAAACACTCTTGTCAAACAGCGCTCTCCCATCTTTGTGATATTTGGCTTAATGCTATAAACAAGAAAGACATTGTATGGGCAGTTTTTCTTGACCTTAAAAAGGCATTTGACCTAGTTATCCATGATATGTTAATTAATAAGCTAAAGTACTATTTTCAAAACTCTGCATCTGTATTATTTTTTAAATAATATTTATCAAACAGCCACCAATCAGTAGATACTAATGGTTTATTTTCGTCTTCTGGAGATGTCACTTGTGGATGTCACGTGGGGTTTATGGGCTCTGCACAATGGAATTATGGACCCTCACGTTTATTCGGTGGGAACTGCTAGTAGGTCACCCTATGAATTACTTTAATAAATTTATTTGTTTAGCTCGTTCTGTGTTAAGGTTGGGGTACAGAAATAGATAGAAAAATGGTAAAAGATTACTGTCACACTAGCTTTCACACGGCTATGAATCATATGTAGTCCAGCCACTTGATAACAGTTAAAATCACACATTTATTTCTTCTACTCTATACAAGATTCTCTAAGTACTACTCTAACTTAAAAAGTCTCTTTCAATGCTAATAGTTCGATCGCTGATAGTCTAGGCAGCTGTTTTTCTTCCTCGGGCACTTGCTATAATATTTCATGTAGATTTGGACTACTGTGGTCCGTTTTACAGTTTCTGAAGAGTTGGACTACTGTGGTCCTGTTATGATCAGTTTAAGTGCACCTTCGCCTTATGCACTTAACTCATGTGTGGGGTGTTCGAAGTCCTTCTGTGAGGTAGCTTCTGGTACACCTTTGTCGTTGTGTAGTTGGGTTCCCTTGCCACGCTGTGGGGTCTGACAGGGTGTTTCTTCGGGTAGCTCCTTCCGTCTTGTGCGGTAGAGTCTCCTCGACCAACTAGTCGTTTCTGTGGAGTGGGGTGCACAGGATAGCTCGGGATAGCTCGGGATAGCTCGCCTGCTCGTCTGTAATATAAGAGACGAAATTCTGCACAACCCTGAATAATCGGTTTGTGCAGAGCGTCTCACTGAAAGCCAAGTAGCCCTCAGTGATAGCTCCACATCTCTATACATAAGCGACGAACATTCTGCTACTTCCGGGTTCCACTGGAATCTCACTCTAAATTCCTATACATACATAAATATCAAACGTGGCTAACTATACACATACAGAATTAATAATAATATAAACATTCAGTGGTACAGCCACTGGTCTGCAAACATACATATAAGTTAAACAACAGTGGTTCCGTACGGGATACAACATGGCGGCGCAACCGGTCGTGTTTCGCCACATGTTCGGCTGTTCCACGTGTTACGGCAAATTCGGATTAACAATTCACATTTATGCATAGCAAATTCCACAAACATAATTTCAACAATAATATAAATATATCACGATGAAACAGAAGGGTGTTCATTTACCTGTTTGACAAGTTCAGGCCCGTGATGACTTGAGAGAATTCTAAGATTCTAAAGTCCTGCTTCCTGGTCTATGAGTGTAGAGATTTCTCTAGCTGTGGAGATGTTGACTCTACCTCTTCACACACACGACTGATTCAAACTGTGTTAGGTTTTGACACATTCAAAACTGCTCTACCCACTGAGCCTGCTCTGATTGGTTAAAACGGTCCGATTCAAAGCTCAAGTGCTGACTCACTGCGCTAGCGTGGGTCGGGCTCGCGGTGTGTGGTCTACTGTGTAATCTTAATTGCTGCTGTGTAATAGTCTAACTTCTCTACTGTTACAAATACTACACATGGCTAAATAGTCAACAAGCAGAGTTAATACTAGCCAATTCATGACAGGCTCCCTCAACTGAAAAAAGGCGATGACTACTGGATTCGACCTTTTTCTACTACAGAGCCTAGTTTAACACTGCACTATCCTAGGGTCCTATTTACACACTAGTTAAGTTGCTCTACCTGAGCTGCAATGCTGTGCCAGGTAGCTATGGACACTAGTGACAGGGTATTATTGGGCGGGGACGAATTCTGGTGCTGTGGCCCTTAGTTGTGTTGGGTGGGCGACAGCTGCTGTGTCCTCCACGAGATGGCGACTGAGGTAGTCGGCTCCGTGGTTTTCCTTGCCGGGGATGTACTCGATTTGGAATGAGTATGCCTGAAGGGTGAGTGCCCATCTCATCAGGCGAGAGTTCAAAGACTTGGAGGCTGCCAGGAACGATAGTGGTTGGTGGTCCACCTGAACTGTGAAGTGGGTCCCATACAGGTAGAGTTGAAACTTCTGTATGGCCCAGACTAGTCCAAGACATTCTTTCTCCGACGTGGCGTAGTGGGTCTCGGCGGGTCTCAATTTTCTGCTGGCGTAGGCGACAGGGAATAGCGTCTCTGCATTCTTGGGGTCGCGCTGTAGCAGTACTGCTCCGAGGCCTAAGTCGCTTGCGTCGGTGCGAAGAACGAATGGCTGAGTCAAATCGGGTAGGTGGAGTACTGGCGCCGATGTCATTCTGTCCTTGAGTGTTTGGAATGCTGTCTCGCATTCGGCTGTCCATACGACTTTGTCCGGGGCGATTTTCCGGGTTCCATTTGTTAGTGGCACGGCGATGCTGTTGTAGTTGTGGATGAGCTTCTTCCGCGATGGCGATGGCCATCCAGGTGTGTGTGCCGGGGGTCGCTGTTCTGTCGATGTATTTCTTGAGGCGATTGATGTGGTGGTATCGGGCTCTCCCGTTCACCTCTACTTGGTAGACTGTCTTGGATTTCTTGGCAGTCACCCGGTACGGTCCTCTCCAAGCGATGTCCAGCTTGTTGGTTCCACTTGGAAGTAAGAGTAGCACTTGATCGCCGACTTGCAGTTCTCTGTCCTTCGCGTGGCGGTTGTAGTACTTCGCCTGACGGGCTCTTGCCTTCTTCAGTGCTTCACCAGCTTTCTTCCACGTTGCTTTGAGGGTTTCCTGCAGGTCTGCGACGTACTTGGTGGCACCTCTTGGTGTGTCGTCTATCTTGGCCTCCGTCCAACTTCTGCGTAGGGCTTCTAGCGGTCCTGCTAGAGGTCTGCCGAATAGCAATGTTGACGGGGTGTAGCCTGTGGCTGCATGGGGCGTTTCTCGGTATGCGAACAGTGCCGCATTCACGTAGGTGTCCCACGCTTCTGGATTGTCGTCGGCGACTTTCCTGAGTATGGTGAGAAGGGTTCCATTCAGTCTTTCTACTTGTCCGTTGCTGGCGGGGTGATATGGTGGTGTGCGAATGTGATGAACTTGTATCAACTCGAACACGTCTTGCATCAGGCGGCCGGTGAACTGAGATCCGTTGTCCGTTCTAATGCTGTCCGGGAATCCGACTCTGGTAAAGATGGCGATGAGTGCATCTGCAATCTTCTTGGTGTCGATCGCTGGCAACGGGACTGCTTCGCACCACATCGTACATGCGTCGACGAGTGTGAGTAGAAATCTGTTCCGCTTCTTGGTCATAGGCAGTGGTCCTACTATGTCTACTGAGACTTGCTGGAATGGCACGCCGACTACTACTGATGGTCCTAAGGTAACGGGTACGGTGTGATGTCGCGGGGAATATCGTTGACATTGGTGGCAAGATTTCACGTAGCGCTTGACATCCTCCGTGATTCCTGGCCAATAGTAGTGTGCGCTGATTCTCTGCACTGTGGCTCCAATTCCCATGTGTCCGCTGAGTGGCATGCTGTGGCCTAATTCTAGTACTTGGGCTCGAAGGGTGGCTGGTAGTACTAGTGGGGTGTGATCTCCATCTCCTTGTCGATGTAGAACTCCCTCTTCCATGTAGAAGTCTCCCTTGTGCGGGGGTGTGTGCGCCTTGGGTAGCTTCTGGAAGCACTTCGCTATCGAGGTGTCTTCTTTCTGTGCTGTTTTGATCTCTTCGAGTCCTGGATTCGGAGCGAACTCGGGCTGGGGTGGTTGGGTTTTAGCTTGGGCCCTGGTTTGCACTGCAGCTATCTCTACAGTTTTAGGGGGCGTGCCTAAGAACACATACCTACAACCTAGCACTAGATCATACAGGGGTTTCTGTAAAACAGCTGCTTGGATTCGTCCTGTGACGTACCTACTCTCTACTTCGATCCAAGCTATTGGGCAAGTAGTCGTCGGTTTCGTCAAGTCTGCTCCTTGTAGTTCGACTGTCTTGTCTGTCAAGTCCGCGCGCGATACAAGAGATTCGCTAACTATCGCGTCGTATGATAGACCTGTGTCATACAGACAGTTCGCTTCTTTTCCGTTGACCTTGACCGTGTCTGTCACCGATGGGTGATCTCCGATCGTGTGTGGCTTGTTACCGCTGCTTTGAGTTAGAACTCTGTGCGCTGGCCGGCTTTCGCGCTCTTCCCTACGTTGTGCGGCCAACTTGAAACATTCTGCGGTGGAGTGATTGTTTCTGTTGCAGAACGAACAATACCGTCTCTGTTCTGCGGGACCTCTTTTCCCGAATTCCGTGTTGGGTCCTTTATTTTGCCCAGGTCTGGGGTTATTCGGCTTATTCGCGGTGCGCTCTTCTCGGTTAGGGCTTCGTTTCTGTGCCTCTTTCCCGTTAGGCTTTAGGTCTCGCCTGAAGCTCTTGGCTTCTCCGTGTGCGGCCACGTACCTATCTGCGACCTTGACCAGATCTTCTAGTCTTTCCGCGCCCTGCTCTACTGAGAATGTTCTCAGCTCGGGGGTCATGGTTTCCCGTAGCTGTTCCCATACTAACAGTTCTGTCAGTCCATCATACGTCTTAGCCGTGGCTGACTGGCTAATCCACTTATCCAGCGTTGTGGACAACCGATCCGCGAACTGCGCATAGCTCTCTCCTTTCACTCTCCGATTGGTGCGGAACTTTTGCCGGTAGCATTCTCCTGTTAGTTCGAATCCCGTTAGGAGTGCCTCTTTTACTTTGTGATAGTCAGTCACTCTGTCAGTCGGTAGCTTACTGTAGATGTCATAAGCCTTTCCTCTAAGCCCTTGACTAAGCTTAAAAGACCAATGAGTGGGATCTAGTTTATACTCTGTTGCTAGACGCTCAAACCTAGTCAGATAGAGATCTAGACCTTCTTCTCTCTCATTGAATGTTCCCAGTGGAAATGACATTCCTTGTACAGGGTTGGATGCTACCTCTAGCTGATCTGAGTGGGAAGGGGTTGAGGAAGAACTTGAAGCTCCTGATCCCAATCTCCTTAGCTCTAACTCATGCTGTCTTTCTTTTTCCTTTTCTTCCCTCTCTTTTTCTTTTTCTGCCCTCTCTTTTTCTTTTTCTGCCCGCTCATACTCCCATCTCCTAATTTCTGCGTCTCTCTCTGCTGCTACCTTCTTCTGTTCTGTTTCTAGCTCTAATTTCCTCGTTTCTCTCTCTGCCTCTAATTTCTTCTGCTCTGCTTCTAGTTCTGCTTTTCTCTGTTCTGCTTCGAGTTTCTTCGCCTCTCTCTCTGCTGCTCTCTCTGCCTTAGCTTCCTGTTTCTCTACCTCTGCATTGATATACGCAATTAGGTCTGCCCCTGCTAAGTGTAAAGCTTCGCCTAGTTCCTTGAAGCGCAATCTCAAGGCCACTGGGTCCGACATTGCCAAACGTGTCTATGAACAACCTCTGAATCACGTGGAATACCAAAACACTAGCAATATTGCAAGTCAATAACAACAATGCAAAGACCATAAAATTCGTAATCAATAATAGAATAAAACAAAAGTCAAATGGCATACAACAGTTACTTAAGCAAAACCTGCAAAAGAACAATGCAACATACAGGCACAAAAATATTTGAAGCAAAAAAGTTTTTAACTAAAGAATAGTGCACCCAAACTGATTAGTCCTTGTTACCACTATTCTAAGTTATTCTACTTCTACTGTTATCTAATTTTATTGTACTTAGGTCCGGTTATACCCAATTCCTATTATACACAGATCCTAGCTAGGCTCGCCAATTAAAGTGTCACGTGGGGTTTATGGGCTCTGCACAATGGAATTATGGACCCTCACGTTTATTCGGTGGGAACTGCTAATAGGTCACCCTATGAATTACTGTAATAAATTTATTTGTTTAGCTCGTTCTGTGTTAAGGTTGGGGTACAGAAATAGATAGAAAAATGGTAAAAGATTACTGTCACACTAGCTTTCACACGGCTATGAATCATATGTAGTCCAGCCACTTGATAACAGTTAAAATCACACATTTATTTCTTCTACTCTATACAAGATTCTCTAAGTACTACTCTAACTTAAAAAGTCTCTTTCAATGCTAATAGTTCGATCGCTGATAGTCTAGGCAGCTGTTTTTCTTCCTCGGGCACTTGCTATAATATTTCATGTAGATTTGGACTACTGTGGTCCGTTTTACAGTTTCTGACGAGTTGGACTACTGTGGTCCTGTTATGATCAGTTTAAGTGCACCTTCGCCTTATGCACTTAACTCATGTGTGGGGTGTTCGAAGTCCTTCTGTGAGGTAGCTTCTGGTACACCTTTGTCGTTGTGTAGTTGGGTTCCCTTGCCACGCTGTGGGGTCTGACAGGGTGTTTCTTCGGGTAGCTCCTTCCGTCTTGTGCGGTAGAGTCTCCTCGACCAACTAGTCGTTTCTGTGGAGTGGGGTGCACAGGATAGCTCGGGATAGCTCGCCTGCTCGTCTGTAATATAAGAGACGAAATTCTGCACAACCCTGAATAATCGGTTTGTGCAGAGCGTCTCACTGAAAGCCAAGTAGCCCTCAGTGATAGCTCCACATCTCTATACATAAGCGACGAACATTCTGCTACTTCCGGGTTCCACTGGAATCTCACTCTAAATTCCTATACATACATAAATATCAAACGTGGCTAACTATACACATACAGAATTAATAATAATATAAACATTCAGTGGTACAGCCACTGGTCTGCAAACATACATATAAGTTAAACAACAGTGGTTCCGTACGGGATACAACATGGCGGCGCAACCGGTCGTGTTTCGCCACATGTTCGGCTGTTCCACGTGTTACGGCAAATTCGGATTAACAATTCACATTTATGCATAGCAAATTCCACAAACATAATTTCAACAATAATATAAATATATCACGATGAAACAGAAGGGTGTTCATTTACCTGTTTGACAAGTTCAGGCCCGTGATGACTTGAGAGAATTCTAAGATTCTAAAGTCCTGCTTCCTGGTCTATGAGTGTAGAGATTTCTCTAGCTGTGGAGATGTTGACTCTACCTCTTCACACACACGACTGATTCAAACTGTGTTAGGTTTTGACACATTCAAAACTGCTCTACCCACTGAGCCTGCTCTGATTGGTTAAAACGGTCCGATTCAAAGCTCAAGTGCTGACTCACTGCGCTAGCGTGGGTCGGGCTCGCGGTGTGTGGTCTACTGTGTAATCTTAATTGCTGCTGTGTAATAGTCTAACTTCTCTACTGTTACAAATACTACACATGGCTAAATAGTCAACAAGCAGAGTTAATACTAGCCAATTCATGACAGTGGAGTTCCTCAAGGATCGATTCTTGGCCCTATTTTATATTGTATATTTATCAATGACATGCCCCTTTTTCTCACACAAAACGTTAACCTTGACCTATTTGCTGATGATGCATCCCTCCATACTTCTAATAAAAATCTACAACAGGTAGAACAAAGTCTTCAAATAAGCATACATGAAATTGATTACTGGTGTGACAACAATAGAATGAAATTAAACCCTGTGGGTTCGGGCATTAACTAGAATAGACCCAACGTTTCCAGGCGTGTTGCAAGAGGCGACTAACAGGGGTGATGTTAGCACGGCATCACTGGGCGAAAGTCTTCTACACAGAAGTCACCGGCCTGGGCGGAGGAACCTCACGTTACTACAGGTTCAACGACCACGTGCTCAGGGCCAAGGCGAGCCACACTGTATTCGTGGATTTCGGCTGTGGCCAACAGCCTGGAGAGGATTAGGCACCGCCAGGTCCTTCGGTAGGCATCAGCTCCCTGTGAGGTATTCTTTATCTTTTTCATCTCTCTTCGTTTATCACACAGATCCAAAAGTTCAGGTGTGATCCACGGCTTCTTCTTTGGTCGGTGCTTGCCAATGATCTCAGTGGCGGCATCTGGCACAGCTGAGTTGAAGGTGGTGGTCATGGTGT
The DNA here is from genome assembly GCA_036898135.1 of Oncomelania hupensis. NCBI lineage: Eukaryota > Metazoa > Mollusca > Gastropoda > Littorinimorpha > Pomatiopsidae > Oncomelania > Oncomelania hupensis. The sequence continues at coordinate 22,603,862 of CM072520.1, forward strand.
TGACATCTACTTTATCAGCCACCAAAATGAGCAGAGGTGCAAATTTCCCTCCAATGACATCCGAAAAGGCATGCGCACAATAAAGGAGAACTGGATAGAAGATCAATGCCAGGAAATAGAGAGCAGTCTGAACAAGAACAACAGCAAGAAGGCCTACCAGACTGTGAAGCGGCTGACAAGTGTCAAACAGCCCAAAATCTCCACGATCCAAAGCAAGTCTGGCATATGCCTTACAGAAGAACAAGAAGTCATGGACAGATGGACAGAGTACTGCTCTGACCTTTACAACCATACACCAAATGGAGACCCATCAGTTCTAGCATGTCCAGAGAACAGAGAAGAAGAAATCCTCCCAATTCTCCGGGAAGAAGTTCAGGCAGCAGTGCAATCGCTAAAAAAAGGGAAGTCAGCGGGAGTGGACAACATACCCGCGGAACGGCAAACTTGTTTTTTCCAACCTAGTTCCAGTCATTCGCCCAAAAAGGCAATCACCGAAGTCGAACGAAGCTCTCCGATGTGTTACGAAATGATGCTTGCATGACTACGACTAGCTGACATTAAAAATGATCGCTGTTGCTTCTAATTCTGTTCGATTTACACAGATTTAGCATTTCACAACGGTATACTTTGTTAATATGAGCATAATATGAGCATAATTATTATCGACCATATTTAATAGTTGCGTTCCTTGATTTGCATTTTGTTAGTTCTAAGCAGCAAAGGCTAATAATAGCATTGCCCATTTCCTGCCTAGAACCAAGTAGACACTGTTATACAGTATACATAGGCTTAATCTACATTATTATATTATAAGTCAGTCTCCGCGCAGCGAAGAAGCTCACTAGCTGCATATAATTATTAGACCTGTATTGTTTGTTTTATACGTAAATAAATGTATTAACTTTATCTATTCTAATTGATAATATTTAGGCCTATACTTTATAATATTCGAATCTTGAAATTTCCGAAGAAGGACGAATAGGCTAAGCGAATTTTTTATTTTTTGGTATAACTCGAGATCAGAGTTAAATTAATAGTTAGTTATTCATTGCTTACAGGGTCCAGCGGACTGCAAAGAGTCGAATCAGAACCACAAAATCAAGACAACTCGAGATCAGAGTTAAATTAGAAGCTTATTAGTTATTCATTGCTTACAGAGTCCAGCGGACTGCAAAGAGCCGAATCAGGACCACAAAATCGAGACCACAACTTAGCAAGTAGTAGTAGTAGTAGTAGTAGTAGTAGTAGTAGTAGTAGTAGTAGTAGTAGTAGTAGTATAGTTATTTAGTTAAATCTTTAATTTATTTATTTGTTTTGTTTGTGTGTTGTTATTATTATTATTATTATTATTATTATTATTATTATTATTATTATTATTATTAGTTTATTATTATTATTATTATTATTATTATTATTATTATTATTATTATTATTATTATTATTATTATAATTCCTACTTTAAAAAAAATAAAAAAGAATAGTGTGCTGCTGTGCGTGCTCAATGGTGTAAATATGGTCAGTGACGTTTTGTTTGTTTTTGCTGAAGTTGGGTGTAACCCGAAATATTCAGATGGTGGTGTTACTGGTTATTTTTTCTAATAGATTTAACAAAGTTTTCATATGATTTATAAATTTCCGCCCGCCACGCAACATTTTTTTTATACCTGTTTCTCATTAAAATACATATAATTGAAATACATATAACAAATTTACTGTATCAGTTAAAAAGAATAATATTAGTTAAATAAATAATTGCTTTGGTGCTTCCAATAAAAATATCACTGTTTTTTGAGACCATTATAAACTTGCTTTGCCTTGTTGTACTGAAGTGACACCAACGTCTCCATAGCGCTTTGAAGTTTTGTCATGGTTTTATTGTTGATATAGATGTGAAATCGTTGTATGTGTGCTTTATGTGTTATGTATTACTTTTACACCTGATTACTAATTGTGTCAGTATATTATTCATCATAAAATAATAATAATAATAATAATACTAACTGCTTCAAAATGCAAATCTCGACTTGAGCTTGAAGCGGTGCAAATCGAAATAGAATTAGATCTAGCAGCGGCAATTTTTATGCACGGATGTTTCACCACAGGCGCTGAAGTCTTTTCTTTTGTCTTTGTAAACTCTTAAATACGTACGTAGTATAGTATGTAATTGAGGCCTACGAAAGACGAGACTTCCAAGCCTGTGGTTTCACGTAGTCCTGCCAGCATTCGTTCGTAAAACATCGGATAGCTTCGCTCGACTCGGAGAGCTTCGTTCGACTTCGGTAATTGCCTTTTTCGGGAAAGTGACTGGAACTAGGTTGGAAAAAACAAGTTCGCCCGCGGAACTGCTACAAGCAGGAGGAGAAGCGATGATTGATGCCCTCACCATTATCTGTAACAAGATCTGGCAGAGTGGGGAGGGGCCTATACCATGGACCCAGTCGCTTGTCATCACTCTTCCCCAAAAAAGGTAACCTTCAGGAGTGTGAAAATTACCGCACCATCAGCCTCATCAGCCATCCCAGCAAAGTCCTCCTAAAAATAATACTCAACAGGTTGAAACCCCAAGCTGAACAAATCATAGCTGAAGAACAAGCAGGATTCAGGGCAGGGCGAAGTACCACTGAACAGATTTTCAACCTCAGAATAATCTGTGAGAAATACCTACAGCACCAACAACATCTATATCATGTGTTCATAGACTTCAAGAAGGCGTTTGACCGAGTCTGGCATACAGCTCTATGGGCAACAATGAAAGTGTACAACATCAGCCCTAAAATTATTGAAGTCATCAAAAGCCTGTATGACAAGGCTACCAGTGCAGTCCTCCACAACAGCGCCATCGGGAACTGGTTCAGAACAACAATCGGTGTGCGTCAAGGATGCATACTCTCTCCAACACTCTTCAACATCTTCCTAGAGCGCATCATGTCAGATGCTCTTGCAGATCATGAAGGCACGGTCAGCATAGGGGGTAGAGCAATCTCCAATCTTCGTTTTGCGGATGACATTGATGGATTGGCTGGAGAGCAACAAGAACTTGAACAGCTGGTACAGAGGCTTGACACCACCTCCAGAGCTTATGGAATGGAAATAAGTGCAGGGAAGACCAAAAATGATGACCAACAACACCAATGGCATCAACACGGACATCAAAGTACAAGACCAATCCCTCAACACAGTGCATAGCTTCAAATATTTAGGAGCCATTGTATCAGACAATGGGTCCCGACAGGAAGTCCTCTCCAGGATCGCACAAACAACTGCTGCCCTGACAAGGTTGAAGCCCATTTGGAAAGACAGGACCATCAGTCTACATTCCAAAGTAAGACTGCTGCGCTCCCTTGTCATCTCCATCTTTCTTTATGCTTGCAAAGCATGGACCCTCACAGCAGATCTCCAACGAAGAATTCAAAGCATGGAGATGAGGTGCTACAGAAGACTACTGGGCATTTCCTATACCCAACACATCACCAACGACGAAGTCCGACAGACCATCACACAAGCCATTGGACAACACGATGACCTGCTAACAGTGGTGAAGAAACGGAAACTCCGATGGTATGGCCATGTCACCAGATCATCAGGCCTTGCAAAGACTATTCTGCAAGGCACAGTGCAAGGAGGTAGAAGAAGAGGGAGCCCGAGAAAGAGATGGGAGGACAACATTTGAGAATGGACTGGTTTGACACTGAGCGAAGCCATCAGGGCTGCTGAGGACAGAGAAAGATGGAGTATGCTGGTTAAACGATTATCTGTGGTGCCCCTACGACCTCCGGGTTATGGGTCAGGATAGGATAGGATAGGAAACAGTCTTCATAAAAGAGCAGTCAAGATACTCTCTAAGTCTTATAATATAAATACAGATATTACAACTAATGAGAAATACAAGGAACTCCAAATACTACCACTTCAAAAACAATTTATATTTAATACAGCTATCCTTATGTTCAAAATCACACACGGAGAAACATCTGCATACCTTGATATCTTTTTTACTAAGTTAGTTGATGGGCATAGACTTTTTAATTATAAACTACCCCTCCCTCGTATTGATTTATACAAAAACAGCCTATCATTTAATGGAGCTGCTGTATGGAGTGTATACATTGCGACACAATATTTTCTTTCAAAAAAAAAATCTATATATAAGCATCTGGAAAATTAATTATAAAAGTGATATATTTTAATATAATAACATAATTTTTCAGGCAAATATTTTATTATTATTATTATTATTATTATTATTATTATTATTATTATTATTATTATTATTATTATTATTATTTGCCTTAAGATATTTTTGTTATAAGAATAATAATATTGATGATAATGGGGGTGATGGTGGTGTTAGTAGTAATAATAGTACTACTAATTATTATTGTATTTGTTATTATTCATATAATTGCAATTATTATTATTATTATTATTATTATTATTATTATTATTATTATTATTATTATTATTATTAGTATTAGTATTAGTATTATTATTATTATTATTGTTATAATTATTATTATTATTGTTATATTATTATTATTATTATTATTATTATTATTGTTTTAATTATTATTATTGTTAATTATTATTAGTATTATATTATTATTTTTATTATTATTATGATGATTATTATTATTATTATTATTATTATTATTAATTATGATTATGATTATTATTATTATTATTATTATTATTATTATTATTATTATTATTATTATTATTATTATTATTATTATTATAATTTAGTTATGAGCATTTATTTATAATTTAGTTATTTAGAGCATAACAGGGAGCTGATGTCTACCGAAAAATCAACAATGACATCCGAAAAGGCATGCGCACAGCAAAGGAGAACTGGATAGAAGATCAATGCCAGGAAATAGAGAACAATCTGAACAAGAACAACAGCAAGAAGGCCTACCAGACTGTGAAGCGGCTGACAAGTGTTAAACAGCCCAAAGTCTCCACTATCCAAAGCAAGTCTGGCATATGCCTTACAGAAGAACAAGAAGTCTTGGACAGATGGACAGAGTACTGCTCTGGCCTTTACAACCATACACCAAATGGAGACCCATCAGTTCTAGCATGTCCCGAGAGCAGAGAAGAAGAAGAAATCCTCCCAATTCTCCGGGAAGAAGTTGAGGCAGCAGTGCAATCGCTGAAGAAAGGGAAGTCAGCGGGAGTGGACAACATACCAGCGGAACTGCTACAAGCAGGAGGAGAAGCGATGACTGATGCTCTCACCATTATCTGTAACAAGATCTGGCAGAGTGGGGAATGGCCTACACCTTGGACCCAGTCGCTTGTCATCACTCTTCCCAAAAAAGGTAACCTTCAGGAGTGTGAAAATTACCGCACCATCAGCCTCATCAGCCATCCCAGCAAGGTCCTCCTGAAAATAATACTCAACAGGTTGAAACCACAAGCTGAACAAATCATAGCTGAAGAACAAGCAGGATTCGTGGCAGGGCGAAGTACCACTGAACAGATTTTCAACCTCAGAATAATCTGTGAGAAATACCTACAGCACCAACAACATCTATATCATGTGTTCATAGACTTCAAGAAGGCATTTGACCGAGTCTGGCATGCAGCTCTATGGGCAACCATGAAAGTGTACAACATCAGCCCTAAAATTATTGAAGTCATCAAACGCCTGTATGACAAGGCTACCAGTGCAGTCCTCCATAACAGCGTCATCGGGAACTGGCTCAGAACAACAATCGGTGTGCGTCAAGGATGCCTACTCTCTCCAACACTCTTCAACATCTTCCTAGAGCGCATCATGTCAGATGCTCTTGCAGATCACGAGGGCACAGTCAGCATAGGGTCAGAGCAATCTCCAATCTTCGTTTTGCGGATGATATTGATGGATTGGCTGGAGAGGAACAAGAACTTGAACAGCTTGTACAGAGGCTTGACACCACCTCCAGAGCTTATGGAATGGAAATAAGTGCAGAGAAGACCAAAATGATGACCAACAACACCAATGGCATCAACACGGACATCAAAGTACAAGGCCAATCCCTCACCACAGTGCACAGCTTCAAATATTTAGGAGCCATTGTGTCAGACAATGGGTCTCGACAGGAAGTCCTCTCCAGGATCGCACAAACAACTGCTGCCCTGACAAGGTTGAAGCCCATTTGGAAAGACAGAACCATCAGTCTACATTCCAAAGTAAGACTGCTGCGCTCTCTGGTCATCTCCATCTTCCTATATGCTTGCGAAGCATGGACCCTCACAGCAGATCTCCAACGAAGAATACAAAGCATGGAGATGAGGTGCTACAGAAGACTTCTGTGCATTTCCTATGCCCAACACATCACCAACGACGAAGTCCGACAGACCATCACACAAGCCATTGGACAACACGATGACCTGCTCACAGTGGTGAAGAAACGGAAACTCCGATGGTATGGCCATGTCACCAGATCATCAGGCCTTGCAAAGACCATTCTGCAAGGCACAGTGCAAGGAGGTAGAAGAAGGGGGAGACCGAAAAAGAGGTGGGAGGACAACATTCGAGAATGGACTGGTTTGACACTGAGCGAAGCCATGAGGGCTGCTGAGGACAGAGAAAGATGGAGTATGCTGGTTAAACGATCATCTGTGGTGCCCCTACGACCTTCGGGTTATGGGACAGGATAGGATAGGATAGGATTATTATTATTATTATTATTATTATTATTATTATTATTATTATTATTATTATTATTATTATGATTTTTTTAACATTATTATTCTAAGGTGGATAGTGAGGGGTAGTTGCCTACAATTGTTTAAAGATAATGATGAAGATGATGGTGTGATTGTGTTGGTTGGGTGGTTGTTTTATTAAAATCTTTTTTTCACCAAGATGATAAAGACCGTACGCACGCATTCATACTCACGCATTTAAACAGGAACACATGTACACACACTCAACACACGCACTATCTCCATCTCTTTCACATATACTCAAACATAATTTATAAACACGTCATAACATAAGTAACAATGTCAGTTAAATAAAACGGGCGACTGGATAATTAATTAAACCTTTATAAGACAATTAAAATAATAAATACATATATTTAAAATAAATAAATAAATACATTTAGAAAAAAAAATTTTTTTAAGAAAATAAGAAGAAGAAGAAGAAGAAGAAGAAGAAGAAATAATAATAAAAGTACAATAAATACATAAATATTTTTTTAAAAATAATAAGAAATTTAAAAAATAATAATAATAAATTAAAAAATAATAAAATAAATAAATAAATAAAATAAATAAGAAATTTTAAAAAATTATAAATTAAAAATAATAATGAACTAATAATGTTTTTAAAAATAATAATAAAAATAATATTTAAACATAATAAGATACCAAAATATAAGTAATAATGATAATAGTAATAATAATAATAATAATAATAATAATAATAATAATAATAATAATAATAATAATAACAATAATAAAAATAATAATAATAATAATAATAATAATGATGATGATAATAATAATAATAATAATAATAATAATAATAATAATAATAATAATAATAATAATAATAATAATAATAAACAACCAGATATTAAATCACAACCAATACTATAAATAATATTACCGACACATCATTAAGTAAGATATGCTATTGTTTATCAGAGAAAATAACCAACAGCAGAACCGATAAACGTTTTTGCTAAAATAATGCAACTATCAAAACTAATTCTGCCTAGTGATGGTACACTGTTAGGCAAGAGGCCTCTTAAATCATTGCATTCAAAATGCAAATGTTTCAAAGAAAACGTCTCGTTGCAAACGCATTTAACATTTTTGCAATACTTCTCTTTATAGCATTTAAATATATTCTATACGCCATTGACACTACAGATCCATAAATTCCACAGTGTTTTTCATACTGCTGATTAAATGTACAACGTTTCTTCATTTCTTTTTCAATTAGATTATTACCCTCTTTAGCAGAAAGTAAAATATATAAGGATATTGCATTAATATTCGCAGCTCCGTTTTGGGCAGATCGATCAGCCCACTCATTGGAAAGAAAACCACAATGTGAAGGAATCCAACAAAAATTTACCTGTGTACCATTAATGATAAGATTATGAACCAAGATTTTGATTTCTAATATAATATGTTTTCTTTCTTTATTATTATTTGAGTTCAAAGCCTCTAAAACAGATTTGGAATCAACACATATTACAATACTAAATAAAGTTAAGGGCATACTAGAAATTCTATTTATAGCCATTAGTACTGCAATCAGTTCTGCAGTGAAAATCCTTTTCCTAAATAGTATGTTTGTGTAAGTTTAAAATCGGGAATAACAAAAGCTGCACCACTATCTCCATTTTCTAGGACAGAGCCATCAGTATATATTTTCAAATGACCCGAGTATTTTTCATTTAAATGATAGCGCATTTGGAAATCATTAACCCTGTATTATGATTCTTCTTTTCTGCAGTGATATAAATATAATAGTTCGCTTTCTCAAGTTCCCATAAAGGAACAGGAGACACTATTTTCTTGTTATTCATAAGATCCGTATTTTCCATGTATCTCTGTACTAATTCTTTAGTATATGTAGCTATAGTTTGAAAAATTTAATTTTTGGCGATTGCTTTGGAACTTGGATGTCCGATCTTAACTGCAACTCCTCATTGGTACTGTTATCTACTGCTGTTGCTCTAATAACATATTTAGCACAAAGCAGTTTCCTCCAGTCATCTAAAAGGAGAACTCCTGATGCTTCATATGCATATATTGTTTTTGTATATATTGGAACACCAAGCACCAATTTTATAGCTTTACTATCTAAACTCTGTAATCTTTTAATGTAGCATACAAGTGCAGAAAAATAAACTTCCTGTTCATATGATAATTTGGAACGAACAAGAGAACATGCTAAATGCACTAAGGTTTTGGAATCCTGACCCTAAGGTTGGTTACTAATGATTTGTATCAAATTATAACTTTTCACTGCTTTTTGCATTAAGTACTCAATATGTTTTTTCCAGTGTAATTTAGATGTTATGTAAACACCAAAACATTTTACTTCTTTGACATATTTGAGTTCCACATTATCAACATTAATTTTTGGTAATTGTCTAGGTTCATGCCCATTATTAAATAAAATCATATTGGTCTTTTCTTTTGAGAGTTCCAGTCCATTAGTATTCATATAACTTGAAATATTACTTATTTCTATTTGATATAATTTACTGATGTGTTTTATTTCATTGATAGACGTCTTTTTCTTCAAGGATGCGTTCATCTAGATAGCGATATCGTCTGCATATTGAACAAGAGAAACTCTTTTACTTACAACCTTAGGTAAATCATAAATTAAAATATTAAAAAGAATCGGAGATACTATAAAACCTTGTGGAATTCCCATATCTGTTGTGCGATGTAAAGAATACGAATTACCAACTTTCACGCTTATTTTTTGCCCTGTAAGAAACGTTCTAATATAATTGTACATACGGCCAGACAACCCCATTTGTTTCAACTTATATCACAATCTCGCATGCCATACTCTATCATAAGCTTTGCATACATCAAAAAACGTGGCTAATGTACATTTTCTCCTTGCAAATTGTCTTTTAACCTGGGTAGTTAATTTTACTAGATGGTCTACTGTAGATCGACCTTTCTGAAAACCTGCCTGATTTACAGGAATTATTTGCTGTTTAGTACAATAATATGTTAGTCTCTCTAGTATGATCTTTTCCATTAACTTACAAACGTGTGATGTTAAGGAAATGGGTCTATAACTAGATGCTTCTGCTCTAGATTTACCTGATTTTAAAATTGGTATTACTAGAGAAGACTTCCATATATCTGGCAAAATGCCTCTTATCCAACATTTTTGTATAATATCATGTAGAATATGTGTCCACATATCAGGAAGATTATTTAATAAAATATAAGACATGCCATCAAGGCCTACAGCAGACGTTTTGAATGCAAAAACAGATAATGCATCGTTAAGTTCTTTAACAGAAATATTTGCATTAATAAACAACTCGTTGTCTGGAGCCGGAACTCCGTATTCATTTAACTCCTCCTTCATTTTTCGTTCATTTAGCGTATGTTGTGATAAAGTACTAGATTTACTAGCGCTAGCAAAACCGTTTACAGATGCTTCAGCCTTTTCTTTTGGTGAGGGGAAATTATTATTATTTAATTTAATAGGACATTGGGGTAATTGATATTCATTTTTCATTTCCGCTACTTTCTTCAAGTCTTTAAACAATCTTGAGAACTAGATATTTCATTAAGACAAAAATCTGACCAATACTTCCTCTTTTCAGCAGCAATAGTTTTGTTGCATGCTATCTTTGCTCTTTTCATTGCATCGAAAGACTGGTCTGATTTTGATTTTAACCAATGTTTATATGCATTCTATTTTTGTTTTACCGCGGTTTCACATGCTTCATTCCACCATATGTTTCAATTTCGTGATTTCTTTTTTGATGTTCTTTTTTTAGGAATAGATTTCTTTGCTGCAAGATGAATGCTGTTAATAAATTGAGTGTATACATTATTAATATCATCATCCTCAATAAAATGTGTATCATAAGACAACAATGTATTTTTAAATAATTCCCAATCTGCTCGACCGTAGTTGTACTTTGGAATGACATCATCTTCTGATTGCAGATCAACAATATTATTCAAGGTTGTTACAATAGGCAGATGATCACTCCATAGAGAATCACACTGAATATCCCACTCACAATTAATAGCAAAATTAGAAGAAACAAGAGTCAAATCAATTGCCGACGGACTATGGGCTGGAACTTCTGGTATACGAGTAAATCGTCAATCATTTAATAAAATTAAATTTGAGTCTATAATTACCTTAGTAAATTGCATGTTAGAAGTATGAACACACTGTTTATCCCAAATCGGCGAATGAGCATTAAAGTCACCATTGATTATCCACAGTTCTGAATCTGTAATAGATTTAATCCAATCGTTAATATTATCACTAGGCCCTCTCGGATAGTAGCGTGAGCAAATATTCACACACAAGTCTTTGTTAACTTTAAGTTTAATACAAGCTGCGTAAACTCCATCTGCACCTTTAGGAACCGGAGATGTGGTCATTACATAATCCATATCATTCCTTATGTAAATTGCAGACTGTATTTTATTCATATTAAAGTTAGTCACAGGCGGGTAGTAGAAACCTTGAAGCTTTGGCAAGTTTTGGCTGCTGACATTTAAGGACTGTACTGTTAATATATGATGATCATTGTTCGACAAATATTCACGTAAGTATTGTCTATTTGTGGCAATAGATCGACAATTCCACTGAAGTATAGACAATCTTTCTCCTTTCATTTATAGAAAGTTATTTAATTAATCAAGAAAGGAAAAGAAAAGAAAAAATTAAACATTTGAACATTTAATAATAAACAGTTTTATCAATTAATGTCAAAATTCCTTCAGTAAATGTAAAATAATGTCATAATGGCAACTCTTCTGGTAGCAGTAAATCAGCTAGTACCAATGAACTGGAAACACTGGCTTTGGAGAAAGGTGCCACCTGCCTCTTAGGTCATAGTACCCGAGGCAGTCACTTGCCTGGTAGGGCCGAGCAAGTCTCCTACGGCCTGGTTTCTTCCACAGAAGACTATGGAGGTATCTGCCAATGTTTCCAGCTAAAATACTAGATGATCTAAGATTCTTTTCGGTTTGGGTGCACCTTGTCTCGGAGGGTGTAGATGGGCATGTTATCATGATTAACAAACGAAACCTTGGTTCATCTAGAAGGTCTGAGACTGTTAGAGCATTAAACACATCTCTCTTGGAGCGAAGAATCATATCATTTATTGCCGCATTCTTACTGACGACAATTTTAGCCAGAGGATGTTGAATTGCCACGGTCTTGATGGTCTGTACGAATTCCTTGCTGGCGGACTTTGGATCCTGGTTTTTGAGATAATTCACACCCACATGCCGACATGGATCACGATAGTCTTCAGTGGGGTGTTGACATCTTTCTGAATCCGCTGCAGCGCCCCAATTATTTCTCTAGTGGCTGACGCTTTAGTTTTAATTACTTCAAACCCGTAGGACTGACCAAGTCGGGTTGCCTGAACGCCATTCAAAACAGAATCATGTACGATTGCACTAACATCATCATTCTCTTGTTTATTTCCTAACTTTGGTCTTGCATCACAAGACGAAGACTTGACGTCATCAATGATGTCATTATGACAGCATTTTTGTTTTGTTTTTCCTCATTTTTCTGCCTTGCCTTTTCACCAGCCACGTTGATTTTAGGGGGAGGAGATGATGTTTGCGAAGGCTTTTGTTGACTGCCACTCGAAGTCGATGGTGCCGATCTTACTGCGGCCGCGTATGAACCACGAGGCTGGGGCGGTTGCAAATGCGCGTCGTCTGCTCTTCAGCACCCGTTCGTTTCGATGTTCGGATCCTTTGCTCATGCAGTTACTTGATCAGTTTTGCTTGATCCAAAACAATCTCATGTAAATTGGCGACCGTTCCGTGCAAATTGTCGATCAATATTTTGAGCTCACGTAGTGTTTGGCTCTGGCACTGGCAACTCTTGCAGTTCCATTTCAGTGTTGACCGCGATGTCTGCAGTCAATGTTGCCGGTTCCACCTCCACTTGAAGCTAAATCTCTTCTTCCGTGGCCACCTCTTCCTCCACTTTCTCATTCTGCCATTCGTTTTCTCGCTGATCTCCGCGCTGTCATTTTTGTAATGCACTGCTGAGTTTACCGAAAACCAGAAAAATGTTGGTACCTAATTTCGACAGTTGTTGCAATATTGAGACCGGAAGTTCGCCCCTATGATTGTTAATAAAAAGTGATTGTGTGTGCATGTGTGTGTGTGTGTGATTTCTATGATTTCCAAGTTAATACTAAAGGTTATTTACTGTGTTAATTTGTTAAGGGACAGATTGGAAGATTAGACTTCTTAATTAGTCTAAAATCTTTATCCCTAATAAAAAAAAGTTTCAAAGATCTTCTGGCGCTTCCCACGCTGTCAATTTCTTGTGTGAACATCACTGCCAATTACGCTTGTGACGTCACACACGTGGTCTTTCAAATAGACCTACTACTGAAATGGATAACTCTTACTTTTCCGAGTTGCTTCCCTTGAAAAGACGTACGCAATCATGGCTACCACGCGTGTAAAATCATCAACAGAACTTGTGAAGTTTTTACGGGAACGAGGTGTTTCTTGCGGAAAGCCTGGAAAGGTTGAATTGTTAGAACTCTGCAAACTTGCTGAGGAAATCGGTTTGCCAGTCGATCCAGAAGGTTGCATTGAAGATCGAGACGAACTTATAGGCACAAAACTGATGGATGGCGAGACGAAGCTGCCAAATCCAGCACAGTTGGTTGGCAGCCAAGATATTGGAATTCTTCCTACGTTTTCTGTATTTGACATGTGCACATATCTAATGTCAAACGAAGTTCCGTTAACAAGTATCAGGGATTACCGACGATCGGAAGCATACACACTTATGCAAGACGGGTATGTGAAACACCTTGAGGCACTCAAACTTGGACCACAAAACTTGCACGGACACGGTTATTATGCACTGAAGGCTTCAGTCAAGCCTCGCACACGAGAAAAAGACCCTTTGAGTGGCCGACCAGTTTACCTGTTGTGGGCGATTATCACTGATGTGGATACAGACCACTGTCAGCATTTTGCACATGCAAAGGAGGGTAGGTCAAGATTATTAATTATCATTATGTTAGTTGTTACTATTAGTATTACTAATATAATATTGCTATTTATATAGATCTACCATATAATGATGGTACATATAGTAGATTTTATAATAAATATACTATACATATTAATACTAGTAATAGTCTTATCTATGCACTAGTTATTACTAGATATTTTTGGTTTTGTTATTACTTGCTCTCTGTGTTACTGTTAGTATTACTTTTAGTAATAATTAATATTTGTTTGAACTAAATAGTAAATGGTAGGAGCCAGAATGATGAACACATGGGGGGGGGGGGGGGGGGGCCCCTATTTATTAATATTAATGAATTTTATGGTTAACACAAACACTGACAAGCACATCAACCTTTAATGAAATACATAAGTAACAATAATAATAATCCTTTTTAATGTAGCCCACAATATATATAGCCATCATGAAACACGAGGGATGGTGTGTGTCGGTCATAGTCTTGATGTGAAATTGTAAATATTTATATAGGGAATATGATGGGTATGAAATTTGGTAAAAATAGGGTTGGGGCAAAAACATCAAAGCATTATTATCAGAATGTAACCCTTATATAATTAAATACTTGTATTACTACTACTAGACTTGTATTTTATTAATGAGCAGGTTTTTTTTTTATTAATAAATACTAAATAAATAGTCTTATTCTTAATCCAAAAAGTAATTTATAATATTTTACAAAAATAGTGATGCAATAGTGAAAAATTTGATTAGTTGAGTTCTACTTTTTAAATTGTATTCTGAACTAAATGCTGTTACTTTTACTCTTAAATGCTAACAGTAATAATAACAGCCATGACCCACTGCTCTCAGTGGGTTTTTTTTGTTTTTTTTTAAATGTACAATTCACTTATTTTGTTCTTGCTATATTTTGAACAGAATGGATGGTTGCTGTCGCCACATCTTAGCAGCTCTTTTTGAAGTGATTGATTTCTTGGATGACAAAAAGACCAGTGTGACATCCGAAGCCTGTCTGTGGGTTCGACGTTCTCAATCAGAAAATCTGGCTGTGCTGATCACTGATGTGGAGACTGGTCAGAAACAAAGCTGCCAGCTGCCTACAGGACAAGAGTCTCAGTAAGTCATCTAAACATTTAATCACATTTTTAATATGATGATGGAGATGTGCATAGTTAATTTATTGCCAGCTCATTTAAATTAAGTACAAATGATTGTATTAGGCTATTTAGGGTTTGCTATAAATTGTTTTTGTTGATTTTGGAGAGAGAGAGGGGGGTGGGGAGAGGTGACCTTAATTATGTTAGTAATACAAGTATTAAGGCTTCGGTCACTTGACGAGCTGCACTGAGCAGATAGCTGCTCTGGAAGCACTAGGTCACTGTTAAACAGATTCCATTTGGGATCACTAGCCTAAGTCACTGGTTGGACTGATGCCACATTTAAAAAATAGGTGGCCACATGGTGGGCTGTAGCTATGCTGTATTTGAACACTCACAGCTTCTGAGCTTGCTGTGAGCAGGGAAAACTATCAGAAAGTGATGATCATTGGCAGTTAGCTGCGACTGTTCAGTCACAATATAGTTCAACCTGTCCCGTTGCCGCCTTCTATGAAACCCCTATTGTTTTTGGTGCAATGCAATTAGTACAGTGCAGCTCACAATAAAGACTCAGACTAATACTAGTAATAGTTCTACAATGTAACTAGTGTAGAATATTAATTTTCACAAATAGCACTGATTATCAAAACCAGACACATACGTAGGTGTGAGATAGTGAGAATCCAATAAATGTCACGATACATTGACATTAACAGAGCCTTGAAGTTGAAGTAATTTCTTTTTGTGTGTGCATCTTAGGGTGTCACAGCGTCCCACAGAAGAAACCTACAATCCTGTTCCTGACACTGTGTTGCTGCCTACAGTACAGAAATTTTATGATGGGCTTAAAGAACATTTACCAAACAGCTGTTTTTTAGATCTTTATGAAGCTCGCGGAGAACCATCCACCTCAGCGGTGCCTCCACTCAGAGTGGAAACACCATCTGCTCGTCTTTCTGCCTTCGTCGTTGATCATTCTTGTGCAACAACTGATTGCAAATGTAGCGATGAAGTTATCAACACTTTGCATTACTCTTCATTGGAGAGAAAGATGATAGAGGAAGATACCCGAGGGCAACACCAGAATAAAAACTGGTTTTCCATGAGGACTGGCCTCCTTACAGCATCTGTCATTAAAAAAGTACTGAGTGCAAGGGATGGTACAAGTACAGCTAAGAAACTGTTGCACTCAAACGACTACAATATATGCGAAAGAAATTTGCCTGCAGCTATGAAGTTTGGTCGAAACCATGAGGCCAAAGCTCTGCGACTGTTCACACGCATGCACCGATACCGACATAGGAAATGTTCAGTTCATGTGCCAGGCCTCGTTATTTGTGAAGAGGATGCCTTTCTGGCAGGAAGCCCTGATGCAATAGTAGATTGCAAACATTGCGGAAAATTTGTTGTTGAAATTAAATGCTTGTTTTCAAAACAGAATGTACATCCACGAGCTGCTATTCAGATGTCTGGATTTTGTGATCAGGACGGAGATAGTTTTAGCTTGAAGAAAGATCATGCATACTTCTGCCAACTACAGGGTCAGATGGCTGTGACTGGACTTAAGTTTGGAGTGCTGGTTGTGTATACCAAAAAGGGAATTGAAACTGTTCATGTCAAGTTTGATGATGAGTGGTGGGCAGCTGCAAAGACAAAACTTAGAACTTTCTATGTGTCATTCTTTTTAAAGGTATGGATTTCTGCCTTGACCCATGTGCCCACATCTGGTCATGATTATCCACCTGTCCCGACGGTTGACCGTGCCCCCTTGCGCATCCCAACATGTCCTTCCGCCTCACCGGTCCCGATATGTTGTCCAGTCTTCTCGCCCATCCCACCATGTCATTCAGCCCCGTCACCTGTCCCACCATGTCATCCAGCCCCGTCACCTGTCCCACCATGTCATCCAGCCCCGTCACTTGTCCCACCATGTCATCCAGCCCCGTCACCTGTCCCACCATGCCATCCAGCCCCGTCACCTGTCCCACCATGTCATCCAGCCCCGTCACCTGTCCCACCATGCCATCCAGCACCGTCACCTGTCCCACCATGTCATCCAGCCCCGTCACCTGTCCCACCATGCCATCCAGCCCCGTCACCTGTCCCACCATGTCATCCAGCCCCGTCACCTGTCCCACCATGCCATCCAGCACCGTCACCTGTCCCACCATGTCATCCAGCCCCGTCACCTGTCCCACCATGCCATCCAGCCCCGTCACCTGTCCCACCATGTCATCCAGCCCCGTCACCTGTCCTACAATGTCATCCAGCCCCGTCACCTGTCCCACCATGCCATCCAGCCCCGTCACCTGTCCTACACTGTCATCAAGCGCCATCACTTGTCTCAACATGTCCAACCCCTTTGCCTGTTCCACTATGTCATCCATCTCCCTCATCCGTTCCTGACCTATTTCATGCAAGTAATATTTCGCTGCATGAACATATGTCGTTTGTTCATAGTGAAATGTGTAAGGCTACAGCTTATTTCCAATCAAAACGTTTTAGACTATGTGGTGTTACACCCACTGATGGAAATTGTTTTTTTGGTGCAATTTGTATTCAGTTAGCAAGAACTGGACAAGGAAATGTCTCTCAAGCATCCATCCGAGAAATGCTTTGCGACTATCTTTCTAGCTTGAGCACAGATAAACAAATCATTATGGGACATTTTATTGAAGGCAAGACATTTGATCAGTATGTTTTGAACATGCGCAAAAATGGAACATATGCTGACCACATTGCAGTTGAATTTACAAGCAGAATGTTGCGTAAATCTATCACTGTGATCGATGAGCCAAAGGTTTATGTGTTAGGAAATCAAGATTGTGATTCCATGTTGTACATAGGATACATTGCGAGTCTCAGTCACTATGTTTCTATTGAGCCATACTAAATTATAATAATAATGTAATTGCCCTTTGGGATTAATAAATTTGTATTGTATTGTATTGTATTGTATTATGTTAAATATCTCATTCTGGGCCCGTATGCAGGACGCACCGTTAGGCATCTATCGGAGCGATAGTAGCTATTCAGACATTCTGCTACACCTACTTCCTTTAAACGAGCTCTTAAAACCCATCTGTTCAACCTGTGCTTTAACTGACGCCTACATCTTCATCTTATAGCGCATTTCCAGCTCAAAGCGCTGGGCGATACAGGATCTAACACAAGCTGCTCGGTGCGCCCACTTGCAGCCGTGGGTGCCTAGTCTGACACCAAGATGACTGAGCACAATCCTGAGGATGGGGGAGAAGGGACCTAGTGCATGCTGGGTGTATTTGTGTAGCCGGCACTCACCCGTCAAGGACATAAGCGTCAGGAGTTGTAAAGTCCGTGCAATTTTTTTTTTATTATTGGGAGGGGGAGGGGGGGGGGGTTATGGGACAGGCTGCGGGCACAGAGAAGGTACCCATATATTGTATATGCTTTTGTTTTGTTCTTAACTCCTATATTAAACTTAATGTAAATTCTTACTTACATATATATATATATATATATATATATATATATATATATAGAGAGAGAGAGAGAGAGAGAGAGAGAGAGAGAGAGAGAGAGAGAGAGAGAGAGAGAGAGAGAGAGCATAAGATTAAGAACATACATATTTAAATAATTATATTGGTTTTTTTACATCCAATAGTGTCTTTTAATGTACATGTTTAATCATCAATGTTGAGTGTGTAAAGAGTATGCCTAATATATGTATGTATAAGTTATGTGTGTGTGTTGGGTTGATGTAGGTCGTGCTGTGTTTTAATAATAATAATAATAATAATAACACATGATTTTTATAAAGCGCATTTCCTGAAATCAGCTCAATGCGCGTTTCCACGCGCACACACACAAATTTATTCAGAAATAAACAAAAGTTTTGTGGGTGAGAGTGTGTGTGAGAGAGAGAGGGTGTGGCCTAATCTAGTGAGCTAGGTATGGGGTATGAGACATGCTAAGTCAGTGATGGTGATAGTGCGTTGTTTTGAATGTTTTACCAACATCACGATATGTTTCAGGTGTTGTTGTAAACATGTCACTTGGCGAAATAAAGTCTGTTATCTTTTATCCGTTATGAAATGCTTGCGTGCACAGACTAGACCTCGGGCTTTTCACAGTCCGCTGTACCCATGCAATGACTAACCAACCAACTAGACCTCAGTTAATACTCTCATATTTACTGGTAATAATCAGTGTTAAATAATACATTATGTAAAGCATGCTGCATTTCTTAATGTTTTCTTAATTAATCATTTATGATTTTTAATCTAATGTTTTTTCTACAATCGATATTACATGCCTTACGAGGTTTGATTGTGTGAGTGATTGTTTTGCAGCTTTACCAAGCTACAATTTTTGTAAAATTGGAATAAAGTTCATGTGGATTGAATTGAATTTGAATTGAATTTACAGTTGCATGAAAATTCAAAATGTTTAACCCCCCAGGAAGGCTGGTGTTTGTCACATTGTACTTGCCTAATGGAAATTCAACTTCAACATTCTAAAATACTATTACTACTGTTGTACTACATAATTATGATATAATCCTGTGTTCACTATAGGTATAAAAAGGAATTAAAAAAGACTAACAAAAACAATGCTTAAAATAGTTAATAGTGTATTATTGATACGGGCAGAAAAAGTGAGAAGATAAAACAACACGAGTTGTCAGAAAAAAAAGCTTTGGAGTTTATTGTAAACTACTTTCTCAAGGTAAAACCCTAAATGTACAACTGTGGACAGCAATTCTATATACACAATAATATTGTGACCATTATTAAAATTAAAATATGAGCATAGTACTCACAACGCCATAAATCTTATCTTCATCCACTAAAACAGTCAACAGCTAAATAACCAAATGCATGAAACACCAGAACACAGACACATCAATAAATAACACAGAATGAACAAACATAACCCAGAGAACTAGTAAGATGTTAGGAGATAGGGGTGGGATCAATAATGCATACCTTCAAATATGTACATTATTATCAATCATTTTACATTAAAAAAAGTTATCTCAAATTCAGCATTAAATGTTTAAAATCAAATAAGAAAAGGGGTGGACGAAGCATACTCCTCTATCAACATCACTTTATCAGCATGACCGTTGGCGTTTTACCTCCGGGACGCATACTCCCGCACAATACACACACTTAAGTTAAATCCATGAGCAAGCAGCTTATTTTTGGACTTTTCATTCCCCTGCTCACCACCCACCACTCTCTCTCCCTCTCTCTGGCTCTCTCTCCCTTTATTCATCTCTGTTACTCTCTCTCCCTCTTGCACTCTCTCCCTCTAACACTTTCTCTCTCTCTCTCTAACATTTTTTCTCTGTCTCTCCCTCTGACACTTTCTCTCTCTCTCCCTCTAACACTTTCTCTCTCTCTCTCTCTCTCTCTCTCTCTCTCTCTCTCTCTCTCTCTCTCTCTCTCTCTCCCTCTAACACTTTCTCTCTCTCTCCCCCTATTTATAATTATAGTATTATAATAATGTTAAAGACGTAACGTACACCAGCGCCACATTCTTCTTCAATAGATTGAAAGTACAGATTTTTGAGAGCACTGTGACTTCAAATTATTTTACTTAAAAACGCATGGGTAATTTTATATACATTTTACAAAATAGGTGAAACACATGCACCATCTACTGGTGATCTGAACATGTCAAATACCGGTCACTAACCGAATTTGGCCAGCCCTGAGAAAGTACAATAAAAATGTTAGTTACACCAATGCACATATTTTGCCAGTTAGCACAATCGCTTTTGACAATTGCACAGTACAGCAACAATAGTAAGAATCTGGTTAAGAAGAAATCTTTCTTTCAAACGGATAACACCTGAGATAATTCTGAAAGTTTTCATCCTGCATATTGCTCTCTCCACATGTATACGAACACTTGCTATTTTGCGTGAATGATGTACTGATTTTGAAGACAGTTGGACGCCTCGACTGAAGGCTGGAATGTTTAGTGTTGCTTTTTTCTTCAAAAGTAGATCTCTTATGTTAAAACCACGATCTGCCATAATATCATCTCCAGGCTGTACCCTGCTTAGAAAATCACAAGTACTCACAACATATCTGTCTGATACTGACCCTACATAAAGCTTAGATAGATAAATGATTGCACCTGATGGCATTATTCCAACAAGCAGCTTGCTGGTGTTACAGTGTTTATAGTTGCTCCAAGTAAGCCGCTGCCTTTTGGGACGAAACGATCTCTCGACTTTAAATTCAGTGCAATCAATGATGCATCTAGTGCTCGGAAAATTCTGAAATGATTCTGGCAAGTTCTGGATACAAAGCTGTTTGTTAGGCCACAAAAACAGAGCTTTCATGCGCCGGCTTAATACATTAACCCATGTTGTAAAAATTCGACTGACATGTGCTTGCGAAATCCCAAACAGAAAGGCTAGATGGGTCATATCAAGGCCTCTTCTGATTCGAACAAGTGTCAGTATCATTGCCTCAAATTTAGAAATCTTGTACCCATGCCTTCCTCTTCCACCAACCCTCCCAGGAACATGACTATGTCTGCCACCCCAGTACTTCATCTTTTCTGAGCTTATCCAGTTGAAAAGGAACAAAAGAAAGGCAACAGTTGGAACACCAGTGTACTGAAAACACGACTTGTCTGCTCTTAAAATAATTTTCACAAAAGACTGACGAACTACTATCTTTTCATCTTGATGCTTCAGCTGAACCTGCTCCCCACAACCCTTGCACATAACCGGTGTTCGAGTCAACAGATGGATGTATGCTTGATCATTTTGAGCTTGCCCTTGTGAAGTGCTTGTACTGGCTCTGTCGATGGATGCAGCACTTGCCGTGTCCTTGTGGTCATGCTGCTAAACAAAACAAACACATACATTTTTAAAACAAAATAGTTCTGTAACACACAATGTACATACAAATTTACAAACCTCAAATACAACCCCGCATCCTGTCCCATCACTTTGATATTCATTTGGTCATTAGAATAATATAACTTCAAATAAATATTATTACTATTATATTAATTATATATTCATACATAATTTGTAATTCATCACAATTTAATAGTATTATATTAATTATGAAAAGGAGTTAGACACACCATTCTAATCTATACTGAAATGGGCCATATTATGCCATTTATACCTGCTTTACCTCTAAGGTTTGATGAACGGAGGAGGCCATTGACAGGAGTGAATCATTATCAGCACCGGGCGTCTGTTCATTCGCAGCTGGCTGAAACATAAAATGATAATATATATTGTAAGGAATTATGATTATCTTATGCTGTTTAAACTTTTATTTTTTTTTACTTTGTGGGTACACAACTAACTTTTGATTCTGATCATGTGATATACTGTATTCACACATTTATTGCATAAACATTTAACCTTCGCCGGACGGCGCTTCCGCCTACACACCAAAGACGTCGTTGGTCCGTGCGGACCCATACTTCACAAAGAAGCAAAACGTGGTGTTTTATTTTTCATACGAGATATTGGCTTTTTAAGACCCCAATGGGTCGCGCTTCCGACTACACACCATACTTCTCAAAGAAGCAAAACGTGTTTCATTCACATATAGCATCTACACTGAAACCATGAATGAAACTAAGTTACTCTATAAACAGCACATTTCCTGGAAAGGTATTTCTACTTTCTCATTTTTATATCTGTTAAAAGTATGGGTTCAAGCAGACCCACGCTAGCCTAGGTGTGGAGTCAAAACGCCACCTCTACCGAAAAAAAAAAAATCTTTTGTTGATAACGGAACAAAAGTTTCCAGAAACAAAGTTCCTTTGGAGTCTGAGGAACTCATACAATTTCACGGAAAAATTCCAAGTAACTTATGAGATTTGGCTTTTTAAGACCCCAATGGGTGCCTAATCTTTATTTTTTGCTGAGCGCACTTGGTTTAAGCTGTTACATTCATATTAATGTAGTGTTTAAAAAAAATGTAACGTACCACTTGATCAAGTTGAGTTGCATTTTCAGTATCACAGCTAGGCGCATAATTAATTTTTCTCCTTTTAGAAGTTACAGTTTGCGTTGTAACCCTTTGAGCTGGTAGTTTTCTTCTTCTTGAGTTGTTTCCCAAAGCAGAAACTGGGTCTGGATTCTCAACAGTAGGCTCACCATCCACAAAGTGCTGCAATAATAGAACATATGGATTTTTAATCTTGTTAGTTGTTGTTCTAGTTGATTACAGATTAGTATTAATATATTAATTAATAATGCTACAGTAATACTAATAGTTACAGCTGCACCGGTTTATTTGCATCACTGATCAACAAGCAACTAATGCTAGGCCTATACTTGATTATGATAATCTTTGTTAATTTTTAATATGAAAGATTTGTTTGACACAACAGACTAAGTAACCATACTGACTAAATTTTGGCATTTGCTTACTGTGTGACTATAATTATATAGGCTAGTATCTGTAGGTGTTGCAAAGATATAGATCTATACAACACTACACAACCATGGGCTTGATTGCCCCTCATTGGCTATTTCGGATTGAAATTAATACTTAATAATCACATTTTATTTTCAGTGACTAGGCCTGAGCTCTTAAACACACACACACTAAAACATTTACATAGGCCTAACGATAGCCCTTCAATAAATTCTGATAATTATTTATATTCTTACAAAGGAAAAAAAATCATGTAGGCCTAAGACTAACTTCACCGAATCACTGTCATGTGTACGTGTACGTCTGATTAATAATCATATGACTCTGAGACTATTCACTAAGCATAAGAAAACAGTGACAGATTTACTGAATGAGATCCTTGTCTATTGTTACTTGAGCCAGAGAATGTAGACACATGTAACTAGTCGTAATTACCTTAATTAGGCATAAACGAAGACGTTACCTTGTTGCATATGTAGGTCCACCGTTTGATTTTGTCAACATTCAGTTGCTCGTGTGGTCGTCCACATGCTTTTATCCAGCGTAAGCATTTCTCGAGATGGTAGTTGTACTTTCCAGGTTTCACAAAAGGAATAAATTTGACGCCAATACATCGTTCTGGATATCTACTATCTGTGTTACACGTTCCCCACGAGCATCTTCTAGTAGTTTTGGCTGAAATTGGTTTCATGTTTTGTTGACTGGTAGTGCTATCCATCGCCATGATGAAAAGCGTGTTAGACTTTTCAAGGGAAGCTACTCTATTTAGTTTATACAGAGTTATTTCGGGAATAAGTCTATTGGCTGGCCGTGTACTGTGAAAACCGAAAGAAGGTTCGTACAGGAATGATTTGAAGGTAGAAATGTTGAAATTTGTGATAAAATGCTAGCTGAGGTCTGGTTGTGTTAGAAAACCTCGAAATGGCCGTCAAATTCCATTCCTAGGATTAAAATCCAAAAGCTCACCTGATTGAAAGAAACTTTTGTCCGAGAAAAATTTGGGGGAAGAACCAGGCAGTAGTCCTTCCGGTCCTTCTTATTCCGGAAATACCCGAAGTCTAGCCAGGCGTAAACGTCAGTGGCTCTGACGTCAGGACGATTGCTAATGAGGTCAAGCACGCATGCGTACTTGGCGTGCTGGGTGCAGGTGTACTCTGGGATGACAGTATTAGGGTAACGTCTTGGGTAACCTTTCTTTCGGTAAAGCTTTCCTATATCGTCTCGGAGGCGGAACGGCCATAGCTCGGTCCTGCAAGACAAACCTTTTAATTTATTTTATTTATTTTCGCACGATAACATGTCACAATGCTGAACCAAAGCGCATATAGACCTAATATCTATAGAGTATATAACTATAGAGTATGTAGCCGTAATTCTTTCCGGCCAACATTTAGGACCTATCTACACGTCGTCAACATTAAAACCGTTGATGTCGTATTCGTTTGGGTTTTTGTGTGTTATTTGTTCATTTGTTTGTTTGTTTGTTTGTTTGTTGTGGTGGTGGTATGCTAGGGTGTTCCTAGTATGACACACAAATGAGTCAGTTGGAATGAACATGGAAGTTTAACGTTCAAATGCACCATTGGCGATATGGCAGAGGGAAGTCCGTCAGTGAAAACCACAAGGTAAATTCCGTGGCGCGGATTCTGTTTAAAGAACAGTTACTGTGTACGTCATCAATTCAATTCAATTCAATTGAACAAATCCCTATAACCTCTTACAATGAATTATGATAGGCAATCAACATTGTTCAAATAAGGAATAGACAGATACCTAAGGTATAAAATGTCATTATGCATGATGCACACATAAACACTTTGTCGCCCAAGCACCCTCACATACACTGTACTCGCCACTCTCCTCACATTAAAATTTACGTCATAAAATAACATTACGTTATGTAAGACCATCAAGTGGATGTAACAAATAAAGAAGTATATCAAGCACACATCCCCCATCACAAACTCGCCTGCTGCTACATGTGCATGCGCAGTTCCGCGGTTATGCATATTAGAAATTCGCCTACAATACCCCCAACAGCCAAATTAATTTGGCTTCTTTTAAAATGGCGGTACAGAACCTGTCACCATATGGGTGAAGTTACCTGTCTATTGTGATCACGTGGGTCATTGCTGGGGGCAGCCTGGAGCGCAAGTTGGTCACACGGTCAGCGAAGGTTTGTGAATCCGTGTAAAAGACGAGCGGGTTGTGAATGTAGCCCCATGCCCTACTCCAGGCTAGGTAAGTGCTTACATCGTGTCTGTACCCACAGAGAAGAAATCGTGCACAAGTAATGTTCTTTAAAGGAACCTTCTTTGACCACCGGTCTCAACATTCATAGTGAATGTTGACACACTTCAAACAATAAGCTTACAACAACCAAAAAAGCAACCCTTTCGAAAACATAGTTTGTTTTTTTTCTAAAATGAATAAATTCCGTAGTTTTCGTGCCTATTATTAGATAGATGAAGCTAACATTCTGGAGCTAAAAATAGCATCTACCAAAGACATTAAGAAACCGAAGCCGTAAAAACAATTGCTCGTAAGGTTTTTCGTTTTTAATTGATACAATAGACCCTACCCTACCCCAGACACCAAAGACGCACACTTCAAGCCGCGTGGTTCACGCACAAATAGGGTCAAAGGTTATACGGCTGTACAGTTAAAACCAGGAGAAATAACTTCTTGTCTGGACCGAAATTGAACATTCAAACTCAAAGCAGTTGGTTTGAGCAACGAAAGCCCACGTTATCATTCATAGTTTATTGTGATAGCAATGCGAATTTTAGGGCAAGCCTGTTTTCGTCAAAAGTTTAAAAAAAGCCTTCCAATTGGTTTTTTTTTTTTAAATAGCGCTCCTACACAAGCGTAAGGCGCTGGTCCAAATCAGGATCTGTAATTCCATTTTGGTTGTTGCGTTGTTGTTTAGTGTTGTTGTTGTTGTTTTTGGATCGAGAAAGGTTTTCTTAAATCGGATCTATTGCGACCTAAAAAAATATTTGTAAAATTTTCATTTAGGGCTTATTTATTTTTGGGGAAGAAGAAGAAGAAGAAGAAACAGAAAACCTGCCGCATTATAGTCTCTGTCCAAACAGTGAGTGTGTAACGGAGGGTTTTTTGTGTATTATAATCTAAATAAATATATGTATAACTACCTATGGTGTAATGAATGAGTGTGTGAGTGTGGCTGTCTGACGCTCAGTATAAAGGAGTGTGTTCTATCTCTGTTTACTTTAACTTCTCATCCTTCACCACACACATGCTTTCAGACAAGGACAAAGTCTACACAATTGTTTCTCTTTGCCCTCTGTTATGCTATTACTCATTCAATTATTCATATACACATTAAACCATCTTCACATACACTAAATTCACAGATACATTAAATCATACAATTCTTTCCAGCATATAAATAAATTCACACATACGATAGTCAAGTGCACACCGTTAGTGTAATACTCTCACCCAGGCACTTGGGTGAGTGTACGCAGATTACTCAGTAAGTTCACGCAGTTTCTGTTTAGTGCACACAGTTGCTTTCAGAGACCAGCACTAGCAGAAGTCGTTGTCCCTTTCTGGGGACGTCACTCGACTCTACTCTTTTGCATTAGCATCACTTCGATGACTCAGAGATCATATACTTCACAGTTTCTGTTTACTAACCTATTTCACGGATCAAGCACTCCAGGCGCGGAATTATTAGCCGTCGCTGGAGTCACAGCCACCCACACTGAAGACGCTGCAGATGTCTTCGTGGCGTAGATCCGGAGATTTACTTCGGCACCGTTGTTGCAATTCTGCACCAGTGATGGTATCCGAAGGAGAGGCAATGCAGAGATGGTGTCAGTGATGTCATGGGGACCAGATCCATCCGCCGCACATCAGGGGTTCTTTGCTCCGTAACCGCCCCGCTGTATACAACATGTACACAATCGTAAAATTTTGCTCTTATCCTTAAAGAGACTGTGTGTCTTTATAGCTCACATTGAGTAAGGATCATTTCCCTTTGTAGAATGTCTCTACACGCCACCACAATCACTACAATCACTATTATCAGCATTCCTGTGACAATACCTAGTATAGCCACTTTACACACATTGCATAGGCTACACACAATGGACTATGAGACAAATAATTATTACAAACACAGCTCACCTTCATTTTATAACATATTTATACCCATTCATTCATCAATAGATATTCAAATTACACAACTGAAATACGTTCCTATTTCAGCCCATATCTTCACATATGACTGAATATAAAAATGGCATCATAATTACAAACTGAGTCACACATACATGTATACACATGATCAAATAAATATTGACATGAGTTATCGAACTTTGTTTTCAAACATGGGTTCTTCTGTACCCTAAACGTACTACTTTACAAAAAGCAATATTCTTCCTTCTTCGTAAAGATAGCTTAGCAGTTCATTACAAATACCACTAATAATAATAATAATAATAATAATAATAACAAATACCTGTATTCTTATACAGCTAAAGTCCTAAGAGAACCAGGTCTTTCTCGAGCACCCACGAATGCGTCCTCTCGCTTAGGCTGATGTTTCGTCTCTGCTCTAACAACAGCTCAGAAACTAAATTATAATTTCTACCGGAACACACAGTGACGTCATAACGTCTTTCTATATAACTGCGTACAAAACGCGTTCGTTACACTACCCCCCTCCCAAAGAAAAAAAGAACCGACCGAGGTTATTTTTTATAAGTTCTGAGGATAGTGTCAAAACACAGCAACGACCACGAAACCTTGATCTATGGAACCGATTGATCACGATCAGCGCGTGACAACAGATCCGCGAACACATTCTGTGTACCTGGAAGTGGTTCAAGAGTGAATCTGAACTCTTGTAAGGACAAAGACCAACGCATGATGCGAGAATTCTTAAAGCGACTCGTATGCAAGTACGTCAGCGGTCTGTGATCAGTCTGAAGGACGAAGTCAACCCCCCAGAGAAATTTTGAAAATTTCGAAATAGCCCAAACAATAGCCAAACATTCCCTTTCTATCGTGCTATATCGGGTTTCTCTGTCGAGCAACTTTCTGCTCGCAAATGACACGGGGTGAAGAATTTCCTCCAAAGTCCTGAAGCAGCACAGCACCCAGGCCAGTAGAACTAGCATCCGTGCGCAAAATGAAAGGTTGGTCCAGCCTAGGTAACTGAAGAACAGGCGCAGAAGAAAAAATGTGTCTGATCTTAACCAACGCTTCCTCACAAGCAGGAGTCCACGCAATTGTGCGCGCTTTCGTCTCCTTTGTGAGATCGGTAATGGGAGCCGTGATAGTTGCGAAAGCAGGGACATATCTTCTATAAAAACTCAACAGCCCTAACAGGGAACGGACCTGCTTTCTGGTAGTCGGAGTAGGGATGGCCAAAATCTTTTCTATCTTTTTCTTTTCTGGACGCAGCATCCCCTCTCCCACCACATGTCCAAGAAACTCCAGACTTTTATAACCAGACGCGATCTTAGCTGGTCTTGCCGTCAAATTGAAGTGAAGCAGCTTGTTTAAAACTCCTCTAACATGCACCAAATGATCTTGGAAAGTAGCACTATGAACCAAAACATCGTCAAAGAAATTCATGGAATTGGCCTCATCGAGTTCGAGCATCCTCATCATCCGGGCAAACACTGCAGGAGCAGAAACCAAACCAAAAGGCATTCTGATCCATTGGTAGAGACCAATGTGCGTTGCGAACGCCGTCTTGTGACGATCCACCGGGCTGACAGTAGCGAGCTTTAGATTGACCAACGAAACTTGGTTCGTAGCGATCACTTTCGTTTCCGATGATGCTGTCGGGAAACCCTTGCGAACTTTTCTTCGTGCCGAGGCGGTAGCGCCTTTAGCAGCAGACGAAATTCAGCAGAAGTTTAGGATCAAGGGCACTGGGATTTTTTTTTACACAAATTCTATGGCCTCAACTTCTGTTTGCTACGCTAGCCTAGTAACTTGTCCGTTTAGATCTACAAACCTAGATCTGGTGCTCATCCAAGGGCTAAAACATAAAAACATGGACAGTGTTTGTGCACATCCATACGAATACACCAGTAAAGTGATTTTACATCTTTACCATGCTCGTAAGAGTCACTTGAAACCTAGAAATATTGCAAAACTTATGTTGAAAATATTTATCGGAACCACAACTCCTCCGCCATTTTATAGATGAGAGCAAAAGAAGGCGAACACAGCACCCTTTTTGAAGAGCAAACTACACCAATGTTAGTGCATCAAATCAACAACAAAGGGTGTGAGAATACAGTTATAACATTTGTTCAAGCTTACGTTTACAGCAATTGACCCAATCTATGTACAAAATACCAGAAACATACCTACGAATCACGATTCGTCAAAATGATGAAAATTCCGCTTTTTCGCGATACGAAGTTTGTAGCGTAGGCAAATGAGGAGGTCGTGACCTTCGTAAAGCGCAAAAGTGATGACGTAGAAAGGGAGTTTCCCTACGAAAAAGCATTACGAACTAAGTTTCGTTGCTTTCTAAAGTTCACTAATAATCTGCCAGTAGCCCTTAGAAAGATCAATACGTGTGAAAAACGTACTGTTCGCAAGCCTTGTGAACAACTCGTCCACATCTGGAATAGGCTCCGCATCAAAAACTGTAATTTTGTTGAGGGCGCTGTAGTCAATGCAAAATCTACAAGCGCCATCTTTCTTTTGAACCAAGACAACAGGTGATGAATATGCAGACTTTGACTTCTCGATCACACCCAGATCAAGCATGGCTTGAATTTCTCTTACGACTACCTGCTTGGAAGAGAAAGGTAAATCATAAGCCCGTCGACGAACTGGAACATCAGTCGTAAGTTTGACGTCAAGGAATAGATTTCCATTGAATGCACCGGGTCTCGATGTCAACACCGTAGGAAAATCTGCAAACACTGAATACAGGGACTGACCATCAGAATCAGAGAGATCATTGTTGAAATCGATCTTTGAAATGTCCTCGTCATTGACAGACGACAACATGAGAGGAATAGTGGGAAGACCACCAACATCATCATCATCTTGGACAACACCAATAGCCACTGATGGGACAGTATGCCAATCTGAAACGTCAGCATGAGGAACATCACACTGAGGTCCAACATCCTCGACACCTGGAAGCAAAAAAGTAGAAATGGAAGACCAGTCAACCAAAACACCTGTTGACAACCGTGTAGTATCCTCAACAACACCAACAGCAGTATCAACACGACGAAGATATCGTTTGAGCATGTTTGCATGGAAAATCTTCGACTTGCCTTTCACAAGAATTCTATAATCTGGATGAAGACATTCCTGTACAAAATAAGGACCTGACCATGTCATAAGAAGTTTGTTAGAGTCAGTGGGGAGAAGAACAAGTACCTCATCATGAACAGAAAAAGTTCGTGCTTTTGCACGACGATCAAAGTACCTTTTGTTCTTGACAGACGAATCTGCAGAGTTTTGGGAATACAATACAATACAATACAAGGTTATTGCTTTAGGTCCAGCGGACTCCTCCGAGCCAAATCAGGACCAGAGAGACGTTATCTTAAAATATTATAAAATGATTCAAGTCTTAAAAAACGAGCCTGTTGCTCTTAAATACACAAACAAACTTTCACATGACGCCTCTTTAAGAGACTTCTTTAAAACTGATGTATTAAAAATATATTCTCTTTCTTCAATCAAATCACTAAATTCAGTCCTAATAAAATCCAAACTAAACAAAACATGTCGATACGATTTATATGCGATAAAACAAACCAACATCATGTAAAAATTGAAACAGATGTTGACCATTACATACTTAAAAAATCTCTTTGAAAGGTATGGAACCAAAATATGTTTCCCTTTCCTCAATCAAATCAGCACACTCAGACATGAAATGTCGAACGGAAAAGGATTGATCACATGCAAAGCACCATGGGGGTTCTTCTCCTTTTAAAAGGAAACTGTGGGTGACATAAGTATGTCCAATATGAAGGCGAGATAACACTGTTTCTTCTTTGCGAGTGGATGCAAAGTTAGGCAAAGAAGTGGACAAATCGGGAAGAATTTGAAATAATTTGTTGTTGACATGGTTAGACCAGTCAGTCTGCCACAGTCGTTTACAATAAGAACCAGTCATACAACGTAGGTCAGAGTAGGGCACAAACTGGAAAATCTCTGGAGGGAAATCGAGATGCAGAGCATCTTTAGCCGCCCTGTCTACTGCAATATTGCCGCGGATGCCCATGTGACCAGGGACCCACATAAAAACTATCTTTTTACCCTCAGAAACAAGTTGTGTATGGAGGTCATGGATCTCTGCCAGAAAAGGGTGTGATATCTTTCTCGTGGAAAGAGCCTGAAGTGCTGACAGTGAATCGGACATGATTAAAAACGAGGTTCTTTTGGATTGATAAACTTGTTTCAGAGCTAAATGAATTGCCTTGAGCTCAGCTGTATAAACAGAACAAAAATCAGGTAAACGCTGTTGCAAAGGCTGGTCAAAGTGTTTCCCGGAGACTGACGCAGCAGCAACTGAATCTCCTTTCTTTGACCCGTCTGTAAAAAGTTGTTCATATCCTGGGTATAATGCACACTGTTCTAAATAAAGTTGGTTATATACGGTTTCGGATGTATTGTTTTTAAGGAAAGCGGACAACTGCCAATTAATGTTTGGGATACATAATTTCCATGGGGGAGCTTCAGTCCGAAGCTCATCGTCGTTGATGGAAGCAACATCAATGCCTGCTTTTTCCAGATGAGCTTGCATTCTGATGCCAAACGGAGGAATTGTGTTAGGTTTGGCTTCAAATTTCTGAACAGAATCTGGGTTGAAAACACAGTCATAAGCAGGGTTCATAGGATCAGTTTTTAATTTTAAATAGTAATTCATTGACAATTTTGTACATCTCAGCTCCAGCGGGGGTTCGTTAGCTTCCACGTAAAGGCTTTCACAAGGGGAAGTGCGAAACGCACCCAAAGCAATGCGGAGTGCCTGATGGGCAACTGGATCTAGCATCTTAAGATAAGATTTTCTAGCAGAACCATAAACAATGCAGCCATAGTCTAACTTGGATCTAATTAAAGAACGATATAACAGCAATAAAGTTTTCTTGTCAGCACCCCAGTCTGTACCACTGATAACCTTGAGCAAATTGCAGGCCTGTTGACATTTAGTTTTCAAAATTTTCAGATGAGGAATGAAAGATAGCTTTTGATCAAAAATAACACCCAAAAATTTGACTTGTTGGACCGCCTTTATTGGAGTTTTATTGAGGAGAATAGTAGGGTCTTGAATAATTCCCCGGTGCTGGGAAAAGTGAATACATTCAGTTTTTGCTTCAGAAAATTTAAAACCAATTTGTAAAACCCAGTCTTCAACGGCCTTGACACATAACTGTAGCTGACGTTCTGCAGATGCCAAAGTTTTACCTTTGGCTACCAATGCAAAATCGTCGACAAATAAAGAATTGTCAATTCCCCGTTTAACGGAACGAACAATGTTATTTATTTTAATATTAAACAGCAAGGGAGACAAGATGCTACCCTGAGGCACTCCCATCTCCTGTTCTCTCGTATCTGACAAAGATCCCCCAACCTTAACCTGAAAAATTCTGTCTGTTAGAAAATTGGATATAAACAGAGGTAAATGTCCCTTCAAACCCATTTCTTGTAAATCTGAAAGAATGCCATATTTCCATGTGGTATCATAGGCTTTTTCCAAATCAAACATGATGGCAACGACATGTTCACCCTGGACGAACGCATTACGGATAAAAGTTTCGAGTCGCACCAGGTGGTCAACAGTACTTCGACCACTTCGAAAGCCACACTGAGTGTTGGATAAGATATTATTGGTTTCTAGATACCACAGTAAACGAGAATAAACCATTCTTTCCAGCGTCTTGCATAAGCAAGACGTTAAGGCTATTGGTCTATAGTTTGTCGGGTTAGTATGGTCTTTGCCAGGTTTAGGGATGGGTACAATAATGGCCTTTCTCCAGGAGGGAGGAAAGGTGCCAGTGATCCAGAGCTGATTGAAGATGTCCAGCAGTTGAGACCGTGAGTACCTTGTTAAATGTCTGAGAAATTGATAATGTACATCATCCGGTCCAACTGCTGAATCTGCACTTTTGTTAATTGCATCGTCAAGCTCGACTAATGAAAACGGAATGTTGTAATCTTCAGAATTATCGGAGGTAAAATTTAACTGTTGTTTTTCTTTACGGGTTTTAACTGTTTGAAAAGGGACAGAATAATTTTCAGAGGAAGAATTTGCAGCAAAAGAAGAAGCCAAAAGATCAGCTACTAATTTTTTTATCTCCGATTACGTCACCCTGCACAGTAAGGCATGGGCTCACCTGTTTGTTACTTCTATTTTTGAGTTTGCGGACTACTTTCCACACCTTCGACAGTTTCGCTTTCGAATTAAGCGTGGAGCAGAAACCTCTCCACGATTCTCTTCTCTTTCGTTTGAAGAGCTGTCGGCATTGCGCTCGCAAACGTTGGTGGTTTTGTTTATTTTCAGTGCTTGGATGTAAAAACATAGTCCTTAAAGCTTTTTTACGAGCTTGCTGAAGTTTTCTACATTCATCGTCAAACCAGGGTTTTTTAAGTGTGTGAGGGTTTGACGAAGTTTGCGGAATGGACTCCTTGGCACTGTTAATAACTATGTCAGTGTAAAGCTGGATTGGATCTATGGCATTCGAAAATTCCTGCTTCTTAGTACGTAACTGAACCTCAGACAGGTTAGAAAACAGACTCCAGTTAGCTTGTTTCAGTTTCCACCTGCCATGAGTTTGTTCAAGGTTGTCTGAATCATATTTTAATAAAACCGGAAAATGGTCGCTGCCATGGAGATCTTCTAAAACTGTCCATTTAAAATCCAAAAGTAAGGAGGGATCACAGATCGATATATCAATGTGGGACAAAGAAGCAGTTCTAGAACAGGAAAAAGTTGGAGCACCCTCGTTCAAAGTCACTAGGTTTAACGAGTCTAAAATGTCTTCAATTATTTTACCCTGAGAATCGGTACGATCACTACCCCACAGGGGAGAGCGTCCATTAAAATCTCCCAACAACAAAAAAGGGGTAGGTAACTGTTGGACCAAATTCTCAAGTTCACTTTTAGTTACATTTATTGATGGTGTCAAATATAGAGAACAAACTGTGAGGGATTTAAAAAGAGATACTCTAGCTGCAACTGCTGGTAAACTTGTATTAAGTAAAATTGGATTAAATGGGACATTTCTATGGATAAAGAGTGAAACGCCTCTAGAAGATAAACAATCTAGAGAGGAATAACCAGTAATATCTATAGGATGTTTTTCTGACAGGAGAGTTTCCTGAAGGGCCAATACTTCAGGTCGATGCTCTGTCAGCAGACAGCATAGCTCCTCATAATTTGCCCTTATCCCTCGGATGTTCCATTGTAAAATGGACATAAAAATTAAGTAAAAGAATGCTAAAATTTTCATCTCCGAGAGCACAATTACGTCTCTTTATCTTTTGGACCCTCGTCCATCTCTTCATGTTCCATCAACCCCCCGAAACGGTTCTCCGTTTCGAGAGGCTGATGGGGCTTGGAAGAAAGGGGTCCGGGCCTTTGATTTTTTGTCAAAGACCCGGAACCCGAACTGCCAGCGGACTTCCTCCCCTTCTCCCCAGCACCAGATTTTATTTCTTCCCTCTCCCCCTCACCCCTTCCAACCTTTCCCTCTCCTCCTCTGACGCTCTTCTGCTGAGCGACTAGCATCTTTGCCGCCCCAGCAACTACCCGGTCGCTAAAACCGGTCGTTGCTGGTGCGGTGGCATGAGGCCTAGCCTCCTTTGCAGCAGGTGTGACGGCTTTTGTCACGGCCGTCTGCGTGTTGTGGGTGACGGTTGGGGACGTGCCCGTCGGCACGTTCTCCAGTGGAATCGGTGGGGCTGGAGAAACCCCCTTCTGGGCAAACAACACGAGCATCTTTTCTAAAGCATCCATCCGTTTGCACAACGTTTCCAAGATCTGTGTTATTTTACTCATGGCAGTGTCCATTGTCGGGTGTGCGCTAGGTTCCACATGAGATGTGGAACCCGCCACAGACGCAAAGGACCTCTCTTTAAGCACCGGCCTACTTGCAAGAACTTTTTTCCTTGCGTCGCCAAAGGAGCAACTCTCAGTGGCCCGCACCTTTTGGATTTCCAGCTCCAACTGCCACTGAGGACAGTCTTTGGAGCTGGAAGAATGATTCCCGGCGCAATTCACACAGCAAATCGGATTTTTGCATTCGTTTTCATGTTTTTCTTTACCACAATCACGACATATTTCCTTGCTTTTACAGGTCTTGCTACCGTGACCAAATCTTTGGCACCGGTAGCATCGCAACGGTGATGGTACAAACGGCGTCACCTTCACCCTAAGGTACCCCACCTTGAGTGACTCCGGCATCTTGGCCATAGCGAAGGTCACAAAAAGTGTGTTGGTGGGGATACGTTGGGGTCCTTTGGTGACGAAAACCCGCTGGACTGCTGTGACCCCCTGGCTGGAGAGCTCATCTCGGATTTCCAGTTCCGACATGTCGATCAAATCCTGACATCGGATGACTCCCTTGGAGGAATTCAACCGTCCATGCACAGAAACTTTGATTTGTCTGTCAACAAATACGGTCAAATTCCTCTTTAGAAGACTATCCGATGCCCTTTTGGTTGAGCACTCCACCAGGTAGGCCCCAGATCTCAGTTTTTTCACATCTTTGAACCCGATTGTGCAAACGGATTGAAAACCCTTCTGTATTGCGAACGGAGACAGCTTGCCTATTGGCATAGCCGGATCTGCTCCCTCCACAACCAAAAAACGAGGCCAGGCCCCTTCCACCCCCGATGCACAAGCTTGTTGTCTCGTCTCCATGTCACTGTCCGTGTCCGTGTCCAGTCCGTCATCATGCATTCGTTTTTTTTTTTGTTGATGCCATGTTAAGTATTTGTTAATTCATCCCCCCTGCTCCCACCCACCACGGAGTCCAACAAGGGGATGCGTCCAAGCGGAAAGTCCAGCAAGGAAACGCACCAGGGTTACAGGGGGGATATACACCCAGACAATCCCGCACTGCCACTACGGTTTTGTTCAAGTTTGACCCATGAGCCGCAGCCTTCTAGCAGAGCTAGGGCAATACACGACCAGCCGCTTGACTGACGCGGGCCACGCCAGCCTCCCGTCTAGGAGAAGTCCGGGCCAAAGAGGTGTGTTAGTGTGAGGGACCGCAGTCCCTCAGTGACCTCAACCTCCAGGATCCCATTCTCCCCCGACACGGGTTGCCCTGCACGGCAAACGCAGGGGGCCAAGAGAAGGCCACAGAGAAAAAGAAGGGTAGAAAAAGAAGGAATGATGGGGAAAAAGAAGACAGGGAAAGTCCGGTAAGGCAGAAGAAAGGGAGTCAAAACTGCATAGTATACTGGGAGAATTTAAGGGTGAAGAGAATATAGGTGAAAGGACCAATAAGACAGAAACAAGACAAAAGAGAAGAAAAAGGGGTAGGCAACTTGGTCACCCAGCCAGAGAGAGGCATGGGGTCCACCCCCGGCGCGCGGAGCCGAGCCCGTGGGGGCAGAGTTTTGGGAAGCAATTTCACAAACTTCAGAAATAATATTCTTCAGGTCAAAGAGGTAAGTGTACAATGGCTTCGCTGATGTATCACTAGAGTTGTGATCTTCGGTCCAGAAATCAGCAATGAGAGAAATGGGACCTCTCGGTTTGCGACCGAACATCAGTTCAAAAGGACTGAAACCTGTACTTTCTGACGGCAATTCTCTACATGCGAAGAGCAATGCAGGAAGATAGCGATGCCAAGCTTTCGGTTGAGAATGAACAACCTTTCTAAGCATAGATTTCAAAGTGCCATGAAACCGTTCAACAGTACCATTTGCTTGAGGATGGTAGGGCGAAGTACGTATGGCTTGAGTACCACACAAAGCATGAAACTGTTTCATCAAATCTGAGTTGAACTGAGAACCTTGATCTGAAAGAATTTCCTTGGGAAAACCCAACCTTGAAAAAATACTCATCAAAGCTTCAGCAACAGCAACAGAAGAAATGTCTTTCATAGGAACAGCTTCGGGAAACCTAGTAGCTAAGTCAATCAAAGTCAGAATATATCTGTGACCTTCAACAGATGGAGGAGACAAAGGCCCAACTAGATCAATAGCGACCCTCTCGAATGGAGTCGAGATAAGAGGCATAGTCGCCAAAGGAACAGGGGGAACTTTTCCTTTTGAAATTGTTTTCTGGCAAATGTCACAAGTGTGAACATAAGCACTCACATCAGCAGAAACACCAGGCCAAAAGAATTGGGACAGAATCCTAGTCAAAGTTCTACGAACTCCACAATGACCTGCCAAAAGTTGATCATGCGCAGCAATCATGACCGAAGTGCGAAGTTTTTCAGGCACGACAACCTGATGCAAAATATCCTTGGATTTCTGATACCTTCTGTACAAAATATCATCTTTAATTACCCATTCAAATTAAATTAATCTATTCCCCGGAACGTTGATACGGCGCGCTAAAACATTCTGAATGTTAATTGAAATCGGGATTATTTTTGTTGTTGTTGTTGATCATAAACGATGTACACAAAAACATGAAAGTGTAGCGAATACCCTGTTTGAAGTCTGTACAACGTCTTGATGTTTTAATGCACATTACATGATGTATATGCCTCAATTTATTTATATACCCATGTATAATTGTGTACGACAGAGAGAGAGAGAGAGAGAGAGAGAGAGAGAGAGAGAGAGAGAGAGAGAGAGAGAGAGAGAGAGAGAGAGAGTGGTTTATCTCTTAAAACAACTTTTTCTCTTAGATCATTGAATGTTCTGATGACCAGTAGAGGCATGTTTGTTTGTTGTTGAGTGACTGAATGTTTTACCGCATCACCCAAAACAAAATAAATTCCTATGTATTTTTTGTTAATTAATTGGGCTAATAAAGTATCTTGACTTGACTTGACACCCGTTGTCCAGGAAATCTTAGGAGCCAATAAAAAAATCCAGGCAACGCTTTTTCTGACTACAAGGGGCATTAATAAAATAATTGGATCGACGTTAGGCAAAAAAAAAAAGAAAAAAAAAAGAGTGAGTCCTTGATAGCACATCGGTAGCAGTCGTAGTGTACAGTCCATGCTTCATAGGTTAGAAGGGTGGGATCAAGGTGGGATTTTGGCGAAAAAGACTCGGCCGCTCAAATGGTTTATTCCCAAAACGCGTATCAACGAACATTTACACAATTATATAGAAAACTCCAGTCCTATAACTGTGAAGACATTGACATAGGCCTGTTTTGTTATATGCGGAGCTTTAATCTGTCACAGGCCTATATCGTTTCGATCATGGAAGTACAAAATCCACGGTTTCGATATAAGGGATCGTTCTTCCGCGGCTTGAGAATAAAGCGAGAGAGCGTCCGATAGGTTTTGCTATAGAGGCAGTTTGATCTTTTTAACCTTCCTATTTATTATACAAAACATTGGCTGTGTGTTATCTATCGCCCTTGTGAATGCTCTGATCTTACACTTCCTATTTATAATACAAAACATTGGCTGTGTGTTATCTATCGCCCTTGTAAATGCTCTGATCTTACCCTTCCTATTTATAATACCAAACATTGGCTGTGTGTTATCTATCGCCCTTGTAAATGCTCTGATCTTACCCTTCCTATTTATAATACAAAACAATGGCTGAGTCTTATCTATTGCCCTTGTAATAGCTCTGAAGCGCGTCTCCTACCTAAACCAAAGAAAGAGTTCCAGTGAAGCACAATAGACACTCAAATGACGCCGGTGTATTGAAACCTCCTTTTACTTTGTTGACAAAGGAGTTGTAGTGAAAACACAGAAAGAAGTTAATCCTAATCCCAAACACACACACACACGCACCCCCCCCCCCCCCCCACACACACACACACACACCAGACGTTGGCTCAAAGGGCTCTACCGAACAGGGGGACATAAACTACTGTAGTCGACTCAAGGAGCTGGAGTGGCCCATGTACTGTATGTAGGCCCAAGCGTTCTTAGAGAGCACTTTTCTTGCTCAAGAGCTGCTCAAGGCGCTGGCCGATACATGATTTACCTCAAGCCGCCCGAGGTTCCCACTTGTAGCCTGCCCAGGATACTGGGAGAAGGGAGCCAGCGCTAGTTGGGTGTAGTGGATACTCTCCCATCTAGGACATGAGCGTCATGATCTTTAAAGTCCGTGTGTGGAATGCATGCGTGAAGAGACTAGATTTTAGTTTGTACTCTCATCCGAAGAGGTAAGCTGAATGATGGCTTTGACAGGGTCGCTTTATCTTCAGGTCTAATAGCTCACTTTCAAAACAACTAGGCCTATGGCGAGTTGAACCCATCACAGCCTATGAAGCGTAAGCTAAGGTAACGAAATCGTCTGGGACTATACCTGGGACGAAGCCGTAGCAGTGTCTAGGACAGGTTGTTTAGGTTCTCCCCGTGCATCAAATGTCAAATTCCCATATGGTCTGCTACAAATTCTAGACTTCCTTTTGATTATAGAAACATTCAAACCCATTCCACCAGTCAGTCAGTCAACCAGTCAATCAACACTAACTTGTGATCTCCGAAATCGAAAAAGGCCGAGATAACGGTGATGTTCGCCTCAACACAGGGATGAAGTAGCGGTGGCGATATCACCTTAGTCCAGGTCTTTTGGGAGATAACCTTCAGGAATAAATATCAATATTATTATCACCATCGTCGTCGTCATTCGCTGTAATCGTCGTCATCATCATCATCATCGTCATCATCATCATCATCATCATCATCATCATCATCATCATCATCATCACCATCATCATCATCCCCATCATCATCATCATCATCATCATCATCATCATCATCATCATCATCATCATCATCATCATCATCATCAAAAAAGCATTTTCAAAAGCATTAATTTTCACGGTGACTTTATCCTAACGAAGAAAAAAGAAAACAGAATGATAAGCCACTATCTGAACTGTCTGGGCTAGGTTCAGGCAATAAAAGCACTATACAACAAGGCCAGCATTAATGGCCAAGCGGGAGAACCCCTTTCAGTGTGTGTGGGAGTCCGTGAGGATTGTCTATTGTCCTCTCTCCCATTCAACTTGCTCTTTGAGAACATCATGAAAGAAACTCTCATGAACTTCCACACGACCATCTCTGTTGAAGGAAGACCACTGTGCAACCAGCGTTTCGCTGATGATATTGGCCTCATGGGAGGCAGCGAGCAGGAACTCCAAAACCTGACAGGCAAACATGTTGACCGTGCGGGCGGCTTTGGCATGGAAGTCAGCTCAGAAAAAGAGCAAGGTGTTGGTGAACAGCCACCGGCACATTAGCGCCAACATCGCCACGAATAAAGCGGAGCCAGAAGAGGTGGATGCCCTAGTCCCCTATACGCTCCATGTGTCCGGGGGACACAAATTTAATAAAGAAGAAGAAGAAGTGGATGCCCTGGCTCCATTATTACCACCTCACCAACGACGAAGTCCAAAAGAGCATCAAACAAGTCATTAGATAACACGATGACATGCTTACATTGGTGACGAAGCGGAAACCCCGATGGCGTGGCCACGTCATCCTGCAAGGCACGGTGCAAGGATGCAGAAGAAGAGGGAGACAGAAAAAGAGATGCGAAGACAAGATTCGAGAATAGACTGGCTTGACACTGCGTGAAGCCATGAGGACTGATGAGGACAGAGAAAGATGGAGTACGCTGATTAAATGATTAGTACTATCTGTGGTGCCCCAACGACTTTCGAGTTACGGGGTAGGATAGGATAGGATAAGATAGGATAGGATCTTTCATAACAAAAGACGACAGGTGGTCTACAGAGGTCTACCAGGCTAACAGTGGCTATGTCAACAATGGTAGGACTGAATTACCAAGGTCTGGAAGAGCAGAGAATACCTTTCTGCACAAAGATAAAATTCTTCGGCGCTTTGGTGCTGTCAGTTCTGCTGTACGGCTGCGAGAGCTGGACTTTGACAGCAGAACAGGAAAAATACGATGACGTCAAAACATGGCCGGCATGGCATACACATAGAACGGGGTGCTACACAGGATTGCCTAAGTTTAAATTGACGTCGCCGCATGCCGTAATCGTTGGTGCTGGCATCACGACCTTGAAGTGTCTAATATGCTGTGACGTGCACTACGACTGATTTGGTGTGGGGATTTTTCGTACCCACAACCCATCCTCTACCTCTCAACCCCCGCATGACATATGATGGGTTTATCGCGGGCACCACCTGTTTCATGACATTATCGATGAGCGCGCGCGTGCTAACAGGTACGCGGATTGTTTGATTGTGTGTGTGTGTGTGTGTGTGTGTGTGTGTGTGTGTGTGTGTGTGTTAGTAAGTGAGTGAGTGAGTGAGAGAGAGAAAGAGAGGGATACATTTAATGTGTAAGTTCGTTCATAAAGTGTGTAGGTCTATACAAAACAGAACAGAACCTAATGTATTGCCATTTCAATCTGTAAGTTATATGACACTCTCATATAGATTAATATCCCATGTAGCTTGTTGAACACTATCTAGCACATATTAAGTAAATACACATCAAACAAAGTTTCTTATTTGGTAACATTCGTATATAGAGCTGCAGTTTCTCCGTGTCTTCTGTATCAGAATTTTATAAAATATCATTTTGGAGTTATAATATTGTATTTATTGATGCGTGTGTGTGCAGGCCTAATTGATTGATTGATTGATTGATTGTTGCTTTAGGTCCAGCGGACTCTTCCGAGCCAAATCAGGACCGGACAACCCCCGATCCGCATAAAAGATCTGATGAAACAACCCTAGTGGGAAAATTGAATGCCCTCCACCGGCCAGTCACTTTACAATAAAGACATCC
The DNA here is from genome assembly GCA_036898135.1 of Oncomelania hupensis. Classification (NCBI taxonomy): domain Eukaryota; kingdom Metazoa; phylum Mollusca; class Gastropoda; order Littorinimorpha; family Pomatiopsidae; genus Oncomelania; species Oncomelania hupensis. The sequence continues at coordinate 22,645,981 of CM072520.1, forward strand.
CACGCAGGGGACGGCTGAGGCTTTACCCCAACTACTCGAACCCCCGGTTACAAAAACAAAATAGAATACAAACATCATTATAAATTATCAACAAAACATATACATATAAAATGCCTATAGGGCTAAATAATAGCATCATAGGAAGCCCTAGTGACCACCCGGCAGAAAGCGTCCAACACTCCCAAGCTGATCCAACAGACCTCATACACAAACAAGGAGTCTTGTCCAAGAAGAGTTTTCAAGAAAAAAGGTAGGTCATTGATCTAGCGAAGAAGAAGATAGTATAGCGGAGTGATAGGACAGAGCAGGAATGGGAAAGAGTAAATGAGGAAGACAGCGACAGTGGGAATTTAAAGCACTAAATTTCCAGAAAGTGGGGATACTATTTATACTGAAACCCCCGGCACCCCAACGGGGGTATGCAGGCCTAATTGGACGCCCTGCCTATTTGGACGCCGGCGTCCAATTGGGTCTGACATAGAGGCCTAATTGGACGCCCCCTGCCTAATTGGACGCCGGGGCGTCCAATTGGGCATGGAGTGCACATATTTCATTTGACATATAATAACGTGTATGTATATATATATATATATATATATATATATATATATATATATATATATATATATATATATATATATATATATATATATATATATATATATATATTTTTTTTTTTTCTTTTTCTTTTTTCTCACCTCATTGTGTTTGTGTGCGAGTGTGTGTAACTTTGTGCGAGTGTGTGGGGGTGTGTGCGAGTATGTGCAGCCGTGATGTATGCAGATTATGTCATTGTATTGCTTTATAATAAGTGTAACAGCAGAAATATTGACGACAAACATGTAGGAAATTAGCTTAGCGAAACAGAGATACCATCGAACGAAACTGGACATTAATACAACAGTTAGCTAACAAGCAGCACACACATGGCAAATTAACTTCCTTGAAACAGTCACACCGCCGCCAGCTATTGATACCATCAACAGGCTTGGCGACCAAGAATTCTAAATAGCATACTTTAGTCAAAAACTAACCATAGCGTTGTCTTCGATTAACTAACCTACTGCACCATGAGACACTAAATAGCTCACTCCAGCCAAAAGTTACTAAGATGATGTCACCAGGATTGAGCAGGCACAGCTTATCGTTATTGCATCTGTTCTTCACTCTATCCCTGATACTCCACTTGAAAGATAATTATGCGTGTCCAGTGACAAGAGAGCGGGGGAGGAACTATTCAAATTAGAACCATAATTCTGTAGATGCGAGATTAACGAAAACGAGAGCTAAAAACGATTGGCCAGAAGACTACTAGGGACTTTTGCATATCTTTGGGGACAAAATCTCAGCTGGTTAGTCGCAAAAGAAATACCAAGCTGTGAGGGTCGACCAGAGGAACAAACTGCAGTGTTCGTCTATCTCTATCTCATCAAGAGAGTGCTAGAGACGTAAAAGACGATTTCACGAGTCCCAGAGTCTACAAGTAAGATAACACTAATAGTTTTGATATGTGTATGTTTATTGTATATTGATTGCCATGTATAAATAATATGTTCTTGATATATAGTTACAGAAACAGATTAGTGTTTCTGAGACAGTATGCATGTGGTTTGATGTACCTTAGCCTTAAGATTCGAATTGAATTGTGCATATGGGAACCCTGCAGGTGTCTGATGCTATGGACACTTTGCAGAGGGGACCGCACACTTATAGCTAACGAGAATACTGTAGCCAGGGCTCCGACTTTTACAGGTCGGACCTGGGATCACGTTTGTGGAGACGAACGCCTGACCGTCGCTCCCGTGGAACCAAGGAGAACTATCACGATTCTACCTGACCACGTCCAAACCCCACAGCTTCAAGAGCGACCCGACTTACCTTAGCTAAATCACCCACAAGAACTGAGTCATACCCTCGAGAAACTAGAACCTTTGAAACTTACGAACAGTGAAAATCGTAACCGCAGGTAGCAAATGACGAAAGAAACCTGTTAAAACATTTTCCCAGCACTTGGAACTATATTACTTATTAATTTACCGATTAATGCAGAAATGTTAAAGTTTGTGTTGAATATATGAAAAGTGAAATTACATACATACGACTGGTGTCATTCTATTTGTATTGTTGTGTAGTTATTAGTTTTCTTCTCTTGAGACATAATAATCTAGTCTTTTGATTAGTCATCACCGGTTCTCAAGTTGAGCCAAATGATACTAAAATTCCCGAGAACAAATATAAATTTTATGTGACCAAAGTACCGTGATCTGTCTCTCACACCACTTTAGGACTTCTGGTAAAAGAACGATCGATAGTGGTAGCGCATCGCCCATCTATCAATAAGTCTTACCTCCTAGTAAGATAAACGTATCTTCCCCAGAATATCATCACAATAAGTATAATAACTAGCATTCCTCGACTGCATATTTGATTAGCACAGTCAAACCAAAGTATAAGTTGATATATAGTGTAACAGAATATAAGCAGAAAATATCTTTTTGTTGTTGATGCGCAGCTGTATTTCCAAGGTAAGGAGGTAATTGTGGAGAAAGATATACTAAAAATTAGCCAAGACAAAGTTCAAACAAAATATGGCCTCTGGTTCGAGACCGTTTAACGTCAGCGACCTTTCGCGGGATCTATACCGAGATACGTATCAGGGATGCCATGAGGTGATAACATGCTTCTACTCATACATCGATTGCAGCAGCACTGGCATCGTTTCACCCAGTCACATTATATTGACATCGGGCCAATCAGTACTACATTGTCCAATTAGGCAGGGGCGTCCAATTAGGCTTCCATGTCAGACCCAATTGGACGCCGGCGTCCAAATAGGCAGGGGCGTCCAAATTAGGCCTGCACACGTGTGTGATACAACACAATTGAGAAGTTTTGTCGCGGAAGAGTTTTCAAGCGAAGGAGAAAATAGTATAGTAGATTGATAGAACAGATGCAGAGTATGAATGAGAAAGAACAAATGAGAAAAAGACAACGACAGTGGGAATTTAAATCACTAAATTTCCAGAAAGTGGGAATACTATTTATACAGAAACTCCCGGCACCCCCACGGGGGAATCATAGCTGAGGTGTGCACGGTTTTTAATAATAATACTAATAATAATAATACTGGATGCTATATACGCGCCTTTCCCCAAATCAATCAGGCTCAAAACGCGGCGATCTGTACCAACATACACGCTCACCTGTCTGATCCACACACACAACAAATACACATCCATCAATCGAACAGGTGGAGTAAAGGCAGGGAGATCGCTACTGGAAGTCGGAAAGAATGTAGTATGTTTACACATGCCAAAACTTCCCCCACGGCGACGATGACGGCAATGACGACGACGATGATGATGGTAGTAATTTTCATGATGATGACGATGATGATGATGATAATACTCATGATGACGACGAAGACGATGATGATAAATATGATGATGATGATGATAATGATGTTGATGTTGATGATGATGATAACGGTGACGATTATGATGACGATGATGATGATGATTTAGGACACTTTAGCGTGAAACGTCGAGTGGAATGGGGGAGATAGGGGTAGGAGTTGGAAAGGTGAAAACAGGATATGTTGGCCCTTCTGGGATGGGGGACGATTGTAGAGCTTGGTGTGGGGACATCCCAGTGGGTCTCCCTGAGCATAAGAATCTTTAAATTACGTGCGATGGAATGCCTGCGTGCACCGACTAAACTTCGGTTTACACTCTCATCCGAAGGAGTAGCTACGCAATGTTTTAGGATAATGTTTTTATTAATTAATTAATTAATTAATTAATTTATTTATTATTATTATTATTATTATTATTATCATTATTATTATTATTATTATTATTATTATTATTATTATTATTATTATTTTGTAATTTTTATATTTATTTATTTATTTTTATTTATATATTTATTCTTTTTCTTTGTTTTTTAGGAAGGGTGTGGGGGAGAGGGGGGGGGGGGGAGAAGCGGGGTACTCCAGGGGTGATATTCAAGAAGCATTTACCTGGTGGAGCCGTACAGTACGGTACGGTACGGAATTACCCACCGCTTCGCGGATTTATTAACTGGGTAACTGCAACGGGTTTTGAACCATTGTGTGTACTGTACTGGCAGGTTACAATGTTATCGCTTGACATTCAATACTTGGTGTGTTTTTGCCTGTTCAAGTACGCCACTGAACCCGCTGTTTCTCAGGGTCATGCCATTTTTGGTTTCGGCACTGCAGGGCGTCAACGGGCTTTGAAAACATAGGGCCTGCAATGTTATCGCTTAGCATTCCATACTTCAATTGTTTTCCTATCCTATCCCGTAACTGGAAGGTCGTAGGGGCATGACATATTATCGTTTAACCAGCATACTCCATTCTTCTCTGTCCTCAGCAACCCTCATGGCTTCGCTCAGTGTCAAGCCAGTCCAAGCTTGAATGTTGTTCTCCCACCTCTTTTTCTGTCTCCCTCTTCTTCTGCCTCAATTGTTTTGCAATTGGCTATATAACTAATAAGCCAACTGCGCTCCCCAGTTTCCGCTACTACTGATGCTGCTACCAGTACTACTAGGCTACAGCTATTACTACTACTGCTACTACTATTGCTACTAATATTATTACTACTGCTACTACTACTACTAATGCTGCTGCTACTACTGCTACCTTTAACAAATACTGGATAATCATCAGGAAAAAGAAGTCCAACTTTTGCTACTACTGCGGCTAATACTATCATTGCTATTACTATCCCTAGTACTACTGCAGCTGCTACTACTACTGCTAATACTACTTCTACTAATTTAAAAATAAGTAGACCTACAAATAAAAATACATATAAATAACCAATCAAGTATAACGGTGCTGTCAATTTCGATGGGGAAATTGTTTAACAGGAATAAAGTTTTAGGACTTCATTTTTATGCAGCTACATGTATATAAAAACATATATAGTCTATATATATGATTACCTTTGGTTTCGGAGGCCTGAAGGCAGCATCACGCTCTGGAAACCAATCTCTGGCCAGCGGCATGCCACCGCGAAGATCTACTAGATACAGTACACCGAAGACAAACATTGCACAACTTCCAAGGACGGCGGAAAAGCAAGGCTTAGTGGAAGACATCTCTAATTTATTAAAATTTCCCCCCATCCTACTTTTTTTTCGAACGATTTTTCTCTCACCAGTTTTTTTCTACCTTCAACTTCAAGCCTATTTTCCTTTCTTTTCATCTAGTCTTATCCTGGTTTATGTTCGTTCGCTGTTTGTCGTTGATGCTTTTTACTGCTGCTACTGTCGAGGCCTCTTTTCTTCGATCCTCAGCTCGCCGTCTCTCTTCCTGCTCTTGTGCCTCTTGTTCTTCGTTGTAGCCGTTTGTTACTGTGTACGCGGGCGATCCTCTCTCTCTCTCTCTCTCTCTCTCTCTCTCTCTCTCTCTCTCTCTCTCTCTCTCTCTCTCTCTCTCTCTCTCTCTCTCTGTTATTTTTTAGCATTGTGCTTATTTCATGATGTTCATTACACTATTTATATCCTATGTGTTATGTTTAGGCATTGTGCTTATTTATGTAATTCCTATCATTGGTTTTCTATCTACATTGCATACTTCTATAATTGTATATATGAAAGTGTGCACGTGTGCGTACACGCCTGTGTGTGCGAAGGACAGGTTGTTACAATAAACCCATGACTTAAAATCTTAATTCTTCATGTCAGTAAAATGTTCAGACTCTCTCTCTCTCTCTCTCGCTCTCTCTCTCTCTCTCTCTCTCTCTCTCTCTCGCTCTTTCTCTCTCTCTCTCTCTCTCTCTCTCTCTCTCTCTCTCTCTCTCTCTCTCTCTCATCCATTATTCCCCTTTTCACCTCCTTTCACCATCCTTTTAAAAATATAATTCGCTATTATGTAAACAACAACAACAACAACAACAACAACAACAACAAGGTAAGGCTGCTGCGCTCCCTTGTCATCTCCATCTTCCTATATGCCTGCGAAACATGGACCCTCACAGCAGATCTCCAACGAAGAATACAAAGCATGGAGATGAGGTGCTACAGAAGACTTCTGGGCATTTCCTATACCCAGCATATCACCAACGACGAAGTCCGAAAGACCACCACACAAGCCATTGGACAACACGATGACCTGCTCACAGTGGTGACAAAACGTAAACTCCGATGGTATGGCCACGTCACCAGATCATCAGGTCTTGCAAAGACCATCCTGCAAGGCACAGTGCAAGGAGGTAGAAAAAGAGGGAGACCGAAAAAGAGGTGGGAGGACAACATTCAAGAATGGACTGGTTTGACACTGAGCGAAACAATCAGGGTTGCTGAGGACAAGGAAAGATGGAGTACGCTGTTTAAACGATCATCTGTAGTGCCCCTACGACCTCCGAGTTATGGGATAAGATAGCTAGATAGATGTAAAAATATGAAAACAACGAAACTTATCAAACGCGATCACACAGGCGATCGTTAAGCTAAATGTGGAAATACACAAAATGAAGCTCACAAGTTTTCGTCCAAGCGCCCGCGTAGGTTTTACGATCGAAGATTACACTAGCTGAGAATGAAAGTTATATCCTGCTCGCCTCCCCTCAGTGATACACTAATCTTCTGTTAGTGAAAGGTCATGGCCGTCGCACTGACTATTTTCCGTGTGGAAAATCTGTCGCTTCCCACGGAGTTTTAACGCAGTTCCGGCCGCCCAGGATTGTGCTCAGTTACATGGGTGTCAGCACGTGTCAGACGCTGCGCCCAATGTCTGTGAACGCACACCAGCTCTAGGTGGCTTCTCTATCAAGTAAGCGCCTGGGACGGCTTGAGTGAGATCCTTATCGGCCAGCGCCTTGAGCAGCTACTGAGCTGGAAAAGCGCTATGCAAGAATGATTAAATAAATAAATTAATTAATTAATAAAACTCTGTCGAGGATTTCTTTTAAATTATAGCGGTCACTTCACGAAGGCAGTCTGTCGCTTTAGGCTTTTTAAGTGAACCGGAGACAACAGTAAGGTCACTTCACGAAGGCAGTCTGTTGCTTTAGGCTTTTGAAGTGAACCGGAGACAACAGTAAGGTCACTTCACGAAGGCAGTCTGTCGCTTTAGGCTTTTGAAGTGAACCGGAGACAACAGTAAGGTCACTAGGCCATGCTCGGAAATACGAGGGGAAACAACCTTGGCCTGCTTGCCCGCATGTTGCGCTCAGAGTTGTCTAACGTTAGGTGGACATTCTTTGCAAACGAACACTGTTTCTCGCCTACAATTTTTGCTCTGTCCTCCATCAAACCCTCCGGATCAACCGAAAGATTGCCCTGCAACCACAACTCCTTTTCCCGAAGAAAAGCTTGCCGTTGGGGTAGCTTTCATAGTGTTCTGAGACCAGCTGTCCACTCGGATAACTCTATGTAACTAAAAACAAAACAAAAAGACAAGTTAACTCCCATTTCCGAATAAGGCCTATTAAGCGGACTCCTAACATCTACGCTGAACATTTTGGTATAAGAACCAACCTGATAAGGCAAACATTAGCAACATAAAGGCAAACAATCAGCGATTGGCCGGTAATTTGATGCAATTAAAGTGCCTCACTCTGAAGTCGAGATCAAAATTGTGCAAAAACAAACTTGGAACTTTGTCCTTTTATTAGCAAAACCACATATAATTCAAGCATGAAACAAGGCTCATAGCCCAGGGGGCATTTTAGCCCAAAATAGAGGAAAAGGGGGGATGGGGAATTACAGACATTAAAAAACAATGAACGGCACAAAAACAAAAAAAGCTGCTCCATAGGCATCACAAGACAAACCTCTGAAATGTCAAACACCCGTTTTAAGTTTTACATTGGTTAAACATGGAAAGAAAAATGTACAGGATCGCATGGTTCACAAACGAAGACAAAAGGGAATGCACAATATATAAATAATAATAATAATAATAATAACGGATTTTTATATAGCGGGTACTCCAGCCTAGGACCAGACTCACCACGCTTTACATAGTCATTACATATAAATACATGCACTCGATAAAACATCATTTTTGCTACAATACACCAAAGACGGAACAGTAACGGTACAGACTATTTACAACTATGTACATACATTACAACAAAAAAAAAGACCGAAATAGACTATTTACAACTATGTGCACAAATGACAAAAAAGACAGAAATAGAATAGCAAAAACCTATTCACAGCTAACTATATGCCCGGTTAGGCCCAGGAAGAAAAACAGTATAAATATTTACAGCCGTGTATACACTTATGGAACAGACATAGACAAAAGATGAGAGAATGGCAGCGGGATACAAATCAATCTGAATAATGCAGTTTGAAGAGGTGGGTTTTGAGGGCCTTTTTGAATGCTTGTGTTGATTGTATGTTGCGGATATGGGAGGGAAGGGAATTCCACTGCTTAGGTGCGGAGTAAGCGAATGCACGTTGGCCGTATGTCTTAGTGCGGGTGACGGGAACCTTGAGTGTGCGAATGTCAGCAGAAGATCTTAAAGTGCGTGAAGGGGAGTAGACAAACAGTAGATCAGCAAGGTAGGAAGGACAAGAATCTGTGAAGAAGTTGTGACAGAGAACAGAGAGTTTGTACTCTATGCGTGCTTGCACAGGAAGCCAGTGAAGGGAATGTAGTAGAGGTGTGATGTGATCGCGTTTCTTAGCTCGGAATACTAGTCTAGCTGCTGAGTTCTGAACCTTTTGTAATTTGTCAATGATGTGTTTTGGGGAGCCAACAAGGAGAGAGTTGCAATAGTCAAGACGAGAAAGGACGAGAGCGCAGACTAGGGTTTTGGTGGCAGGGACTGTAAGATAGTGGCGAAAGGAGCTGATTTGGCGTATGGCCGTGTATGCAGAGCGACAGACGTTGGAGATGTGGTTGTTGAGGGACAGGTCATCGGAGAGAACGTAGCCGAGATTTCTTGCTGAGGATGAGAACTGAATGTTTGTTGTCCCTACTGTAAGCGATGTTGGGAGATGCGAGAGTGAGGAGGAGGTGTTGTGCTTGTGAATGAGGAGGGCTTCGGTTTTATCGTCATTAAGCTTAAGCTTGTTGAGTGTCATCCATGACTTAATGTCTGTGATGCAGTTCTCCAAAGTCTGAACAGTGGAATTAATGAGAGAGGGGGCGGTGGATTTATACAGTTGTGTGTCGTCTGCAAATGACTGACTCTCAACAGCATGCTTTCTAAGCAGGAGAAGCAGTGGCTTGGTGTACAGAGTGAATAACACCGGCCTTAAAACGGAACCCTGAGGCACGCCGCACACCAAGTCTGCTGTGCTGGAGAAACAGCCATCGACGGTGACTGCTTGTGATCTGTCAGAAAGATATGAGTGGAACCAAGCCAGGACCGAGCCAGAGATTCCAAAGTAGTGTTGAAGAGTGTTAAAGAGAATGTGATGGTCGACTGTGTCAAAGGCGGCTGAGAGGTCTAATAAGGTGAGAACGGAGACGTTACCATTATCTAAGGCAAGCAACAGATCATTGGTTACCTTTAGGAGGGCTGTCTCAGTGCTGTGGAAGGGTCGGTAGGCAGACTGGTTGGGGCAAAGTAAAGCGTTATCATATAGGTAGGCAAACAGTTGTTTGAGAACAATTGTTTCTATGACTTTGGACAGGAAGGAGAGGTTTAAAACACGACTATAGTTCTTTAGATTATTTTTGTCTAAACTTGGCTTTTTAAGGAGGGGTTTGATGACAGCCGCTTTGAGCACAGACGGAACAACACCAGAGGACAGACTCTCGTTGATAATGTGGGTAATGGTCGGGAGTAGAGGGTCAAGATTCTCTATCACCATGGGGGTAGGAATGGGATCGAGAGAGCAAGATGTTGGTTTTGAGCTTAAGATGACTTTATTGACTTCTTGCTCTGTTATTGGTTGAAAAACTTCCATCTTTGCGGTGGTGAGGGAAGGTGAGAATGTGTTAATGAGTGGGATCTCATGGCTATCAAGAGCGGCCCTTATGTCAGCCACTTTCTGTGTGAAAAAATTACAAAATACATCTGGGAGCTGACATGCTGGATGTGTGGATGGGAGTGATGTTGCATTGCTCTTACCCCTTAGCTGATTGCAAATGTCGAACAACTGTTTACAAGTTTCGCTGCTGCTAATTCTGTCGCTAAAGTACTGGGTTTTGGCAGTCTGGACTATTTTAGTGACCCGTTTTTTTTGCAGCGGTGAAAACCTGCTTGCTGACTTCTAAACCCGATTTGAGCCACTTTTTCTCAGCTTTGCGTCGGTGTTTCTTCGCCTCGGAGAGCTCGTCCTTAATAGACTCGTACCAGGGTGCTGAGCGAGTTGCCTTGACCTTTTTCTGGGCCACGGGAGCGTGCCGATCAAGCACCGCATGAAGTGTACTATTCAGCTGATCCACAGTGGGGCATAGTTCTGGGGTCACTTTAGCGGTAAGCTCTTGCTTGAAAGCATCCCTATCCATGGTACGCAGGCTGCGAGCCTCCCTGAACATGGGGGGAGGAGGGGGGGCTGCGACGCTTAGTTCGCACACGACACAGAAATGGTCAGATGTTAATTCCTGGGTGACTGAAGTTGATCTAACAACATTATCCTGAGGCCTATGCATAACCCAATCTATGATGTGACCACGGCTGTGGGTGGGTTCTGTGACTGACTGAGAAAGACTAAACTGATCTAAAAGTTCAATCATTTTTGCGGTGGAAGGTTGCAGGGGTTGGTCAAAGTGAAAGTTAATGTCTCCTAGAACTATGTATGTTCCTGACAGTGTGTTGCAATAATCAAGCAGGACTGGAAATTCTTGGTGGAAAATTGCATCAGTTAATTTATTTTTCTTGCTTGGAAAGGTGCGATATATGCATATGAATAATAATAATAATAACGGATTTTTATATAGCGGGTACTCCAGCCTATGACCAGACTCACCACGCTTTACATAGTCATTACATATAAATACATGCACTCGATGAAACATCACTTTTACTACAATACACCAAAAGACGGGACAGTAAAGGTACAGACTATTTACAACTATGTACATAAATTACAAAAAAGACAGAAATATACTATTTACAACTATGTACACAAATGACAAAAAAGACAGAAAATAGAATAGCTAAAACCTATTCACAGCTATTTATATGCCCGGTTAGGCCCAGGAAGAAAAACAGTATAAATATTTACAGCCGTTTATACACTTACGGTCAAAAGATGAGAGAATGGCAGCGGGATACAAATCAAGTATGAAGTGAATGTTCTGCTGTGGAACGGACAGGCTAAGGTGAACAACTTCAAAGGACAAGTGAGTGAACGCGAAATCTGTAATGAAGCCAAGGTGATGGGACAGACTGTTTCTGTAAATGATAGCGAGGCCACCACCGCGATTTGAGCGAGGCAACGAACATACAGAATAGCCAGAAGGGGTTAAATCAGAGCATTTACCCTCGTCACCAGTCTGCCGAAACCATGTCTCTTGGATGAACATAATGTCAGTCTGCTTGTGTGAGATGAATTCTTGCAGAGCGGTACGTTTTTCAATGGGACCTAGCGATTGAGCGTTGAATGATGCAATGCGTAGATGGCTGTGGCTATCGAGGTGTGAAGATAGAGGTTGAGGGGAGAGGTTGATGTGAATGAGATTGTCTGTGTTACAGCGATGAGTCTCAGGCCTAGTGGTACACTCTGGGTGTGATGCAATGTGAAGCGTGGGGTCAGAGTTGGAAAGCATAGGCGATCTGTGTGAAAGGACAACAGGGATAGACGAGATATTTTGTTTGCGTTTGCCTCCACGACTAGTCCGTTTTCTGGGCAAATGACGGCCGATCGAGAAGAGTGACATAACTCAAGCTCCAATAAAGCGGCTTAAATTTAGCAGCCTGCTAATTGATTTAATATTCGTCGAACCAAGAAAATAGAAGTTTGAAATAAAATTAAAAGAGAACTGTGCATCACTATTGGAAAAGTGAAAAAATAATCCCTATAAAACGGTTCAAATCAGACAACCTGCGTTTAGATTTAGAGTTCAACAACTGATTTAACTTATAGGCATTCGGGTGATTCCTTAAGTATTAAGGTACTAAAGAAAGTCTGTTAACAACCAACACAGAATTTGTACATCTAAACAGATATAACAACCAACACAGAATTTGTACATCTAAACAGATAATGAAATTCATCACCTAGTTCATCCAGATCACACAGAGTACACAGTCTATCTTCTCTCTGAATATTCAAAATCTAAGTGATTGAATTGGGAGTTTGTGACCGCTGAGCCTAAATTTCAAGAAGTTTCTTTTCGATAGAGATGACAAGAAAACTAAATAATATTCGAAGCAGAACGTCCTCTTAAAAATTCTATACGTAATACAAGCATCATGATCGAATACATCTTGATGCCAGGTTTGCAAGAACTGGTCTCAAGCGTTGTTTGACCATGGGCTTAAAACAATTCAAAGAGTATTTAGCCGTAAAACCAAATGAAAGACAGACCAAGATCATTTAGCAGAGAACAAACAAACTCTACATAACCAGGAGAGTTTATACTCAGAATAAAAAAAAAAGAGCATAGTCGAAACATAAGTACTGACATTCTAGCAGAATCATTGCAGCAATCGATACAAAGTTTATACTTGAAACAGAGTAGCCTGCATTTAGCATCTAAGGAACCACAGGAAAACAGCCAACTTAACATAAAACCATACAGGTCGGCGTACTAGTTTTAACATTAAGAATCAATTTCAAAAATTTTAGTTGTAATCGATCACATAATTATTATCATTTTTTATGGGCCCACACCTCGCAGTTATACAATAAAATCGGTTTTACATATTTATCAAAAAGATCTAACTGAATATCAAGCGTCAAATCCAGTTTTTCTACATTTTTTTAAAAGCGTGCACGTTCAGCTGATACACTTATGGATCTGAGATTTTTTTAAAATTTGTTATTATATTGAAAAAGGGTACCCAGATGTTTATATTCCAAAACAATTTCAAGAATTAAATTTTTAAACTTAAAAACAGGCAACCTTTTAACTTTATCGCGGGAAAAAATCATCACTTTCGTTTTTTGCAATATTTAAACACAATCCAAATTTTTTTTTACAGGGGATGACATCACGCTTCTGGCCGGGAAAGATGGCTTCTGCCTAGCTCTGGTATTTTGTGAAGAAAAATCCGTGGAAATAAGACCCAAAATGCAACCATCATAAACCAGTGGGTGAAATAATGGCGTGGCTAGGTTATTGTCGATAATGTGATCAATATTTTGTGTGCAAACTTCATGGTGATGCAGTGTACGGCAAGTGACTTAGTCTTTGTGTTGAGATGCAGTTGGTGAGAGACATAGTAGACACATTTAGCAACTCAGTGGAAACTGAAATTGAAAATAACACACCGAGAAGAGCTAAGAGACCCTTGAAGGAAAAGCAGTGTGCCAAAGTACATTCTGTCTCTAGTTCTGACGACTCTTTTGTTTCTAAAAGAATCTGTGAAGGCTGTTTGGAAATATTAGAATTTGAATCATCTTTCGTCTCAGAAACGGCCGCAACTTCTACGCGAAAAATGTCTGTTACTGAATCTATATCTCAACCTGTGACCCTTGAGGCTATTATGCAAAAGGTGTGTGAAAATAATAGTGTGTTACAAGAAGTGAAAAGGGAGATGAAGGAAATGTCTACAGCAATAATTGAGCTGCAAAGGGAAAATGAAGCTCTCAAAAAAGAAGTGGCGGGTTTGAAGAAGATGGAGAAGGCATTCAGTGAATACAAGGAGAAAATGACAGAAGTAGGCCTACAACGTGTGGCAGAGCTGGCATGAGTGACAGCAAATGAAGCGGACCAGTACAACAGACGTAATAATCTTCGTATTTATGGCCTACCGGAATCCGCGGAAGCTGGAGGGAGCAGAGGAAGAAATAACCAAATCCTATCCTATCCTATCCTGTCCCATAACCCGAAGGTCGTAGGGGCACCACAGATGATCGCTTAACCAGCATACTCCATCTTTCTCTGTCCTCAGCAGCCCTCATGGCTTCGCTCAGTGTCAAACCAGTCCATTCTCGAATGTTGTCCTCCCACCTCTTTTTCGGTCTCCCCCTTCTTCTACCTCCTTGCACTGTGCCTTGCAGAATGGTCTTTGCAAGGCCTGATGATCTGGTGACGTGGCCATACCATCGGAGTTTCCGTTTCTTCACCACTGTGAGCAGGTCATCGTGTTGTCCAATGGCTTGTGTGATGGTCTGTCGGACTTCAACGTTGGTGATGTGTTGGGTATAGGAAATGCACAGAAGTCTTCTGTAGCACCTCATCTCCATGCTTTGTATTCTTCGTTGGAGATCTGCTGTGAGGGTCCATGCTTCGCAAGCATATAGGAAGATGGAGATGACCAGAGAGCGCAGCAGTCTTACTTTGGAATGTAGACTGATGGTTCTGTCTTTCCAAATGGGCTTCAACCTTGTCAGGGCAGCAGTTGTTTGTGCGATCCTGGAGAGGACTTCCTGTCGAGACCCATTGTCTGACACAATGGCTCCTAAATATTTGAAGCTGTGCACTGTGTTGAGGGATTGGCCTTGTACTTTGATGTCCGTGTTGATGCCATTGGTGTTGTTGGTCATCATTTTGGTCTTCTCCGCACTTATTTCCATTCCATAAGCTCTGGAGGTGGTGTCAAGCCTCTGTACAAGCTGTTCAAGTTCTTGTTCCTCTCCAGCCAATCCATCAATATCATCCGCAAAACGAAGATTGGAGATTGCTCTGCCCCCTATACTGACTGTGCCTTCGTGATCTGCAAGAGCATCTGACATGATGCGCTCTAGGAAGATGTTGAAGAGTGTTGGAGAGAGTAGGCATCCTTGACGCACACCGATTGTTGTTCTGAACCAGTTCCCGATGACGCTGTTATGGAGGACTGCACTGGTAGCCTTGTCATACAGGCTTTTGATGACTTCTATAATTTTAGGGCTGATGTTGTACACTTTCATGGTTGCCCATAGAGCTGCATGCCAGACTCGGTCAAATGCCTTCTTGAAGTCTATGAACACATGATATAGATGTTGTTGGTGCTGTAGGTATTTCTCACAGATTATTCTGAGGTTGAAAATCTGTTCAGTGGTACTTCGCCCTGCCATGAATCCTGCTTGTTCTTCAGCTATGATTTGTTCAGCTTGTGGTTTCAACCTGTTGAGTATTATTTTCAGGAGGACCTTGCTGGGATGGCTGATGAGGCTGATGGTGCGGTAATTTTCACACTCCTGAAGGTTACCTTTTTTGGGAAGAGTGATGACAAGCGACTGGGTCCATGGTGTAGGCCATTCCCCACTCTGCCAGATCTTGTTGCAGATAATGGTGAGAGCATCAGTCATCGCTTCTCCTCCTGCTAGTAGCAGTTCCGCTGGTATGTTGTCCACTCCCGCTGACTTCCTTTTCTTCAGCGATTGCACTGCTGCCTCAACTTCTTCCCGGAGAATTGGGAGGATTTCTTCTTCTTCTCTGCTCACGGGACATGCTAGAACTGATGGGTCTCCATTTGGTGTATGGTTGTAAAGGTCAGAGCAGTACTCTGTCCATCTGTCCAAGACTTCTTGTTCTTCTGTAAGGCAAATGCCAGACTTGCTTTGGATAGTGGAGACTTTGGGCTGTTTAACACTTGTCAGCCGCTTCACAGTCTGGTAGGCCTTCTTGCTGTTGTTCTTGTTCAGATTGTTCTCTATTTCCTGGCATTGATCTTCTATCCAGTTCTCCTTTGCTGTGCGCATGCCTTTTCGGATGTCATTGTTGATTTTTCGGTAGACATCAGCTCCCTGTGAGGTGTTCTTTTTCTTTTTTAACTCTCTTCGTTTATCACACAGATCCAAAAGTTCAGGTGTGATCCACGGCTTCTTCTTTGGTCGGTGCTTGCCAAGGATCTCAGTGGCGGCATCTGTTACAGCTGAGTTGAAGGTATTGGTCATGGTGTTGACATCTACTTCGCCTGCCCCCAAAATAAGCAGTGGTGCAAATTTCCCTCCAATTGTGGCCTGAAATATTTTTGCCACCTCCGGGTCTTGCAGTTTGTCCAGGTCGAACTTCAGCCTAGTGCACTTTGCTGTATTTACTCTCTTCAAATGGAGCCGGAAAGACATCATCACGAGATCGTGGTCACTTCCAATGTCTGCTCCTGGAAAAGTGCGTGTCCTGCCAATGTTGATGCTTGATCTGAAGCGTTTCTTGACCATGATGTAGTCGATCTGGTTGTGATGTTCCCCGCCGGGACTGTGCCATGTCCATCGTCTGGATTTTTTGTGGAGACCAAGCGTGTTTGCCAGTACCAGATTGTTGTATCTGGCAAACTCCAATAGCCTCAGACCCCTGTCATTTGTCTCGTTGTTGCAGTGGGGGTCCGCATGTGTCTCCCCAGTTGTGGTGCGCATCTTGGCCAACCTTGGCATTCCAGTCGCCTTGCACTATGACTATGTCCTTCTTCGGCACTTGGTCAAGGACCGCCTGTATATTTTCATAAAAATCCTCCACTTCGCTGTCTTCATAGTCTGATGTTGGGGCATAGGCCTGGATGATGGTAATGTTGAAAGGGGTTGCTCTCAGACGGATGGTAATGAGTCTACTGGAGACTGGGCGGCAACCCATGACAGTGGCTAGAATGTTCTTGTGGACCAAGAATCCAACGCCGTGTTCGTGCCTGTCATCTCTACCGCTGAAATAGAGCTTGTGGCCTTTGTCAGTCGTTGTTTCACCTAGGCCTTTCCAGCGCAGTTCGCTGATACCTAGAACGTTCCATCGATAGTGGTCCAGCTCGTGGGCCAGTTCTTCTAATTTTCCTTCCGCAGTTAGGGTCCTGACATTCCAGGTTCCTATGATGATGTTGTTTCTCGTGCGGATCTTGCTAGTTTGTCCATAAGTAGCATACTTTTCACCTCCGTCCTGGTGGCCAACGGAAGGCGCGGTCCTTGTGTAGCCGGGCGACGACCGATCCGGCATGGAATTAGTGGATAGCCTCATCATGTGTTGTGTCTTGGGCAAAAAAGACCTGGCAGGGCCCAATCCTCTCCAGGCTGTTGGCCACAGCCGAAATCCACGAATACAGTGTGGCTCGCCTTGGCCCTGAGCACGTGGTCGTTGAACCTGTAGTAACGTGAGGTTCCTCCGCCCTGGCCGGTGACTTCTGTGTAGAAGACTTTCGCCCAGTGATGCCGTGCTAACATCACCCCTGTTAGTCGCCTCTTACGACACGCCGGGAAACGTTGGGTCTATTCTATTTGCCCGAACCCACAGAGCGTAAAATATAAAAATAACCAAAAGGAGACAGAAACGGCACTTCTGAAAGTGTTTCAAGATATTGGGGTCAAGTTGCAACCTGGTGATATTGAAGCAGCTCATCATATGCCCAGGCCAAAAGGTGTCGGCAATGATATCCCAAGAGCTACTATAGTAAACATAGAGATTTGGTGATCAAAAATAGAAAACAGCTGAAAGGTTCAAAAATTGTGATTGTGGAAGATCTCACAGATGCGAACTACAGACTATATACACGAGTTCAAAAAGATGAAAGCTGTGATCAAGCGTGGACAGTGTATGGTAGGGTGTACATGAAATCAGTCAGTGGTATGGTGGTTGCAATTCAATCAATTGCAGAACTTGAAGGAAAGAAGCAGATGTGGTCTAAATCTTGTTGATTAATTATATATGGGACATGTTTGTGTGTGTTTGCGGTGCTTGGTTTAGTCAAGAGGTTACGCAGCTCATGTGATAAAAAAAAACCAACAACACAAGTCCATTTGTTTATCTAACACTAACAGGCCTATGGCCATGTAGCAACACGTGCTTATTCACACTTTTCTGCTATCCTATGCACCAACGGGAATCCCCTCAATGAAACATACTTCCGGTTTTTTTCTCCGCGTGTTTTAGTGAGTTATTTCCAAATATTCAAGAATAATAACATGTGTCACTGGCCACCTGTATCGTACCCTCACATATTTTTATTTTTTTTGCTGCAGTTTATTATCCCTTTCTATCGCCAGTGGCACGCCTAAACCCAACCTACCTAACATTATTTGTGAATTTTTGAAAAATATTCGGAAAAACATAACGCTCAAATGCTGGATCGAACCCACACCTGTCAGGCGCCATTGGTTTCTGGCTTGTGGACAAGCAAGTTAGTACCGCCTTAGCCCACTTGGCCACAACGCTCGCCTAACATAGTCAGTTACTTCGTGTTTTGTGAAGGTTGCGACGGCGAAGCTATGGAAAACTACAAGAGTTTTCAGGTCCTGTTTCACTTTCTGTCAATGATCGACGCACCTCCGAAGTCGCCACAAATACAGGCCTCTACGATTGTTTTTTGCATCCTTTCACTGACCATGTACTTCCTCCACCGTTTTTATACTTATCCCACTCGTTTTCTGGCTCTAACAGAGATAGTAGTTATGCTGGTTTTGCCCCACCTGTTGTACCGACCTCATTTTATTACATAATATGCTGTTTTTAAGAGGTTTTAAACGCACTTCATAACACTCTGGAAATATGTCATTTGCTACAAAATATCCGTATTTCTTACGTCTTTAATTGAAAGCAAAAAAAAACACATATTCTTTTATTCTTACCAACACATTACACGTTAATGTCCGCGGGAATAATCTTTTGTTTAACAAGATAGTCCAGAGTAAATAACGATAATGAAAAGATACCAACCAGTTTACCAGCATCTGAAAGATCCATTTTTCCCAATTCAATAGGTTTCATTTTTAAAAGAGATTTTGCAATCATAGCGTAAGCTGTATTTAGGCCCACTAAGACAACACTATGGTATCCAAGATTAACAATTGTTTGTTTATATGGTACACTCATTTTTATTTATAATAAAAAAATAATAATAAATTATTACTGCATTGAAAACAAATCTAATGATGGCTTCAATGATGGAGATGATTCAATTTCTTTTTCTACAAGTGGTTTTGGGGGTTTTTGTTTATTTTTTCCTTGGCGGTATTTATATATTATGTACCCACTTGCACCCACTACACCGGCTATACATAAATAATATATGTTATTTGAAGATTGTACTGGTTGTACAGGTTGTATTGGCTGTATTGGTTCTTCTTTGTTTGTTGTTAATGCTTGTTGCGTTATTGTTTCTTCTTTTGGTGATTCCTTTTTTCTTAATATGTTTGCTTTTGTTTGTCTGTTCCATCTATGTAACTTGTTAAATTCTGCTAACTTCTTTCCAGCTGCAATTCTTCCTAGGCTCTTTTGTTTAGTGACTGTCACTGGGTTCTGTTGGTTCTCCGAATTCTTCACCTCTGTCTCCTTCTCCATCTCCATCTCCAGATTGGAAAAGTCCAGTTTTAATAGCAGAGAAATTTATGTGTTGAAAAGTAATTAACCCGGCTGAAAATGGTGCCAACAAGCTTCCAAACTTATAATATAGATTTCTTGACACCTCACTAATCCCATTGACAATAACAGGATCTTGAATCAAATCATCAAATAAATCATTCTCACAATCTAAAGTAACAAAGGTCGACACAGCTTTGGTATATAATTTCACAATCGAACGCCCTAAACTTTTAACCATTAAAGCGCCGAGAACTTTATCATATTTATTATGCAATATAATGATCTCTTCAGGCCTCAGTCTTTGTACTTGTTCAGGTGTTAAGTCAACACCAAGATAATACTTTGACTTTCCGGAAGCTACTAATGCAACCAGCCTGTCTTTTTTCTCGTTGTCAACACCTGTACCTGAGACATTAATAGCTTCTTGCGTTAACAAATCATCACAATTCATTTTAAATACAGATAAAACAAAAAACTAAATTAAAAAATGGCCGGTGCTGCAATGGTGCTCGGTTCTGCTGCTGTCAACGCCTTAGCCTTTTCAGGATCAAATTATTTGTTTTCAAAACTGGACAGTAAAGAAGAATCAAAACGGCATAACTTAGCGATGGAAAAATTACAACAAGATCAGGCCGAAAACGAGAAAAACAGACTAATGCAGCTTGATTTTGTTAATAAAAGATTGAAAGAAGAAGGTCATGCTGATAAAACATTCGAAGACGTTGATGAAGCTTTGCACCAATATTATTTATTCACTGGCACAACACTACCTTCATTAAAGCAGCCAGTGTTATCTGATTACTACACACCTAACATTGCACCTACAATGTCAGAAACCGGAGAATTAATTTTAATTGTGTTTGGAATAACAGTAGTTTATTACCTTGTTAAACAAAAATATAAATCTAAATAAAATATGACTTCGCGTTTGTCTAGATTATATTATTCTCAATCCGGATATTGGAAAGGGATGACGGCAGTTAATAAACTAGTAGAAAAGACTGGCTTGTCAGCAAACGTAGTTAAACAATGGTTATCAAAGCAAGCTGTATGACAAATCTATCTTCCACCCCCAAAGAAAATAATAAGACCAAAATTTGAAAACTCAAGACCAAATGACACACACCAAATAGATTTGTTATATCTTCCCCATGACAAAATACATAGAAAGAAATACAGGTATGCCTTTACTGTTATTGATATAGCTACCCGGTTTAGGGACGCTCATGCTCTTAGGACTAAAAATTCTGCTGAGGTCGCTCAAGCCTTAAATGCAATTTATTCAAGAGGGCCTCTAAGGTTCCCTAGACTTATTCAATGCGATGAAGGGTCTGAATTCAAAGGAGCTGTTAACCAGCTTTTGTTAAAACATAATGTAACTGTTAGAAGAGGAGTTGTTGGATTACACAGATCGCAGGGTATTGCAGAAAACTTTAATCGGCAACTGGCAGAAAGATTATTCACTTATCAGTATTCAAAAGAGTTGTTTACTGAAACCACTAACACAGAATGGGTTGTTAGGCTGCCTCGAGTTTTAAGGGAAATGAATTCAGAACCAACTAGAGTTACAGGATTAAAACCAGTTGAGGCTATTAAAAAGAAACAGATTGTTGTTACCGTTTCAAAGCCTGGTCAGCCGGATCTAACTTTGATGAACAAAACTGTTAGATACCTTTATCAGCCTGGAGAAGTTGCTAATGACACTAAAAGAAGAGCTACAGACCCAATTTGGTCATTAAGCGTTTATGAAGTTGACAGAGCATTATCTACTGATCCGCCTGTATATTATTTAAGACCGAGAAGTGATCGTAGAACACCACAAAGAAATTTTGTAAAAGAAGAACTTCAGATTGTTCCACCAGACACAGAGCCATTAAGATTTTCTAATTAAGAAAATAAAAATGTCTAAAAATGACGGACACAGTAAGGAGCTTGCCAAGTATATTAGAAGACCTTTCACCAATGTTTACAATATTGAATGATGAATATTGGACCACCTTTTTCACAGGCTTACCTACAAAATACATCTTTATGTATAATAACTATACTAAACAACACCAAATTAATAAAGAATTCAAATTTGCATGCGAAATAGAATTTCAAAAACATTTTAATAGAATTGTTGAATGTGGAAATTTTAATAAAACCCTTTTACTACCATATACATTTTACTTTGAGAGATTGTGGGGAAATTTTATACATAAGGTCTATAAAGTCCATGAAATGAACCAAAAACATGATTGTAAATGTTTCGCTAGTTAATTACATGTAGTTTTAAGCTTAAATTATATTTTTTTTAAATTATTTAATTAATTATTTTTTTTTATTTTAAGTTTTGTCATCAGTATAAAAATGACGGACACAAAAAGTCTTTCGCAATCTCCTTTGTTTAAAGACATCTTTCAGACATTACAACTCCCTATTCTCAACAGTCAAAATGTGATTAAATCTGTCTATAATAATTGGCCATTTGTACTCAACAGTTTTAATTTCAAATCACCTGTTAAAATACGCATCCATGCTCAGGTAACCTCTGGCAGTATTGATGAAACGGTGGCTGTGTGGGTTTCTTCAAGTCAAATTGAAGTGTTAAAATCTTCAGACCTAGACAATGCTTATAACAACATCTTGATCAATCAATTACAAGGCAGTATAGAGCGCGCAACTATGAAAGGGTCTGGATGGGCAGAAGGAACTTTAGAATCATTAGAACTGAATATTGCAAAGTATAATCCAATCAAAGTAAAATCTTATATCCCTCTTCCCAAAGAAATTCTTGACAAGAAGGCTGTATTGAATATTAAGAACACGGACGACAAATGTTTTATGTGGTGTGTTCTGGCTAAACTATATCCTATTCAGTCTAAAGAACATCCCGAAAGAGTGGCGCTGTACAAAGATAAAGTAACAAACTTAAATCTTAAAGACATTAATTTTCCTGTTAGCCTTGATGCCATTGACAAATTTGAATCCCCAAACTCTCCTACAACAGTCAATGTATATGTTTGGGACCCTGAATCAAAACTTATGCCGTTAAGAATCTCTCCTAATGCCCCATCGTTTTCAGACCACAATCATCACGTCGATCTTTTACTAATAACAGACCCGCAAGACCCTAGCATGCAACATTATACGAAACATTTCTAGATTATTAGGACACACTTCAAAACATGGCGGCAAACAATATTTGTGCAGGCGCTGTTTAACCAGAGTATCTAATGTCCAAGTGGCTGACAAGCATAGTAAAATATGCAAAAGCATGACAGATATTCAAACCTGCCTTGTGTTACCGAAGCCAGGTTCTCAAGTATATTTTAAAAACATCAACAAACAATTCAAACAACCTTATTTAGTTTATGCCGACTTCGAATCATTGATTTGAAAATATCAAGGCCCGCAAGGATTTAGAAGGCCTAATTCATTCCTCACACACCTTCACGAAGTCTGCAGTTTCGGGTATGTAGTTGTTAGAGCCGACGGACAACATACAGAGCCGGTAATTTACAGAGGGCCCGACGCAGCTAGGAAGTTCTTAGATGAGATGAACAAAATATACAAATTGTGTTTACTGCAGCTAGATAATCCGGCGCCCATGATATTTACTGAATCTGACTCCCATAATTTTAAAACAGCTACACATTGCCATGTTTGTAATAATGAGTTTGACCCGAAGTGCCCAAAGGACCTGAAGGACACGAAGTCCCAAAGAGTGAGAGATCATTGTCATATAACCGGGGCATTTAGAGGTGCAGCTCATCAGAAATGCAACTTAGAATATGGAATCAAACATTTCTCTCTCCCTATTTTCATTCACAATCTTCGAAATTACGACTCCCACTTAATCATGCAGGCAGTGACGAACGCATACAGAGTGTCATGTATTGCCGAGACAGAAGAAAAATATAAAACTTTCACTTTGAATAAATTAAAGTTTTACGACAGCTTTCAACATTTGTCTTCCAGTTTAGAAACACTAGCTAAGAACTTACCCAGCTATCCTATCACTAGTAAATATTTTCCTGACGTTACACTTATTCGGAAAGGTGTGTATCCTTATGAATACATGGACTCTTGGGAAGTGTTTGAAGAATTGGAATTACCTCCTAAAGAAAACTTCTATTCTTCACTCAATAAAACTTTTATTAGTGATTCTGATTATGAACACGTGCAGAATGTCTGGAATGCACTCGGCTGTAAAAACCTTGGTGACTACCAGGACATATATTTGAAAGCTGACGTCTGTTTGTTGGCCGATGTGTTTTAAAAATACAGAGAAACGAGTTTACATCATTACTCCTTCGACCCTTCTCATTATATTTCTTCGCCGGGAATGATTTGGGATGCTTTCTTAAAACTTAGTGGTTCTAAAATTGATCTCATAACTGACCAGGTAATGATGACAATGATTGAGTCAGGCATTCGTGGAGGAATAAGCGTAGCAGCTCATAATTATTGCAAAGCCAACAATAAATACCTAAAGCACTATGACCCCTCGCAGAAATCTAATTATATAATGTACTTAGACGCCAACAATTTATACGGTTGGGCAATGAGTGAGCTTTTGCTGGTTTCAGATTTCAAATTACATGTTAATCAAAACCCTGCAAACTTAATGTGGTTAAACAGTATTTTAAATCACCCTAAAGATCATACTATAGGGTTTATTGTCGAAGTTGACCTAGAGTACCCCAATGCCTTACACGACCTACATAATGATTACCCATTAGCACCAGAAAGAATGCATGGTACAGACAAGCAACTTAAACTTATTCCCAACCTCTATAATAAATCTAATTACGTCTGTCACTACAGAAACTTGCAGTTCTACGTCAGACATGGCATGAAGTGCACAGCGATTCACAAGCTTTTATACTTTAAACAAACGAAGGTCTTGGCGGGGTACATCAATAAAAACACAGAGCTCAGAAAACAAGCGCAATCTACGTTTGAAAAAGATTTCTTTAAGCTGCTGAATAACAGCTGTTTTGGTAAAACTATAGAGAACCCATACAAACGAAAAGACGTCAGGCTAATTACATCACCCAATCAAGCAATTAAATTAACATCTAAGCCTCAATACCTTGGTTACAAAGAATTTCATGACTACCTGTATGCCGTTACCATGAAAACCACGCAAGTTAATCTAGACAAACCAGTGTTTATGGGGATGACTATTCTCGACCTTTCTAAATTACTAATGTTCGAATTTTACTATGATTACTTTAAACCTAAATACCCGGAGGCCAGAGTTTTATACACAGACACAGACTCCCTTATACTAGACATCCCTACTGAAGACATTTATAAAGACTTAGAATCGGAACTACAACATTACGACACAAGTGACTATCCTGATACCCATCCTTTGTACAGCAAAGCAAACCAAAAGAAAATAGGTTTGATGAAAGATGAAATGAACGGGAAACTAATAGAAGAATACGCAGGACTGCGATCTAAGCAGTACAGTATTAAACACGAATCGGGAGAATCTTCAAAAGCAAAAGGCACACAAAAAGCTGCAATAAAAAACAGAGATATCAGGCATGAAAACTACCTGGAAGCCTTAGATGGGAAAAAAGTTAAACCATACCCTAACACAACTATAAAGTCTAAAAACCATGTAGTGTCCACTGCAGTGACGACCAAAAAAACATTGTGCGCCAATGACACAAAGCGGGTAAGAGTAACTAAGGAGTTCGCATACGCTCTAGGCCACTATAAATTACAGGTAGAAACTACGACTGTGACTACGACTGCTACTACGACTATGAATATGAATAAGGAGGAAGGCCGGCAGGACCCGTAAGGCCTGGAATGCCAGCAAGGCCTGGAATGCCCGTAAGGCTTGAGTAAATGTTAACTGTATTTATTCTGAAGCACCGAGCTTTTTCTTCAAAGCATCTAGCTGCTCCTTCCGCCCCAGTCGTCTCCCTTCTTCTATTAATTTTTTTTTAAAATTTCTTTAATTTCTTCAACATTAACAGGTGCGGACCTAGATTTAGATTGGATGTCGTGCTTCAACTTTTTATATTCTTCAAAATCTCGCTGGATAATTACAAACTCTTGGTCTGTAATCTGAGTGTCTTCTAGAGCTTTTGAAATTATTAACTTCATGCTAGTAAGTTTAGCTATCGCCAGGCTAGAAATGAGGTCGTGTTTTTCTAGTTTCTTAGATACTTTAGTATTAATTACACAAAGTAGAACTGACATCACTGAAGATAATCTGGCAGCAACCCCTAATCCAATACTAATTGGTATACCAATTCCAGTCACCAATAATCCCACGCTGGCAGCAGCTTCCGTCATATTAATAACATTTAGACCAGTAGACACGTAATTTATTCCGTTATAAGCGCCGGAATACCGTCGTCTGCATCTAGAGTACTTTTGAATATCTGATTCAATTTGAGTCCTAACTTTTCTTATTTCTTCCAGCCTGAACGTTTGAACGGCACTTAAGTTACTTAAGTCTAATGTTGGAGCACTGGGCTGTACAATTGGTTGTTCATCCACTAGGCCTACTTCTTCCACTATAGCAGGATACAATTTTGTCGTCATATTTTTAGTGTGAAAAAAAAGTTTTTTTTATTAATTAACAATAATTAACTTGATTTTAGTTTATTACCAAAATATTCTATTTGACTATCAAAAATATCTGATCGTTGAAATAAAATGCTAACAGATCTACGTTGTCTAGGTTAATTTGCACTATTCGGTCAATAGGATTTGGAACAGGTGTAAAAGTTATCTTGGGTGAGGAAACGAATACAGAGTACTGATTTTCATTTTCTCTTTTTTTCATAAATACTGTAATTCGTCTGGGATCCTCATCTAAATCAGCCCAACTTAGAGACACTTGCGGAATTACATTAACATTTCTCTGCGTAGGCTTGTGAGCAATTATGTCCAGTACTATCATAGCTGCACTACCTAGCTGTAAAGGAGGCTGCAGAACAACTCTGACATTTTCCCTGCGGTTTCACGCTTATGTAAAACATAGCTGCTTTTTTTGTAGGCTTTGATTTGTACGTTTTCTCGATTAGTTTCATCCGGCACTAGACTAACTAGCATAGACGGGCGTTAATAATTTTCTTAAATTTATTGTCTGGTCCCATAAAAGTGTAAGGGCTTTGACACTTGAATTTAACAAGCCAATCTAATTCTGTGTCTACAGGTGTTAAAGACCAGATATTTTCTCGTTTAGTACTAGCATACTTAAAATCGGGATCTACTTTACAGGCATTAAAATCCTTTAGCTGATCGATAGATGGTTTTTCTGGCGGTACTGACGGCGGCACTGGCGGCACTTCAGGTACTGCCGGCACTACAGGCACTAGCGCCCGTTTATAATATCCAGTTGGTGTAAATTCGAAACCGTAAACAGACCCAACATTAGCACTAGCATCAAAGTCGATTGTGTCTGCTAAGTCTTTCAGTTCAATGGTAAGACAGGTTATTGGAATTTGGGGGCCGATTGACATTGTATTTTAAAATTAAACTTTATTTTATCTCAAGAATAATTGTAAGATCTTCAAAGTCTACAATTTAATTGTTTTGGTTAGTTATTTTGAAGCAGAAACTAGTATGATAGTTCTGACTTAAGTGGCGTTTTTGAGGCAGAAATTTTAATGAAACTGGATCGCAGTAAGATTCTCTCTGAGTTGAGATTATCCTTAGCAATGTACTAGGAGTTCCGTTTACTAAGTTTTCCGATGTCTTCAATTGATGAAGGTACACAAACAATCTATTATTAATTAACAAATTCATAGGTTTTGATCCAAAAAATTTCAAAGTACTGCTGGCGCTAGTGCTGCCAGATAAAGATAATTCATTGCCGCGGAAACCTAATATTTTTGCCAGCTTTGGCGCAAGTGTAACGCTGGTAATGTCTTTATGCGGGGTTTTATGGAAAATTAAAGTTACTATCAAGTTTGCAGGGTTCATTTTTGCTTCAATCGAATGAGGTTTAAACAATTCTTCAGTAAGTCTGCAGATGTCATAATAGCCGGCATGAATAAAGTGCCTTTCTTTATTAATCATTATCCAGTTGTTGTTTAGATCATGACTAATATTTGCCCATTTAACCGTGTAGAATATTTCGTGTAGGATTACTGTAAGGTCGCTGTTTTTGTTGTCAATAGGATGCTGAAGTTCAATGGGCACGCCTGATTTTACAGATTCGAAAGTTACAAACATATTTTTTAATATAATAAAAATGTATGCGCCTTATAAATATAACAAAGCTGCAAAGTATACTACAGGGCCTTATTATTACGAAAACGCAGTCGACCTAACCAAGCTGACAATAGCTGTGGCAGCCAACGTCCATTTTGATACTAGCCCCCATAATATTTTTGATCATTACCTCAACCCAGACATTACGAGCGACTTTTTAGCTAACCAATGGCTATGTGGGGGTATGCAGTTCTTTCAGAATCAAATTAATTTTGCCGTGTCATGCGCTACAACCGGTTGCGGAGTTTCTTACGTTCATCACCTTAATCACCCAGATCCTATGTTGAAGTCTATTTATCTGTTCCATTTGTATTATCAAGTGAGACGGGTGTTGTCTGAACTTCAGGTTCCGTTACCTACTGACCAAAACTTTAATCCCTTTAACAACGGCTTTGACAAAAAAGCGTATCAAAGGTTGTGCAATGAATTCGGAACTGATGCTAAAACAGACTTCAGACAAAAACTAGACCTCAATCACGGAATGGGAACTTTATTTAGATACGCTGTAGGTAATTTATACACGGGGCCTTACGTACCTGGATTTACATCATTTAACCACAACAGCCAGGTTCCTTTACTTTATATCAGACAAAAATATGCAGCATACAGCACTTTTATATTAGACACATCAAGCGGATTTACCCAAAGTGGGGTGGAAAGGCTGAATGAATCTATTCGTACGTACGCGTGGTGCATTTTGGGGTCTCAAGCAGAAACACGAAGCAATATCATTGGGGAGGGAACTAGCTTCGATGCACAAAAGCAGTTTCTAGCCAACATAGAAGATTCTATTCATTCGGCAGTAGATTTGCCCGCGAGTATTAAAAGATATCAGGACACTTTAAAGTATGCTAGATCGAAAGTAGATTACGTAATAGGTTTAGGACTGTATATGTTGCCTTCAGACCTTCAGCTTAGGATAGGAACTATATCAAACTACAACAACAATATAGTGATTGCCGACCCTCAGTTTCAAATAGGCTACAATCCAACAATAAATACATTGAATACGGCGAATACATCGAATACAGTGAATACAATGAATACAGCGAATACAATATTTACTGGTAGGCCTAATAATGAACCTATAAGTTCGCCACCATTATCTACACCGCTTCCGAGTTTGCCGAGTCTACCGAGTCTACCAAGTCAACCGGGTCCGGTGGTTATTGTCAACGCACGGGAGGATCCTTGTGCAGCCCTTGCCCAAAATACGCAGTGATTTCAGGGGGTGCTGCACCACCTGCCGTGGTTGCCTCCGAATTCGTAATAAATAAGTGGTGTGTGAAATTAAGGATAGAATTTCAGCATCAAAGATAAGAGACACGCGCGCATTTGCACCATAGATGTGTCACTCAGAGTGTGATGGTAATGCAAATCACTTATTCATTCACTGATGATGTTTATGATTGACAACAATGATGCGTGATCACATGTGATAAAAGTGAAATCTGTGTTTTACTCCAGTGTCGTCTCACCGTTGTTTGTGAGATTGTGAAAGAATAAAAATTCAACTTATCTTCATTTGTAGAGGCTTGAAATAAACTTTTTTGCACCATAGATGTGTCTATGTGACATAGATGTGACTTTTTTGTCACTAAAAGATCACAGAATTAGAATTGTAGCTCATGAGAATATGTTTAACAGTTCTATGAGACAAATAGATGGCTTACACCCGAACAGAAAGGAATCAGCTGTCCTTGCCAGGAACCTAGGTCAGCATGTCAGTTCGGTTCTCTGGCAACAGCCAAGGCACCCTGGTCGCCTTCGTACCTTTCAGTCACATAAATGGGTAGACTGGCGAGGGCAGGAGATCTCTTCCCAAGCAAACAATCGCTGGTATTAACAATTTCTACCCATAGATGAATCACATGTACAAAACTAATTTGGCGAACTAACACATACTGATGACGATGATTTATAAAATCATGTTGTAAGAGTGGATGCTCAATAATGGTTGGATGTGGGGAGGGTGTACATTGTATACTAGTGACTTGGCTGTGATATGGATAAGGGAGCTCTAGATCGTGTATTCGTCTCTTGCTGTGTACCTAGGTCGGGTCTTTTGGGAATACACTGATCGCACTGTATATTTGTAGATGTGAATAAGGGTGGGTTGCGTGACTCGGATGCTCCGGCTTTGGGTTGCGGTATAGTTGGTTTTGTGCGGTGGGTGTCTACGCGCGGAATCGCCTTTAGTGTCTTTCGGTGAGCTGGTCTTGAACTTGACGCTTTGGCATGAGCTCGCCCTTATCTTATTTCACTTGCTTACCTTTTGAACTATACAAATGCTTTGTCATGGGGTACGATCGGACTTTGTTTTTCAGGAGGCGCTGGGGGCGATTTCGTTGGGACACTCGCTATACGAGGCTAGCTCGTGTAGTCCTGGATCGGGGTGTCAGTGATAGTTCATAATCATTGTGTGCAATGCGTTGGATTCAACATGGTTCTATATGTACTAGGCGTGATGGTCTGGGCTTTCCTCTGCATGCCATAACCATGCGATATGGTAAATAATGTTTATTATGTGCGAGTTCGCTTTACACAGCCTAAAATGTGCTAATCTTCAAATAAGACAATATAATGTTAATCTGTAAAGCGGTACAATTTTTCCTCTTAGCATTACATTATTTATATAACTGAAATTTCACTTAGGTGATTTTGATTGAGTTCAAGTGAGGTTTATAGTTATAGTTCACCTGTTAATTTCACATAACAAATAAATTGTTACATTTTAAATTATAAGGAAGTATGAAAGATAGTGTAAGAATATTTCAGTGGAACTGCAGGTCAATTTGTGCAAATTTCTTACAACTTGAACATTATATATCCAAAAATACTTACAGTATATTAGCATTGCAATCATTGAATGTTGATGCATACAAGTTACCTATTCTAACATCTTACTACTACCCACCACTTTATACTTGTGGAAAAATAAACAAGAAAGTACAGACGGCCCTCTACATCAGATCTGACTTACAATATAATCTTATATATCCTTCGCCAATTTCATCTGATGCTGAAGATGTTTATTCCACAAGTGCAACAGTTAAAATTAATAATCAGGTAACTCTTAATGTAATGTCTGTTTATTTTCCAAATGGACCTAAGGAAGATAATTCTGACTGGATAAAAAATGTAGATTGGACAAGAAATAAATGGGTCATTCTTGGAGATTTCAATTCTCAATCTCCACTTTGGAATAATGAATCTGATACTGTAAGTAATAACCGAACAGTTGATAATATACTAAATTCTTCTTTAGTATTATTAAATAATGGAAGTATAACCAGAATTCCAGATTTTATTATGCATAAACCTTCAGCAATTGATCTTTCATTAGTTAGTCCTGAGTTAGCTATAAACAGCACGTGGTTTACAGAGGAAGATTCATTAGGCAGTGACCATTTACCTATAGTAATAGATTTAAATGACATGGCTATTGTTAATGAGTCTAATAATAATTCTGAAGATATAATCCCAAAATTCCAATATACACGTGCTAATTGGGAAACTTTTCAAAATAGTCTGAATGCGTGTGACACCACTAACATAGAGAATGACGATATAGATATATTTTATGCCAACTTTTCAACAGCAATTTTAACAGCAGCTGAAGCAGCAATTCCCAAATGTAAATCACGTAAAATCGGAACTCATAAAGGAAATAGCTGGTGGACGAATGTGCTGAAGCAGTTGCACATAAAAACGACCATTTTAAAACATGGTTAAGAAATAAAAATGATGATAATTTTATTGCTATGAAAAAAGCCAAATTAAATTGTAATAAAGTAATAGCTCAGGCAAAAAGAACTTATTGGAATTTATTCTGCGAAAAAGAAGTAACAGAATCAAAAGACTTATATAAGGTGTGGAAAAAGATAAAAGAGATGAAAATCGGGTATATTTTGCCTCAGTATCCGATTAAATTAAACAATAACATATTCCCAAATGAACAAGAAAAGGCAGAGGCATTTCTTGATGTTTTTGCCAAGAATAGTTTAACTTCTTCTTTGGACACAACACTTACTAATTATAGAAAATTGGAAGAACTCAAAGAAGAATATAAAGATCCTTTACCTAACAATAATCTCTTTGTCAATGCTGATATAACATTAAATGAATTATTACATACATTGCAATCTTTTGCTAACAATAAAACTGCAGTTGGAGCTGACGGTATATCCTATCAAATGCTGGTCCATTTGCCTTTAATGTGGAAAATGATATTACTTTCATTTTACCAAAAGGTTTGGCGAAATGAAACTTTTCCTTCTCTCTGGACAAAGTCAGTAGTAGTACCTATTTTAAAAGAAGGCAAACCGAGATCCTGTGTAAATAGTTATAGACCGATTTCGCTTACAACTCATGTTGGTAAAGTAATGGAAAAAATAATAAATAAACGTCTGTTTCATTATTGTGAAAAGAATGACATTATTCCCGTAAATCAAGCCGGGTTTAGAAAGGGTAGAAATACAAGTGATCATCTTGTTAAATTAACAAATCAAATTAAAAAACAATTTGCGAGAAGAAAGAGTATTTTAGCAACTTTGTTTGATGTTAAAAAAGCTTACGATACAGTATGGACCTCTTGCTTATTACTAAAATTAAAACAAATTAGCATCTCTGGATACATGTTCCAATATATAAAAAACTTTTTGTCCGAAAGATTTATATGCACCAGGATAGGTAAAACATACTCAGAATTTAAGAAAGTCGACATAGGGATTCCGCAAGGCTCAATTATAGCTCCTATATTATTCAATATTTTAATATTTGATCTTCCAAAAGCTTTAACAAAACAAACTAATATTGTACAATATGCAGATGATATTGCAATATGGATTAATACATCACTGAGGAAACATACAAACAAAAGAACTATAAATTATATTCAAAAGTTATATCAAAATGAATTAAATTTACTTTGTAAGTACATGAAAGAAAATGGATTGGAATTATCAAAGGAAAAAACTTACTTGATGTTGTTTAACAATGGTCAGAATCCTAAGTATTTACCAAAATTAGAATTGGAAGGAACTGCACTGAAATATACACAACACATTAAATTCTTAGGAGTATATCTGACTTCAAAACTAAACTGGAGAAGTCATATAGAATACCTACTTACAAAAGCAAGAAAACGAATAAATTTGTTAAAAATAATAAGTTCTCAAACTTGGGGAAATAATTCGAAAACTTTACTTCATTTAGCTATTTCACTGGTAAGATCGATATTGACATATGGACAAGAAGTTTACTTTGCTGCTTCCGCGACATACATTAAGAAACTTCAAAGTTTAGATTGTAGAGCAATAAAATTGGCACTTGGAGTTCCAGTTAGTACAAAAACAATTAAAAGCTATAAAGAAGCAGGAATGTTATCATTAAATGAACAGAGACAATTATCAATCTTCAAATATGTAATTCGAAGTTTATCAGTAAACAATTCAGTATCAGATGATATCTGCATTGACTCTAAAGAATATCCTAAACACGCTGAAAAAATTCCTTATCTCCAGCCAATTAAGAATTTTGTAAACACAACAATGACTGCATGTAACATTGATATTTCGAATATTCCGATTCAGCCTTTAATACCTCAAATGCCATATTGGGAACATTTATCTGCTAACTTTGATATAGAATATTCTGATATTACTAAAGGGGAAAACAATAATGTTCTTATAAGTGAAGTGAAAGAACACTTAGAACAATATTATCCAAATCACCTAAAAATATTTACAGATGGATCTGTACTGGAATCATCTAATAGTGGTGCAGGGTTTGTTATACCAGCTTTGAAAGTAGAAAAGTCGTACTATATTGGAAAAGGATTTTCTATATTTTCCTGTGAATTATATGCCATATTAAGAGCATTACAATATATTCTTGAAACGTCCCTTAATATAATTAACTTGCTCATTTGTGTCGATTCAAAATCAGTTTTACAATCAATTCAAAACTGGGAATATACTACTAGACCAGATCTTATATTTGAAATTAAGCATATAATACATCAAATTATTAGCAGAGGTACAAATGTTGATTTTTGTTGGGTTCCGTCTCATTCTGGCTTGTACTGGAATGAGCAGTCGGACAAACTTGCCAAAATTGGAGCTAAAAATACAAATTCGATATCAAATTGTAATATTAAATTATCTAGGCATGAATTGGTTTCATTAGTAGAAAGACATTTTCAAAAATCAGTAAACAAGCATAACATTTTATCATGTAGTAGAAATATTTCAAAAATCATATATAAAATGCGTTTGAATTCATGGAGCACAAAATACATTACTGATATTCATTGTATATGCCAGCAACCAATGTCTGTACAACATTTATTATTTGAATGTACAACATTATTACCATTATACAAGGCAAATAATGTCTCGATCAATGAAACCGATAGTATGACAGATATTTTATATAATCATACACTTATTGAAAAAATCGCTTACATTATCTTACATACTGACATAAAAAACATTTTTTGATTAAGTACATAAATATGTGTTTATGTTTATACATGTGTGTTTGTGTTTATGTCTATGCATATATATGTTTGTGAAAGTCTAATATCATTTTATCAATGAAAAGACTTTAAATAAAAATCTGAATCTGAATCTGAAATAAACTTAATGTCAATGTTTTTTTTACACTCTGGTACTCATTGTCTCTGTCTTTGCTGTGATGTCTTGGAAACTTGTAGTTGTTCGTTCCTCAGCGACTTGCCTACATCTTCCGGCCTGCACTGATTTGCTCTGGCCTGTACCAATTCTTCCGGCCTGCACTGATTTGCTCTGGCCTGCACCAATTCTTCCGGCCTGCACTGATTTGCGCCTGAAACGATCAGGTGGTGACCTAATGTCCCAAATATGAATGGATGACTTTTCTAGAATGAAGCACAAGTATGATGTAATGCTCGTTCGTCGAACCTTTAAAAAACGTTGTATAATTTATAACACACGATAGTTGATAATGAATGATAGATGAGATGACTGATGATCCTACTTTCATCCTTCCACTTCCATGCCTTACATACAATGACATAAACAAACACTTCTGCCAAGTGCTCTCCAAACCGGATTCTCTGCAAAAGATCTAAATCTAAACACGATCATATATTTATCAACGCTGTGAGATGAAGTCTAAGAAATCTACGAATCGGTCTAGAACGCACGAAGGCTAAACAATATAGAAACAATAATGGAAAAATTATAATTATTTCATACGAAAACAAACTAACTAACATGGAATAAACACATTTTTGTATATCTTTTGAACTATCTATCTGGCGTCTGCTAGCCCAGTACAGGCTAACTAAATACGTACCCACGATGGTGCATGAATAATTATTATTGATACGTTTACCTGTCTAGCTATCTATCTAGCCTCTGTTAGCTCAGTACAGTTTAGCTAAACACGTACCCACGATGGCGCATGAAGAAAGAACCCAACGGTTCGTGACGGCAAAGATGGCTCCTGATACGGGTAAGGTCTCATCATAAAAACAGCATCAGTTGTTAAAGGTATTTCCTCCTAAATAAAGAGAATTTTAAATTTCACGATTTTACCTTCTGTTAAGAAATGGATGGTCTTACTGAAGCAGATAAAACAGCATTACCATAGTTCTTGTCTGTCATTTCTTCAGTATTAATATTTGTTATCTTCTGTAATAGAAATCATTTACTTGCATTAAAATAGATTGTTCATAATCATCATTACTATTTACCAAGAATGTAACGTACCTTTTGCTCACTATTTAAAAAACCCACTTCTAATCAACACACAACCACACACAGCCAACGCAAAGCCGCAAAGGAAGGGTCTAGACGTGGTCTGCTTCAGCTAGCGCCATTTTACTCAGGAAACCTCCACCACAAAAAAGTCCCTATCAATGTAGTAGTCTGTGCACTTATAATTCATAAAATTTAACCTATTCTTAATTCATAAATAACCATATGCATCCTAATACAACATCCAATATCATTTATTACTTACACTAAGTCACCAAACATATAATAATTGATAACAAAATTACTACGCAGACCTTGCCAAACAAGTAAGACCGGCTGGCGAGGTGTGACGTAGTGCTTCATAATAGCTTGGAGAAGGCTGTAATAAATCAATACTGCTGCGCTTTGTTTGGGTTCAGTGCATGTGTTTGAATCTCGTGTAACGCATGAGTGCCTACATAGAGGGTTCGTTTGTTGCGTACAATGTTCCTATCCTATCCCGTAACTCGGAGGTCGTAGGGGTACCGCATGTAGTTCAGCCAGTTAGAGCATCCAATATGTTTTTTTAATTCCAACCACCTACTGCTTTCAATTAAAGACGCAAAAAAATACGGATATATGTAGCAAATGACGTATTTTTCAGAGCGTTAAATAGTGCGTTTAAAACCTCTTAAAAACAGCACATTATGTAATAAAATGGGGTCTGTACAACATGTGGGGTTCTATCAGCATATTTACTCTCTCTCTAACAATCGTCGTTTTCGGCAATTTGGCATATTTAAAAGTCAGGCATCAAGCTTTGATAAAAGCAAAACAAGCTAGACCGGAACTTGGTTTCATGCTAACCTCGTTTTAATTTATAATGGCGATACCCACGAGTTTTTATGAGAGGTGCCGGAAAGTTGTGAATAGCCATGCCAAATAGAACCTACTGCGGTGTAGGCAGTGATAATACAACGAGTGCATCGTGATAGTGTTTTGGGCCACGCAGCAATAGTGAGTGGGTGACGGCAATTGAAATAGTAAACCTGAAGTATGGGTAGGCTTAGAGTTTTGTACTGTACGCTCCCCCTCTCTCTCTCTCTCTCTCTCTCTCTCTCTCTCTCTCTCTCTCTCTCTCTCTCTCACTCTCTCTCCCTCTTCTTCTCTAGCTTTCTCTTTCCTATTTAAACTACTATAACTTAAAATGTGCGTTGGTAAACATTATTTGCCACTATTGTCATTGAAAAATTTATTTTATTTGGTTTTGTAAATGACATGTGGTTGGAGGATCCCCCTCTCTCTCTCTCTCTCTCTCTCTCTCTCTCTCTCTCTCTCTCTCTCTCTCTCTCTCTCTCTCTCTCTCTCTCTCTTTCTTTGGGTGTGTTGTTTTTCTTAACTATACCTTTCCAAAGGAAAATTGAACGATTGTGAAAGAGTATGGTTTGTAAACTATATTTATGATTGTTGCCTTATTATTTCAGCTAAATTGTTAGCTTAAACTTACCTTTTTGTTGTTGTTATTATGTATAGTTGGAAGTTTTTAAAAGATTTATTCTGTTTTTGACCAGAGATTCCTCCTGGCAAAAACAAGATGAATATGATTGTCTGACTTATTATTTTCTATTATTTTGACTTATTCTCTTTTTTTGTCCAAAAATGCTAGTACAGTACATGTGTTTATAATTGGTCCTGTATAATTGGTTTGTACATTTGGAAGTGTCTTTCTTTCAAAGCAATAATATTCGTTGATTGTACTCCTTTGTAGTTTTCTTTTATTTTATTTTTTTAAATTTTATTTTATTATTATTTTTTTTTATATTTTTTTTCTCTCTCTCTCTTTGTTTTTTTTTTAAAACTATACCTTTTTAAAGAAAAATATAAAGAATGGTTTGTAAACTATATTATTTATGATTGTTGCCTTATTATTTCAGCTAAATAGTTAGCTTAAACTTACCTTTTTGTTGTTGTTGTTATGTATAGTTGGAAGCTTTTAAAGGATTTATTCTGTTTTTGACCAAAGATTCCTTCTAACAAAAACAATATGATTATGATTGTCTGACTTATTATTTTATATTAATTTGACTTACTCTCTTTCTTTATCAAAAACTGCTAGTACATGTGTTTATAATTGGTCCTGTATAATTGGTTTGTAAATTTGGAAGTCAGTCTTTCTTTCAAAGCAATAATATTCGTTGATTATACTCCTTTGTAGTCTCTCTCTCTCTCTCTCTCTTTCTCTCTCTCTCTCTCTCTCTCTCTCTCTCTCTCTCTCTCTCTCTTTGTGTGTTTTTCTTAACTATACCTTTCCAAAGGAAAATATAACGATTGTGAAAGAGTATGGTTTGTAAACTATATTTATGATTGTTGCCTTATTATTTTAGCTAAATAGTTAGCTTAAACTTACCTTTTTGTTGTTGTTATGTATAGTTGGAAGGTTTTTTTTACAAGATTTATTCTGTTTTGACCAAAGATTCCTTCTAACAAAACAAGATGAATATGATTGTCTGACTTATTATTTTCTATTAATTTGACTTATTGTCTTTTTTTGTCCAAAAAAATGCTAGTACATATGTTTATAATTGGTCCTGTATAATTAGTTTGTAAATTTGGAAGTCAGTCTTTCTTTTAAAGCAGTAATATTCGTTGATTGTACTCCTTCTCTGTAGCTTTCTTCTTTTTATTTTATTTTATTTTATTTTAATTTTTTTATTTTTTTTAATCTTTTTTTAAAATTTATTTATTTATTTTTTTAATTATAAAATTTATTTATTTATTTATTTATTTTTTATTTTTATTTTTTTTTCTTATTTTTTTCTCTCTCTCTTTTTGTGGGTGTGTTGTTTTTCTTAACTATACCTTTTTAAAGACAAATATAACGATTGTGAAGAAGTGTGGTTTGTAAACTATATTATTTATGATTGCTGCCTTATTATTACAGCTAAATAGTTAGCTTAAACTTACTTTTTTGTTGTTGTTGTTGGTATGTATAGTTGGAAGTTTTTAAAGGATTTATTCTGGTTTTGACCAAAGATTCCTTCTAACAAAAACAATATGAATATGATTGTCTGACTTATTATTTTATATTAATTTGACTTATTCTCTTTCTTTGTCCAAAAAATGCTAGTACATGTGTTTATAATTGATCCTGTATAATTGGTTTGTAAATTTGGAAGTCAGTCTTTCTTTCAAAGCAGTAATATTCGTTGATTGTACTCTGTTGTAGTTCTTTTTTTTCTTTTTTTTTAAATTCACCTGGTTTTTTTATTGGTGGTTTTTGTTGTGTTCTGAAACTGAGTCGTGTACTTCTATTTGAAAATATTGAGATGTAGGTTGTTATGTATTTATTTATTTATTGTTTAACCTTCCTTTGACTACTTGTTCCCCTCGAGGTAAATACACCTTTGAATTGTCCAACCATTATGATTAATTCAATTATTCTGTTCTTGCAAATGAAGCCTACCGATGTCATTTTCTGTGTTATATGTGATTGTGGTACTTCAATAGTTGAGTTGATTAGATTTAAGTGAAATGCTTAACTGACTAATATTGATTTATGACATAACTGAATTTTTCACTGGAAAAGTAATGAAATATTTTTCAAATTGCAATTTTTTTTATTAAGTAAATAGTCTCAGAGCTGTTTATTTTTGCCATCTTGTATTTGATATCTGCTTTTTTGTCTAGGTAGTCACGCCATTATCTTCTTCCCCCAGTTTAAGCATTGACGCATAAACATAATGTATGAATCGTTTGTTGTGTATGAAAGAAGTTTGAACTGTATGGGTCTGTTAAAGTTGAAGGCTCTGGAGGTATGTACTCAATCAATTTTTGTGTCAGTTGTGATAAAGACAATTAGTGTAAATTTACATACTGATTACATGATCAGGAATAGTTCTTTAAATGGATTATAATGAGAAAAAATGACAAATACTCGTAAGGATAATTTTTCTATATGTACATATAATTGTAATGATCTGGGGGATGCAAAGAAGCGTAGAGACGTGTTTGATTATTTAAGGAACCAAAAGTGCAACATTTATATGCTTCAAGAAACACACTGGAAAACAGAAAGTGAAAGCTTTATTAGGGCGGCTTGGGGATATAATATTTGGATTAGTGGTGAAGAAACAAACAAAAACGGTGTGGCAATTCTGTTCAATAATAATTTTGAATATAAAATGTTCGATGTATTAAGAGATCCACATGGCACATTTTTGATTATAGATGTAGAAATAATGAAAAAAAGAATACTTCTTGTAAACTTATATGGCCCTAGTGTTGGCGATCATCCAGAATTCTTTGAAAAAATATGGGATCATATTGATCATTATGGCAGGGATAATGTAATAATGGCAGGAGATTGGAATTGTCCTCTTAATAATTATGACAATTGATGTTCGTAACTATGTAAGCACATCAAGCCGCCCTAGAACAAGAAGAAAACTGCTTGAAATGTTTGCCAAATATGGTTATTACGATGTTTTTAGGCAGATTTACCCAGATAAAAAATGTATACATGGAGAAAATATAATACAATAAAACAAGCAAGACTAGATTATTTTATTATGAGTGAAGAAATTATGAATGAAACTGTTGATATAAAAATATATCCAGGCTATCGTTCAGATCACTCTTTAGTAGTTCTGTTTATTAAAAAAGAACAATTTCAGAGAGATAGACCCTTATGGAAATTTAATAATTCACTACTTAAAGATAAAGAATACAGTTTAGAAATAAAAAAAAAGTTATTAGTAATCTTAAAAAACAGTATGCTGTTTTGTATATAACTTTGATGGAATTGATGGTATTCCAGATGATCAGCTTCAGCTTCAAATAATTGATCAACTCTTTTTTTTAGATGATTTTTTTAGAGATAAGGGGAAAAACAATATCGTATGCTAGTTATAGAAGAAAGATTAATAGTAAAAAAGAAATGGATTTGGAACAAAATATTAAGAGAGTAGAGGAAAATATAAAAGACGAGAATCTGGAAGAGTTGAAAAACCTTAAGGTACAACTTCAGGAACTTAGAGATATTAAAATGGACGGGATTGCGGTTCGGTCCAGAGTCAAATGGCTAAATGAAGGAGAAAAAATGAGCAAATACTTTTGTAACTTAGAAAACAGAAATTATCTAGATAAAGCTATGCCCATACTGGAAACAGAAAATGGAGAAATCATTACTGAACAAAAACATATTTTAGAAGAAGTGCAAGATTTTTACGAAAATCTTTACAGACATAAAGATGTTAAAAATATGGATATTGGTGTAGAGTTAAAGGATGTACCTAAACTTCAAGAAGAAGATAGAGAAAAGACAGAAGGTGTGATTAAATTTGGCGAAGCAGTCACGGCTCTGAAAAAAATGAAAAATAATAAAAGCCCAGGACCAGACGGATTCACGGTAGAATTCTTTAAATTCTTTTTCATAGATATTGGTACATTTTATATTCGTTCTATAAATGAAGGATTCCAGAAAGAGCAATTGTCTGTTACACAGAGACGTGGTACTATTGTTTGTATACCTAAAGAAGGAAAATCTAAACGTTTGGTAAGAAACTGGAGGCCAATATCCCTGTTAAACATTTCTTATAAAATTGCTTCGGCTTGTGTGGCTGACAGATTGAAGACTGTTTTACCTAAAATTATTGATGAATCTCAAAAGGCTTTTATAAAAGGACGCTATATAGGTGAACATATTCGCTTATTGTATGATACTATAATATATGTAGAAAAAGATATTATTCCGGGACTCTTATTTACCGTAGAGATGGAAAAAGCTTTTGACAGTGTTTCCTGGACTTTTTATTTTCTTGTCTTAATTGTTTTGATTTTGGACCAGATCTAATTGAATGGATAAAAACATTTTATTCTAATATTTCATCAACCATATTAGTGAATGGCCAATATTCGCAGTGTTTTTCAATAGAAAGAGGTGTCCGACAAGGTGACCCATGCACTCCCTATTTATACCTTATTTGTGCTGAAATATTATCTTTAATGATTCGTAAAAATAAATTAATTAAAGATATTCAAATTAAAGACAAGGAAAATTTATTGTCTCAGTTCGCTGATGACACAACCATATATCTTGATGGTTCAGAACGATCTTTTAAAGCAGTAGTTGATGTTCTGTTGGCATATGCAGAAATATCTGGATTGAAGGTAAATTTTGAAAAATCACTTGTTGTATGGATAGGAAGTAGGAAGAAGTGTAACATCTAGTATATGAGAGATAAAAATTTTGTTTGGGACCCAGGAACCTTTAGAGTTTTAGGGGTTTTGTTCTCAACGGATATTAATAGTATTGTTCGTATTAATTATGAAGAAAAACTATCAAATATGAAAAAGGTCATGGCTGCCTGGTGTCAAAGGCATCTTACCCCGTTGGGGAAGATTTTAATTATTAAAACGCTGGTACTTTCAAAAATTACTCATTTATTAACGACCCTGCCAGATCCGTCGGAGGAAATTTTACTTTTGCTAGAAAAGGAAATTTATTCATTTTTATGGGATAAAAAAAGAAGTAAAATAAAAAAATCTATTGAATGTAAGTCCTATGAAGAGGGTGGATTGAGAATGATTAATGTCCGAAACTTTCTGACTTCGCTTAAAGTTCAGTGGTTAAAAAGATTGAGAAATGAAACATCCTGGAAGGAAATGGTGCTTACGATGTATCCAAAGTTAAGTAATATTTATAAGTATGGTGCGGAATATTGTAATGGGCTCAGTACAAAGGTGAACAATCCCTTTTGGAAGGATGTTTTGAAACACTTTAGGAGGATTGCTGTTAAATGTCAGCCTTCGGATAGTAATGAATTCATGTCTGAAAATATTCATTACAACAAAAATATTTTGAGAGATCAAAAGGTTATTTACTTAAAGGAATGGTGTGATTGTGACATAATATTTATTAAGCAGCTTGTTAATGAGGTGGGCACTTACCTTTCACTCCAGGAGTTTAAAACAAATTTTCCCAATGCGATAAAAACAAATTTTTTGACATATCAGGGAGTATTAAATGCGGTTAAGAACTTTCAGAAGAGGTTAGGTTTAGAACTAGGCATTACATATGAGGAATCAGTCCCGAAAGTATGGAAATACATTAATAGGGGTAAAAATCAAGTACGAGCATTGTTGGCTGAAAACAGTTTCTCTCCGACAGCAGTAGCAAGATGGAATACATTTTTTGAAAATCTACATTTGGAAAAAATCTTCCCTCACTGCTTTAGAACAACAGAAGACACGCAGTTAAGATGGTTTCAAACTCGACTATTACATAGGCTACTTCCAACCCAACTATATTTATTCAGGTGTAAAATTATAGAATCACCCATATGTAATTTTTGTGAAATAGAAGATCAGACATTAACACATATGTTCTATGAGTGTAGAGTTGTTTCAAAATTTTGGAGTGACTTCAAGGAATGTTTGGTGGAGAAGTGTGGCTGTCATAATATTTGTCTGGATAAAGCATTGATTTTATTCGGTATAAAAGAAGATGTCCATACAGATATCACGTTTGACTTGATCATACTGCTTGTTAAATTCTATATATATAAATGTAAGTTAGGGAACTCTCAACCACAAATTCAACAGTTTAGAGTGATTCATAAAAAGCGTTTTTGTTTAGAGAAATATGTGGCGATTATAAATGATAAATATCACAAATTCATTAGTGAATGGATCTTGTACTTATCACTCATTGAAGATTAAATTGTTTGCTGTTGGTTTTTTTTATGTACGTTTACTCATTATTTTCCTCCCGAGAAAATTTCCATTTGACCCAGAGCAATAAGTATAGAAATTAGAAGTAATGCAGTTTAAACAAATGAATGCGATAAATGTATAATTGTGTGTATGCGTGAGTATGGGTGTGTTTTTTGGGGAGGGGGCCGCTCATGTTTATTCTGTTAAATCCTTTTCATTCATCCATTTTTGTTAAACTCATTCTCATTTTGCACAAATAAAAATTAACAAAAAAAATATTTTTTTTTACAGTATAGATCTAAAATATCTAAGGCCTTCTGCATGTCTTCAGCAGATTCTGATAAAATGGCAGTATCATCAGCATAGAGTAACAAAAACAAATGAAAATACTGTTCAGCATCATAAAAGCTGAAGCCATTCGCCAAATTCTGTGGCAATGATAACCCGTCGATATGTTCTGCAAGGAAAGACCTTAAATCATTCAAAAACAAAGAAAATAATACAGGTGACAGGTTTTCTCCTTGCCTCACTCCAGCGTTACACGTAAAAAAAGTAGATGACAGACCATCATAGGTTCTAACACATGACTTGGCTTTTTGATGCATATCTTTAATCAATGTCAAAACTCTTCCAGTAATAGTACTACCAGTTTTCATTAGCTTCTTCCAAAGCATATTACGCTGTACAGTGTCAAATGCTTTTTTATAATCAATAAACGTACAAAACAATTGTTTCCTTTGCTGCCAATAAATGTCAATTAAGCAATAAAGAGTGAAAACGTGGTCAGTGGTTGAATTTCCTTTCCTGAAACCTGCTTGTTCGTTACCTAACAAATTATTTGAGTCTAGAAATAGGTTAATCCTGTCATTAATTACGCTGGTGAAAAGTTTACCCATACAGCTAAGCACCGTTATACCTCTATAATTATCTACATTTAACCTATCCCCTTTACCTTTATACAACGGGCAAATTATGCCAACTGACCAGTCATCTGGAATTTTACCACTGCTTAAAACAAGATTAAACATCATTGGGATAGTATTTAACAACTATGGAGAAGAAGCCTTTAAGAACTAATTCAGAATATAATCAATACCACAAGCTTTGTTATTTTTTTAATTTTCTAATAGATTTTAACACCTCCTCGTGTGTAATATCAGCCTTTAAACTGTTATTAACAAATACGTGTGTTTCGGTGTCAAGGGGGTCTGTAGGATGTGGAATTTAATTCTCAGGGATGTTACCAAGCTCTTCAAAATAATTAACAAAGTCATCGTGTGTAGGCATATATACATTAGATGGTTCATTATTCGAGCGCTCATTCAAAAACTTCCAATATGCTTTAGAATCTCTACACTTCATTGTACGTAAACTGGCATACATATTTCTTCTTTGTGCATTAAACTTCCTACAAACAGTGCTTTTGTATGCTTTGTATGCTTGTTTCCTCAATTCTCTCGAATTCTGATCGTGAACACGGGCATGCTTTCGTTTAGCAGACAGACAACTATAAAATGTCTACTTTATGCTAAAAGGAGAAGGAATAACGAAACTTAACGTTATATTTAAGGACGAATCACCACGCCGCGACCTTGACAACAATGATCATCATCATCATATCAAATTAAAGCACTATCGTAAGAGATGACAATGTGCTTATATACTTATATATTTGTGTGTGTGCGAGTCGGTTATTTTCCAAAATTCAATCTAAACTTCGTGTCTGACCATTCAAAAGGTCGTCTGCTCGACTAAAAGCTTTAGAATACTTGTCACCCTTTAAAAAAAAAACGAAGAAAGAAAGAAAGAAAGAAAAAGACACACACACGCGCGTGCACACACACACACACACACACACACACACACACACAACCTTTAAAGCCCTCACACATGAATACAGTTACCTACGCGTGACCCAACGCTACCAGCGTGTGTTGCAGGGCTTAGGAATGGCTGTTCCTATGCGACTGGTTCTCAGTCTTTTGAATTGGGTGTCGC
The DNA here is from genome assembly GCA_036898135.1 of Oncomelania hupensis. Taxonomy (NCBI): domain Eukaryota; kingdom Metazoa; phylum Mollusca; class Gastropoda; order Littorinimorpha; family Pomatiopsidae; genus Oncomelania; species Oncomelania hupensis. The sequence continues at coordinate 22,690,960 of CM072520.1, forward strand.
GTAAAGACTAAATAAGCCTTTTACAAGACTAGCAAAGTGACGTTACCGAGAGACCCAATGTCTTTTTAAGTTGCGTTCAAGCTTATTTGTGAGCTTCCAAACAACAATTCCAATGCTGTTCTTTTGGAAGAAATACAATATTTTTTTAAAAATGAAAGTCAATGTAACAGTACACATTTCCTACACAACCATGCATTTTTAATGTACATGTATCATACAAATATTGTTGTCACAGGAGAAATCATTTGTATTAGTACTGAAGTTATAGTAACGCAACAGTGCCAATGACTTTCTACATGTAGGAGGCCACAGAACGTCAGGAGACAGGTATGAGACTTTCCACATAACCGAGGGTTTTCTCCGGGTACCTCCCTCCTTCATTATTGACATTGAGTGCAGCCTATAGAAAATTTCAAAATTAAATTAGATTTCATTTTCCGCCTTCTAATAGGACTTGCCTTTACAGCACTTGGTTTGAGTGATGAACGTGTTTGTGGTGTGTAGGAGAGCCTGTAACATGTATATTGGTTAGTATAGCAATACATGGTGCCAGTGGCGTAATATTTAATGTAAAAAAAAATTTCGGACTCTCCTTTGGGGGACCCCCTCAAGTTGGGGGCCCGGGGGGACTTTTGAATTTGGACCCCCCCCCCTCCCCCTCTCCTAGTTATGCAACTGGGTTACAGATCGCCTCACTTTTCTGAATATGACTTAGGAATAAGGCGTGCATAGCACCCAGTATTATTATTATTATTATTATTATTATTATTATTATTATTATTATTATTATTATTATTAAAAAGTACTTGCGTCTCTGAGACAGATTTTCCATAGGGTCTAAATGTTATGCCACTTCTGACTAAGTGAACTCTACACTAATTGCTCCTTAACGAAGATTAACGTCATCGTCACGGGCACGTTAGATGACACAATCAATGCTGGAAGCTCGCAGTAATATAACATGATGGCATCTGCACTTTCAGTCTTCGCCAAATGTTGTGTGCTGCTGTGGACCATGTTGATCATGGTAGAAACTATGATCCTATAAGTAATGTTTATGTGTGCTGCTGTGGACCATGTTCATCATGGTAGGAATATGATCCTATAATTACTGTTTATGTGTGCTGCTGTGGACCATGTTCATCATGGTAGAAACTATGATCCTATAATTAATGTTTATGTGTGCTGCTGTGGACCATGTTCATCATGGTAGAAATATGATCCTATAATTATTGTTTATGTGTGCTGCTGTGGACCATGTTCATCATGGTAGAAATATGATCCTATAATTATTGTTTATGTGTGCTGCTGTGGACCATGTTCATCATGGTAGAAACTATGATCCTATAATTAATGTTTATGTGTGCTGCTGTGGACCATGTTCATCATGGTAGAAACTATGATCCTATAATTAATGTTTATGTGTGCTGCTGTGGACCATGTTCATCATGGTAGAAATATGATCCTATAATTATTGTTTATGTGTGCTGCTGTGGACTATGTTCATCATGGTAGAAACTATGATCCTATAATTAATATTTATGTGTGCTGCTGGGGACCATGTTCATCATGGTAGAAACTATGATCCTATAATTAATGTTTATGTGTGCTGCTGTGGACCACTGTCATCATGGTAGAAATATGATCCTATAATTAATATTTAAGTGTGATGCTGTGGACCATGTTGATCATGGTAGAAACTATGATCCTATAATTAATGTTTATGTGTTGTGTGCTGCTGTGGACCATGTTCATCATGGTAGAAATTATGATAATATAATTAATATTAATGTGTGCTGCTGTGGTCCATGTTGATCATGGTAGAAACTATGATCCTATAAGTAATATTTATGTGTGCTCCAACGGGGCCCAAATTTAATTGGTACAGCATCCAGTAGTAGTAGTAGTAGCTAGTAGTAGTAGTAATAGTAGTAGTACTAGTACTAGTAGTAGAAATATTATTATTATTATTATTATTATTATTATTATTATTATTATTATTATTATTATTATTATTATTAATATTAGAAGAAGAAGAAGAAGAAGAAGAAGAAGAAGAAGAAGAAGAAGAAGAAGAAGAAGAAGAAAAAGAAGAAGAAGAAGAAGAAGAACAACAACAACAACAACAACAACAACAACAACAAAAGGCCTTCAAAGCAACCTCCCCTACTCATGTTCCCTCTTTAGCCTGTATATATTCCTCAAAGACCGAGTTTTTAACAGAGTCACTAGCAAAGCTGAGTCAGCGACATCAACAGCAACCCACTAATAAAAGAAAGTTTAAATGCATACTAAACACAAAAAATTTAATTCAAAATGACATATAAAACAAACTACAAGGGCTAAGCCCATATGACTCACGTGCTCCTTATGGAACTCGCAATATTTAACATGAAAATGAGTGCCCAGAAAAAAACCAACATAAAATGGTGTCATTAAAATGCAAAGTAATATTGACTTTGATCTTTCTATGCTCTTGATCTTGAGATCACATTGGCCTCCGGCTCCCAATACACTCATATACTATCAAATAAAGTACAGCAAACATTGCATTAAGTCAAAGAAACTGTGACTATGGGATGACCTTGACCTTCAGTGACCTTGATTTTGGAATGACACTCACGTGATCTCTCATGCATGTCTGATTAAATAACACAATGGTGTTGTATAATATGGTTTAAATAAACAACTATTCTACTGTACGATGACCTATTTTTTGTATGTTGTTTGCAAGGCCTAAAATGATCTTGACCTTTAAGATCAACGCAAAAACGGAACATCTATGAAAGATCAATCTATCATCTCTAAATACAGCAAGATTGGACTTTATACCTCTCATAGTTTAGGATCAAGGTCACTTCAAAGTACCTATCCTAATCAACTTTGGACAGCTCCAGTGACCTTGACCTTGGAATGAGGTTGACCAAATTTGCACTGTGACCCCTACAATACAATAAAACTTGTACTTGTAGACAACAACATAAGCTTTAAAACTTCTAAAAAAAAAACTACAACTGCAAATAGCTATTAATGTTAATAAATTATCTAAAGAAAAACAACAGGAATCAGGGCCGGATCTGGGGGGGGGGGGGTTCCTGGGTTCCGGAACCCCCCCCCCCCTGGCCATTCGATGTACCTCACTCAGTCAGAAAAAAAAAATATATGGAGTTTTTTTAAAGCTCTTAATTTAGTTGACACTGGTGGTAAGTAAAACGTTCCTCATTCTACTCAAGTTCCTCGAGCGGACACGTTTTTGTCACCCCTAACCCCTTAAAAAATTTTTGGAACCCCCCCCTCCAAGAGTAAGTGATCCGGCCCTGGGAATATGTCTGCCTCTTAAACTTTTTTTTTCCAGATTACATGTTACGGTTTTCCAAAAGTGGACAAATAAAATAACTTAAAAACTTTTTTTCCCTTTCTAAATGTTAAAAAAAAAAACCTTTCTTTCTTTGCAGTAAACAAAATTTTGAAAGTGCATCATACCAACAACCACCACCTACCAAAAAAAAAAGAAAGTTAAATCACTACCAGCTCCTGCAGCTATACCCATTGGGCAGCAATAAGATGAGAATCCAGATTCAAACCCTTCCATGCTTGTCACACTCTATGGGATGAGAGAAATATGGAGAGGGGGAGGAGAGCAGAAAGGGGGGAACTGGGAGTGGAGGGAAGGAGGGAGAGGGGAGATGGAGTGAGAAAGAGTGGGAGGGGGAAACGAAGCATCCAAAATCTCCTCTTCTTTTTTTTAATCTCTCTCTCTCTCTCTCTCTCTCTCTCTCTCTCTCACACACACGCGCGCACACACACGCGCGCGCACACAAACACACACCAAATAAAATAGGAGTTTTGGTGGGTATGCATACATCTATCGACATCACCGACACTTTTTGTTTTAAATCTCCTGAGCAAAACAACATACTGAAAAATATACTTTTAAAACGTACACACATACACACACACAAACACAGGTGTGTGTGTGTGTGCTTAATTATTCCATGTTTTCTTTGCAGAAAGTGTGAATGATCAGATTTGTTTAAAAAAAAAAAGTCGATAAGAATAACAATAAATAAATGAACTAACATAATTATTGAAAATTTTAAAAGGATAACTCAATAGAAAGGCATCGAATCCAATCCTGGCATGTTCAAGAGTGAAGACTTTGTTATCAGAGACTAATGCGGAAGTGCATTATACTAAAGCGAAGCAAATAAAATGGTAGCAAATTCCTACAGAAGAAACACATGCAAGATGGCAAGCCAATCGATGACATTGATTGGCTTGCCATCTTGTGTTTCTTCTGTAGGAATTTGCTACCATTTTTGGCTTGCCATCTTGTGTTTCTTCTGTAGGAATTTGCTACCATTTTTGGCTTGCCATCTTGTGTTTCTTCTGTAGGAATTTGCTACAATTTTTGGGAATGTATTTCCTGACGCTGACATATATATAGCCGAAAAAACAGCATTTTCAAAAGTGTTCATTTTCTCAGCGGTGTTGTGGACTCAGCTTTATCCTAAGGAAGCAAATGGAAAAAAATGAACGACAGACAGCTTTATCCCTTTGAAGCAAATGCAGAAGGTGGAATAACGGGCCACTACCTGCAAGCAAAACGCTATCACTATTGTTATTACATTAAATGGGCCTTTCGTTGCTCAAACCCACTGTTAATAAGGGAGTGATTTCCCCGGCTTAACAGTCCTGTTCTACGATCTACTAAATGATATGTTTTAACATTACAGCAGTAGCTAGCGGTTGCAGCTGATAGGCACGAAAACCACAACATTTATTGATTTACTAAATAATTATACTTCCAAAAGAGTTGTTTGTTGCAAGGTCTTTTTTCCGTGAGAAACACTCACTGTGAATGTTAAAAGGATCTGTTGAGGAGGTGTGGTCAAAGTGCGTCCTTTTAAATTAATCGGATGAATTAAAAACAAAGAGGTGGGAGGACAACATTCGAGAATGGACTGGCTTGACACTGAGCGAAGCCATGAGGGTTGTTGAGGACAGAGGAAAAGTGGAGTGTGCTGGTTAAACGATCATCTGTGGTGCCCCAATGACTTTCGAGTTGCGGGATAAGATAGGATAGGATAGGATGAATAAAACGTAATACCACCACAACAAAATCCATATCTTTTCTTGTTGATTTCAATGGAAAATTTTAATGCTACAACATTGTTCGTATTTCTTCGACTGATCTAGACAGAGTTCTAGGCGCTTCCATGAATCCAGAACAACTTTAACTATAAAATATGGCATGGGGGTATATAACAAAATTATTTCCCACCATTGTGAATTAAACCAAATTGGAAACAAATAAATTATTTCTGCTTTATTTTGAACAAAATGTTTTTAATGGTGGCTATCTGCTCCCTTTCAAAAACATAAACTGTATTCATCCTGAAGGAAGACACTTTGACTAAGCTTACAAATTTGAAGAGAAAATCTTCACCGTCAAGAATAGTACATGAGCCTGTTCATCTCAAGGAAATTTTTGTTTGTCAGTTACATCGTCAATAACGTAGCTGCAAAAAGCTCGTAGGTGGATTTATGAATGGCTTGTTTCTAATGAAGTTGGTGAACATTACGAGGGCTGGAAGTAGTCTGTCAGTTGGAACCCTGTGGCCCGCACCCTGTGATGAAGACACATTAAATAAATCATATATATATGACATGCGTGCACTTTCACACGAGAAAACCCAACACCTAAATAAAATCTAAAAGACAAAACCAGAAGTGACAAGACAATTTCTTTTATTTCACTCACACACTCACACTCAAAATTAACTCCCTTTTCCCCCTTCCCAACCTTCCAACCCTCTAATACAACCCAAAACTATACATAAAACAATTCATTTAAAATAATAATGATAATTAAATCAAAATGAAAATAGATGACTAACTACAAAATGTACAAAAGATTTATAATAATTATGTCTGGATCAGCTTACTAATAACAAGGTAAATAAATGTAAGCAATTGCTTTAAATCTTTATATATATTCAAACCTTGTTTCACTTAAACTTCAAACAGCTACTAACAACTCTTTTATATTATATAACACAATAGAGAAAATTTATATTTTATACAAATAGAATTTGTAAGAAAATAATCTAAATTAATAACTAGTAAAGATCTGGCGAATTAATTCCCCCAGACAAAACTATGCAATCACAAGGCTACTCTATCAGGTAGGTAATATTCCACAGTCAAAGTTTATTATTCAATTCAATTTAAATATATTTTAATCTGCTGTAATTTACAAGTTATCACATGTAAATAAATATTTATTTTCCACCAATATTTCCTGATAGTTATAGTTATTTGTTGTGTGAATGCAGGGTGCGTGTGTGTGTTGTGTGAACAGTTATAAACAGCTTTATATAAAGTACTGCCTTTTCCTTGACACAAGAACCTTAACCCAAGGTTGACCAAAGGAAAGGGCGTTGGCTCAGAACGCTTCACACACATGCGGCCCAGCTGGGATGTGGAACCCTCAACTCTGAATCCGGTTTTAGGTTTGGTACATCTGCAGCAATACATACAAAATACACAACCATAAATAATTATATTACAATTTATTGCACAATCATTCCTCTGACGGAATGATTGTCTCCCTTTCATCATTCTTAATCATTCTCCCTGTCATAACTTCTGTCATTGCACACATGCGTTTCCATTCACCTCCTTCCTGTCATTTCTTCGCTACATAACAGCGAATTCTCTTATATTAACTTATACTCATTTAGTTTATAATTCGTTTTAGAAAATCCTTTCACTCTCTCTTGGTATTTATGTAGCAAATAATATGAAACATAAAATAGAATCAAAGAAAATATAATCAATTATCCATTCACGCTCACATTCACAAACCAGCCCCCGAACTATATGGCCAACTGAGAAATTGAAACAGGCGACTTACGATACCAGTGGGAATCCTCCGGCCTGTTGAAGACAAGGACAAACAAACGACGAGACAGACACACAGGCCCAGATGGTTATCAAGGTGGTACACAGGCACAAGAAGTCCTAGGCGGCGTCACAGGGCACCCGACGTTACACGTACGTAGCTCGGATTTCACCGTAAATACACAGCAGGTATTAGATCGGTTTAAGAGAATGTAAGTTTAACAAACACTTCCCAAAGTGTTCCTTAGATAATCTTCCTCTTCCGACTCTAGGCTCTTTTTCGTTGACAGTCTGTTCAGTAACGTCTCACAGACACGGTCACTATCTGTCACCTTGACCAAACACAGATCCACCGGCTTTACTGTACGCCGATCTTACTACATAAGCGATGTGAAAACTCTCTCCCTAATCAAAATATGCAGTGCAAGAGGTTTTATACTGTTAACCTAGAATGTTCTTGAATATACTCATTTCAATTATAATTTACTTCTAGAAACATACGCGATTAGAGCATGCATTCCACACATAGCAAATCGCATGGCAGCAATCAATCCTCTCATAACAAAATAGCCATCTACTGTTTTCTAACAATATTGCGTTCTGCACGGGCGCGATTCATTCGCTACTTTTATTAATTATAAACTTCATTAATTTTATTCTAATACTCTCCCCTTACTACCGTGACTTTTTACCTCTATGTACAGGCTGATGATTAAACTATATACATAGGCGCACGACTGCAAACTGCGTAGCGTGACAAATATATATATATATATATATATATATATATATATATATATATATATATATATATAAAATAAATAATCATATATATATATATATATATATATATATATATATATATATATATATATATATATATATGTGTGTGTGTGTGTGTGTGTGTGTGTAGGACAGGAGAGGAGATGAGGTGCTACAGAAGACTTCTGGGCATTTCCTATACCCAGCACATTACCAACAACTAAGTCCGAAAGGCCATCACACAAGCCATTGGACAACACGATGACATGCTCACAGTGGTGAAGAAACGGAAACTCCGATGGTATGGCCACGTCAACAGAGCATAAAACCTTGCAAAGACCATCTCGCAAGGCAAGGTTTAAGTAGGCAAAAGAAGAGGGAGACAGAGAAAGGTGGGAGGACAACATTAGAGAATGGACTAGCTCGACACTGAGCGAAGCCATGAGGGTTGCTGCAAACACCAAAGAACATATCTGTTGTATTGAATGACTTGGAACTTTTCAATTGATCTAAACCAGTCACAGCACTTGCAACTATCCGGAGGAATCATACCGGCTCTGATTGGCTGCTATTTAGCATTTGCATGTCGAATCTTGGGCATTCAGGACTACCTTGCTGAATCTTCGCCAAAGGAAGCAAAGTATAACTTTTGCCTTTCATCAGAGAAAGTTTACTTTCTCCAGAGCGGAAAGGAGAGATGACTGCTAAATAAAACACTATTTTCTTTTCTATATGATCTAGAAGATAAAACATATATTACTTTATGCAAGTAGTTAGTCTACTGGAACTTGATAATTGACGAACTTCTTCAAGCTAGTAGATAGTAGGCCATATCTGATCTGGATTTAGAATTCCCGCCGTGGCGAATTGTAGGTACTCATAAATTTGTACACCCCCTTTATAAATCATGGAATGTACAGATTTCACCTTGTCTGTTTGTGTTTGCTTTGCCAGATGTCGTTCAATACTGAGCTGCCAGCTGCAAAAGGCACATGAATGTTCTTAGCTCTGTCACCGTTGCAGTGTAGACTTGTAGTGTGAACTTGATAGAATAATGCATTCGTTTTTATTGTTTACCGACTATTCTCGTAAATGAGTAAAAGTATACTTTAATTATATGACTTCCCATCCCCCATTTTTGATTTTGGTCTATAATAATGTTTAAAAAAAATAGTAATAATAATAATAATAATAATAATAATAATAATAATAATAATAATAATAATAATAATAATAATAATTATTATTATTATTATTATTATTATTAAAATTATAAATATAATAATAATTATAATTATAATAATAATTATAATTATAATAATAATTATAATTATAATAATAATTATAATTATAATAATAATAAAATTCCACCCCCCTCCGCCAAAAAAAAATAAATAAATAAAATAAAATAAAAAATATAATAAAATAAAATTATGTCCGGTAATATAGAGGAAAAAAAATAGGGTCGGTAGGTCGGCTTTTATTTTATTTTACTATTATTGTTTTTATACATTTTCTACCTTGAGTGCACATTTTTTGGGATTTTTTTTCAAATTTTTTCCCAGACGATCCCCAAAAAGGTTTAGGGTAGGGCCAAAAACCTAGTTTCGGTTGGGATACAGTAAACAAACCTATTTTTTCCCTAATAATAATAATAATAATAATAATAATAATAATAATAATAATAATAATACTAATAATAATAACACTAATAATAATAATAACACTAATAATAATAACACTAATAATAATAATAATAATAATAATAATAACAATAATAATAACACTAATAATAATAACACTAATAATAATAATAATAATAATAATAATAATAATAATAATAATAATAATAATAATAATAATAACAATGCTGGACGCTATATACACGTTTTTCCCCTAAATCACCTATCAGGTTTCGAACATACACGCTCACATGCTACACACACTCTCATGTACACAGCAAGCACACATTTATCACTGAAACATCTAGTGTAAAGGCAGGGAGATCACTATTAGAAGACGAATTGGATATTGAATTTAATTTGAAAATTGTGATTTATTGCATCCAATACTGTTATAATAATAATAATAATAATTATTATTATTATTATTATTATTGTTATTATTATTATTATTATTATTATTATTATTATTATTATTATTATGTGAATTGACTGTATTCAATACTACATGTCTTATGTCACTGTATGACTTGTAAGTGAATTCGCTAAACTGACCTCTGAAATGAACCGGATATGTGACATCGTTCATTATCATTAAGTTGTCATCAATATCATCATCACTCGTCGTCCTCATCATAATCTCTCATTGTCGTCATCTTGATTATTCTTGTCGTCATCATCATCATCTTTGCTGTCGTCATATAATCGTTTACGTATGGTTATTATTATTGTCGGCATCTTATTATTATTGTTTTCCACGTTTGGAAGCAAATTTTCCAATGTGTACTCTTGGACGAATACATCTCTTATGTATTATGATATGTTCAATGAAGTGGGTGGTGCCTGTAACAGCAGAACTAGTGTCAACAAAATGTAGGAAATTAGCTTAGCGCAAAATAGATACCATCGAACGAAACTGGACGTTAATACAACAGTTAGCTAACAAGCAGCACACACATGTCAAATTAACTTCCTTGAGACAGTCACACCGCCAACCGCTCAAGATATCATCTAACAGAATTAGCGACCAAGAATTTTAAATAGCATACTTAAGACAAAACTGACCATAACGTTGTCTTCGTTAAAGAACTTACTCCACGGTGACCGGAGTCACTGAAACACTAAGTAGCCTCAGCTCCGCTTATCGTAATTGCATCTATTATCCACTCTACCCCTGACACTCCACTTCAAGGATATTTATGCGTGTCCAGCGACTAGAGCAAGGGGGAGAAAATATTCATAATAAAACGATTAATCCCGTATATGCGAGATTAAAGAAAACGAGAGCTAAACGATTGGTCCGAAGACTACTGGGAACTCTTGCATACCCTTGGGGACCAAATCTCAACTGGTCAGTCGCAAACGAACTGCCCAGCTGTGAGGGTCGACCAAAGGAACAAACTGCAGTGTCCGTCTATCTCCATCTCATCAGGAGAGTGCTAGAGATGTAAAAGACTATTTCACAAGTCCCAGAGTCTACAAGTAAGATAACTCTAGTAGTTTTGATATGTGTATGTTTATTTTATAGTGATTGCCATGTATTAATTATATGTTCCTGATATATATAGTTACAGAAACAGATTATTGTTTCTGAGACAGCATGCATGTGGTTTGATATATCTTAGCCTTAAGATTCGAATCGAATTGTGCATATGGGAACCCTGCAGGTGTCTGATGCTATAGACACTTTGCAGAGGAGGCCGCACATTTATAGCTAACGAGAATATTGTAGCCAGAGCTCCGACTTTTACAGGTCGGCTCTGGGATCATAAGGTTTGTGGAGACGAACGCCTGACCTTCGCTCCTGTGGCACCAAAGGAGAACAATCAAGAGTCTACCTGGCCACGTCCGAACCCCACAGCTACACGAGCGACCCAACTCACCCGCTCAAATCTGAGAAGCAAGACTTCTCCGAAGGACTCCATCACTCGCCGACGCGCAGTAAATAAGTCACCCGCAAATGCCTGATTATACCCTCGAGAAACCTAGAAGACCACTCGAACATTTAGTAAACTACGAACAGTGAAAATCGTAACCGCAGGTAGCACAGGATAAAGAAAACCTGCTAAAGAACTTTCCCAGCACTTCGAACTATATTAATTATTAATTTACCGGTTAATGCAGAAATGTTAACGTTTGTGTTGAATATATAAAACGTGAAATTACATACATACGACTGGTGTCATTCTATTTGTATTGTTGTGTAGCTATTAGTTTTCTTCTCTCGAGACATAATAATCTAGTCTTTTGATTAGTCATCACCGGTTCTCAAGTTAAGCCAAATGATACTAAAAATCCCGAGAACAAATATAAATGTTATGTGACCTAAGTGCCGTGATCTGTCTCTCACACAACTTCGGAATTCTGTTAAAAGAACGATCGATAGTGGTAGCACATCGCCCCCTATCAATAAGTCTTACCCCATAGTAAGATAAACGTATCTTCCCCAGAATATCATCACATATGGGGGCTTGTCCGGGATTTAAATTTTAGTATCTATAACTTGAGAAACCAAAGATAATAACGAATAGAAAACATTATCTTATTTAGGATTCGTAACAGTGGTCTGGTACAAAATCCGAGAGTTGACTCAGTGGCATTGGGAAAAACATTTTCTTGATTTTTTGAATTGCATGATTGAATTGATTGTTGTATGCTCATGTAGGTATTGATTGATGTAAAATAATTGTTTCTTATGCATTGATTGAAAATTGTTGTGGATTGCTGGTATCATCTCACATAGGGATAATTTGATTGTACTTGTGTTAAACCTTAGTGACTAATAGTAGTTAGGTTATCTTACTTTTGGACTCTGGAACTCTAGAAATCTATCATGGCCGACTTCGTTACGGTTCGCAGAGAATTACGCGAGGAGGGGCAAGCACTCGGTTTAGCAGGGCAAGATTTAATCACGTATGTAACCTCGGAATGGGATAAATTGGAAAAATCCAGAGCTGAGGATAGAGACCGTGCAATAGAGGCAGCAGAAAAATTAAAAGGTATGGAACTAGAGATGACAGAACGTCTAAAAAAGTTGGACATTGAAGCAAGGGACAGAGAAAGAGACCAGTTGATAGCAAATTGGGCAACTGACCCGAATTTTAGCCTACTGTCAAACGCATCTGACAACCCTCCCCAACCTCCGTCCATCACTCCAGGCATGAATTTTTTTCTAAGTCCATTTGATGAGAAAGTTTATAGATAGATGCATATCTTGATTGGTTCGAGCGCTTGGCACAGGAATTCGAACTTGACTCTAGCAAATGGAATATAAAATTAGCTCAAGGATTGAGAGGTACAGCTTATGACGTGTATGCGAAATTGCCCACAGGACAAAGTAACGATTACGCAGCTCTAAAGACATCACTTTTGATTTGGTTCGAGTTGACCGCCGAAACCTACCATAAAAAAAAGCGCAACTCGCGGAAAGAGAAAGGGGAGAGCTATAGTCAGTTTGTAGACCGATTGGACATCTACTTACGTAAATGGCTAGGCTTATCCAACCTAGAAGAATCATTCGAAGATCTAGCCGAACTAATCCTTAGCGAACAGTTACGTGATGCAATGACGCCAGAAACTAGAATGTTCACCGCTGAACAAGGGGCCGAGAGTTTAGCTGATTTAATCAAACTAGCGGACCGTTACACCACTGCACATGAAAATGAAGCTAAACGCAAGGTAACAGATAAACCCAGCAGAGATGGAAACAACCATAGACACCACCCACAACAAACCCAGCAGTCTAACCAGAATCAGCAGAATTCAGATAACAAGAAAGCCCAAAACCCGGTAAAACCGGCCGGTCAATGTCAAAACCCCCGGACATATTGTTCTAACTGCAAAAGGACTAACCATAACACAGTTGATTGCCGTAGAACAGCGAATCAAACGCACACCGTGGCTGTAAGTCAAACTAGCACCGTTGAAACTGAGACTTCAGATAAGTCCCGACCCCCAGTCAGTGAAACAGTTGTAGTGAACGGAAAAACCGCGTCATGTCTATACGACACCGGATTATCGTACGATGCAATCGTCAGTCGAACTCTTGTAACGGCTGCAGACATCACTAACGAGACCGTCACTTTGCAAGGCCCTGATCGATCCATACCCGCTTCCACATTACCAATCGCGATAGTCCATGTAGACTCCCGATATGTGTCAGGGAAAGTAAAAGCGGCAGTAATGGGTGAACCTTTGTATGACATCCTACTAGGGTGCAAATATGTGTATTTAGGGACTCTGATTGCGCCTCAAGTGGTTGCATCAGTCCAAACTAGAACACAGAGCAGACAGGACGCTGCAGATAATCTCCCTGCTAATCCGGCACCAGCCGAGATGAGGGCAGATCAACTAGCTGACCACACATTAGCTAAATGCTACAAAAAACTCCCACAGGCGCATAACCCACCGCGGAAAGGAGAGTTCTTTGAGAAAAACGGACTACTGTACAGACAGACAGACCACGACCACTCTCAATTAGTTGTCCCTGCCAAACATAGACCACAGGTACTAGAGGTAGGACACGCCATTGCATTTAGCGGGCACATGGGCGTGAATGCAACAATTCAGAGAATCACCGCTCACTATCATTGGCCGGGAATAACAGGAGACATTACGCGCTTTGTCCGCTCCTGTCCCCAGTGCCAGAAGGTAGCATCAAAGAGATGGACAGTCCCAGTAACGCTAGGCGAAATGCCCGTCACAGGTACCCCATTCCACTGAGTAGCAGTAAACATCGTAGGCCCACTGCCGCTCACAAAAAAGCACAATCGGTATATCCTAACCCTAGTGGATACTTGCACCATGTGGTGTGAAGCAACACCCCTTCCTACTATCGATACCAAACGAGTAGCAGAAGCGCTGGTCACTATGTTCACACGAGTTGGATTTCCCGATCAAATCCTAACAGATAACGGATTGCAGTTTACGGGAAAGATGATGCAAGAAGTATTCTCTCTCATTCAGACGAAACACGTTCGTTCATCCCCCTATCACCCTCAGAGTAACGGTCAAGTCGAACGGTTTAACGGTACGCTAATTTCCATCCTGCGCAAACTCGTAAACGAAAAGCCAGAGACTTGGGATACATACGTAGCCGCTGCGCTGTTCGCGTATCGTGAGGTTCCGCACGCGTCCACGGGATTTCCCCCGGCAACCTTGTTATTTGGTCGTCCGATAGCCGGTCCGCTTTAAGCACTGAAGCGAGGATGGACAGATTCTCAGGTAGACGAAGGGGTTAAGACGGCTACCCAGTACGTAACGGAATTACATGGCCGCCTCCACTCTACCTGGCAACTAGCAACGTCAGCCATCAAACAAGCTCGCGCGCGCCAAGCTCGGCACTACAACAAAAAAAACAAAGAGCGAGAATTAGCTGAAGGGGACAAAGTCCTACTCCTACTCCCCAGCGGGTCCAACAAACTAGAAATCGCCTGGCAAGGCCCGTACGTAGTCACGCAAAACGTGTCGCGAACAAACTACCGGATCAAGGTTAAAGGAAAAGAGAGAATGTACCACATCAACTTGCTCAAACGGTACCTAGACCGCGACAACGCAGCATCCACAGATCATTTAATGGCTTTGTCTATAGCAGAAGAAGTCGAAGCAACAGAGGATTTAGCTATCGAGTATCCACTGAAAAGTAGCGAGACGTACAGAGACGTAGCTATCAACCCAAAACTATCGACAGACAGACAGACAGATAATGGAGATAGTTGCACAACACCAAGCAGTGTTGACGGACATACCTGGACAGACACCGTTAGTTGAAGTGACAATGACCTTGACTGACACTACCCCTGTTCGAGTAAAACCATACCCTATCCCTCTTGCCAAACAAACCGCTGTCAAGCAGGAGATAGCAACCCTCTTAGAGGCAGGAATAATTTCCCCCTCAACATCCCCATACAGCGCTGGAATAGTCTTATTACGTAAGCCGAGCGGAGAACATCGCTTGTGCATAGACTACCGCCGACTGAATGCCGTGACGGAATTCCAGGCTGAACCGCTATCAGACACAGCACAACTGTTTGCGAAACTGCGTAACGCAAAATACTTTTTGCGAATAGACCTAAGCAAAGGATACTATCAGATACCAGTGCCAGAGCACCTAAGACCGTATCTAGCCTTCAGTACAGCTGATGGCCACTATGAGTTTAATGTCTTACCGATTGGACTTAACAACGCACCTAGCATTTTCTCACGCATGATGAAACAGCTTCTCGCGCCCATTCAAGATGAAGAACTCCATCACTTTATGGATGATATCTTAATCGTGACCCACACCTGGGATGACCACTTAAGACTTCTCTCTACCGTTCTTCAGAGACTTAGGGAAACCGGACTCACAGCCCGCCCGCCAAAGTGCCTGCTAGGGTATGAAGAGATAGAATTTCTCGGTCACACACTCAGACACGGCAGTCTTCTCCCGGAAGACAAGAACATCGCAAAAATGAACAAGGCACCACGCCCGATAAACAAAAAGGATGTGCAATCGTTTCTAGGTCTATGTGGCTATTATCAGAAATTCGTTTCAAACTTCAACTCCATCGCCGCGCCATTGTCTGATCTAACCAAGAAGAAAGCGCCTGAGAAAGTAGAATGGAATGCCGAGTGCGAAGATGCGTTCCAAACCCTGAAAGCTAGACTCACCTCACAACCCATCTTGAAGTTGCCCGATGCAACCCAACCATTCGTGTTGCGTATATATGCGAGTAATCAAGGTTTAGGAGCAACCCTACTACAATCTGACCCCAATGACCCTACACTTCTCTTGCCAGTCGCGTATGCCAGCAGGAAATTAAATAAAGCGGAACGTAATTACCCAACGGTAGAAAAAGAATGTTTGGCATTGGTCTGGGCCATCCAGAAATTCCAGATGTATTTGTATGGTGCTCATTTCAAGGTGCAGTGCGATCACCAACCATTAACCTTCCTTGCCTCATCGCAGAAACTTAACGCCAGACTCATGCGTTGGTCAGTCTTGCTACAGCCCTACTCATTTCATGTAGAATACATACCAGGGAAGAGTAACCACGGAGCGGATTACCTCAGCAGATACCCCGTGCCCACTGTAGACAAACCTAACCTGGCTTCCAACCCCTCACAGTTGCGAGTGGATGCACCCAGCTTTGTACCCCAGTGACCTCCTCCTCAGTACTCTATGTAAATAATGCATGTACATATTGCTCCACCATTTCAGTACCAATTCTTACCCATGTGTAAGAATAGTTTTTTGGGGGCCTATGTAACAGCAGAAATAGTGTCAACAAAATGTAGGAAATTAGCTTAGCGCAAAATAGATACCATCGAACGAAACTGGACGTTAATACAACAGTTAGCTAACAAGCAGCACACATATGTCAAATTACCTTCCTTGAGACAGTTACACCGCCAACCGCTCAAGATATCATCTAACAGACTTAGCGACCAAGAATTTTAAATAGCATACTTAAGACAAAACTGACCATAACGTTGTCTTCGTTAAATAACTTACTCCACGGTGACCGGAGTCACTGAGACACTAAGTAGCCTCGGCTCTGCTTATCGTAATCGCATCTATTCTCCACTCTACCCCTGACACTCCACTTCAAGGATAATTATGCGTGTCCAGCGACTAGAGCAAGGGGGAGAAAATATTCATAATAAAACGATTAATCCCGTATATGCGAGATTAAAGAAAACGAGAGCTAAACGATTGGTCCGAAGACTACTGGGAACTCTTGCATACCCTTGGGGACCAAATCTCAACTGGTCAGTCGCAAACGAACTGCCCAGCTGTGAGGGTCGACCAAAGGAACAAACTGCAGTGTCCGTCTATCTCCATCTCATCAGGAGAGTGCTAGAGACGATTTCACAAGTCCCAGAGTCTACAAGTAAGATAACTCTAGTAGTTTTGATATGTGTATGTTTATTTTATAGTGATTGCCATGTAATAATAATATGTTCCTGATATATAGTATGCAGTAGATAAGTCACCCGCAAATGCCATCTGATTATACCCTCGAGAAACCTAGAAGACCACTCGAACATTTAGTAAACTACGAACAGTGAAAATCGTAACCGCAGTTAGCACAGGATGAAGAAAACCTGCTAAAGAACTTTCCCAGCACTTCGAACTATATTAATTATTAATTTACCGGTTAATGCAGAAATGTTAACGTTTGTATTGAATATATAAAACGTGAAATTACATACATACGACTGGTGTCATTCTATTTGTATTGTTGTGTAGCTATTAGTTTTCTTCACTCGAGACATAATAATCTAGTCTTTTGATTAGTCATCACCGGTTCTCAAGTTGAGCCAAATTGTAACGAAAGGGGTTATTTCAAGAAACTGCGTGTATGCGTGCGTGAATATTCTGCGTGTTCTCCCGTCTCACACTCCCTAACTCTCAAGAATTCTGTTGTTGTCACACCCCCTTTTTTTACTAGAAAAAATAACAATAAACAATAATCACAACGTTTACATGAGCACATACAACTCCATCAAATGATATAGAAACATATAGGCAATTTGTACTCACATACTTTGTAGCGATAATCCGTGAAATCACACACACACTTTCTCAAAACCACAATAAATATTCCAGTCAGATAATCCAAGAATTAAACCACCGTTCACAAAACCACCACTGAGGTCCCAGTTGCCGTCGACAGAGAATGAGTTATCCACAAGAGTCTCACGGAGGTTATGAATCGATATGTCTTTCCTTTGTTTTAAATCCTCTGTCTCTGTCCATGTATATTTCCTTCGTTCCTCTCAATGTCTCCTTATCCGTATCTCTATCTGTCCTAGGCTCTCTCCTCTCTTCACTGTCCTCTTCACCTCCTTCAATAACCCCCCCCCCCCCGGCTGCCGTCGCTGCTGCTGCTGTGGCCGCTGTCACCGCTGTGGCCGCTGCCGCTGTTGCTGCTGTTGCTAATGTGGCAGTGGTTGCTGCTGCTGCTGATGTGGCGGTAGTTGCTGCTGCTGATGCGGCGGTAGTTGCTGCTGCTGCTGCTGATGTAGTAGTGGATGCTGCTGATGTGGTGGTAGTTGCTGCTGCTGATGCGGCAGTGGTTGCTACTGCTGCTGTTTTCTTCTCCGTCGTCTTCTTTGGTTTCTCCCCTGGCTCCTTCTCTATGCCTCCACCCTTCTTCCTCCTCAGCTACTTCTTCCACTTATCCTTTCGTGTTCCGTTCCTTCTTCTTCTTCTTCTTCTTGAGTTTTGTCTTCGTCTTGACTTTCTTCCTTTTCTTCTTCTGTTTCTTCACTTCTTCTTCTTCTTCTTCTTCTCCTCCTTCTTTTCCTTCTTCTTCTTCTTCTTCCTTCTTCTTCTTCTTCTTCTTCTTCTTCTCCTTCTCTTCTTCTTTCTTCTTCTTCCTTCTCCTTCTTCCTTCTTCTTCTTCTCTTTGCCTCGAGGCCCCTCAGCCGGAGACTTCTGAAAACACACAAGTTTTCCCCACTAAATATCTTGATACATAGACTTCTCAGTATTTCGACATATACCTGTCTCCTCTCTGCAACGGGACCAGACCAGCAATATATAATTCAAAACTCATATGTGTAGAACACAGTTCACACATACGCAAAACTTGTAACTCTAATTATAACAACTTATTATTACATTCTTGCCGCTGATTACTTTCATTCACAAAAATAAATATAGTGCTATACATTGCAAGTTGAGGTTTCAACCTCAAATCAAATACTAATCCAACTTGAATTCGTTAATCAAAAATATACAACGATCCACCATCTCCATCACCTCCCTAATCCATCCTTCATACTAATATCAAAATTATCTACTATTACTTTTATTTCCACCACAAGTAGAATCATAATCATGGTTAAATATTATTATGTTTACAATACAATATTTCAATGATAAACCAATATATATACCTGCAGTCAACAGCTGCCAGAAGTACAAACACAACCACCCACTCCGTGGTACAAACAAGAAGAGACTAACTTCACATTTGAATGCGATTGGTGAATCGTCACATGACTAACTCAGCCAATCAGAATTCAGTTATCAATAACACAAAAAATATTAACATTTTTATCTTCTCACAGGAAGATACTACACACAGTCATCGGACCGAAATATTATAAACCCGGTCCGTGACAATACCCCCTTCCTGCAAAAAGAAAACGCCCGAGTTTTCTGAATTTTATCAGAAAGAAAAAAAATTAATACAATTATGTCCATCTTAACTGTACAAACAAGCGAAAAGAAATAACTGGTCATTAGCACTTATCTTAAACATAAACATATTGTATTAAACAATCAATTAAAGCACAATAGACACACAAAATATGTAGTTCAAGTCCAAGCATGTTATCGTGATACAGAAAAATAAAAAATCAATAAGGTAGATAACAAATCATTTTACAGTATTCCAAAAAGATTTCCAGTATTAAACATACACAGCAGAATTATATACAAAGCATGTTCATTTTCCAACAGATTTTATGGAATACACTGATCAACATTTGATCTTGACAGCATATCTGCAAAAACATTGGCAGTACCAGTCAAGGCTTCAATTTCAAACTGAAACTCTTGGAGTGCCAACGCCCAGCGTGTGATTCGAGCATTTTTGAACTGACCCGAACGCAAATAAGACAATGGCCGATGGTCAGTCTGAAGGATGAACGACTTTCCCCACAGATACTTTGAAAGCTTTGTGAGGGCCCAAATGATAGCCAAGCATTCTCTCTCTATGGTACTGTATCGTGTCTCCCTATCAAGCAGTTTGCGACTGACGAATGTTACAGGGTGCAATTCACCATCATGATCTTGAAGCAAAACCGCGCCTATGCCGAAAGCACTCGCGTCAGTGCGAACTACGAATGAACGCGATACGTCTGGCAAGACAAGCACAGGCGAGCTTGACAAGATCTGTTGGACAGTTCGAAGAGCCACTTCGCACTCGCCAGTCCATTTAATTTGTAATAACTGATGAGTCCGAGAATCGAACGAACTTGACGTTTGCTTTTGGGAACAGTTATTTCCAACATCTTCTGCACTTTTGAACTCTCAGGTTTCAAGGTACCACGACCTACAATGTGGCCTAAAAATTCAAGTTCTTGAAAACCGGCGAAGATTTTGCGAGATGACCGTTCCAAGTAGTGCTACATGTCAGAATGTCATCAAAAAAATTGATGGAAGACACTTCGTCAAGCTTCAACAGTCGCATCATGCGTGCAAACGTAGCAGGAGCAGAGACTAAGCCAAAGGGCATTCTAATCCACTGAAACAGGCCTACATGGGTTGCGAATGCAGTCTTTGGACGGTCAAGTGGGTTCACAAGAATCTGCCAATATCCCTTTGATAGGTCAATTTTAGTGAAATAAGTACCGTCAGCCAGTTGTGCAAACAAATCATTAATGTTAGGGATTGGCTCTGCATCAAAGACTGTGATTTTGTTGAGGTGCCTATAATCTATGCAAAATCTAGTCGAGCCATCTTTTTTTCCAACTAGGACAACTGGAGATGCGTATGGGGAGCGTGACTGTTCAATAACCCCCATTTCGAGCATAGACTTGACTTCTCTTTCAACTGTCTCTTTAGATGTCAACGGCAAATCATAGGGTCTAAGCCTTACCGGTACATCTGACGTCAGCACGACGTCATGAAAAAAAAATCCCCCTGAAAAGTGCCTGGGGCGGTGGTGAGAATATCGGAAAAAACTGCAAAAACACCACGAAGTTGTTGTTTCTGAGCAAATGTCAACTTGTCATCAAGGTGGAGATCGTTTACACTTTCTGTTTGCCCAGATGATACAGTGGGTATGATGATATTATCTGAATCAGCTTCTGCTGAAATGACGGCCACGGATGCTGTTTGGACCGAGTCTGTAAAAACTGGTATGACCTGAGGCAGACCTTGAGCAACGGCATCAGCACCGTGTAGCTAATCGTCCCATGGTTGGATAAGGTTCCAAGGCACGTTGGGCAACTGACCTACATTAGCAGCAGGGACTTTGCTAGCATGTTTGACTAAGCAGAAGTCATCAGAATCAGTTACACCAAGTGCAATCTGAGCAGTTGGCGCCTGAGGTACTTTTTCAAGAGATTTGCATGGAAAACTTTTGTTTTTCCGTTGATGACAATCTGATAGTCCGGATGCATAGCTTTGCTAACTCGGAAGGGACCTTTCCACTGCATGAGCAGTTTATTAGAATCCGTAGGAAGCAACAACAGGACTTCGTCATCTTCCTTGAAAGACCGAGGCTTTGCCTTCCTATCATGATAGTGCTTGTTTTTGGCTTCAGCTTTCTTTATGTTTTCTTGAGCCAGCTCACAAGATTCCAGGATCTTGTTTTTGAGATCAAACACATACTTGTACAGAGTCTTTGCATCTTCATTTTGAGAACCTTGTGACCAAGTATTTGCAAGTAGTTGAATGGGTCCGCGAGCGCGACGACCAAACAAAAGCTCAAATGGCGAGAATCCAGTGCTCTCACTAGGAAGTTCTCGACACGCGAAAAGTACCGCGGGCAAATACCGATGCCACGCTTTTGGTTGTTTTTGAATGAGCTTCTTCAACATCGGTTTCAACGTCCCATGAAAACGTTCAACACAGCCATTAGCTTGTGCGTGATATGGCGACGTATGAATGGCCTTGATCGATAGCAAATGGTGAATTCCACGCATGAGATCCGAGTTGAACTGAGTACCACAGTCTGACAAAATTTCCTGTGGACATCCCATACGCGAGAAAACGGAAAACAGTGCTTCACCGACCGAAACCGAGTCAATGTGTTTGAGCGGAATAGCTTTAGGGTACCGTGTGGCTATATCAATGATGCTGAGTATGTATCTGTGACCCTCCTCAGACGGCGGAGAAATCGGTCCTACCAAATCAACTGCAACCCGTTTGAATGGTTCTGAGATAGTCGGCATCTTTTCCAAAGGAACTAGTGGAATTCGACCTTTTGAAGATGTCTTCTGGCAAATGTCACACGTTTTAACGTATCTTTTTGTGTCAGCGGACACCCCTGGCCAAAACAATTCTGATAGTATTCTGTCTGTTGTTCTACGGATGCCACAATGACCAGCCATGATCGTATCGTGGGCTGTGACAAGAACTGAGGATCTTAGAGTAGTGGGGACTACCAACTGGTCTAATGTCCTTTTGCTGTTTTCGTAATGCCTATGCAAAATGTCATTTTGAACAAAGTAGGAAACTGAAGCTCATCCTATTGTCTGAATTTGACCTGACTTTGAAAGATCAAACAAGGGTGATAGACTATCATCCTGCTTCTGCAACCGAGCAAAATCTGTTGGCGATACATTCAAGTCTTGTGTGACCGAACTCAAAGGTTTCTTTGGGATATCTTGTCTCTTGCCTTGGGCACGAGTCGTAACACAACAAGTATGACCTTGATCCTGGATGAGTGTGGTAGCAACCGAAAGAGAGTCAGACACACCTGGCAAGTTCCCTAATATCAAATCAGCCACTGGTTGATCAATAACACAACACAAAATAGTGCCAGAGAAAAATGGAGTGTCGACAGACACTTTGGCCAACGGAAATTCTTCAATGTTTCCACCGAATGACCAACATTTACACTCTTCGCCAGTTCTGATCGTCCGAAACCAGTCTCTTGCGAACGCCACAGATGGTAGCACCCGTATCTCTGAGCACACTTGCTTTGAGGCCATTTACGGTACCTGATACTAGCTTGAGATGACCACAGTTTTCATTACAAACTGAGCAAACGACCTCAGTGACCAAAGCTGACTGTACCTGAATGTCATCTGAAGAGTCCTGATATTCCTGAAAGTCATTTTGATTGTCTTGAGACTCTGGATAAGCTTGGGCAACAGCAGAATTGCCAACAGCATAAGGACACCATTTTGATATGTGACCTACACCCCCACAACAATAGCAAACTATGCCCTGACTATTCTGTCCCCTGTTAAGAGGAGGTCTGCCTGCGAAACGAGGACCAGGTCCCGAATACGTATTTCCACGACCACGAGGAGCCTGATTGTTTTGAGCGCCCCGTTGCGCATTCATGTTCTGATGTACAAAACCCCTATTTGGAATAGGACCTGCGGGTTGGTAGTTTCCACGCGGAGAGCCACGAAATCCCGATCCCCGGAAATTATTCCATCTTTGACCCGTCCCACGAAATTGATTCTGAGTGGGCACATTCTGAGAAATAGACGCGGATGCAAAAATCGAGTCATCTGACTTCCGTGCCAGTTTCTTTTCCAGATGAGCCATGCGAAATGCTTCAGCACTGTCTATCAAAGCCGCGAATTTTGTCAAATTTCTTTCCTTCAAAAACACGGCGAGATCTCTCGAAACAGAAGCAATAAACTGCTCACACAAAATGAGATTCCATATTCCATCAAAAGTCTTTTCACAATCTGATAGTTGGATCCATCTTTCCAACAAGTGAGAAAATCGCTTTGAAAAAGTTACAAAACTTTCTCCCACTTCAGGCCTAACTGATCTGAATTTTTCCCTGAATCCATCTGCAGTGCACTGAAATTTCTTAAGAAGTTCTTGCTTAAGATCATCATATGAAACTGCACCGGCAGCAGACAAAGAATGATAAACAGCTAAAGCCGGGCCTTGTAGCAATGCAGTTATGTACACAACCCATTTACTGCTATCGTAATTGAGAGCTTTAGCATGAGCCTCAAACCGGTACAAAAAAGAATCAATGTCATCCCTATCTTCTTTTGAAAACAGGTAGTTGGGGCAACTTAGGAAACGAAGGGTTAGAGCTACGAGTCCTAGGGGTAGTGGTCTCGCTCTGCAATTCAGCTTGTTTCAAATGAAGTTCAATTTCTTTTCCCTTTAGCTTAAGGCTTTCTCTATCAAGTTCCATCTAATAATCCATTTTTTTCTGTTCATGTGCCAATCTCCTTTCCTGTTCCTTAGCATCCTGTTCTAACTGCAATCGTTTTTCCTCCCTTTTAGCATCTTGTTCATGTTTAACCTTTTCCTGTTCTAACTGAAATCGTTTTCCTCCCTTTTAGCATCTTGTTCCTGTTTAACCTTTTCCTGTTCTCTTTCTTTGGCCCTATCATGTCTCTGAAAACACTGCTCAATGTACTGCTGTAGCTTTTCGTCAGTAAAACCTAACTTCTGGGCTTGGGTCAAAAATGAATTAAATAGAGTATCATATTCCTCAGCAGAAGCCATGATCAGTTGAATTCAAAGAAAATAAATTACTAAAAGTAAGACAATGCGAGTAACAAGTCAACAACTAACTTTATGTTACACAGATCAAAAATTATTTTCCCAAGTTCCACAAGGCCAGAATTATTACAAAAATCAAAAGCAAATTCAAGTTTAACAAAAGAAAATAATTCAAAATCGAAGCAAGTGAAGTTTGTCAGATGAAAATCATTTCAAAATCAATGCCAGTTAAAGTTTGACAAAAGTAATTATTTCGAAATCAATGCAAGTTCAAGTGTGACCAAGGTAGATTATCTCGAAATGAAAACAATTTCAAGTGTACAAAACAGCACACCATAAAAGAAAAGAAAAACAATGTTTAGATTATATTCAGTCTAAGTACAAGCAAGCATCAGAAAACATACTAAATGCAACAATTAATAACTGTAACAACTACCAATATTTAAATCCAAATTATGACAGGTGAAATTTTATAAGTAATTGTTTTGAAATGAAAACAAAACAAAACAAAACAAATAAAAATAATAATGAAACCCTATACTAAATAACAAACAACAACAACAACACAACAATACAAAGAGAGAATTAAAATTCTAAACTAATATCGGTACAATAGAATACAAGAAATCAATAGAAAAAACAACTAAGTTCCACTTCGCCTAGAAAACACCGGAAGTTCTATTAAAATGCCAAAAATAAATCCTAAACACCTACAACAACTAAAATAGGGATGTGACAACTATAACTATACAAGACAGGATCCTAATAAGTATAGAAAGAAATACAAAAC
The DNA here is from genome assembly GCA_036898135.1 of Oncomelania hupensis. Taxonomy (NCBI): domain Eukaryota; kingdom Metazoa; phylum Mollusca; class Gastropoda; order Littorinimorpha; family Pomatiopsidae; genus Oncomelania; species Oncomelania hupensis. The sequence continues at coordinate 22,716,254 of CM072520.1, forward strand.
AATACTGAATAGCTGAACTAGAATTAGCTATATATATATATATATATATATATATATATATATATATATATATATATATATATATATATATATATATATATATATATATATATATATATATACAACAGGAAGAAAAATGAATCTAAGCCCTTTCTGATCCCAGAACTATACAAGGAATCAGACCCGCAAGTAAAGAATCGGAGGCGGGGTATAATCTATATAAACACCAACATACTACCCAAAAAGAAAAGACACAACAATATAACAAGTCAGTTACACAGTACACACTTGTACACCAAAGTTAGCACACCAAAGTTAACTGCCCAAAATTTATACAAAACCCTTGTACTGTTCACCTTATTCAAATCCCAATATTAAATCCAAACATGATACTTAAATAATCTAACTCCCACTAACTAACTACGGGTTTCAGGGTCACCACTGTAACGAAAGGGGTTATTTCAAGAAACTGCGTGTATGCGTGCGTGAATATTCTGCGTGTTCTCCCGTCTCACACTCCCTAACTCTCAAGAATTCTTTTGTTGTCACACCCCCTTCTATTACTAGAAAAAATAACAATAAACAATAATCACAACGTTTACATGAGAACATACAACTCCATCAAATGATATAGAAACATATAGGCAATTTGTACTCACATACCTTGTAGCGATAATCCGTGAAATCACACACACACTTTCACAAAACCACAATAAATATTCCAGTCAGATAATCCAAGAATTAAACCACCGTTCACAAAACCACCACTGAGGTCCCAGTCGCCGTCGACAGAGAAAGAGTTATCCACAAAAGTCTCACGGAGGTTATGAATCGATATGTCTTTCCTTTGTTTTAAATCCTCTGTCTCTGTCCATGTATAATTCCTTCGTTCCTCTCAATGTCTCCTTATCCGTATCTCTATCTGTCCTAGGCCCTCTCCTCTCTTCACTGTCCTCTTCACCTCCTTCAATAAACCCCCCCCCCCCGGCTGCCGTCGCTGCTGCTGCTGCTGTGGCCGCTGTCACCGCTGTGGCTGCTGCCGCTGTTGCTGCTGTTGCTAATGTGGCAGTGGTTGCTGCTGCTGCTGATGTGGTGGTAGTTGCTGCTGCTGATGCGGCGGTAGTTGCTGCTGCTGCTGCTGATGTAGTAGTGGATGCTACTGCTGCTGATGTGGCGGTAGTTGCTGCTGCTGATGCGGCAGTGGTTGCTACTGCTGCTGTTTTCTTCTCCGTCGTCTTCTTTGGTTTCTCCCCTGGCTCCTTCTCTATGCCTCCACCCTTCTTCCTCCTCGGCTACTTCTTCCACTTATCATTTCGTGTTCCGTTCCTTCTTCTTCTTCTTCTTCTTGAGTTTTGTCTTCGTCTTGACGTTCTTCCTTTTCTTCTTCTGTTTCTTCACTTCTTCTTCTTCTTCTTCTTCTTCTTCTTCTTCTTCTTCTTCTTTTCCTTCTTCTTCTTCTTCCTTCTTCTTCTTCTTCTTTTCCTTCTTCTTCTTCTTCTTCCTTCTTCTTCTTCTTCTTCTTCTTCTTCTTCTTCACTACTTCTTCTTCTTCTTCTTCTTCTTCTTCTTCTTCTTCTTCTTCTTCTTCTTCTTCTTCTTCTTCTTCTTCCTTCTTCTTCTTCTTCTTCTTCTTCTCCTTCTTTTCCTTCTTCTTCTTCTTCTTCCTTCTTCTTCCTCTTCTTCTTCTTCATCTTCTTCTTCTTTTTCTTCTTCTTCTTATCTTTCTCTTCTTCTTTCTTCTTCTTCCTTCTCCTTCTTCCTTCTTCTTCTTCTCTTTGCCTCGAGGCCCCTCAGCCGGAGACTTCTGAAAACACACAAGTTTTCCCCACTAAATATCTTGATACATAGACTTCTCTGTAATTCGACATATACCTGTATCCTCTCTGCGACGGGACCAGACCAGCAATATATAATTCAAAACTCATATGTGTAGAACACAGTTCACACATACGCAAAAATTGTAACTCTAATTATAACAACTTATTATTACATTCTTGCCGCTGATTACTTTCATTCACAAAAATAAATATAGTGCTATACATTGCAAGTTGAGGTTTCAACCTCAAATCAAATACTAATCCAACTTGAATTCGTTAATCAAAAATATACAACAATCCACCATCTCCATCACCTCCCTAATCCATCCTTCATACTAATATCAAAATTATCTACTATTACTTTTATTTCCACCACAAGTAGAATCATAATCATGGTTAAATATTATTATGTTTACAATACAATATTTCAATGATAAACCAATATATATACCTGCAGTCAACAGCTGCCAGAAGTACAAACACAACCACCCACTCCGTGGTACAAACAAGAAGAGACTAACTTCACATTTGAATGCGATTGGTGAATCGTCACATGACTAACTCAGCCAATCAGAATTCAGTTATCAATAACACAAAAAATATTAACATTTTTATCTTCTCACAGGAAGATACTACACACAGTCATCGGACCGAAATATTATAAACCCGGTCCGTGACACAAATGATACTAAAAATCCCGGGAACAAATATAAATTTATGTGACCTAAGTGCCGTGATCTGTCTCTCACACAACTTCGGAATTCTGTTAAAAGAACGATCGATAGTATTAGCACATCGCCCCCTATCAATAAGTCTTACCCCCTAGTAAGATAAACGTATCTTCCCCAGAATGCAAATAATAATAATAATAATAATTAACATTTATATAGCGCCCTTTCTAATGAAAGCTCAGAGCGCTTTACATTCACATAAACAATAACAATATAAAAACATGGTAAACAAAACATACAGAATGTAATTACATAATATAAACACGCACGCACACACACACACACACACACACACGCCAAGTTCAACACGAATTTAAATTGTGATGTCAGCAAAGGAACGTTTGAACAGATGGGTCTTGAGGCCAGAACGAAAGGCAGCAGATGTTTGGGAAGAATGGAGAGACATGGGAAGGGAGTTCCAGACGATGGGAGCAGAAAATGAAAATGAGCGTTTGCCAAAGGACTTGTTCACTCGTGGAATGGAGAGATTTTGGGCAGAAGAAGATCGAAGGGTTCTAGAGGGTATGTAGGGGTTAACCATGGTTTTGAGATAAGAAGGGCCGGATGAAGAGAGACCATTGAAGCAGAGGCAAGCAATTTTGTACTCAATTCTCTGTTCAATGGGAAGCCAGTGTAGGGATTTAAGATGAGGAGTTATATGGGCAGATTTTGGAATGCGAAGAATGAGACGGGCGGCATTATTTTGAATCTTTTGAAGTCTTTGCAATAGATAGTCCGAGCAACCACAGAAGAGAGAGTTACAATAGTCAAGCCGTGAGAGAATGAAAGCTGAGACAAGAGTTTGAGTGGCTTTTGCAGACAGAAAGTGACGGATGCTGTTGATTCGACGGAGTTCAAAATTTAGGTTTCGGATTAGAGTTTGAATGTGAGCTTGCATAGTCAGGTGAGAGTCCAAAATCACGCCCAAGTTTTTGACAGAATCAGAAAACTGGACAACAGAGTTACCAACAACAAAGGAAGATGGAAGCTGAGATGTTATGCGAGGAGATGAAATAATTATGGCTTCTGTCTTTTCGTCATTAAGTTTCAATTTGTTGAACGTCATCCAAGACTTGACATCACAGATGCACTCTTGCATCGAATTTATTGTAATGCCAAGATCCTGTGGGTCACAAGGTTTATGAAGTTGTGTATCGTCATCAAAGGAATGATGATTGACAGAGTGAGAATCGATGATGTCAGAAAGAGGGGATGTGTACAGAACAAAGAGGACAGGACCCAAAACCGATCCTTGCGGCACGCCACAGAGGATCGGAGCAGGATCAGAGCGGTCATTGTCAACGTAAACAGTTTGTTGTCTGTCAGTAATGTATGACGTGAGCCAGTCAAGAACTGTGCCACGAAGGCCAAAAGTGTGTTGCAGACGGTCAATGAGAATGGTGTGATCTATGGTGTCAAATGCTGACGAAAGGTCTAACAGAGCAAGAACAGAGAGTTTTCCTTGATCAAGGGAGAGGAGGAGATCATTAGTGATTTTAACAAGAGCAGTTTCTGTACTATGTCTAGGTCTGTAAGCGGATTGAAGAGGATCAAGAAGGTTGTTTGAAGACAGGTGTGCATTGAGTTGAGAGAGAACAATTTTTTCGATGATTTTGGAAACAAAGGATACATTTGATATAGGCCTGAAAGTTTTTAGGTCATTTGGGTCGAGAGAAGGCTTTTTGAGAAGAGGCTTGACAAGAGCGGATTTGAAGACGTCAGGAAAAGAGCCAGAGGTGAGAGAATTGTTGATGACTTGAGTGAGAGAAGGAAGGACTACATCCAGAAATTCAAAGAGGAGTGAGGTAGGGATGGGATCTAGGTCACAAGTTTTGGGAGCAGAGGCTTTGACGACCTTCAGGACGTCAGACTCTGTGACAGGAGAGAAAGAAGTGAAAGGTTCGCCCTGAAAGGGCTTGCCAAGAGAAAACGAAACAGAGGGCTGAGAGTCAAGTTCTTTTCTGAGTTTTTCAATCTTACTCACAAAGAAGTCGGAGAGAACACCGGGGAGACAAGAAGAGGGGTATGTGGTGGGGAGCTGAGTGAGACCATTTGTGATTTTATACAACTCTTTGCTAGACTGCGCTTCATCAATTTTGGTACAATAGAATAGGCTTTTGGCTTGGTGGACAAGAGCTGTAACAAACTGTTTTGCTTTCTGGTAAATTTGTTGGTGGACGGTAAGGCGAGTAGCTCGCCACTGTTTTTCAGCATTACGTCTATTACGTTTGGCCTGAAGCAGCTCTTCGCTGACAAGGCTAAACCAGGGGGAAGGCTTCCTAGTGGGAACTTTACGACGGGTGGCGGGAGCGTGCTTGTCCAGCACTAACCGCAGGGCGGCGTTATACCGGTCAGCAGTGCAACCCTCGGGCTGCGCTAACGCTTCCTGCAGATCCGCTCTGAACGCAGCCCTATGAATGGCGCATATGTTGCGGACTGTGGCGTACATTGGGGAGGGTAGGGGAAGGGTCATGTTAAAGTGCGAAAGCACACAAAAATGGTCAAACTTTAGGCCGTGAGTTACCTCAGTGGACACATGAACATCATCAGTAGGTCTTACAATCACAAGATCAAGTGCATGACCTTTTACATGAGTAGGCTCAGTCACTGTCTGTTCTAAATCATACATCTGAATTTGTTCTAAAAACTTAGCAGCACTTCGTTCGCGAGAACAATCAACATGAAAATTGAAATCCCCAAGCAAACACAAATTGCCATGAAGAGAGTTGCTGTAGTCTAGCAGATCGGGAAATTGTTCGAAAAACATTTTTTCAGTTTGTTTGTTCTTTTGGGACGTTCCTGGACGGTAGGTGCACATAAAATGCAAAACACTCTGTGGAGAGGTGACAGACACTTGGAGCAGTTCAAAGGTAGAATGTGTGAAGGAAAACGAAGATTTAAATGTCAGGTGTGGAGCCAGGCGCCGCTCTGCTTGTAGACAACGGCTATGCCACCCCCGCGACTAGAGCGCGGACACGAATGTACGGCATAGCCGCTGGGCGTGATATCTGCACACAGGGCCTCGTCTCCACGCGCCTTAAACCATGTCTCCACAACAAACATCATATCAACATCCTCCTCTACAATGAAGGCAGCAGTTGCAGTTCGTTTCTCTCTGCATGTGGGACCCAGTGACTGTGCATTGAAAGAAGCAATTTTAAGTCCTTTGTTATGCGTGGTATCGGGTACGGGGGGTAGAAGAGGAACGGTGATCAAGATGTTAAAGTTCACATTAAGGTTAGGCCTACTCTGACGTCGATCGCTTGAAGGGGTGGGTGAGGATGAAGGAAAAATGTTCGTATCGTTATTGCCATGCCGTGCGCCTGTGGCTAAGGATGATGTTGAGAGGTACGTGCCCGCGATGCAGTGAAGGTCGCGATCGGCAGTAATAATCACTGGGATAGGCCTACCGCGCTGAAACCGGCGACGTCCAGCTCTGTAGGGCCTGTGTTTTTTATGTTTTGACGAGCACACAGTTGACTGTTCGTGTATACCGAGAAGACGCAGTGTGTTACACACCGGTAGAGCGAGTTCAGAACCGCACGGCTGGAGCAACAACAGTTTGTCTCTATCGTACACAACACGGGTGCGCGGCTGTGACGCTGAAGGCCGCTGCAGTAGGGCATGAACCGCACGCGCAGGAGAGCAACCGTGGGGTAGACTCGCGGCGTGGTGATGCCTGAGTTGTGCTAACTGGCTGAAAAAGATGAAAAGTGTCCAAAACAAGAAGTGAAATTGCGCCATAGTTCCTCTGTCCGTTGACCAATTCCAAAGAAATTGGCACCACGATGACCAGCGTTCCATCACAAACACACCGATACCCAACTCGGTACCAGACTTGCACTATGTCACTCACAAACACACAAACATTGAGGAGCACTCCCTCTAGCACACATAGGCGACGGCGAGTACCTCTCTCTCCAAATGAGCTTGGGGCTATAAATCGCAGCCAATCAGAGCCGGTATGGTTCCTCCGGATAGTCTCAAGTGTCACAGCTGCTGTTGTTGGTCATACGTCGGTCACGAGAGTAGCAGACGACAATAAACCTAACGAAGGCACGTCACCAAGGTCAAAAGGCAATCACATAATTTCTAGCGTGACTAGATTTTTCCGGATATGTACGGTTTACTTGCGACTATCCGGAGGAACTACATATATAATTATAGCCCCAAGGTCATCTGCCGATAGTCGCAAGTGTTGTTTCGTTTCTATTTGGTCACTGGAACCGCTGCTGCAACTGATCGTGCATTGATTTCTGCTGACAGAGCGATTGAAGGTAACAGATCTTGAATTATTTTTTCCAAGCGTAGGTAGAATACCGAACCACTAGGCGGTTGGGATCTGTTACACTCGTTACACAGGATCATTTGCCTACTTTATAAAAATAAAGGTGATAAATATAATGTTGATAATTACCGAGGTATAGCTCTTCTTAGTTTCTGGGGAAAACTTTTCCCTAGCATTGTTAATGATAGAATTAACTCATTTCTTGAACTAAACCATTTATTAGGAAACGAGCAATCGGGATTTAGAAAGGGACACTCAACTACTGATTAAGTCTTTTTTCTTTATTGCTTAATTGATATTTATCTACAACGAAAGAAAATAGTATTTTGTACATTTGTTGACTACAAAAAAGCTTTTAATACTATACAAAGAAATATCTTGTGGGATAAACTATTAAATAGTGGCGTCTCTGGAAGAGTACTTACCATTATTAATGACTTGTACCAGAAGGCCAAATCCTGTGTCAGAACACACTGTAGATTGTCTTCTACTTTTTTGTACCTGCAATGTCGATGTAAGACAAGAAAAAAAATTATCGCCAATTTGTTTTCACATTTGATTTTTTTTAGTTATTTTTATGAAATGAATTTAACAAAGATGGTAGATGAATTTGGATAGTGATAAATCCTTAACTAATAACATAAACGAGCAAAAGGGAACACATTTAAAAAATAATAATAATTAGAGGTGGGAGAGTGGGGTACAAATATAAAATAAAACAAAATAAATAGGATATAAGCATCATCGACAGAAAGGAATGATTGACCCTTCTTGTTTAAAAAAAGAAAAAGAAATGTGTACACCTTTCTATTACAATACATGTATTAATATTAATGATTTTTAATTTCATAAAGTTTTTAGGTAATTTTCAAAAGTTTTATAATCTGGTATCAAGTTCTTGATTCTGCATGATATAATTCTTCGCCACCAATATAACCAGATCAAACATTGTGTCGGTTCTAATATTACTATCATATCCAAGAAGAATAAGCGATTCCTCTAAATGTACGTTCATAGCATTTAAACATCTATTATTAATTGCATTTTGAAAGTGATTCCAAAACGTATGTACATATTCACACTCCCAGAACAAATGCTGTAGGCTATATTTTCTCTTCCTTTTTTACAAAACGAGTACGCAACATCAGTCAAAATATTTATACCTTGTAGTGTAACATTTGTAGCTAAAATTCTGTGCACAAGTCTAATTTGAAACCATTTTAGTTTTACATCATGAATCTGTCTAATTTTCTTGAAAAAAAATTTCCACACTAGTTCTTTTCCTAATTTTATATTCCATTTATTACAGCAATTTGGTTGTATATTTCCCAAAAGACAGTCATATTATGTTCGAGCTCCTTTGTGTACTGATTGTATAATTTTCCAGTTCTTACTCAGTTCATCAAAACTACTATTTTCCAAATCAAAGTTATTACTACGCACATACTTCTTAATAGATCTTACACAACCAATAAAAGATAAAAAGTTAATATTCACATTACACTTTTCAACCAACTCAAAAGTGAAGAATACACCCTTTTCCTTTAGAAAATGGCCCAGGCCATATATATCTTTTGTCAAAACAATCTTTATAAAATATTGTCTTATTTCCAATAAGCACATTTTTATTGTAAACTACACGCTCTGCCAATATTTTTGTGGGATACTGAATTTTGACTTGTTGAGAAAAATCATTATAGGCAACAAATACGTCTGAGCTGACCAGAAATCGTTACTCTCTACTTTGCTTCTGGGAAAACTTGAACCAAGCTTGTCAATTTCAAATAAAAGTGGATGACAAGATAGCACAATATTTTTCCATTTGGATGTACCATACTTAAGTTTTCTCACCCAACTCAACTTTAATGCATGAAAAAGACATTTTATGTCAGGAATACCCAATCCTCCTTGGTCTATAGATTTTTTAGATACTTTCCGGCTTATGCGGTCTTTCTTAAGATTCCATACAAATTCATACACTGATTTCTGCACAAGGTCTATTATATGTTGTGGTGGGTTGTTTTTTAAAACAAAGGCCAAGTGTCCAATTGGTTGATTCGATTCTATGGAGCGATGGGCTGGCGATGAGCAGATGAAATGAGACTGAAGCTATGAAATGCGATGATTAAAATTGACCGATTTTATTTCATGAATCCCGGGCACAAGATCTTAAAAAGACTCAATTATTTCAGTCCGTGTCACACAATAAACATCCAGACAACTTTGTGTGATTAAAACTATCTATTTCACGGACGAACAGCTTCAATACATTTATTTCACTGAAGTTCATATCACACAGAGTGTGTGATCCAAACGTCACTTATAACGTAGAGTTCCAACGAGCGTCAAAAGACTCCAAAATAAAATGGTAGATAGGACGAAGTCAGTGTCATAAATTCAATGTCGTGTCACTGTCACTATCACATGAAGCAGCTTCAAGAAGTTTATTTCACTGAAGTTCATATCACACAGAGTGTGTGATCCAAACGTCACTTATAACGTAGAGTTCCAACGAGCGTGAAAAGACTCTAAAAAAAATGGCAGATAGGACGAAATCAGTGTCATAAATTCAGTGTCGTGTCACTGTCACTATCACATGAAGCAGCAAAACTTTTTCCAGCCCGCCTTCTTAGGACTGGAGGAGCCTTTGGACGTGGAAGTAGAGAGGGTATAGGAGATGGCGGCGCTGTTTTTGCTCTTGGAGCTCTTGGACCTGCGCAGCAGGCTCTTGGACCTGCCCAGCGCGAGCTCTTCCTGTTCGCCCCAGTTAAGCGACGTCAGGATGCAGGTGTCGAACACCTCCTTCAAGTTCTTCTGCATCAGCGCCGAGCACTCCACGTACTGAGCACCCAACTGCGAGGCCAGCCGCGTGGCCTTTTCTTCAGACAGCACTTTCTCTTTGTATATGGCCAACTCGATCAGGATCTTCATGTCGTTCCGCAGGTCAGACTGGGTGGCCACCAGAACAAGGGGTGCCCGCGGGCAGTGTTTTAGAATCTCGCTCACCCACTTCTCCAGCACGTTGTGGAAGGATGTGGGCGAGACCACACTGAAGCAGAGCAGAAAAACGTCGGTGTTGGGGTAGCACAGCGGTCGGAGGGTGTCGAAGTCATCCTGAAATACACACAAAAGGAAGGCATTAATGTGAATGGGCACGCTCATGTGTGTGTGTGTGTGTGTGTGTGTGTGTGTGTGTGTGTGTGTGTGTGTGTGTTGGTGTGTGCATGCGTATAAATGTGTGTGTGTTTAAAGGACAAGAACTGTTTGATTGTGTGTATAAATTTACTATTTTTTCCCATGTGTGTAATAATTTAACCGTTTTCAGTTTATATGTGCATGTTCCCTTATTCCTCCTACCACTCCCCAGCACTTAGAACAATTGCATAGAATAATTAGTAAATTAAACGAGACTTACCTGAGGTGAAGCTTAATTAGAATTATTGTGAGTATGTTGATTGGGAGGCAAGGGTATCATATGAGTATCGCGCGCGCTAATGCCTCAGGATTTAGCTGTGAGTGTTCCTCTAACTTGAACAAGACTTACTTTGGGTGGGAATCAGAATCATTCTGAGTACGAAGTAGAAGGGCGGGCATATGATACCCTTGCCTCCCAATCAACATACTCACAATAATTCTAATTAAACTTCACCTCAGGTAAGTCTCGTTTAATTTACTAATTATTGCTCCTATGCCGATTGGTCGGCAGAGGGCTTCGTATGAGATTTTAGCGACGAGGAACACGAGCCACAATTATCATAATGTAAGACCATGAATAATCAATTTACACAGATATTTATTCATGATGTACATATTTTTCAAGCACAGCCTGTGACAAACACTTTTGTTTCTGTATAGGTTTTAAATAGAACCTCTTGAAGGTGCTGTCTTTAGACCAGCCAGCCGCAGTCAAAATGCTGTCAAAATTTGCGTCCCTATTGAAAGCAGCTGATGTGCTAGCAGCACGAGTACTATGAGCTGAAAATGTGGTAATTCCGGCACGTTCTAACACCGTCTTTAGCCACCTACTCAATGTATCCCTGGAGATATGGCCATGCGGCTTAACAAAGGAAATGAAAAGTTTATTATCCTGACGAAGGTTAGCAGTCATGTGAATATATGCTTTTAAATGTGAAACAATACACAGTTTACTATTCTCAAAACTGTCAAACTCTAATGGGTTTATATGAACCCCGGCTTTAGACTGCTTTAATAAAGATGAATAAACAATAGTACATTTTGTGGCCTTGAACTTAATATCATCCACTAATAATGAGTGAATAGCCTGTCCTCTTTGCCCTGAGAGCAATGCAAGTAGCATTACTGTCCGTAAGGTTAATTCTTTCAGGTGAATGTTCTGAAGTGAAGGCCACTCCACCAGACAGTCCAACACTGTATCTACATCCCAAGTTTCTGTATATTTAGGCAAGGCGGGTTTCTTCTCAAAAACACCCTTTATAAGTCTACATACCAGTGGGTTACTACCCACAGCATACATTCTATGCTTCATCAAATAGGCCGACACTGCACTCCTTGCAAGGTTCAACGTACTATAACTCAGATCTTTCTTATATAATTCCGCTAAGAAATTTGTAACATTTGACTCAGTTGGAATTGTAATTTCTTCTCTGGTTACATAGCTCTTCCACTGTTTGATGTATGGTTCATATGATTTGACAGTGTTCGGCCTCCAAGAGCCTAAAATCAATGCACACGCATCCTCCGAGTGTCCATCTTCTTGGAACGTCTCCCGCAAATCAGACAAACTAGAAGTTGTAGTCTTCTTTTGGCCACCAACCGGTGCGTTTGTCCCGGATTGCTGGGCAACTGCAGAAGATTCTGCCTGCAGTTCAGCCTCACTGGTGTTGTTACGAGAAGTCGCTTCATCACCGGGTACCAGACTTGTGTTGGCCAATCTGGCACCACCAACACCCCTTCGGCTTGATCCTGTTGAACTTTCTGTAGGACCTTTGTAAGGATGCTGAAAGGGGGAAAAGCGTAAAATTTTTCAGCTTTCCATGAAATAGAAAAAGCATCAATAGCTACTGCTGCTGGGTCTGGCCGGAATGCCACAAATCTATCCATCTGTGTGTTCAGCCTAGATGCAAATAAATCAATGGTTGGCGAGACTTGCAGTGCTTTCAATGCCAGCTGCAAACTCTCAGGGTTCCGTTTCCATTCTGCATCCAGATTAATCTTCCTAGACTCCAGATCAGCAGCAGTGTTATCTATCCCTGGGATGTGTGCTGCACTAAGCCAAATGTTGTGCGCAATACACCAATCCCACAAGACGTTTGTAAGTGTGTTACAAGAAGGTGAGTGGCTGGTCCCCATTATATTGACACATGCAACTGTTGTCATATTGTCGCACATCAAGCGAACATGTTTGTTCTGTAACTTGGATCGGAAAGATTTCAACGCAAAAAAGGCTGCGTAAAATTCCAATTAGTTGATGTGAAAAAGGCTTTCAACTGGCAACCACTGACCCCCTGCAGTCACACCTTCACATTCACATCCCCATCCTATCTTGCTAGCATCAGAGTTAATGACAATCTCAGGATCTTTAATCAAGACATCATTGAACGCTAATGGAGCATTGATCAACCACCATTGCAACTCTGTTTTGTTTCTGTGTGATAGCGACATGGGTTTATCAAAATCTCCTCCATTCGCTTTCAGGGCCTCTTTTTTGTCTTCTTCCAAACTACGGTAATGAAGTGGCCCATATCTGACAGCTGGGAAACTGGCTACAATCTTGCCAATGGCTTGTGCAACCTCTCTCACCAAGGGTTGTTTCTCTTTGAGGAGTCTCCCACAACAGTCAATAAGGCTTTCCATTCTATTAGAAGTGAGAGAGACTGTCATAGACTCAGAGTCAATAATGACCCCCAAATATTGTATCTTCTTGGTGGGTTTCAAAATCGACTTAGATGGGTGAACAATAAACCCCAAACGTCTGAACAAATTCAAAGTTTCTCTGACATTATCAATACATTCTTGTTCTGTTTCTCCCAACAACAGGGAGTCATCAAGAAATGCTGTGGAAGTATAACCTTTTCCACGGAGGGTGGCAAAAATTGGTTTAAGAAGTTTAGTAAATTTCCTTGGTGCACATGACAGACCATTTGGAAGAGCATTGAATTCATATAAATCGCCCTTCCATTTGAATCTTACAAACATTTTATGTTCAGAATGAAGGGGCACAGAATAGTAGGCATCCTTCAAGTCTATGGATGCCATGAAGCAATCTTGAGTGATCAGACCTAATGCCGAAGTCAAGGTATCCATTTTAAAATGTTGATAAGTGATCTCCTCATTCAAACCCGAGAGATTAAGAATCATTCTGTTTGTCCCATCTTTCTTCGGTAATGTAAACACCGGCGAAAGTACCTGGGTGGGGTCATACACACAAGGAGAAATTACACCTTTTTTGATGAGTTTCACCACCTCTGAGTCAATGACAGCTGTCTCACACTTATTCATTCTGCACTGAGGTCTTGACAATGAAGGTAATGCGTCCATATCGCATTCCAAGTTAATTCTGACCCCAGCTACAATTTCAAGTATTTCGGGATCAGAGGTGAGTTGTCTCCATTCATTCCAAAAGTGCTTCAATCTACCCCCCAGAAACATATTTGCTTCCAACTCTAATGTGTGTAACATAGAAGGTAGACACTCAACATATTCACTCACCCTTGTGACCTCAGGTGCTAATTGCTGTGACGGTTGCTTTTGTTGCCAAACTTGAAGTGGCGTTTGTTTGTCCCCTTTCCAGAGTTGCCAGAAATCTGGTTGTGCTTGTGGTGGCTTTTGTAATGGGGTTGGAATGCATGGAAATTGCGTTGGCCACCTTTGCTCGTCAGTCCTAAAAAAGGACCCGAACTCTTGCCCTTTGGGGTGAATGAACGCCTCTCGTTCTCAGTCGAGATATTGGCACCAAGTTTGTCCAATTCTTTCAGGTCCTTAATAGTGGTTGCCAAATTGTCACCAAACAATTTGTCAGTTACAGGCACCTCAGAATTATCGTCACACAAACGTGCAATTGTCTTGTTTACATACGGCTTAAGTGCATTACGACGGCGCTGTGAAAACTCTTGAGAGGCGTGGCCAAGCAACGCAAGTGCATCTGTACCCTTACGTACACAGTCGTTTTGGCCAGAGACAAAAGCTTACTGACAATGTCAGCAACAGCAATAGCAGCCTTAACAATTGCACGCTGCGTGTGAGCGTGTTTTAGGTCACACTTCCTGGCGTGTGCAGGTAAAGTACACCAAATCTCTTTGTTCACAGCGGGGACTATAAGCGCGGGACAATTAGCCGGTCGATTGTGGGCGTCAAGCCGCTTTTGCCAATTGTCATCCCCTAGTTTGCTTTGAAATCGACCGTTACACAATTTGGCCAAATCCTCCCTGATATTTTCTCCCAGCTGTTCCTTCTCATTGAAATCGCTTTCTATTTGTTGTAGTAAATCATCCACTTCCTTGATTCCTGTGTCAATCTGACTTTGCCCCGCACACAACTTATCCTCATCGTCATCAAGTTTCCCTTCTTCATGCACCACTAACACATCATCATCCTCATCAAACTCAGGATGACTAGATGCATTGGACCTGAGCCGGGTTCTCTTTATTGAGTGTGTCGGCTCGGAGTCAGAATCAGATTCGGAATTTTTTCCCCTCTTGCGATCGTTGGACTTTACAATGTTCTCTGCGAGTAAATCAAATCTCTTTTGCCACTTAGCATCAAGTTGCTGTATTAGCTCGGTCACATCCACCTGTGGCACTTCGTTAGAATGCTTTGCGGACTCTGATTCCCCTTCCATTATGAGCGACTGGCAAATCTCGGGTCTCTTTCACGCACAAACTGACAAGCAATACAAAGCCTTATAGTCAGTGATGCCGACACAAGCGGCGTACAATGAAAGATGAACCTACACAGGGGACCCTTTGCCTTGAAACACCTATAGAAGTAAAAAATTGTTATTTACTTACGATTTCGAAGCTTGTACTTGCAATAAATCCAAAAGAACAAACAGTCTAAAAACGGTCCTAACCACTTGTTAGTCTAGTATACCGATTTGTACAGGCGATAGGTTACACTCAACAGAGACACAATAGCATCTCTGTCCAGCTCCTGTTGCATACGCGTCTACGACTGAGGCATTAGCGCGCGCGATACTCATATGAAGCCCTCTGCCGACCAATCGGCATAGGAGCAATAATGCACGTATATATATGTACTTATTATTATTAGTATTATAAATAAATGGCCTTGAACACGCCTAAACCTAACAATATCCTGTCTGTAAAACTACAGTGAAAAATGTATTGCACAGCAAGATTTGAAATCAATGGAAAGACTCTGCCTCTTCAACTTTGCTCTGTTGCGTCCCATGACAGTTTTAAAAACTAACTCAAAACTCATCTTTTTTAATCCACCTTCCAGTGACTTCCAGCTGTTTCTGTGTGTGTGTGTGTGTGTGTGTGTGTGTGTGTGTGTGTGCATTACATCCAAACATTTATAGAACTTTGTTTTATTTTGTGGGCATGAAAGTGTTAATGTTAGAGAGAGGGGTGGGGGAGGGGAAGGAGAGGGGAGAGAGAGAGAAAGAGAAAAGGGTCCAGGGAGCGAATTATTATTATTATTATTATTATTATTATTATTATTATTATTATTATTATTATTATTATTATTATTATTATTAACACTTATGCGCCTAATACTCCAGACTTAGCTCTAGGTACTTATATGAATACAAAACAACTTTATATAACAAAATTAATGATGAAAACTTAAAATAATATGGATCCATTTGATTAATTTCACTTCAGCTGTTATTGATAAAGAAACTGTTCAGTTGTCGATTTGTTTATTACAAATCTTTTTTTTAAGTTACACTTTGTATGCTACATACTGCTAAAACTAGTTCTAGCAAGTAGAATACTACTAGTACTACATGAAACTCGAAATCAAATCTATTCTTTTTACTTGTGTTAGTCGTGAATTCTGCTCAAATATGCAGCTTACTTACTAAATAAAAGCATTTGATGTTGAACGAAACGTTGTCGATAATAATCCTTACTGAAAATAACCCACATCAATGTTGAATGTATCAGAGTGACAAGAACTAAGAAGCTATGGTATAGTAGTGATGGCATCATAGGTTACATTGGCTATTAGCCTTTTGCCCTCTAAACAGACATGCATAAAATTTATGAGCAACTAAGAAATTTATACATTCATATTTTCACGCCGGCAGGCTTTCAGGCATCAGTTGTTTGATTAATTTTGCCTACAAAAGGGAGGAAGGTGGGGTAAGGAAATCTCCACCCAAATCAGTGAAGTAGATCTAGACCATTTTTAACTGCACTTGTCACATTTGTGGTACTAACTATGACATCCCTTGTCAGACTGTTCAAATGAATCAAGATTCTTCAATTTTAAGCTGTCTCCGGCTCTAGTCTTTCTTCTTCTTGGTACTGGACTGGGCTTTCTTCAGCATAATGAATCTAGATCTTACCGAAGGCAGCATGTGCTCTTTCAGTCTTTGGCTTTGCTGTGTTGTCGGTTGTTTCATTTATTTATGTTTTTATGAGCGGAAAACTGAAAATCTTCAACTTACAACTATGATATACCACAAGCTGGGAAGTCTCGTCTTTCGTAGGCATCAATTACATACTATACTACGTACGTATGTAGGAGGCCCACGAGTTTACAAAGACGAAAGAAAAGACTTCAGAGCCTGTGGATATACACGGCATGCGGGTTTTTCAACAAGAAGGCTCTCGAGTCTTGTCTTGGAGCTCGATTATGCTACATTATTTCGTAACCATATGATTACAAAGATTAACACTACAACAGAACACAAAAGAAAATTCTAAATAAAACAAAATAAATCCACTTACAGAAGAGGAAATCCAAAATTTCGGCATGGCACCAACAAACTTACTCTCATAGATCTGTCACGTCAAAGAGAGAATGAGTAGCCTCCAAATCAAAGCTATATTCAAATTGGTTTCTAAATGTTCATCAATTTTATTCAATTTAAATATTGTTGACAGTTATAAGGTTTACAAATATTAACATTTTGACGTACATTGTCTTAGATTATGACGTACATTGCCGGAGATCAATGAACATATGAACATATATATATACTCTTATAAACCCTTGCTTCTGGGTACAACCATATGTTTTTACACCGGGGATCTAGGTACTTCGTCCGGATCTGGGTACATGCCCATGTCCTCAAATCCAATGTGGGGTTTATTTGTAGGAACATCTTTTCATTTCAACGCAGAAAGGCAAATTAGCTCGTGTTCCCAAAAACCATGTGATGATGGTACGAGTTATTCCCCTTCCCTCGCTGTAACTTTTTTTGCGAACATTGGGACTTTTGCGGGGCCTCCACTAACCTCCAACCGAACCTTATTTTGGCATATGTTCATTGATGTCCCAACAACAATGCAAACTCAAATCAAAGGTAAATAAACTCCATTATTGAATACTTTGCAAATCGAAACGATTAGATCTATCGTACACGCTTCCGACATACTTTCGTTCGCGTTTCAACGTAACATAACCCCCCACTCAAGAAGAAATTTACCCAATTTCTTTCAACAACGTTGAAACGTAATGCACAAACAAAGTCCACAATTGAAACTAATTTAAGACTTTCTGAATACTGTAATTGCGCTCAGCTTATCTACACAGAGTCAATGGTTTTCATCTTCAAATCTGCCTGGATAATGTCAATGTTCACAGTTCATTCACACAGAGTCAAAGTTTCTCATCTGCAAGTCTCTCATTACCAATATTCTTAGTTCGTCCACACAGTCAATGTTCTTTCGTTCGCAAGGAATCAACGCCCTCGTCAGTTGCGGTCGTCATCGGCCCAGGGTCAAAGACGATGATCACGTGGGCTTCCCCGGAATCAGTGCGTCCTCCGTTGTCTCCTTCTTCCATCGGATGTCTGACGCAGTCGACGTTGTCAGCTCCCAGAATGCATTCGCTGGGTCTCACGGTCAGGTTGGCTTCTGCGAGACGGTGGAACAGCTCCCTCAAGGTCTGCAGATGCTCCTTCCAGGTCTGGGTGTGGACTTCATGTTCGACCAAAGTTGTAGAGCCAGGGACATCGCTGAAGTTGTGGGGAAACTCGCCCATAAGGTCCTTGAGCTCCAACTTTTGACCTTCCGTCAAGCTCGGTCCTAGCTTAACCTCATCGATGCCTTCTTTGCTGTGGAAGTCTCCCAGTTCCAACAGTTCTTCGCTGTCAAAGCTGTCGTCGGTCACAGCTGCTGTGGCTGCGTGCACAGTCTCTGATGGCCTTTCCACGTACAGCTTAAGGAGGTTGGCGTGGTATATCTTGGAATGCTGGCCGACCTTCACCTTGTAGTCGTTGATTCCCACCACGGTCTCCACTTCGTACGGGCCTTTCCACTGCATCAGCAACTTATTGTGATCGGTAGGTAGCAGCACCAGCACTTTGTTGCCAGGTTTGAACTTCCTGTTCACAGCCCTACGGTCATAGTAGTGCTTTCCACAGTCCTGGGACTTCCTCAGGTTTTCTCTGGCTATCTCGAGAGTCTGCTCCAGCTTCTCCCGTAGCTCAAACACGTACTGGTAGCTGTTCTTCACCTCTGGGGTGTCTACTTCTTTCGTCCACAGTTCTTTTAGGATGTGCATCGGCCCTCGGATGGTTCTTCCGTACAGCAGTTCGAACGGAGAGAAGCCGGTGGACTCCTGCGGTACTTCTCTGTAGGCGAAAAGTAAGGCGTTGATGTAGCGATGCCATTGTCTGGGCTGCTCGCTGCACAGTTTCTTCAGGGTAGACTTCAGCGTAGCATTGAACTTCTCGACAAGCCCGTTGCACATCGGATGGTAGGGTGTCGTAGTCAAATGCCGGATGCTCAGCAGTCTGTTGACCTCCTTCATGCAGTCAGAGACGAACTGCGTCCCGAGGTCTGTCAGAATTTCTTCGGGCACTCCAAGTCTACTGAACATGTCCACCAGTGCCTCTGCTACAGTTTCAGTGTCAATTTTCTTCAGTGGCACTGCTTCTGTGTACCGAGTCGCATAGTCTACTAAAGTCAGTACCCATCGATGACCTTCTTCACTCGGAGGTCTTATTTCGCCGATTAAGTCTAAGGCCACCCTCTTGAAAGGTCGGTCGATCAGGGGCATCCTCTGCATAGGCACTTTCGGGACCCTTCCTCGAGGTATGGTCTTCTGGCAAATGTCACACGATCGGCAGAAACGGCTGACGTCCGCATGAAGTCCTGGCCAGTAGAACACCGCCTGGATTCTGTCTGACGTCTTCTTGATACCTAGGTGACCTCCCATAATTGAGTCATGCGCTACTTCCATCACTTGGCGCCTTAGGGGTAACGGTACCAATACTTGACGTAGTGGTTTCCCTCCGTTGACCCTCGGGTGCTGGAAGATTCGATACAGGATCTTGGCCTTCACCTCAAAATAGACCGTACCACTGCCTTTGGTCACGTGGTCTTGGCGGTTCCTGTACTTGTTTAAAGTACTATCAGCTTCCTGGAGCTGAATCAGCTTATCTCTGTCCACGATGGCAGCTTTAGAGTTGTCGGCGACCTTCAGTGGCGTAGACGTCTTGTCTCTCTTGGCCTGGGCCCTGGTAGTAACAGCACCGACGATCTCTGGTCGGCAGGGCTGAGCCGGAGTAACCACATTGTCCCGTAGCAGCTCTGTAAGGTCTCCATCGGGAAATGGCAATGGATCCTCCTCCACAACTTCGACGCGTTGGGTTGAGGCAGGACTCCACTCTGGATCGGGGTTGTCGGGTCGTCTCGCGCCGTCGATATTCCCGATCATCAAATCATACAGCGGCTTCTTCAGGCAAACCGCTTCGACTTCGCCTATGTAGAAAGGGGTGTTGACATGAATCTTCGCAACTGGCGCTTTCAAACATTTGCTGTCGGCCATAAGTGTCCATTTTGAATCGCCAGTGAACTGTTCTTTAGCGATTAGGTCTTCTCTGACGATGACCTTACTACAGCCAGAGTCTCTTAAGACAGTCACTTCATGATTTCCGACGCGTCCCTTTGAAACAGGCATGTTCTGGACGGTCACAGCTGCGCTGGCGACGACGGGGATGGATTTTCCGTTGGCAAGGAGAAGTTGGCCATCGGTCATGCACTCTTGCACGTCCGCAGGGGTAGCTGTGCGCTCGGTCTCACTCGGAAGAATGACGCTCCCGCCGCACACTTGATGGTCAGATCTACTGGTTTGCCGTTGATTGGAGAACCGCATCTGCCGGTTGCCCGCCGCTGAATTGTCCGTACTGCTCCGCTGTCCGCTACTTTTGTTTTGAGGACAGTTAGCCGCTCTGTGGTCTGTAGCGTTGCAGGTGAAACAGCCTCTTGAATGCCCTTCCCTGGGAGGAGGCGTGGAGTCAGTGTGTCTCTGGCTCGTCTGGCTCCCCTGGATCTGGTTCCCATGGCTTGCCGTCTTCTGAAAGTGTTTCGTCGCGCTGGGTGGCCCCAACGTTTTCTCATGAGCGATGAGATATCTTTCAGCAGCCTCAGCAACGTCTTTTAGCGTCTGCAACTTTTGTATTTCCAAGTGGATCGCAAGGTCCTTAGGACAGGCGTTGAGTAATTGTTCCCTCACGATCAGCTCATGTAGACTCTCGTAAGTCTTCCCTTTGCCTGATAATTCCACCCACTTGTGTAGGTATGATGACAGGCGCTCCACAAATTGCTTTGGTGTCTCGTCTGACAAAGGCCGGCATTCACGAAAGCGTTGACGGTAGCCCTTTTCTGTAAAGTTGTAGCACTGCAATAGGTCCGCTTTCAACACGTCGTAGTCTTTGGCGTCATTATTCGACAGTCTACTGTAGACATCGAGCGCCTTCCCCGTCAGTAGTGCGCTGAGTATGATCGCCCAGTCTTGACGTTGCCATTTAGCGCTTTCGGCGAACCTTTCGAACCTCGCCAGATAGCTGTCGATCTGGTCCTTTCCGTCGACGAACACTGGCAATTTTGGAGCCTTGAAGTCACTGATAACTTGTGGCAGAGAGAAAGGAAGAAGAGAGAGATCACTTCGCGATATCGCCTCTATGAGAAGTGATGTACGGTGGAGGAGTTACGTCCCTTCAACCTCACATGGGCTTGCTTTCGGTTCTTAGTCTCTTGTCTATATATGGGGTTTTTTAATTATATTTTAAAAAAATGTTTTAGACCGCGATTTTCACCTTTTGCTGTTGAAAATGTTTGAAATAAGGCTTTTCAAATTTGAGAATTTTTTTTTATGCACATCTGTTTATTTTTTCATGACTTGCTGCCTCTTGACCGTAAGGGTGTTATGAGCGCTTCCTAAACTGTAACCCGTGATATAGGTGGCTTTTGCATTGTTTTGTTGCTTGAAATAAACAGTATGTATAAGATAAATTGAGTTAAAATAAAAATAATAATAATATTTAAAAAAAAACACACACTAGTCTAGAATATGTGTCATACATGCGTTATTTATTTTTTGTTCCGTATGGGGTTATACAGCATACGGATTGATTGGCAGTTTTAGTGTGTATAATTTGTGCGTGTGTGTGTGTGTGTGTGTGTGATATAGAAAGAGATGGAGATCGAAATATAAATAAAGATATTGACTAATTCGAAACGTAAATCTAGTTGTGAACACGGAAATTCATTTATTTACAAAAATATGCTTCGATTGATTTCAACATAATAATTAGGGTACGTAATAATTATACTCTCTCTCTCTCAGAGTCAGTCTTCTCTCTCTCTCTCTCTCTCTCTCTCTCTCTCTCTCTCTCTCTCTCTCTCTCTCTCTCTCTCTCCCCCTCTCTCTCTCTCTCTCTCGTATTTAAAAAAAAGGTGAACAAGGCAACTTTCTGTGATCACAAATGAAACCATCCTGCAATCAACCTTATATATTTCATTCAAATTGACAATACATTCAGTGAGTCTTGTGACAAAATAAAAGGTTGGCATCTGTATTTTATATTAGAATATTCTGCCACAACCTCATTTAATTATAACAGGATACGAAATTGAGGAATTACAGACACAGTTCGGTGGACAGCAAATAACAAGCCGCTGAAATTTTGCTTTTCTCATACTGTCTTTACAATCTCTTTTTTTTTTATTTTTTTTTTTTAAGTAGCCTTGGAGTTAACAATTGCAGAGAACATGACAATAGTGAGCTAATTAGTGCGGCAAATCAAGTTGGGTTACTTAACAAACATCACATTAATCACGTTTATACCAAGACTTTGCAGTGCACCAGAATCGTTTTAAATCTAGATCTAGACAGAGGATGATACATGACAGCAAACGGCCAGAGGGCACCCCTTTTTAGTTCTACTGTGGCTTATTGACACTGACAATGACAGTAGTGAGTAGGCGTACTTTTTATTGATACTGAACTAAATTCAAGTTAATTATCACTAAGTACTAACCCTACACACAACCTTTATTAATTCCTTGGGCTAATCCAAACCGTTTCTTACACGAAACATCACCTTAGTTCTAATCCGTCTTGTATCATTGACAACCATTCATTGACAGGTCTTGGTCATCATAATTCATTCATATCATGATTCTTGTCTGTCAGAATAGATCTACAATTTCTTCAAGAACTTAACCGTTCTTCTTCCTTTGGGAAACGAAAAAAACTCTTCCCCTTGCATGCAGCCTTTAATCGTGCATTTGTGCAGTTCAAAGTTGCACAGTGGTCACCGTAACTGCTCCTGCGATTTTTTTCCCCCTCTCCATCAATCTTCGCTCTGTGAAGCAGGCCTTTTCACACATGTTACAATCAAGTCGCATAACTCTTGACGCGTCATCACACCAATGGCGTCACTGCGCGGTCTATATATTCCTGGTCTATGCTTGTGGCGCGCGCTGCTGTTGTTGGATGCGCGCCATTTCTAATTGGAATTGACGCTCAGCCTCTAATCGTCTCTCTTCCATCTCTCTTTCTTGACGCCGCTCTTCTCTTTCTTCTCGGCGACGCTGCTCTTCTAATTCTCTTTCTTCACGGCGACGCTGCTCTTCTTTTTCTAGACGCTTCTCTTCTAATTCTCTTCTAATTCTCTTTCTTCGCGCCGTCGCTGTTCTTCTCTTTCTTCACGCAATATTCTCTCCTGGCATTTGACGTACTCCGTCAGCTGTTTGCCTTTTAGATTTAATTCAATCCCTCTCTGCCAGAAGTCAGCCATCTTGATGCTTCTGGAAAGTTCTTTTCTGGAAAGTTCTTTTCTGGAAAGTTCTTGACTGTGCTGTACCTTTCTAGACTGTTCTAGAACAGCACACAGCAGCTCAATGCCTATGTGAATAGCACTCTTAGGTTATCCCACATTTTGCTGGCTGCGGGCTATTTATAGCTTGCCTACACCCTCCCTTTCAGTGAAAGGATAGAAAAGAAGAGCACTGGCAAAGCTATTTATAGCTAGCCTGGCTGAACTAGCTTCAAAACCTAAAAGCTTTGGTTGAGTCGGTGTGAGCACGCTCTCTGCAGTAGCGCTGATGCTTGTCACTAGTCGCCTTCGCTGACGCAGGCCCCGCTGTCCTCGTCGTATGCGACGCTGCACCACGCTGGTGTTGATGTACACGCTCCTGTGCTGAAGTAGACGCGACGTCCGCTCGTCGCTCTCTGTAACACTGGCGATGTAGCTCCGAGACTGTTCCTCGACGTAGTCCTGCGGCAGCCACGTAGTCCCGATCTGTTGTTCGCTCACGAAGCAACTCTCAGCGACTACACGCCCTTGCAGTCAACCCGAACCTATCGGTGATGTAGTCCCAGTATGTTGGCCCCTCTCGACGCAACTCGTTGGCGGCTACCCTCGATGACTGCCTCTCGTAACGTTGACTCGCTTGTTGTAGCAGTTGAACCCTTGGCTATGGCGTGAATCGCGGCTTGACCCCCAAAATGTTACACTCAGTTTGATGTTGGTGTTTTCTATCAGTATCCGATTCAGCCCCAATGCTGAATTCCTGATAGGGTGTAACTCAGATTCGTTTATTCACGCAACCCGCTCAAGCAGCATACAAGTCACTAAGTCGACGTATGAAGTTTTCCACTTTTTATTCAGCACACACCAACAACTGCATACAATTCTCAACTCAACTCAACAACTTTCACAGCAACTTTCCAAATCACTATCAACAACTTTACTATCCCCCAACAACAGTGCGGCACACAATTTTATAATCTCTCTTTATTAAGATTTCGAAAATAGCATGGTACCATATGTTTTGACTTGTTTTTTTTGTTTGGTTTATGTATTATTTAAGTTTGATTTATTATTGTTTTGGAATTTAGATAGAAATTATATTTACAAATGTTAATGTTCATATGGAATGTTGTTATCCCATGTAGCTTATTGGAATTTCAATCATATGTTGAAAGTTTGGTGAGTGACAAAGGGTGTTCAATATTGATATTTGTATATGTTTTTGTTTATAATGTTTAGATCCATAATAATGAACTCGCCTCAGAAGTTTGATCTTTGCACACGCTCAAATATGTAATGAAGATGTTCGAGCGAGAGGCTCTGCCACCTAAATCTGTGCTTGTCTGAGGAGATTTTGGATGTGTGTCAGAAGAAGGTTGGTGGGATTGATCTAAATTAAGGGCAATATAGTTTTCCGTACTCAGGTTCTGATACGGTGGGGGTTAAAAATATCTATCTTCTACACATATATAAAAAAGAAAGAGTACAATAATGGGCTTTAAAAAAAAAGTGTTAAGAGGAATGCCAACATAGATACTCAGAGTTTGATTGACACAACAAGTAATGACACACCTACACAGACACCTTTAGAGGTTTATTTTCATGAGGCATGCACAAAAAATGCTTAGTGTATGGAACATAAAGAGTCTGGATAAGTGAATCAAGTCCTAATTTTTGTAATATTCAAAAGTCTCTCAATTTAAGATGTTCTTGGTGATATATGACACTGCTGAACAGAAGAGTACACCTATGCAGTTGATTTGTTTTGGTGATCTAGTTGGCGGTCTGACAATGAGGTTGTTGAATAAGAGAAAGTTGGATTTAGGTGGAAGGAAGGTGCTGAGTTGTGAGTAAAAGGATGAAGAGGAGGTTTAGGGATAAAGGTTTGAAGAGAGGGAGAGGAAGAAGCGGAGAAGGGAAAGGATTGTGGATTTTTAAGAGAAGAACAGTTACTATAGAAAAGGCTATGAGTCCAAAGTCTGTAGATGTTTTGCTGATTCATGTGATGACAGTGACACGACTGAATTTATGACACTGACTTCGGAATCTGCCATTTTTTTTAGAGTCTTTTCACGCTCGTTGGAACTCTACGTTATAAGTGACGTTTGGATCACACACTCTGTGTGATATGAACTTCAGTGAAATAAACTTCTTGAAGCTGCTTCATGTGATAGTGACAGTGACACGACATTGAATTTATGACACTGACTTCGTCCTATCTACCATTTTATTTTGGAGTCTTTTGACGCTCGTTGGAACTCTACGTTATAAGTGACGTTTGGATCACACACTCTGTGTGATATGAACTTCAGTGAAATAAATGTATTGAAGCTGTTCGTCCGTGAAATAGATAGTTTTAATCACACAAAGTTGTCTGGATGTTTATTGTGTGACACGGACTGACATAATTGAGTCTTTTTAAGATCTTGTGCCCGGGATTCATGAAATAAAATCGGTCAATTTTAACCATCGCATTTCATAGCTTCAGTCTCATTTCATCTGCTCATCGCCAGCCCATCGCTCCATAGAATCGAATCAACCAATTGGACACTTGGCCTTTGTTTTAAAAAACATGAACTTTGCTTAATTATGTAGTTTGAAGTATTTTTTCTTCTGAGCTTATGTGTACGACAATGTGACGGATGTTTGTCCTTGTAGACTTAGAAGCATACTACAGCCACTTGTTGTATCATGTTGGGTTGTACTTAATATGTTTGATACTCAATTTTAGTATGCTCATCAAAATCAATAATACATCTTTGTGCCTTTTTGTTGTTGTTGCTTACATTTCTTTTCCCCCACCAAACATTCAGCACTCGTATGCTTTTATTATGTTCGGCTGTGTCTATGACTGATGTTTGTGCTAATATGCCTATATAGCTATTACCTATGACACAGTTGGTGGATTTTCTCCCTCACTAAACCTACTGTATAACCACAGTGTTATGTTACGCCGGAGTTAGATGTTATTTACCTATATTTTCTCTGTGTATTACCTATATATTTATGTACAGTCTATTAGTATTATCCCCACAGTGAGGGAGCCGTTTGTTACTGTATAATTAGTATTCCCAAGTTCTGGAAATTTAGTGCTTTCAGTTTAAATTTATACTGTCGCTGTCTTTCTCCTTTGTTCTTTCTCATTCCTACTCTGTTCTATCAATCTGCTATATTATCTTCTTCGCTAAGCCAGTCACCTGCCTTTTTTCTTGAAAACTCTTCAAAAACTCCTTATTTGTGAATGGGGTCTTTTGGGTCAGCTTGTAAATATTGGATCCTTTCTGCCAAATGGTGACTAGGGCTTCTTATGATGTTATTTAGCAGTGTACTATGTAGACATTTTTTATGTATGTGTTTTATTGATATTTTATAAAGATGTTTATATTCAGTTTTTGTAAACGGGATTCGATATATTAGAGTATAGCCTCAGCGTCCCCTGCATGGGATGCCTTTACATGTATTGTAAAGTGTCCGGCTGGTGGAGTGCCTTCAGAGTTACCACTAAGGTTGTTTCAGCAGACCCCCTGTGGGGTGCCGTTTTTTTTTAGTATAAATAGTATCCCCACTTTCTGGAAATTTAGTGTGTTAAATTCCCACTGTCACTGTCTTTCTCGTTTGTTCTTTCTCATTCCTAATCTGTTCTATTAAATCTACTATACTATCTTCTTCTTCACTAGACCAGTAACCTACCCCGTTGGGGTGCCGGGGGTTTCAGTATAAATAGTATCCCCACTTTCTGGAAATTTAGTGCTTTAAATTCCCACTGTCGCTGTCATTCTCATTTGCTCTTTCTCATTCCTGCTCTGTTCTATCAATCTGCTATACTATCTTCTTCTTCGCTAGACCAGTCACCAATCTTTTTTCTTGAAAACTCTTCCGGGACAAGACTCCTTATTTGTGTATGAGGTCTGTTGGATCAGCTTGGGAATATCGGACGCTTTCCTGCCAGGTGGTCACTAGGGCTTCCTATGATGTTATTATTTAGCAATGTAGGCATTTTATATGTATGTGTTTCGTTGATAATTTATAATGATGTTTGTAATCTATTTTATTTTGTAAACGGGGGTTTGATAAATTAGAGTACAGCCTCAGCGTCCCCTGCGTGGGATGCCTTTATTGTAAAGTGACTGGCTGGTGGAGAGCTTTCAGTTTTACCACTTCGATAAGTCTGTCAGAGGCAACTCTCTTTCAGCTAATGATGGTACAAAACGCCGGCGATCCTTGACCATGCCCCGAAATGACCTCACTGGTTTCTTCGGCTGTTGCCTTGCAATGGCCTTGATTTTTGTGACCGTGTCTAGCCTTTCTGTAGTCCGACCGTTACCGACTGTGTGGCCCCGATATTTACGTTGTCGGTGACCTAACGTGCCCTTGGCTGGCTTCGCAGACAGTTGCATCTCTTTCAGCCGTAAGCATGACGCTGACCAACACTGCCCTTCTTTTTCCTTTGCTGGCGAGTCGGTCGAACTGCTCGGAAAATCCCTTGCTGTGTTTTGCTTGTTAGCATAGATTTCGGGTGTGTTTTCGCCCCGTTCTCGCACCACAGTTACTGTCGCGGCGTTTATGGTTCGCGTCTCGCATGGCTTCGGCGATTTAGCGCGACGCGTCTCCTGTCTCGTGCCTCCCTTCTCTATCTGCTGGTTCGCTAATCCGCAAGCTTCTGCAATTTTGCTCTTCAGAGCTGCGACGCATTCTGACGTGGTTTTTATCAACGCTTCCAGCTCAGCGGCAACCCTCTGGAATGTTTCATTCACAGGTCGCGCTTCTACCGTAGGCATTTGTGGAATTTGATCCTTTGATTTGGCCTTCTTGCACTGGTCGCATGACTGAATGTAGCGACGCACGTCTGACTCTGTTCCCGGCCAGTAAAATTTTGACCATACGCGATCAAGTGTCTTCTTGGCATCCTTGTGTCCTGCCATAGGTGTTTCGTGCGCCAGGCGCATGACACCTTGCCTCAGTGGTTCTGGCACGCAGATCTGTTTGGACTCCCTACGGTGACCTTGATAAACGCGATACAATATACCTTGATGTACTTCGTACCGTACCTTGCCGTTTTCTCGCCCGTTGGTTATGGGATTTCCCACACTAGATAGCGCGTGTGCTAATGTTTTGTCCGCCTTCTGCATGGCAATTAGCTCAGCAGGACTGATGGCTAGACCTGGAATTGGTTCGACAGGTGCATGTATCTTTGCTTCGCTTTCCCTCTTGGCTTGCGCGCATGGTTGCACTGCCTCGGCTTTTCTTGTTGGAAAGATGGGAATGGTTTGAATGTCTCCGTTCGCGAACCGTACTGTGTTTCCGATCAGTACGTCCTGCACCGGTTTCTCGAATATGATGACCTTGATCTTTCCCGATACGTATGACGATTGCAAGTCGACAATCGCTTGTCTGGCTTTTCTCACGGTTCCGTCTGCTAATGACACACTAATCCGTTCCGGCATGATGTCATCGGAATTTACTAGTCTTTCCGCTACGAAAACGTCATCTGCCCCCGTATCGCGTAACGCGGTTACGAATTCCCCATTCACTCCCACTCTTTCTTTTCCATTGATGGCCGCTCGGTCGGCCTCGACCCCTGGTGAGGTTATGTGCACTTGACCTGACAGCACTTGTACGAAGCTAGCCCTTTTCAGCTTTGGACAGTCACGTCTGACGTGTCCCTTTTGGCCACAATGAAAACAAATCTTTACTGCCGGTCTTTCGTTTTGTTCCCGTCTATTTGCACCCCTGTTTCTTTCCTCTGATCGTTCGTTTGATTCATTTCCTTCTTCTTGCCTATGTGCCCTGAACCTTGACCTTTTCGTCTCCCATTTCGCAACTGAATGCTTCTCGGCTAATTCTGCCACTTCGTTTGCCGTTTTCGGAGCATGGTCTCGGACAAAGAGTTCTAAGTCGGGGTTTAGATTTTCCACTAATTGGTCCTTCAAGAACAAGTCTATCACTGCATTTGGATCTTCTGGATTGACCTTGGCCATACAGAACCACCTACTCAACAAGTGTCTGAGTTTCTTGAGATATTCTGTAAATTATTCTGGACCCTCTTTCTTTACCGTCCTGAATTGCTTCCTGTAATACTCCTCATTTCGTCGGAACCTATCCAGTAAAGCCTGTTTCAGTGTTTGATAGTCTTGGGTTTCCTCAGGTGTCATTCGAACATACACGTCTCTAGCTGGACCTAACAGTAATGGTGCCAACTTCTTGCTCCATGTTTCATTTCTCCATTCATTCAGAGTAGCTACTCGTTCGAAATGTGTAAGATAGGTATCTATGTTTTCTTTTCCTTCAAAGGGTGCCATTCTAATGTTAGAAGAACTATTTTCTTTCAGTATTCTAACTTCTTCTCTTCTCAAATCTCTTTCTTCTCTAGCCCTAGTTTCCCTGGCCTCTTCTTTCTCTCTTTCCCTTTCTTCTTTAGCCTCCCTGTCCTTGGCTTCTTGTTCTTCCTTCTGTCTATCTCTATTTTCTATAGCCTCTCTATCTTTAGCTTTCTCTTCTTCTTTCCGAGTTCGTTCTTCCTTTTCTTGTGCCCTACGCTCCCTCTCTGCGTCTACTTGAAGTTTTAGTTTTTGAAGCTCTAAGTCATCTTTTCTCTGTCTCTCCTTCCTTTCCTCCTCCTTTTCCCTTCTTTCTGCCTCTTTTTCTTTCCGTTCGGCCTCCTCCCTACGATCCCTTGCCTTTCTATCTTCATCTTCCCTCCTAATTCGGTCTTGCCTCTCTTCATCGGCCTGCACACCTTGTGCTACGAACATTGCTGCTGCAGACCCCGTTAATCCGTAGTCTAATGCTAATTTCTGCCACTTAGCAGTTATTGGATCTGGATTTCCAGGAACAACTTTTGATCCCTTCCCACTTACACCCCTTCCTGCTCCTCTAGTTGGTGTTGTTAGCGACCCTGACGTTATTCCTGACGGAGTTATTTGCACCCTACTACCTCCTATGCCAGTGACTGACCCTCCTCCTACTGCGCCTGTACTCGGACTGAGCACACTTGTCACAACTGGTGATGACGCTGTCACGCTTGTAGGACCAGTGGTTGTCTTCCCCATACCTGATCGCAAATTGTGCGGTTGAGCCATCTTAGCTCTTCTATCTCTCGCACTTTCAATTTACTCAAGTATTCTCCTTCGTGCTTGGACTTGTTCCTCCCTCCTATCCCCTGGAGCTGTTTTGTACGTTTAGAGCTGTCGATGCGAATGGTTGGCTATCGCGACTAGCCGTGAACCGAGATTCGACCACCGCACCCTGTCCCCTGCGATCCCACAATGAGACCCCCCACAAAGGATTGACACACCCCTTCCGCACTACAAACCCCTTCACAGACACGCCCCCGCTACAAACATAATAACAACATATAAAATCTATACCTAACACACACAAAAGAAATACTACGTTCTATGTCCCTAAACTACCACCCTCTTTCCCCTGAACGCTCACGCCACACGCTGATGTTTCCCTGTATGTACCCGGTGTTTTTGTTTGTCCCCCGGATTCTTTTACGTGCCCCTGTGTACCCCGCAGGTCCACCACTTTTGTCAGGCCTACTTCCTCCCTCTGGTGTTTAAAGTAGGTGACTAGTCCTTCATGCAAGGAGTGATAGGGTAGATAGGGGTGGGTGATGCGTGTGCGAGCGTCCTTTCTCCCACTAAACTAAACTAAGAACACAACTAGCGGAATAAAGTGTAAAAATACAAATATAACATTTATTCAATAAGACATGTCATTAAAAACCCAAATAAAGAAACAAAAGAATGAAACCAAAGAAAAATGTAAAACAAAATTAAATCATAAACAGTTCAAAACCATACACAATCAACACATTTATATAATGATGAATCAAAACAAAATCACTCTCTCACCTGATCGTTTCTAATTTAAACACACACAAAATATTATATACACAATGATACTCTAAATAACAATATAAAACCCCCCTTTGAGCCCCCGTTCAGTCATATATATATATACACGCTGGGTGCACAGCCGTTGGTGATGAGGTCCAGCTGTGCACGTCTCTTTTATTTTCCCTAATTAAAGTTCACACGCACACAGTTCAACTATCCAATGTGGATGTAGGAGTTGTCCATGTAGAATTTCACACAATCTTAACTAGAGTCACTGGATGATAAGTCTTTATTTGTCCCTGTGTCCAAAACTGCGAATTTATTTCAAAAACTAATATGTTGCTATTCTTCTTACTATAACTACCCGACGGACGCCTTTGCTCTTTCTAGTACTGACGATTCACTTTCCAGACGGCCCCTCAGTTCCGTTGATTTCTCCCCTCCTTTCCTTCTCTGCTTCTCTCCACCACCTCAGATGACTTCTACGGCAGGCACTGCACTCTCACACAGTATCCCCCACTTCCACGGATGACCCGAGGAATGACCACTACAGCCCCAGACCGCTGTAGAGACGACTACAACGAGTCGGATACCACCAACACGTCCCGTTGACGACGCATCCAACAATAATGATAATAAGTCCAACCTGAAATCAATAATGGTACAGGCTACTATTTTGGCATAATATTTTAATTCTATATCTAATACTCTTAAACTACCCTGGTCTGCTCGCCTCGCCTCCTGAAGAAAATTACATGGTCATCACTTCTCTAATACATATATTCACAATTTTATTTTCCATTTCGTTATATTCATACGATTTATACAGCATACAACCATTATAAAAATTCCACATATTCAACATGCATTTGTTCCGTTTTTTATCAGGTATATACAATTTCCTCTTCACCTCTCTCTGTTGACTCTGGCTGACTGCCTCCGTTCATCATTTTATTATTTACAACAAAAATTATGTTTTAACATGAAAACATTTCTAAATATAACATCCTAACAATTAACATATTTTTATAAATGTTTAAAGACATACACTTTCACGTTATACATTCTCATTCACACATTTTTGCTACTAACCCTCCCTAAATAGTTTCTTTCCCCCTTTCTCTCTTTGACGATCGCTAGAGACAAGGTTCCAGAGGTCGAATCTCACTTACCGACTTATGATAAGAGATTTCTCTTTGACGACATCACATGGATCACGCCCGATGACGCTCCATAAATGAGTGACAGCTACCTAGCTCTCGATAACTCATTAACCTCCCGGGTGTCTTCACTTCGACCACAATCCGGTTACCAGTTTAATGCCTTCCTCTTGGCTTCTGTTCCCTGCTCCTCTCTAACGACCCGCTTGCTGCCCAAGTTCAACAACGAATGCTTAGTTCCAGCACTTTACTGCATTTGTGCAACCAATTTGAGCCTAATGATTGGTTGGTAGAATCGGCACAAACATGCCCTCGCCCTCAGCACGTGCTAATTGTATAATCTATTAGCCAATTTCCTGACCTACACTCTACAATAACATCTTGTTATTGTACCGTTTAGTCACAAACAAAGCTGCCCTTTCTGTACTTTCACAGCTTGGCTTGACCATTGTACTGTCCGACTGAAAGAAATGGTAGCCTTTGCCCCTCCACCACAGTTTAGCCATGACAAATGTAATCATCTTGGGAATATTGGACGCTTTCTGCCAAATGGACATTTGGGCTTCCTATGATGTTATTATTTGGCAATATAGGCATTTTGTATGTATGTGTTTTGTTGATATTTTATAATGATGTTTGTATTCTGTTTTGATTTTATAAACGGGGGTTCGATAAATTAGAATATAGCCCCTGCGTCCCCTGCATGGGATGTCTTTATTGTAAAGTGACCGGCTGGTGTAGTGCCTTTAGTGTTACCACTAGTGTTGTTTCAGCAGATCTTTTGTGCGGATCAGGTGTGAGTCCTCTTTCAGAGAAGTTGTGGTCTTGATTTTGTGGTCCTGATTCGGATCTCTATAGTCCGCTGGACCCTGTAAGCAATTAATAACTAACTTACTAACCCTGTGTGGGATACCATTATTGTAAAGTGACCGGCTGGTGGAGTGCCTTCAGTGTTACCACTGCCACTGGGGTTGTTTTAGCAGATCTTTTATGCGGATGAGGGGTGAGTCCTCTTTCAGCCAAGTTGTGGTCTTGATTTTGCAGTCCTGATTCGGCTCTTAGCAGTCTGCTGGACCCTGTACGCAATGAATAAATAACTAACCTCTTTCAACCAAGTTGTGGTCTTGATTTTGTGGTCCTGATTCGACTCTTTGCAGTCCCCTGGACCCTATAAGCAATGATTAACTAATTAAATCTGTATAAATATATATGTGTTTACCTGATTAAAAATTTTGTTTAAACCAAACATTCAAAAGTGTCTGTAAATATTTTGTTGTGCTAGTTTATACCTGGATAGCTGCATCCCACCTGCAAGTGGACTACACATTACGCATGCATAGGCTTTTTTTCTACCTCTTCTGCTTCATTTTGTTCTTCTTTGTTGCTTTTGTCTTCTTTTTACTCTTTTATTTAAAAAAATCTCCTTGTTCTTCTTTCTCATTATCATTATGATTAGGAGCAGCAGAACCATTTTGTTCTTCTAAATAATAATAAACACAGAATGTATTTTTGCTGCTGATTATGTTTTTTTTGTCTGTTCGACTGACTGCTTGCAAAACAAAGGTTCAACTTTGAATTTTTTTTTGTCTTTTGTTTCTTTGGTATTGCCTGGAGTGTCTTTAATTTAATAAAGAAGTCCTTTCTTCAAATAACAAACAAAAAATCAAGCGAAATACTTTTTTTATTTTTTTTTTCAGAACATGTAGTATGACAAAATGATGAAAATATTTTCCTCAAAGTCAAATTTCACAGTGCATTAACAAAGTACACAATTTATTTGCATTTGGACAAGCATAATACAACCTTTTGTGCAACTATTTCCTGACCTCAGCAAATTGGACAAAAAAAAAAATACAGTGAAAATTATTTCCCATATTAATAAGACTACATTTATTAGAAGTTCTGTCACATTTTTTAATTTTAAAAAGCGTCCCTTTTGTACTGGTAGTTTAGGAGGTGATGTTCTAATTTTTGTTATACTGGCGGCTAGATTGGAGGGAAAAACAGTCAAATACTTTTCAAAGGCAAAATTATTTTTAAACATTTTTTAATTATATTATATGTTATTTGAGTCAATTTCAGAGTTTTATCTTTTCCTTAAATACTTTGTCAGACAGTGTTACACTGCAATAACCGATTCAGTCCCGATGCTTGAATCTTGTGTAACTCGAATTTGTTATGTACGTAACCCGTTCTCCCAGCAACAAGGCAGGAGTCGTTACTATGTGTTTTTTCCAACTTTATTCAGCAAGCAGCATCAACAACTGCATACAAGCTCTCACCAAAAACTTTCAAAAAGGGAGGTGAACATTGAAGTTTAACGTCCACGCCCACCATTATCCTATCCTGTCCCGTAACTTGGAAGTCGTTAGGGAACCACAGACGATTGTTTAACCAGTGTACTCCCTCTTTCTCTGTCCTCAGCAGCCCTCATGGTTTCACTCAGTGTCAAGCCAGTCCATTCTCGAATGTTGTCTTGCCACCTCTTTTTCTGTCTACCTCTTTTTCTGCCTCCTTGTACCGTGCCTTGCAGGATGGTCTTTGCAAGGCCTGATGCTCTGGTGACGTGGCCATACCACAGTATATTACAGTAAAAGCCATAGTAATTACAAGGTAAGGATTTCCATAAATAAATGATATATGTTAAATACTTAATAAACACATTTTATATATCTATATATCAATATCCTATCCTATCCTATCTTATCACGTAACTCGAAAGTTGTTGGGGCAGCACAGATGATCGCTTAACCAGAGTTACTCCATCTTTCTCTGTAATCTGCAACCGTCATAGCTTCACTCAGTGTCAAGCCAGTCCATTCTCGAATGTTGTCTTCCCACCTCTTTTTTTGTCTACCTCTTCTTCTGCCTCCTTGTACCGTGCCTTGCAGGATGGTCTTTGCAAGGCTAGAAGGAGTGGGAGAAGGAGCGGTGACCCAAACCCTTCTTTCTGTGTCCATCCACACTTGGAACGGACAACATAAACTGGGAAGAGGAGTGAAGGCGCCTTGAGGGTTTGTGGGTAGGGACAATGTCTCTCATGTACTATAGAGGGAGGTGGGTTCATGCACACACTCGTAGCATATGGAGCTCGAGGACTTTGTGGTCGACTTTTTTCTTGACTGGCAGCCAGTGAAGTTGTCAGAGAACAGGAGTGATGTGGTCTGGTCTTCTTGCTGCGGGTGACAATCCTGGCGGCCGTGTTCAGCACACACCGGAGACGGTCAAGCTGGACAACGGTTTGCATAATCTATCCTGAATATCACCAAGGCGACGGCAATAGTCTTGTTTTCCGAGGGCATCTCGCAGTTTACCAAGACAGTGAAGATGGAAGAAGCACCCTCTAACCACGGCACTCGCTTGATCCTCCATTGTAAGGTTTGCATCGATCATCATGTCCAGATCTCTGACAGTGGACAAGAAGGGGATAGCTGACTGTCCAAAACTGTTGGAGCTCAGGGATACAGAGTATCTTTTGCTCTGAGGTCCACACATGATGGCCTCAGTCTTGTCCTCATTCAGTTTCTGTGCGTCATCCACACCTTGAGGTCAGAGGAACACAGCTCAAACTTCTTAGCAGACTCCACTGCAGCGGCATCATCAGGAGGGAAAGAGTCGTAGAGGCCAGAGTCATCACCAAAAAAGCTGCCTCCCTTGCTCGTGTATCTCGATGATACGGCCAAATTCAAAGGTATAATGCGAAAAGAGTACAGGTTCCAAAACGGACCCCCGGGGGACCCCACAGGTCAGTCTTGTAACTGTGTTCACACTGACGTACAGAAACGTATCCTCTAGATACGACTGGAACCACTGATGGACGCAGCCCTTGAACCCAAACTTCAGATGAAGTCTCCACAGATAGATTTGCTGCTTGAGATAAATCATGCCAAAATGTCATTTCAAATATTTCAAATCCCTACATTGAGGTTGTTAGTTTGAAAAAAAAAAGCCCTTGTGAAATGGTAATACTACAGGATTGTACTGTGTTTGACCCCTCCTGATTATACCTTTTACAGCCAGAGGGAGAAGAAAGAGACAGAAGGGAGAGTGGGGTTGGGGTGACCAAAGGTAACGTGGGGGCCAATAGTCAAGTGGGCCCCTCCACCTTCACTACTCTAAAAAAAGGGAGGAGGATCTGGTCCTTGCAGGTTCCTAATCCCATGTATACCAAACAAGAACTACCCTATGAAGGTTCAGCGCATATTGGTAGCAAACAAATAAATAAATTAATATTTAAAATTAAAAAAATAATAATTAAAAAGTAATTTAAAATATTTTTATAAGTAAAAAAATTTAATTAAACAAATTAATACTCAACAGGCTGAAACCCCAAGCCGAACACATCATAGCTGAAGAACAAGCAGCATTCAGGGCAGGGCGAAGTACCACTGAACAGATTTTCAACCTCAGAATAATCTGGGAAAATACTTAAAGCACCAACGACATCTATATCATGTGTTCGTAGACTTTAAATAGGCGTTTGACCGAGTCTGGCACGCAGCTCTGTGGGCAACTATGACAGTGTACAACATCAGCCCTAAAATTCTTGAAGTCATCAAAAGGCTGTATGACAAGGCTACCAGTGCAGTCCTCCACAACAGCGCCATCGGAAACTGGTTCAGAACAACAATCGGTGTGCGTCAGGGATGCCTACTCTCTCCAACACTCTTCAACAACTTCCTAGAGCGCATGATGTCAGATGCCATTACAGATCACAAAAACACAGTCAGCATAGGGGGAAGAGCAATCTTCAACCTTCGTTTTGCGGATGAAATTGATGGATTGGCTGGAGAGGAACAAGAACTTGAACAGCTGGTACAGAGGCTTGACACCACCTCCAGAGTCTATGGAATGGAAATAAGTGCAGAGAAGACCAAAATGATGACCAACAACACCAATGGCATCAACACGGACATCAAATTCCAAATCCAATCCCTCAACACAGTTCATAGCTTTAAATATTTAGGAGCCATTGTATCAGACAATGGGTCCCCACAGGAAGTCCTCTCCAAGATCGCACAAACAACTGCTGCCCTGGCGAGGTTGAAGCCAATTTGGAAAGACAGGACCATCAGTCTACATTCCAAGGTAAGACTGTTGCGCTCCCTTGTCATCTCCATCTTCCTATACGCTTGCGAAACATGGACCCTCATAGCAGATCTACAACTAAGAATACAAAGCGTGGAGATGAGTTGCTACAAAAGACGTCTGGGCATTTCCTAAACCCAACACATAACCAACGACGAAGTCCGACACACCATCACACAAGCCATTGGACAACACGATGACATGCTCACAGTGGTGAAGAAACGGAAACTCCGATGGTATGGCCACGTCACCAGATCCTCAGCTCTTGCAAAGACCATCCTGCAAGGCACAGTGCAAAGGAGGTAGAAGTAGAGGGAGACCGAAAAAAAAGTGGGAGGACAACATTCGAGAATGGACTGGTTTGACTCTGAGCGAAACCATCAGGGTTGCTGAGGACAGAGAAAGATGGAGTACGTTGGTTAAACGATCATCTGCGGTGCTCCTACGACCTCCGAGTTACGGGATAGGTTAGATAGATAGATTGTATTGTATTGATAATGTTTCATTGGAGCTGAAAATTTGCTCACAGTGGTGAAGAAACGGAAACTCCGATGGTATGGCCACGTCAACAGATCATCAGGTCTTGCAGAGACCATCCTGCCAGGCACAGTGCAAGGAGGTAGAAGAAGAGGAAGACCGAAAAAGAGGTGGGAGGACAACATTCGAGAATGGACTGGTTTGACACTGAGTGAAACAATCAGGTTTGATGAGGAAAGGACAGATGGAGTATGCTGGTTAAACGATTATCTGTGGTGCCCCTACGACCTCCGAGTTACGGGATAGGATAGGATAGGATAGGAAGGAATAAAACAAATGTTAAAAATAATTTTAAAAAAATAATAATAAAGAAATAATGTAAACAAAAAAAAATATATATATATTATATATATAAACATATTAAGGTCCCCGTATCCACGTTCCCAAAAATCTTTTTGGGAACGTGGATATGGGGACCTTAACATGTTTTTATATATATTTTTCAAATCAGAAGTTAATACATTTTTCAAGCATATTTGGCATCTAGGTGGGCAAATTAATCTTATTTCCAAATATAAACTTTCTACAAGCAGTAGAAATACAAGTTCCCGAAAAGCCGGGTGGTGACAGAGTTCCCATAAACAACCTGATATAAGTATATATAGGCTATATATAGTGCCGCACTGTTTCGAGAGAGTTGAAAGTAGAGAGAGTTGTTGTATTAGAGTTGAAAAAGTTGTTGAAAAGTGGAAAGTTGATAGTTGAGAATTGGAGAGTGAAAAGGCGATTGTATGCAGTTGTTGATGAACGCTGAATAAATTTTGAAAATTTCATAAGACGACTCTGTGCCGTGTGGCTGATTGAACGGGTTGCGTGGATAAACGAATCTGAGCTACACTCATCAGTACTTCAGCATTGGGGCTGAATCAACTACTGATAGAAAAACACCAACATCAAACGAGTGTAACAGTGGTTTTCTTCATATGTTAGTGAGCATTTTCAGTCTGTTGTTGTTGATGGGATTTTATCTGCGCCTAGCCCTCTTGTGTTCGGAGTCCCTCAGGGATCAGTATTGGGCCCAGTTTTGTTTACTTTATATTCACAGCCGCTATCTGATGTTATTTCAAAACATGATTGTGATTTTCACAAATATGTTGATGACACACAGTTGTCTAAAAGTGCACCACCTGAGAAATTTTGTATTGTTCAGTCTGAAATTCAAACATGTGTCTATGATATTTTAGCTTGGATGAACAGTAATAAGCTCATGCTCAACAGGAACAAAACAGAGACAATGGCAGTCGGTACTTCCGCGTGCCTCAGACTGATACAGGGTGACTCCCTGGACATTGATGGTAGTACCATTCAGCTCCAAGGCTCGGTGAAATATCTTGGGAGTCAAAATTTACCCAACTTTGTCGATGCAAAATCAGATTGGAAGCATTTGACGTGGTGCTTTCCTTGAATTGAGACGTATTGCTTCCATTTGACCTTTTTTTTATCCGAAACTGCGTGCGCGAAATTGGTTAACGCTTTTATCACATCACGTCTGGATTTTTGTAATTCGGTATTGCTTGGTCTACCAGCAGAACAGATAAATCGTCTTCAATACGTACAAAACATCGCAGCACGGCTCGTTTTGAAAAAGAGAACGAGAGACCATATCACGCCATTGCTTCAGAAACTTTACTGGCTGCCTGTAAAATTTCGCCTCCAGTATAAGATCTGTGTTTTTGCCTTCCGTTTCTTTGAAGGAACTCTCCCAGCGTATCTTTCCAACTCACTTGTAGCCTACCGGACAGCCCGCATTCTCCGATCTTCCGCAGAAAAGCTGTTGAAAGTTCCGCGTCGAAACCTGAAAACTGTTGGCGAGCGCGGTTTCAGTTTCACTGCTCCATCTCTCTGGAACGCAACTTCCTGTCGGTCTGAGGAACTTGGAAGATATTTATATATTTAAAGCCCAACAGAAAACAAACCTTTTTCGCTTAGCTTTTGATTAACTTACTCGCATCTTCTCTCCCCACCCTACGCCTCTTTCCTCTTATAGGTAGTCTTATGTGTAACATAACAATATTTGTGTTTTGTTGTTGGTAGATGTACCTCCATACAAACATGTAATCCTTTTGTATATTGTAAGTGAATGCGTGTGTATGCGCAATGAGTCTCTGTGAGTTTTGCACTATATAAATGTTATTCATTATTATTATTATTATTACTTACTTTTTTTTTAAAAACATAGGTTCGTGGCTTGCAAGATGGTTGCGTTACTAAAATTGGTTTTGTTGCTGGCAATGATCGCAATCGTCATCTTCTGCCTAATGCTACAAAACTGTCCTAGCTCCGCAGTAAGTAAATGTGCTATGTCAGAACATCATGTCGACGTATACACACACATCGTTCACAATCATCACCAGTAAAACTACCACATCGTTCATAATCATCAACAGTAAAACTACCAAATCGTTTACAATCACCAACAGTAAAACTTCCTACCACATAGTTCATAATCATCAACAGTAAAACTACCACATCGTTCATAATCATTAACAGTAAAACTTCCACATCGTTCACAATCATCAACAGTAAAATTTCCACATCATTCACAATCATCAACAGTAAAACTACCACATTGTTCACAATCACCAACAGTAAAGCTTCCACATCGTTCACAATCAACAGTAAAATGAAACCTGTGGACTTCTGTGGTCAATCCTTCTGACGATATAAAGGGACCGACTGTCTTTATTACAAACTGCGTGCAGCTTATTTGAGAATGTTCACCTAAAATGGGTAAATAAACTCTTCTATGAAGCTATCTAATACAGTTTGCCAAAAACATTGAGTGTTCTGGTGGAGCAGTTAGTTAGTGGGAGATTTCATATGCAGAAGGTCACGGGATCGATTCCCGCAATGGACGAATATATGTGACTTAGTACGAGAACTCAGGTCACCCAGGGTTCTTTCCAAAATATGATTATGAATGCGCAGAACGATGCGCAAATCAAAGTACTCAGCCCACTTAAAGCTACTCAAACAATGTTTAATTTGTTTTATTTTACTGTTTCAGTGTTCAGAGGAATCAGAATCATGCAGCAATTGGGAATGCTGCGAAGGCTTGGCCTGTGTCAGAGAAGGAAACGTTAAACGGATCTGCCACGGTAAATAACTTTTTAGTATAAACCCAATAAAAATACAGTAGTTTATAAAATGTCAACAACATGGTCCAGTGACAACCACATAGTCCAGTGTCAGATCCTTTGTCAATTGTCAGATTCATAGCCATGTTAACTAACAGACATTCGTTGATAGTTGACGCACAGAGGCATTACACGAGTTGGTTGCAGGTATAACAGATACCAAAGAGGGAGACCGAAAAAGAGGTGGAAGGACAAAATTCAACAATGGACTGGTTTGACACTGAGCAAAACAATCAGGGTTGCTGAGGAAATGGAAAGTTGGAGTACGCTGGTTAAACGATCATCTGTGGTGCCCCTACGACCTCCGAGTTATGGGATAGGATAGGATATGATAAAGAGGCAGATAGCACACGGCTTTGCGTACTCTGTAATATGTTACGAACGTAAGTGCAATGTACAACAACAGATTACCTCGTTAAGCAAAAAATACTTCCAGCAGACCTCCACATCTAATCTTTGATCTAATATTCTGTTCAGTTAAAGCCTGGTTTGCTGATTGACTGTTTAAAAAAAATTATTAGTAAATAATTCTTTAAATTATCTGTAATACAAAATACAAATAGGGCGAGGAAAAGTAAAAAAAATAGATGTATTTGAGAACTGAGGGGCCTAATTCAAGACAGGATTTAAGACACTTTAAAATAGCATATATTTTAAGAGAAATAAGGTCAATTGAAGAGAAAGAGAGAAGAGCGATGTAAAATACTTAAAAAGCACTTATTTTAGGAGAAAAGAGGGGATAAAGATGGGGAGGGAGGGGGGTTGGGTTGAACAGCCATTTCCTCCATCTCTGTTGATAATCTGCATAACTTGATGTGTTCACTAAATCAATAAATGTGATGATGATTATAATGATGCTGCTGCTGATGATGATGATAATGATTTTAGCAATAATGTTACGTTGAAACGCGAACGAAAGTATGTCGGAAGCGTGTACGATAGATCTAATCGTTTCGATTTGCAAAGTATTCAATAATGGTGTTTATTTACCTTTGATTTGAGTTTGCATTGTTGTTAGGAGAGGCTTTGTATAACGTTGATAATTTGCGTTGGTCGATATTATTTGAGAATCTTCTGGATATGCGTGTTTACTCTTGATAGAAATTTCCGGATGGATATCGAAGGTCGTGAATGTTCCCGGAAGTAGAGAAAATGTGTATGACGTAAGCCAGTGATGACGATCTTTAGTTCGATTGGTGGCAGTGCGTCATTTCTACCATGTACCAAATTGTTCGAGAAAAGAGAGAGGTTATTTAATCGTGTGCCGAGTTGCTGTTGAAAAAATAGAAAAGTTGTTGATAGTGAAGCTGGAGAGTTGCTGTGAAAGTTGTTGAGTTGAGTTGAGAATTGTATGCAGTTGTTGATGTGTGCTGAATAAAAGTGGAAAACTTCATACGTCGACTTTGTGACTTGTATGCTGTTTGGACGGGCTGTGTGAATAAACGAATCTGAGTTACACCTTATCAGGACTTCAGCATCGGGGCTGAATCAAATACTGATAAAGAAAAACACCATCATCAAACAGAGTGTAACATTTTGGGGGTCAAGCCGCGATTCACGCCATAGCCAAGGGTTCAACTGCTACAACAAGCGAGTCAACGTTACGAGAGGCAGTCATCGAGGGTAGCCGCCAACGAGTTGCGTCGAGAGGGGCCA
Source organism: Oncomelania hupensis (assembly GCA_036898135.1). Lineage (NCBI taxonomy): Eukaryota > Metazoa > Mollusca > Gastropoda > Littorinimorpha > Pomatiopsidae > Oncomelania > Oncomelania hupensis. The sequence goes on from CM072520.1 coordinate 22,758,734, forward strand.
ACATACTGGGACTACATCCGATAGGTTCGGGTTGACTGCAAGGGCGTGTAGTCGCCGAAGAGTTGCTTCGTGAGCGAACAACAGAGCGGGACTACGTGGCTGCCGCAGGACTACGTCGAGGGACAGTCTCGGAGCTACATCGCCAGTGTTACAGAGAGCGGCGAGCGGACGTCGCGTCTACTTCAGCACAGGAGCGTGTATATCAACACCAGCGTGGTGCAGCGTCGCATACGACGAGGACCGCGGGGCCTGCGTCAGCGAAAGCGACTAGTGACAAGCATCAGCGCTACTGCAGAAAGAGTGCTGTTCTAGAACAGTCTAGAAAGGTACAGCACAGTCAAGAACTTTCCAGAAGCATCAAGATGGCTGACTTCTGGCAGAAAGGGATTCAACTGAATCTAAAAGGGAAACAGTTGACGGAGTACGTCAAATCCCAGGAGAGAATACAAGAACGAGAATTAGAAGAGCAGCGTCGCCGAGAAGAAAGAGAATTGGAAGAGAAGCGTCTAGAAAAGAAATAGAATTAGAACAGAAGCGTCTAGAAATTGAACAGCAGCGGCAAGAAAAAGAAGAGCAACGACGCCGAGAAGAAAGAGAGCTCGAAGCGCAGCGTCGCCAAGAAGAAAGAGAGGAAAGAGAGGCTGAGCGTCAGTACCAGCTAGAGTTGGCGCGTATCCAAAACAATCAGCATGCGCCACAAGTTATCAGTGACAACAAAGCTCCAAAATTGCCAGCGTTTGTCGACGGGAAGGACCAGATCGACAGTTATTTGGCGAGATTTGAAAGGTTTGCCAAAAGCTCTAACTGGCAACCTCAAGACTGGGCGATTCGACTAAGTGCACTTCTGACGGGGCAAGCACTCGACGTCTACACCAGATTGTCGGACGATGACGCTAAAGACTACGACGTCTTGAAAGAGGCCCTATTGCAGTGCTACAACTTTACGGAGAAAGGCTACCGTAAACGCTTCCGTGAATGCCGGCCTAAGTCAGACGAGACGCCAAAGCAGTTTGTGGAGCGCCTGTCGTCATATCTACACAAGTGGGTGGAGTTATCAGGCGAAATGAAGTCTTACGACAATCTCCATGACCTGATTGTGAAAGAACAATTTCTCAATGCCTGTCACAAGGACCTAGCGACCCACTTAGAAGAACAAAAGCTGCAGACGCTTAAAGATGTGACTGAGGCTGCTGAAAGATATCTCATCGCTCATGGGAAAACCCTGGGGCCACCCAGCGCGACGAAACATTTTCAGAAGACTGCAAACCATGGGAACCAGATCCAAGGGAGCCAGACGAGCCAGAGACAGACGGACTCCACGCCTCCTCCCAGGGAAGGGCATTCAAGAGGCTGTTTCACCTGCAACGCTACAGACCACAGGGCGGCTAATTGTCCTCAAAACAAAAGTAGCGGACAGCGGAGCAGTACGGACAATTCAGCGGCGGGCAACCGGCAGAGGCGGTTCTCCAATCAACGGCAAACCAGTAGATCTGACCATCAAGTGTGCGGCGGGAGCGTCATTCTTCCGAGTGAGACCAAGCGCACAGCTACTCCTGCGGACGTGCAAGAGTGCATAACCGATGGCCAACTTCTTCTTGCCAACGGAAAATCCATCCCCGTCGTCGCCAGCGCAGCTGTGACCGTCCAGAACATGCCTGTTTCAAAGGGACGCGTCGGAAATCATGAAGTGACTGTCTTAAGAGACTCTGGCTGCAGTGGGGTCATCGTCAGAGAAGACTTAATCGCTAAAGAACAGTTCACTGGCGATTCAAAATGGACACTTATGGCCGACAGCAAATGTTTGAAAGCGCCAGTTGCGAAAATTCATGTCAACACCCCTTTCTACATAGGCGAAGTCGAAGCGGTTTGCCTGAAGAAGCCGCTGTACGATTTGATGATCGGGAACATCGACGGCGCGAGACGACCCGACGACCCCGATCCAGAGTGGAGTCCTGCCTCAACCCAACGCGTCGAAGTTGTGGAGGAGGATCCATTGCCATTTCCCGATGGAGACCTTACAGAGCTGCTACGGGACAATGTGGTTACTCCGGCTCAGCCCTGCCGACCAGAGATCGTCGGTGCTGTTACTACCAGGGCCCAGGCCAAGAGAGACAAGACGTCTACGCCACTGAAGGTCGCCGACAACTCTAAAGCTGCCATCGTGGACAGAGATAAGCTGATCCAGCTCCAGGAAGCTGATAGCACTTTAAACAAGTACAGGAACCGCCAAGACCACGTGACCAAGGGCAGTGGCACGGTCTATTTTGAGGTGAAGGCCAAGATCCTGTATCGAATCTTCCAGCACCCGAGGGTCAACGGAGGGAAACCACTACGTCAAGTATTGGTACCGTTACCCCTAAGGCGCCAGGTGATGGAAGTAGCGCATGACTCAATCATGGGAGGTCACCTAGGTATCAAGAAGACGTCGGATAGAATCCAGGCGGTGTTCTACTGGCCAGGACTTCATGCGGACGTCAGCCGGTTCTGCCGATCATGTGACATTTGCCAGAAGACCATACCTCGAGGAAGGGTCCCGAAAGTGCCTATGCAGAGGATGCCTCTGATCGACCGACCTTTCAAGAGGGTGGCCTTAGACTTAATCGGCGAAATAAGACCTCCAAGTGAAGAAGGTCATCGATGGGTACTGACTTTAGTGGACTATGCGACTCGGTACCCAGAAGCAGTGCCGCTGAAGAAGATTGACACTGAAACTGTAGCAGAGGCACTGGTGGACATGTTCAGTAGACTTGGAGTGCCTGAAGAGATCCTGACAGACCTCGGGACGCAGTTCGTCTCTGACTGCATGAAGGAGGTCAACAGACTGCTGAGCATCCGGCATTTGACTACGACACCCTACCATCCGATGTGCAACGGGCTTGTCGAGAAGTTCAATGCTACGCTGAAGTCCACCCTGAAGAAACTGTGCAGCGAGCAGCCCAGACAATGGCATCGCTATATCAACGCCTTACTTTTCGCCTACAGAGAAGTACCGCAGGAGTCCACCGGCTTCTCTCCGTTCGAGCTGCTGTACGGAAGAACCATCCGAGGGCCGATGCACATCCTAAAAGAACTGTGGACGAAAGAAGTAGACACCCCAGAGGTGAAGAACAGCTACCAGTACGTGTTTGAGCTACGGGAGAAGCTGGAGCAGACTCTCGAGATAGCCAGAGAAAACCTGAAGAAGTCCAAGGACTGTGGAAAGCACTACTATGATCGTAGGGCTGTGAGCAGGAAGTTTAAACCTGGCAACAAAGTGCTGGTGCTGCTACCTACCGATCATAATAAGTTGCTGATGCAGTGGAAAGGCCCGTACGAAGTGGAGACCGTGGTGGGGATCAACGACTACAAGGTGAAGGTCGGTCAGCATTCCAAGATATACCACGCCAACCTCCTTAAGCTGTACGTGGAAAGGCCATCAGAGACTGTGCACGCAGCCACAGCAGCTGTGACCGACAACAGCTTTGACAGCGAAGAACTGTTGGAACTGGGAGACTTCCACAGCAAAGAAGGCATCGATGATGTTAAGCTAGGACCAAGCTTGACGGAAGGTCAAAAGATGGAGCTCAAGGACCTTATGGGCGAGTTTCCCAATAACTTCAATGATGTTCCAGGCTCTACGACTTTGGTCGAACATGAAGTCCACACCCAGACCTGGAGGGAGCATCCGCAGACCTTGAGGGAGCTGTTCCACCGTCTCGCAGAATCCAACCTGACCGTGAGACCCAGCGAATGCATTCTGGGAGCTGACAACGTCGACTGCGTCGGACATCCGACGGAAGAGGAAGACAACGGAAGACGCACTGATTCCAGGGAAGCCCACGTGATCATCGTCTTTGACCCTGGGCCGATGACGACCGCAACTGACGAGGGCGTCGATTCCTTGCGAACGAAAGAACATTGACTGTGTGGACGAACTAAGAATATTGGTAATGAGAGACTTGCAGATGAGAAACTTTGACTCTGTGTGAATGAACTGTGAACATTGACATTATCCAGGCAGATTTGAAGATGAAAACCATTGACTCTGTGTAGATAAGCTGAGCGCAATTACAGTATTCAGAAAGTCTTAAATTAGTTTCAATTGTGGACTTTGTTTGTGCATTACGTTTCAACGTTGTTGAAAGAAATTGGGTAAATTTCTTCTTGAGTGGGGGGTTATGTTACGTTGAAACGCGAACGAAAGTATGTCGGAAGCGTGTACGATAGATCTAATCGTTTCGATTTGCAAAGTATTCAATAATGGTGTTTATTTACCTTTGATTTGAGTTTGCATTGTTGTTAGGAGAGGCTTTGTATAACGTTGATAATTTGCGTTGGTCGATATTATTTGAGAATCTTCTGGATATGCGTGTTTACTCTTGATAGAAATTTCCGGATGGATATCGAAGGTCGTGAATGTTCCCGGAAGTAGAGAAAATGTGTATGACGTAAGCCAGTGATGACGATCTTTAGTTCGATTGGTGGCAGTGCGTCATTTCTACCATGTACCAAATTGTTCGAGAAAAGAGAGAGGTTATTTAATCGTGTGCCGAGTTGCTGTTGAAAAAATAGAAAAGTTGTTGATAGTGAAGCTGGAGAGTTGCTGTGAAAGTTGTTGAGTTGAGTTGAGAATTGTATGCAGTTGTTGATGTGTGCTGAATAAAAGTGGAAAACTTCATACGTCGACTTTGTGACTTGTATGCTGTTTGGACGGGCTGTGTGAATAAACGAATCTGAGTTACACCTTATCAGGACTTCAGCATCGGGGCTGAATCAAATACTGATAAAGAAAAACACCATCATCAAACAGAGTGTAACAAATAATAATAATAATAATAATTATTATTATAATAATAATAATAATAATAATAATAATAATAATAATAATAATAATAATAATAATATAGTATAATATATAATATAAAACTGTAGTATAACACTGGCCTTTTCTGAAGCAGTACACCACCATTCACAACCATCACTTTCTCAATGTGTGTGTGTGTGTACGTATGTGTGTATGTATGCGTGTGTGTACATATTTGTCTGTATGTGTGTGTATGTGTGTGTACGTGTGTGTGTGTATGCTTGTGTGTGTATGAGCATGTGTGTATGCGTGTGTGTTTATATGTGTGTACGTGTATGTGTGTATAATAGTGTGTGCGTGAGCATAGGTGTGTATGCGTGTGTGTACGTATAGGTGTGTACGTATGTGTGTACTTGTGTGTGCATGCTTGTGTGTGGGTGAGCATGAGTGTGCATGCGTATGTGCACGTATGCGTGTGTGTATACTTGTCTGTGTATGAGCATGAGTGTGCATGCATGTGTTTGTGTTGTGATACGTCATGTTTCATCTTCAAGCTACTAAATCTCTGGGTTTTTGATTTGTTGTAGAGTAATATGCAGAGGCCTTTAAACTCGTTGGATAGTGCTGCCGAGGCTTGATGTGCCCTGACACCAAATGCTGTTGGAGGAGCCATTGTTGTCCACAGTCAAAATAGGAAAATGACAAAATAAAAATAACATTTCAACTTTCAAACAACATGTTTGTTTTAAAAGTCAACATTTCGGTATGAAAACGTTCCTCAAAACAAATTCAATGAGCAGATTTAAAATTCCATCACATTTTCAAACTAAATAGGTTGCAAAGTGCACAGTGAGACTCAAAACATATTACAATGTTAATTAATTAGAGTACTAATCATAACTAAACACACACAACACACGCATCTAGGAATACTTTGAAACAGTCGGGAATATGAACGAGCAAACATTTCGACCGGTCAGTCTATTATTTTTAATTTAATCACTTTTTATCGAGCGCTTTACCAATTCAAGAGCCGCTCAAAGCGCTGGCCGATAACTCAAACCGGTCGACACGCCCACCCGCAGCCTTTGGGCGCATGGTCTGACGCCCGGGCAACTGAGCACAATCCTGGCCAGCTAGGGATGGGGGAGAAGGACCAAGTGCATGCTGGGTGTGTTCTTGTTACCGGCACTCACCCGTCTGGATCTTTAAAGTCCGTTATGATGGAATGTATGCGACACACAGACTAGACCTCGGTTTACACTCTCATCCCAAGGAGTAGGAAACGGGAGTAAAGTGTCTTTCCCAGGGACACAACACAATGGCCCGGTCAGGGCTCGAACCCGGGACCTTCAGATCCGCAAGCCAAAGCACTACCATTAGACCACCGTGCCTCTCTATCTGTCGGTTTGCTGGAAGCCATATCTTAAAAACCACTTGGTTTAAGCAGAATTTTATTATTATTGACGAGACAAGCAAACAAAGAATGGAGAACATAAAGGGTACATTAGTGCTACCCTTTGACAAATGATAACAATGAAATGTCTGGCCAACAGCAACAAGTACAAAGTAATAAAAACAGAAATATATTAATTAATCTTCTCAACAATAAAAAGAAAACAAACATATAACTATAGTATAAGAGACAAGAAATACAATAACATTGGAAAGAAAAATAAAAGTAATGAAGAAATAAATGAACTAACTAACGACAAACAGATACATGCACCCAAGAGTAAACTTTACACAATATAGTAACTGTCGATTAAAAAGGTAAATAAATGCCTTAAGCTGTGACGATGGGTCTATTGTTGCTGGGCTCTGCACAATGGAATGCTATTACCACTCGTCTTTCGTCTGAGGGATCGCTAGTAAATCTCCCGGTGACTAATCTTAATACATTTATAAGATTCACTGTCACACTAGCTCTCACACGGCTATGAAACATTACATAGGTAGTCGAGCCACTTGTTAACAGTAAATATCACACATTTATTTCCTCTACTCTATTGATTGATTGATTTATTTATTGTTGCTTTAGGTCCAGCGGACTCTTCCGAGCCAAATCAGGACCGGACAACCCCCGATCCGCATAAAAGATCTGCCGAAGCAACCCTAGTGGGAAAATTGAATGCCCTCCACCGGCCAGTCACTTTACAATAAAGACATCCCACGCGGGGGACGGCTGAGGGTTGACCTCAACTACGCGAACACCCCGGTTACAAAAACAAAATAGAATACAACCATCATTATAAATCATCAACAAAACACATACATATAAAATGCCTATAGTGCCCTCTACTCTATACAAAATCTCCTAATCACTATACTAACTTAAAAGTCCAAATATCACTTTGAATAGTTCGCTCCTTGATAGTTCTATGCAGCTACTGTCTCATCATTGGGCTAATGGTGCGTTCTGCCCAACGGGTCAGTCTTCTGGAAGGGTGGCCTATTGATGTCCTTCTCTAACAGTTTTGATGCACGTTTTCAAATAACTTAGCTCTCTTGTCGATGAGCAGTGTTGTGGTGGAGTCTTCTCCTGGTTGACAGACTGGTGGGCTCTCGTAGCTCAGTGCGTGAGGCTCCAATGCAGGCCGAATGTCAGTGAGGACTTTTAATGGTCTTGCTTCTACTTCGGGCCAACGATCGTCGTCTGCAAAATATGAGATGAATTTCTGCAACACCAGTTCACTAAGGGTGTGCAGAGCGTCTCACTGAAGGCAGCAATAGCCCTCAGTGATAGCTCCACATATATATATATATATATATATATATATATATATATATATATATATATATATATATATATATATATATATATATATATATATATATATATATATATATATATATATATGAATGATTACCTTTGGTTTCGGAGGCCTGAAGGCAGCATCACGCTCTGGAAACCAATCTCTGGCCAGCGGCATGCCACCGCGAAGATCTACTAGATACAGTACACCGAAGACAAACATTGCACAACTTCCAAGGACGGCGGAGAAGCAAGGCTTAGTGGAAGACATCTCTAATTTATTAAAATTTCCCCCCATCCTACTTTTTTTTGGAACGATTTTTCTCTCACCAGTTTTTTTTTTCTACCTTCAACTTCAAGCCTATCTTCCTTTCTTTTCGTCTTGTCTTTTCCTGGTTTATGTTCGTTCGCTGTTTGTCGTTTATGCTTTTTACTGCTGCTACTGTCGAGGCCTCTTCTCTTCAATCCTGCTCTTGTGCCTCTTGTTCTTCGTTGTAGCCGTTTGTTACTGTGTACGCGGGAGATCCTCTCTCTCTCTCTCTCTCTCTCTCTCTCTCTCTCTCTCTCTCTCTCCCCCCCCCTGTTATTTTTTTTAGCATTGTGCTTATTTGATGATGTTTATTATATTATGTATATCCTATGTGTTCTGTGTAAGTAGTGTGCTTATTTATGTAATTCCTATCATTGGTTTTCTATCTACATTGCATACTTCTATAACTGTATATAGGAAAGTGTGCACGTGTGCGTACATAACTGTGTGTGCGAAGGACAGGTTGTTACAATAAGCCCATGACTTAAAATCTTAATTCTTCATGTCAATAAAATGTTCAGACTCTCTCTCTCTCTCTCTCTCTCTCTCTCTTTCTCTCTCTCTCTCTAGCTCTCTCTCTCTCTCTCTCTCTCTCTCTCTCTCTCTCTCTTACATCCATTATTCCCTTTTTTACCTCTGCCCACCATCCTTTTAAAAATATAATTCGCTATTATGTAAAAAAACAAAAACAAAAAAAACAAGGTAAGGCTGCTGCGCTCTCTTGTCATCCCCATCTTCCTATATGCTTGCGAAACATGGACCCTCACAGCAGATCTCTGTCACGAATACGGGGGGTTGGGGGAATGAGGGTAAGCAATTATTCACCCGCGCTGTGTTACCTCCTTGTCTTAGGCTAACGTGCGGTGACCTTCAAGTGAATAACGCTGGGAATACTAAAGAATGATAGGTAGGTTGAAGACAGACGAGAGACGTACAGACTTAACTAGTATAGGGCTCAACAAGGGAAGACTGGTATTGGAGTGTAATATACAATCATTTATTAACTGGGAGTAGGTCAAACCGTAGGCTGGGTTTTAACTGGTTCACTAGCAAGAGTCTGATATAGTCCAGGGTATCTGGGAGTAATTCGGGTTTATCTGCTTAATTGTCACTGGGGCGAATATAGGCCAATTTCATCATATGGCACTAGGTGGCTGGATAGTCTTAGCGTGGGTATTCAGATACGCGCCGAGTTGTGGTTGCGCAAGGAGCGCACTTATCTTCGAGATGCGTGGGCGGTGGGTGCCTCCGGTGACTGGATGGGCGGTTGCGTAACTTGGACAGTGGCTTCGCTGGGGTGGCCCAATGCAGGTCACTGGGTCACGCTGGTTGTGCAACAGTTAGCTGGGTCGGACCGGGCACGTGTACTGGCCGGTGGTCTTGCGTCACGCGTCATCAGTGACAGCCAGAAGATAGGGCTGCACGCGGCGTGGAGTCTTTCAATAGCCCTCACAAAAACCCGTTCTGAAAAGAATCATGCTCAGCATCAGAGGTGCATACACGCTCTGGATGCTGCTCCATTCGGTGCGCATGCCAGTTCAGATTTGAATTGTGGAAAAGCCGGGTCAAGACTGACCGGCGTTTTCCACTGTCTATTTGTGACAATAATGGCTACAGGGGTTTGTGAGAATTTACTGGCGGCCGCTAAAGTATATGAGGTTCGGCGCCTGAGAAGGGGTGATGGACATCGGGGGTGGATATTTACATACTAGGATCCGGGGAGAGACAGAGGGTGGGAATACAGGATCATGGAGATTATAAGCAATGGGGGATTATAGTCTAAATAATGGGGCAACAAGGCATGGGGGATTTATACAGGGATTTAGGCAGGGGGAAATACATGTATAAATACAAGCATGGCAAGTGCGACAATCAGACTATAAACATTGGATACATGAAGCAAAATACATATCATAAACAATACATCAGGACAAATCACAGACATGGACGTAAATATCTACAAGACATACGAACATGTAGGGAATGCGACGGGTGATGGGAATGTTAAATGATCTTGAAATAAGTCTCCACTCTTACCTGGACCAGAGAACGGGCAGAAACACGAGAATATTGGCGAGGTTCAGGGGTCGCAAAGCTGGGCAACGTGTCCTCAGAGCAAACGGTGTTCTCGGCTGGGCTTGAAGCAGTAGACTAACTTACTCATCCTCGGGTCTCGTCCGAGATCGCAGGGGACTGCCCGGAGGGGCGGGGCTTAGAACGCTGAGCCAGCGGGCGAATTGAGGGGAGATGGTTGAGAACAGGGCCAGAGTGCGAATAGGGGGGAGAATGGTGGTGAGCAGGGCCAGAGGTCAAAGTCCGACTGTCACAGAGGCCCCCCCAAGAGAAAGGCGAGGTCCTCGGCCTCGACGTAGACTCGGCCGAGAGCTCTGGCATCTGCTGCGGTGCGGGGTGCTGGCGGAGGTGGTTCGGCGGCGGCTGGGCTGTACAGGTTCGGGTGGTCGGCGGCGGGTACCCATGGCTGGGGTCCGCGGGCTGCCGGGTTTCGGCGGCGGCTAGTGGGTGACGGCTGGCACGAATTCTGGGGCGTCGGCCCTCAGTGGGGACTCGGTGGAGTCGGGTGCGGGATGGCGGCTGAGGATGATCTGGGCGGGGGCGATGCTTTCTGCTGGGCTTGCGTGGCGGTACTCTGTCGGCGCTGTAGGGAGGACGCGATGGGGCGATGGCTCCGGCGTGTAGCGGAGCCTCAACTTCCTTCCTTACTACCTGCTGCTGGGATTGCGGGACGGGGTACGGTTTCTGGCGGACGGGTGTGGGGTCCGTCGGGGTTAGTTGAACTTCTTCAAGGTTCGTCCTCCCAGGTATGTCGGTAAGAACTTCCTTGTACTCGGCTACGATTGAGCGTAGTTGGCGTTGCTGGCCGGCGGGGAGTGAGGGGTCCAGAGATACGTCCCGGAAGGATTCCTTCCCTTGTAGCGGAAATTCGGCGACGCCGGTCTCTGTTCCATCCACTTCGACGGCCAGCGCGACCGTGAGTAGCGAGTGGGTATCCGGGGCGACGGCGGGCTGTTCCAGGTACCTCTTGAGCAAGATGATGTGGTGGGTCCTGGGCTTTCCGCCTTCCTCGATGCGGTAGGTGGTTCGGGAGAGTTTCTCCAACACCGGGTAGGGTCCTTGCCAAGCGATATCGAGCTTGTTCGTGCCGCTGGGGAGAAGTAGCAGGACCTGGTCTCCTACTTGCAGTTCTCGGTCGCGGCGATTGTGATATCGGGCCTGTCTCTCTCTCGCCTTCTTCAGGTTGGCGGAGGCGGCTTTCCATGTGGCCTTGAGAGTCTCCTGGAGCCTGGTGACGTATTTCGTGGCGTCGACCGGTGCCTCGTCCAGCTTGGCGTCGGTCCAGCTACGTCGCAAGGCGGCTAGAGGTCCAGAGAGGGGTCTCCCAAAAAGCAACGTGGAAGGGGTGTATCCGGTGGAGGTGTGTGGAGTCTCCCGATACGCGAAGAGCGCTGACGTGACGTAGGTGTCCCACGCTTCCGGTTGTTCGTCGGCGATCTTGCGGATGATCGAGATGAGCGTTCCATTCAGGCGCTCGACCTGTCCGTTGCTAGCGGGGTGGTAGGGTGGAGTGCGGATGTGCCGGATGCGAAGTAGATGGAAAACTTCCTGCATGAGTTTCCCCGTGAACTGTGACCCGTTGTCGGTCATGATGCTGTCCGGGAATCCGACTCGTGTGAAGATAGTGACGAGCGCGTCGGCGACTCGGGCGGCGTCAATCTTCGGCAGTGGGACGGCCTCACACCACATAGAGCATGCGTCGACAAGGGTGAGCAGATACTGGTTCCGCTTCTTGGTCCGCGGAAGGGGTCCTACTATGTCGACGGCTACTCGTTGGAAGGGCGTTCCCACGACGACGGTGGGGCTGATGGTTACCGGTACGGTATGATGGCGGGGTGATAATCGTTGGCACTGGCGGCAGGACTTGACGTAGCGCTTCACGTCTTCTGTCATCCCGGGCCAGTGGTACTGCGCGCTGATTCGCAGGGCGGTGGCTCCTATGCCCATGTGACCACTTAGGGGCATGCTGTGGCCAAGTTCCAGGACTTGGGGGCGAAGGGTCGCAGGTACGACGAGCTGTGAGTGGTCGTCCTTCTGACGGTACAGGAGTCCGTCCTCGACGTAAAAGTCCCCGGTCTTGGGTGGAGTGCGTGCGGCGGGTAGCTTTCCGTAGCACTTGCGTAGGGTGACGTCTTCTTCTTGGGCCTTCCGGATTTGTTCCGGCATCTGGTTGGGTATCGGTGGTGGTGTCGCGGCTGCTTTCGTTTGGGCGCGCGTCTGGACGGCGGCCATCGACTCCACAGGCTGGGGCGGCATTCCCAAGAATACATAACGGCATCCTAGGATCAAATCATACAGGGGCTGGTCCATCACGGCCGCTTGGATGGATCCAGTGACGAAGCGGCTGGTGACTTTGATCCGGGCGATAGAGAGCGTGGTGCTGGGCTGTGACGCGTCGGCCAACTTCAGGGTGATCGTTTCGCCGGTCAGATCTTGTTCCCTGATGAGCGAGCGGCGGGCGACGGCGTCGAATGTCAGTCCGGTGTCGTATAGACAGTGTGCAGGGTGGTCGTTGACGGTCACCTGCTCGGTGACGGCCGGGCGATCGGTGGGAGTGACGACGGGGGTTACCGGGTTCCCGTCGGGAGTGACTTGGCGTAGGGCCAATACTGTTCCTTGTTTGCGACGCTGGTCGCTGAGACGACGAAAACACTTCTCCCGGGTGTGTCCTCGGCGCTGGCAGTATCCGCAGTAGAGCTCTCCGCTCCGCTTCCCAGGCTCTGCTCCGGGGTTTGGGCGTCCTTTAGGCGGGGGTGGACGGTTGTTCGCTGGCGGGACGGCCCGGCGAGGCTGGTGGCGGGTGTCTGGTGACGAGGGTGCGGGGGGATCCCGGCGAGGCTGTCGGTCGTCGGGGTGGGCGGTAAGGTAGCGGTCCGCGACGATTATAAGATCCTCTAAGCGGGCGGCTCCCTGTTCGGCGGCGAAGGTCCGAAGTTCCCCTGGCATGGTCCCTCTGAGTTGCTCGGCTAGCATCAATTCGAGCAGTCCGTCGTACGTCTTAGGTTCGTCCGTCTGCTCGATCCATTTGTCCCGTAGAGTGGCTAGCCGGTCGGCGAATTGCGTGAATTTCTCTCCCTTCTCTCTCCGGGAGTTCCGGAAGTTCTTCCGGTAGTGTTCGCCGGAGAGTTCAAATCCATGAAGTAGCGCCTTCTTTAGGGCGGGGTAGTCGCCCTCCTCGGCAGTCGGAGTCTTGGCTAGAATTTCGTAGGCCTTCCCCTTAAGGCCATGACTAAGTTTTTGGTACCAGTACTGCGGGTCGAGGTGGCTTTCTCCCGCGACTCGCTCGAAGCGGGCGAGATAAACCTCTATCGATTCGTCGCGTTCGACGAAGGGGTCCAAGGGGAAGTTCATCCCCGGAATCGGCGGGGGGATTGCGGATATTCCGGCGCTGGCGGTGAAGCTGGGGGCGCTGAGTGAAAAGTCCTCGCTCGCGGGCGATCCGATGCCTAGCTCGCGGCGATCGCGTTCGAGCTGGAAGAGTGCTTGGCGCCGTTCAAGTTCTTTGTCCTTCCTCTTCTCCTCAAGGGCCGCGACCCTCTCGTCCTCCTCCTTCTTCCGTGCGGCGGCCCTCTCCTCCTCTGCTATCCTATCTTTCGCCTCTTCTCTCCTCCGTACGGCGGCTCTCTCCTCCTCGGCTATCTTCCGTGCGGCGACTCTTTCCTCTGCGGCGATCCGCTCTTTCTCCTCCTCTTTCTTCCGTGTTGCGGCTCTCTCTTCCTCCTCTCTCTTCGCCTCCCGCTCCTTAGCCCTCTCCTCTCTCTTCAACTTCTCCTCCGCCACGTCTGCGTCCACGTTGGTGAGGACATAATCCTTGAGCTCAGAGCCGGCGAGCCCTAAGCTCTCGCCAATACCCTTGTACTTGAGGGCGAGTTCTCCCCGGTCGGCCATGGCAAGAGAGGCGACTTACCTTAAAAGGTCCTAACCGTGATGAGGGGCGCACACAAGGGGGTACACTGACAGCAAACAAGGGGCGGGCTGAAATGAAGCTAAGGTGAAATGGCACAGGGGCGAATACAACACAACACGGACACAGAGACAAATTGCAATCAATCAAAACATGGAAAAATGAAAGCAAGAAAAAAAACCTCTGCGTGCCACCACAACTCTGGAGTACAAGTAGGGGTAGGGGACCTATGGGGCTAGGCTATGCACTAACTGGGCTAGGGGGCTAGGTCTTATCTCTACTCGGGCTGGGGAGGAAAGCTATGGGGTGGGGGTAGAAACCTAACTCTTTTGTCTCGTCGGGGTCGCCAAAGTTTATGTCACGAATACGGGGGGTTGGGGGAATGAGGGTAAGCAATTATTCACCCGCGCTGTGTTACCTCCTTGTCTTAGGCTAACGTGCGGTGACCTTCAAGTGAATAACGCTGGGAATACTAAAGAATGATAGGTAGGTTGAAGACAGACGAGAGACGTACAGACTTAACTAATATAGGGCTCGACAAGGGAAGACTGGTATTGGAGTGTAATATACAATCATTTATTAACTGGGAGTAGGTCAAACCGTAGGCTGGGTTTTAACTGGTTCACTAGCAAGAGTCTGATATAGTCCAGGGTATCTGGGAGTAATTCGGGTTTATCTGCTTAATTGTCACTGGGGCGAATATAGGCCAATTTCATCATATGGCACTAGGTGGCTGGATAGTCTTAGCGTGGGTATTCAGATACACGCCGAGTTGTGGTTGCGCAAGGAGCGCACTTATCTTCGAGATGCGTGGGCGGTGGGTGCCTCCGGTGACTGGATGGGCGGTTGCGTAACTTGGACAGTGGCTTCGCTGGGGTGGCCCAATGCAGGTCACTGGGTCACGCTGGTTGTGCAACAGTTAGCTGGGTCGGACCGGGCACGTGTACTGGCCGGTGGTCTTGCGTCACGCGTCATCAGTGACAGCCAGAAGATAGGGCTGCACGCGGCGTGGAGTCTTTCAATAGCCCTCACAAAAACCCGTTCTGAAAAGAATCATGCTCAGCATCAGAGGTGCATACACGCTCTGGATGCTGCTCCATTCGGTGCGCATGCCAGTTCAGATTTGAATTGTGGAAAAGCCGGGTCAAGACTGACCGGCGTTTTCCACTGTCTATTTGTGACAATAATGGCTACAGGGGTTTGTGAGAATTTACTGGCGGCCGCTAAAGTATATGAGGTTCGGCGCCTGAGAAGGGGTGATGGACATCGGGGGTGGATATTTACATACTAGGATCCGGGGAGAGACAGAGGGTGGGAATACAGGATCATGGAGATTATAAGCAATGGGGGATTATAGTCTAAATAATGGGGCAACAAGGCATGGGGGATTTATACAGGGATCTAGGCAGGGGGAAATACATGTATAAATACAAGCATGGCAAATGCGACAATCAGACTATAAACATTGGATACATGAAGCAAAATACATCATAAACAATACATCAGGACAAATCACAGACATGGACGTAAATATCTACAAGACATACGAACATGTAGGGAATTCGACGGGTGATGGAAATGTTAAATGATATTGAAATAAGTCTCCACTCTTACCTGGACCAGAGAACGGGCAGAAACACGAGAATATTGGCGAGGTTCAGGGGTCGCAAAGCTGGGCAACGTGTCCTCAGAGCAAACGGTGTTCTCGGCTGGGCTTGAAGCAGTAGACTAACTTACTCATCCTCGGGTCTTGTCCGAGATCGCAGGGGACTGCCCGGAGGGGCGGGGCTTAGAACGCTGAGCCAGCGGGCGAATCGAGGGGAGATGGTTGAGAACAGGGCCAGAGTGCGAATAGGGGGGAGAATGGTGGTGAGCCGGGCCAGAGGTCAAAGTCCGACTGTCACAATCTCCAACGAAGAATACAAAGCATGGAGATGAGGTGCTACAGAAGACTCAATCTGGGCATTTCCTATACCCAGCACATCACCAACGACGAAGTCCGACAGACCATCACACAAACCATTGGACAACACGAGTGGTGAAGAAACGTAAACGCCGATGGTATGGCCACGCCACCAGATCATCAGGTCTTGCAAAAACCAGTCTGCAAGGCACAGTGCAAGGAGGTAGAAGAAGAGGGAGACCGAAAAAGAGGTGGGAGGACAACATTCGAGAATGGACTGGTTTGACACTGAGCGAAACAATCAGGGTTGCTGCGGACAGGGAAAGATGGAGTACGCTGTTTAAACGATCATCTGTTGTGCCCCTACGACCTCCAAGTTATGGGATAAGATGTAAAGATATGAAAACAACGAAACTTATCAAACGCGATCACACAGACGATCGTCCAGCTAAATGTGGAAGTACACAAAATGAAGCTCACAAGTTTTCGTCCAAGCGCCCGCGTAGGTTTTACGATCGAAGATTACACTAGCTGAGAATGAAAGTTATATCCTGCTCACCTCTGCCTCCCCTCAGTGATACACTAATCTTCTGTTAGTGAAAGGTCATGGCCGTCGCGCTGACTATTTTCCGTGTGGAAAATCTGTCGCTTCCCACGGAGTTTTAAAGCAGTTCCAGCCGCCCAGGATTGTGCTCAGTTACATGGGTGTCAGCACGTGTCAGACGGTGCGCCCAAAGTCTGTGCAAGCAATCAAGTTGAGACAAGAAAAACAAGGCAAGCGCGTTTCTTAGCGCCCGCTTGCGGCAAGCAAAACAAGAGGCTTGGCAAGCAAAGCCAAGCATATCTTCGACATACTTACTTCAAGCACAAACATGGCGACTGTTACGCACGGATCTAAGTTTGACGACGGGTCTTTCTTTAATGTAGACACGGAGGCGTCATTTTGGAAAAAAACCTTCAGCACTGTAAGTTATATTTATGTATATTCTTGAATATTGCATGAAGTTTTATATAATTGAAGGTATATTTTATCCAGGAAAGCATGCAAGTTCCTCGGAATGCTCGATCGTTTTGTTGTTGTTGTTGTTGTTGTTCCAGTTTACGAGGAGGTAGAGATCTTATTTTGTTACCGTAATTTGGCTTAGTTGAACTTTTCGTGCCAGTTTTCGCTGTGGCTTGATATTTTCTTCTTTTGATTGGCAGGCACCAAACAATTTGTTGAGAAACCGACGCCGTCCATCAGTTTTTTAAATTAAAAAACAACAACAACAACAACAAAACCACAAGGAACATGATAAATTTAATTTGATTTGTATACAAAGGTGCAAATTCAATATGCACCATTACCGGGCTGATCTAAATGTGAACCTTCAAGTAGGCTACAAGCTCTTAGTAATAGATTCATAATCATTTAATAAAGTAATACTTGTGAGAGTTACAATGGCATAAAGCGAGCGTTGTGACCGAGTGGTCTAAGACGGGACTATTTTTTTGCCTTGCCCACAGGCTAGAAAGAAATGGTGCCTGACAGGTGCGGGATCGATCCAGCACCTGGGCATTATGTTTCTCTGAATATTATTTACTTTCGACTCGGGCAACGTCTGTGGGGTTTTCTCCGGGTACTCCGATTTGCTCCCCCAGCGACATTTGAGAACATATTAGATAGGTTGGGTTTGGGCACGTCATAGGCTGCGACTACGCATTCCGCAGGGGAGGCCGGCCCATAATTTCCAGATAAACGAAGTGTAAAAAAAACCAAAACGTTTTCTGCTTCTTGGAGAAAATCTAACCTATATGTAATGTTATTTTATTTTTGTTGTTGACATACATAAGAGGTCTCGCATCAATGGTGAGTGAATCCATGGATCTTTAGGTAGACCTACTATCACACGTTGTTTTGGCAGGACAAGAGGGGGACCTTCAGGGTTATGCTGGTGAGCTGGCCAATGTTGTGCTGGTGAAGGAAGGGGGTATGCATTTAGATGTGGCTGGCGCGCAGAAGAGCCAAAACTACAAGATCCAAGACCTTCCTGCCACCAAAGAAAAGATGCCTCCCGAGTCTGAAGGTGGAGACGTGTGCGTGACTGCTGCGACTTCTTTACCACCCCTCCAGGCATAGCATGTCTGTGTGTGCGCGTGTGTGTATGTGTCTGTAACGGCTATTTCTCATAAAATAAAGGACGGATTTAGTTTACTCTTATTCTGTTATTATATAGAATTTTATAATAATATAAGCCTCAAACAAAGTTTATTCATTTCGGTTGACCTCATCATTTTTGTTTTAATATAGAGTTAGTACAGATGCGTGGTGGCTGGTGCAAAGCAAATGATGATGCTATTAGATACGCCTTTCGGGTATGGTGTGTAGTGGCTGTAGCAGGGTGAGGGTTCCTACTTATTTTGTTCATTTGTATGAGCTAAACAGGCTTTATTTATATTTCACAATTTGTCTCAAGGGGCAAACAAAATGTTCCAGTCAGAACATTTTATTTTTTAGTCATTTTTATGCACTGCGTATTTGTGTGTGTTGGTGTATGTGTGTGTTAGTATAGTGTACTTTGCTTGCTAAATTTTAAGTTTTGCATTATTCTCAGTTATTAGTTTATCATAATTGTCATGCAACTTATATTTGATTGTCACATGTAAAGCCGCAAGTACATCATGTATTGCCCGACTTAGTGAATGCATCGTTGCCAACTCAGTATAAAACGTTTATGTTTTCACGTTGATTAAAATGACCAGGACGTCATTTTGTTGGCAGGAGCGAATGTGGTAGTCATGTCTATGAGTTGTGTGTATGTGTGTGTTGGTGTGTATACTTTTGTCAATACATGCATGTCATTTTTAAAATGTGTGTGAAGTTTGTACAATAATAAATGTTATGGGCATTGAAATGTTGCTTCATTGTTTTCTTTTGGTAACCATCCCATCAAGTTGAAATTAAGGAAACCGCTGCTTAGAGCTATAACTGCAAAGCAGTTGATGTGTGCTTTAAACATTCGTAAACATCGCTTGCATGCTCTAGTTACAGATGTCATATTATGCTAGACATATACACAGATCAATACACCTTACACTCATTGACAACAACAAAATAATGTGATAACTATAAATTTT
This sequence comes from Oncomelania hupensis, assembly GCA_036898135.1. Lineage (NCBI taxonomy): Eukaryota > Metazoa > Mollusca > Gastropoda > Littorinimorpha > Pomatiopsidae > Oncomelania > Oncomelania hupensis. The sequence goes on from CM072520.1 coordinate 22,777,579, forward strand.
GCACGGGCTCCACACGAAGGTAAATAAACTCCATTATTGAATACTTTGCAAAACGAAACGATTAGATCTATCGTGCGCGTTTCCGACGTACTACCATTCGCGTTTCAACGTAACATAACCCCCCACTCAAGAAGAAATGTACCCAATTTCTTTCAACAACGTTGAAACGTAATGCACAAACAAAGTCCACAATTGAAACTAATTTGACTTTCTGAATACTGTAATTGCGCTCAGCTTATCTACACAGAGTCAATGGTTTCCATCTTCAAGTCTATCTGGATATTGTCAATGTTCACAGTTCATCCACACAGAGTCAATGTTCTTCCACTTCAAATCTGTCTAGATATTACCAATGTTCTTAGTTCACCAATACAGTCAATGTTCTTTCATCCGCAGAGAAACGACGCCCTCGTCAGTTGCGGTGGTCATCGGCCCAGGGTCAAAGACGATGATCACGCGGGTTTCCATGGAATCAGTGCGTCCTCCGTTGTCTCCTTCTTCCGTCGGATGTCCGACGCAGTCGACGTTGTCAGCTCCCAGGATGCATTTGCTGGGTCTCACGGTCAGGTTGGCTTCTGCGGGACGGTGGAACAGCTCCCTCATGGTCTGCAGATGCTCCTTCCAGGTCTGGGTGTGGACTTCATGTTCGACCAAAGTCGTAGAGCCTGGGACATCATTGAAGTTATGGGGAAACTCGCCCATAAGGTCCTTGAGCTCCATCTTTTGACCTCCCGTCAAGCTTGGTCCTAGCTTAACATCATCGATGCCTTCTTTGCTGTGGAAGTCTCCCAGTTCCAACAGTTCTTCGCTGTCAAAGCAAAGCTGTCGTCGGTCACAGCTGCTGTGGCCGCGTGCACAGTCTCTGATGGCCTTTCCACATACAGCTTAAGGAGGTTGGCGTGGTATATCTTGGAATGCTGGCCGACCTTCACCTTGTAGTCGTTGATTCCCACCACGGTCTCCACTTCGTACGGGCCTTTCCACTGCATCAGCAACTTATTGTGATCAGTAGGTAGCAGCACCAGCACTTTGTTGCCAGGTTTAAACTTCCTGTTCACAGCCCTACGATCATAATAGTGCTTTCCACAGTCCTGGGACTTCTTCAGGTTTTTCTCTGGCTATCTCGAGAGTCTGCTCCAGCTTCTCCCGTAGCTCAAACACGTACTGGTAACTGTTCTTCACCTCTGGGGTGTCCACTTCCTTCGTCCACAGTTCTTTCAGGTTGTGCATCGGCCCTCGGATGGTTCTTCCGTACAGCAGCTCGAACGGAGAAAAGCCGGTGGACTCCTGCGGTACTTCTCTGTAGGCGAAAAGTAAGGCGTTGATATAGCGATGCCATTATCTGGGCTGCTCGCTGCACAGTTTCTTGAGGGTGGACTTCAGCGTAGCATTGAACTTTTCGACAAGCCCGTTGCACATCGGATGGTAGGGTGTCGTAGTCAAATGCCGGATGCTCAGCAGTCTGTTGACCTCCTTCATGCAGTCAGAGACGAACTGCGTCGCGAGGTCTGTCAGGATCTCTTCAGGCACTCCAAGTCTGCTGAACATGTCCACCAGTGCCTCTGCCACAGTCTCAGTGTCAATCTTCTTCAGTGGCACTGCTTCTGGGTACCGAGTTGCATAGTCCACTAAAGTCAGTACCCACCGATGACCTTCTTCACTCGGAGGTCTTATTTCGCCGATTAAGTCTAAGGCCACCCTCTTGAAAGGTCGGTCGATCAAAGGCATCCTCTGCATAGGTACTTTCGGGACCCTTCCTCGAGGTATGGTCTTCTGGCAAATGTCACATGATCGGCAGAAACGGCTGACGTCCGCATGAAGTCCTGGCCAGTAGAACACCGCCTGGATTCTATCCGACGTCTTCTTGATACCCAGGTGACCTCCCATGATTGAGTCATGCGCTACTTCCATCACCTGGCGCCTTAGGGGTAACGGTACCAATACTTGACGTAGTGGTTTCCCTCCGTTGACCCTCGGGTGCTGGAAGATTCGATACAGGATCTTGGCCTTCACCTCAAAATAGACCGTACCACTGCCTTTGGTCACGTGGTCTTGGCGGTTCCTGTACTTGTTTAAGGTGCTATCAGCTTCCTGGAGCTGGATCAGTTTATCTCTGTCCACGATGGCAGCTTTGGAGTTGTCGGCGACCTTCAGTGGCGTAGACGTCTTGTCTCTCTTGGCCTGGGCCCTGGTAGTGACAGCACCGACGATCTCTGGTCGGCAGGGCTGAGCCGAAGTAGCCACATTATCCCGTAGCAGCTCTGTAAGGTCTCCATCGGGAAATGGCAATGGATCCTCCTCCACAACTTCGACGCGTTGGGTTGAGGCAGGACTCCATTCTGGATCGGGGTCGTCGGGTCGTCTCGCGCCGTCGATATTCCCGATCACCAAATCGTATAGCGGCTTTTTCAGGCAAACCGCTTCTACTTCGCCTATGTAGAAAGGGGTGTTGACATGAATCTTCGCAACTGGCGCTCTCACACATTTGCTGTCGGCCATAAGTGTCCATTTTGAATCGCCAGTGAACTGTTCTTTAGCGATTAGGTCTTCTCTGACGATGACCCCACTGCAGCCAGAATCTCTTAAAACAGTCACTTCATGATTTCCGACGCGTCCCTTGGAAATTGGCATGTTCTGGACGGTCACAGCTGCGCTGGCGACGACGGGGATGGATTTTCCGTTGGCAAGGAGAAGTTGGCCATCGGTTATGCACTCTTGCACGTCCGCGGGAGTAGCTGCGCGCTCGGTCTCACTCGGAAGAATGACGCTCCCGCCGCACACTTGATGGTCAGATCTACTAGACTGCCGTTGATTGGAGAACCGCCTCTGCCGGTTGCCCACCGCTGCATTGTCCGTACTGCCCCGCTGCCCGCTACTTTTGTTTTGAGGACAGTTAGCCGCTCTGTGGTCTGTAGCGTTGCATGTGAAACAGCCTCTTGAATGCCCTTCCCTGGGAGGAGGCGTGGAGTCAATGTGTCTCTGGCTCGTCTGGCTCCCCTGGATCTGGTTCCCATGGCTTGCCGTCTTCTGAAAGTGTTTCGTCGCGCTGGGTGGCCCCAACGTTTTCTCATGAGCGATGAGGTATCTTTCAGCAGCCTCAGCAACGTCTTTTAGCGTCTGCAACTTTTGTATTTCCAAGCGGATCGCGAGGTCCTTAGGGCAGGCGTTGAGTAATTGTTCCCTCACGATCAGCTCATGGAGACTCTCGTAAGTCTTCCCTTTGCCTGATAATTCCACCCACTTGTGTAGGTATGATGACAGGCGCTCCACAAATTGCTTTGGTGTCTCGTCTGACAAAGGCCGGCATTCACGAAAGCGTTGACGGTAGCCCTTTTCTGTAAAGTTGTAGCACTGCAATAGGGCCGCTTTCAAAACGTCGTAGTCTTTGGCGTCATTATTCGACAGTCTACTGTAGACATCGAGCGCCTTCCCCGTCAGTAGTGCGCTGAGTATGATCGCCCAGTCTTGAGGTTGCCATTTAGCGCTTTCGGCGAACCTTTCAAACCTTGCTAGATAGCTGTCGATCTGGTCCTTTTCGTCGACGAATGCTGGCAATTTTGGAGCTTTGAAGTCGCTGATAACGTGTGGCGCGTGCTGCTGTTGTTGGATGCGCGCCATCTCTAACTGGAACTGACGCTCAGCTTCCCTTTCTTCACGCCTGCGTTCCTCTTCTCTTTCTTCACGCTGCCGCTGCTCTTCTCTTTCTTCTCGGCGACGTTGTTCTTCTACTTCTAGACGCTTCTGTTCTAGTTCTATTTCTTTTTCTAGACGCTTCTCTTCCAATTCTCTTTCTTCACGGCGACGCTGCTCTTCTAATTCTCGTTCTTGTATTCTCTCCTGGGATTTGACGTACTCTGTTAACTGTTTCCCTTTTAGATTCAGTTGAATCCCTTTCTGCCAGAAGTCAGCCATCTTGATGCTTCTGGAAAGTTCTTTTCTGGAAAGTTCTTTTCTGGAAGGTTCTTTTCCTAGAAAGTTCTTGACTGTGCTGCACTCTTCTAGACTGTTCTAGAACAGCACGCTTTCTGCAGTAGCGCTGATGCTTGCCACTAGTCGCTTTCGCTGACGCAGGCCCCGCTGTCCTCGTCGTATGCGACGCTGCACCATGCTGGTGTTGATGTATACGCTCCTGTGCTGAAGTAGACTCGACGTCCGCGCGTCGCTCTCTCTAATACTGGCGATGTAGCTCCGAGACTGTCCCTCGACGTAGTCTTATGGCAGCCACGTAGTCCCGATCTGTTGTTCGCTCACGAAGCAACTCTTCAGCGACGACACGCCCTTGCAGTCAACCCGAACCTATCGGTGATGTAGTCCCAGTATGTTGGCCCCTCTCGACGCAACTCGTTGGCGGCTACCCTCGATGACTGCCTCTCGTAACGTTGACTCGCTTGTTGTAGCAGTTGAACCCTTGGCTATGGCGTGAATCGCGGCTTGACCCCCAAAATATTACACTCGGTTTGATGATGGTGTTTTCTATCAGTATCTGATTCAGCCCCAATGCTGAATTCCTGATAAGGTGTAACTCAGATTCGTTTATCCACGCAGCCCGTCCAAACAGCATACAAGTCACAAAGTCGACGTATGAAGTTTACCACTTTTATTCAGCACACATCAACAACTGCATACAATTCTCAACTCAACTCACTATCAACAACTACTATTCTTGAAACAGCGCGGCACTTAAATAGTCTCTTGATACTCCCGAATAACCGGGATCAATCTCGTATGACGCAATTTAACCAATCGCTTCTAACTTCCTCGTTACTGTCTTACGTCATACATATTTTTTCTCCTTCTGGAACGTCCTCTTGCTTCAACATGTATTGGGAAATTTCTATCGAGAGTAAACACGCAGATCCAGAAAATTCTCAAGTAATATCGACTAACGCAAATCATCAACGTTATACAAAGCCTATCCTAACAACAATGCAAACTCAAATCAAAGGTAAATAAACTCCATTATTGAATACTTTGCAAAACGAAACGATTAGATCTATCGTGCGCGTTTCCGACGTACTACCATTCGCTTTTCAACGTAACAATTAGATTAGGCGCATAAATAATAATTTAAAATAATTATGATAATAATAATAATAATAATAATAATAATAATAATAATAATAATAATAATAATAATAATAATGAAAGTTTGTGCACTGTCACTGCCTGAATCCGAGGACACCTCCTCTAAAGCTATTGCCTTCACAATGCACTTAGAAATGTACGCCATTTTCAAACAAACTTGCTTCTGCTTGTTGTTTCTTAGGCACTCTTGATACCGCTTGGCCCGCGACGAGCATGCTTGTTTGGCTCGCGGCCTAAGAAACACAGGTGCCTTCTCCTCTATCAAGTAAGCGCCTCGGACGGCTTGAGTTAGATCCTTATCGGCCAGCGCCTTGAGCAGCTATTGAGCTGGAAAAGCGCTATGCAAGAATGATACAATAAATAAATCAATTAATTAATTAATAAAACTCTGTCGAGGATTTCTCTTACATTGTAGCGGTCACTTCACGAAGGCAGTCTGTCGCTTTAGGCTTTTGAAGTGAACCGGAGACAACAGTAAGGTCACTAGGCCATGCTCGGAAATACGAGGGGAAAGAACTTTGCCCTGCTAGCCCGCATGTTGCGCTCAGAGTTGTCTAACGTTAGGCGGACATTCTTTGCAAACGAACACTGTTTCTTGTCTACAATTTTTGCTCTGTCCTCCATCAAACACTCCGGATCAACCGAAAGATTGCCCTGCAACCACAACTCCTTTTCCCGAAGAAAAGCTTGCCGTTGGGGTAGCTTTCATAGTGTTCTGAGACCAGCTGTCCACTCGGATAACTCTATGTAACTAAAAACAAAACAAAACGACCAGTTAACTCCCATTTCCGAATAAGGCCTATTAAGCGGACTCCTAACATCTACGCTGAACATTTTGGTATAAGAACCAACCTGATAAGGCAAACATTAGCAACATAAAGGCAAGCAATCAGCACTTGGCCGGTACTTTGATGCACTTAAAGTGCCTCACTCTGAGGTCGAGACCAAAATTGTGCAAGAACAAACAGACAACTATAAAATGTCTACGCTAAAAGGAGAATGGAATAACGAAACTTAACGTCCTATAGCGTTAGTGTTAAGGACAAATCACCACGCCGCGACCTTGACAACAATGATCATCATCATCATCATCATCATCATCATCATCATCATCATCATCATATCAAATTAAAGCTCTATCGTAAGAGATGACAACGTGCTTATATACTTGTGTGTGTGTGTGTGTGTGTGTGTGTGTGCGTGTGTGTGTGCGTGTGTGTGTGTGTGTGTGTGTGTGCACGTGAATAAACGCACAAATGGGTAGCAGACCTTGTCTTTCTTAGTAACAAATGGGTTTATTTGCTTGGAACCCACTTTTTTCCAGGACCGCACTTTTTTCTAAGTGCGCGTGAGTGCTCTTTTAGTGCATGGGAGTGCAGTTGTAGTGCATGAGAGTGTTTAAGTACACACACACACACACACACACACACAAATTTAAAGGCCCCCACACATGAATACAGTTACCGACGCGTGACCCAACGCTACCAGGGTGTGTTGGATGGCTTAGGAATGGCTGTTCCTATGTGACTGGTTCTCAGCCTTTTGAATTGGGTGTCGCGTAAAGACTGTATAGGATAAACTCTTTACAAGACTGGCGAAGTGTTACCGAGAGACCCAATGTCTTTTTAAGTTGCGTTCAGGCTTATTTGTGAGCTTCCAAACAACAATTCCAATGCTGTTCTTTTTGAAGAAATACAATATTTTTTTATATATGAAAGTCAATGTAACTGTTCACATTTCCTACACAACCATGCATTTTTAATGTACATGTATCATACAAATAGTGTTGTCACAGGAGAAATCATTTTTATTAGTACTGAAGCTGTAGTAACCCAACAGTGCCAATGACTTTCTACATGTAGGAGGCCACAGAGCGTCAGGAGACAGGTATGAGACTTTCCACATAACCGAGGATTTTCTACGGGTACCTCCCTCCTTGATTATTGACATTGAGTGCAGCCTATCGAAAATGTCAAAATTAAATTAGATTTCCTTTTCCGTCTTCTAACAGCGACTTGCCTTTACACCACTTGGTTTGAGTGATGAACGTGTGTGTGGTGTGTAGGAGAGTCTGTAACATGTGAGTGTGTATATTGGTTACAGCAGTGGCGTAGCTAGGGATTTGGGGGCCCGGGGGCCACTTTGGGGGCTACAGCATTTTGACAATAGACATCATGACATGATCGAAATAATGTACTTAATAAATATATAAGTATAAACACAAATTGCAACAGTGTCACTAACTTATATAACAACGTGAATAGCAAGAATACATGGTGCCGGTGGCGTAATATTTAATATTTAATGTAAAAAAAACAACTTCGGACACTCCTTTGGAGGCCCCTTCAAGTGGGAGCCCGGGGGACTTTCGAATTTATTATTATTATTATTATTATTATTATTATTATTATTATTATTATTATTATTATTATTATTAAAAAGAACTTGTGCCTCTGAGACAGATTTTCCATATGGTCTAAATGTTATGCCACTCGTGACTAAGTGAACTCTACACTAATTGCTCCTTAACGAAGATTAACGTCATCGTCACGGGCATATTAGATGACACAATCAATGCTGGAAGCTCGCAGTAATATAACATGATGGCATCTGCAGTTTCAGTCTTCGCCAAATGTTGTGTGCTGCTGTGGACCATGTTGATCATGGTAGAAACTATGATCCTATAATTAATGTTTATGTGTGCTGCTGTGGACCATGTTCATCATGGTAGAAACTATGATCCTATAATTAATGTGTATGTGTTGTGTGCTGCTGTGGACCATGTTCATCATGGTAGAAACTATGATCCTATAATTAATGTTTATGTGTTGTGTACTGCTGTGGACCATGGTTCATCATGGTAGAAACTATGATCCTATAATTAATGTTTATGTGTGCTGCTGTGGACCATGTTCATCATGGTAGAAACTATGATCCTATAATTAATGTTTATGTGTGCTGCTGTGGACCATGTTCATCATGGTAAAAACTATGATCCTATAATTAATGTTTATGTGTAGTGTGCTGCTGTGGACCATGTTCATCATGGTAGAAACTATGATCCTATAATTAATGTTTATGTGTGCTGCTGTGGACCATGTTCATCATGGTAGAAACTATGATCCTATAATTAATGTTTATGTGTGCTGCTGTGGACCATGTTCATCAAGGTAGAAACTATGATCCTATAATTAATGTTTATGTGTGCTGCTGTGGACCATGTTCATCATGGTAGAAACGATGATCCTATAATTAATGTTTATGTGTGCTGCTGTGGACCATGTTCATCATGGTAGAAACGATGATCCTATAATTAATGTTTATGTGTGCTGCTGTGGACCATGTTCATCATGGTAGAAACGATGATCCTATAATTAATGTTTATGTGTTGTGTGCTGCTGTTAATTAATTATAGGATCATAGTTTCTACCATGATCAACAAGGTCCACAGCAGCACACACAAACATTAATTATAAGATAAGATAAGATAAGATAAGATAAGATAAGATATTACTTTATTAATCCAAAAGCATGGAAATTACATTGTCTGTCAATTAAACATGTCCATTCATTCTTCTTTTACACACACATAAATATTTATACATTATTAATGATCTTCAAGCACATGGACATATTTTCATAATGCAGATATTTCAATTAAGCAGTAAAACGGATTAACGTAAGAACAGATAAATATGAGAATTTAAAACTTATTAGTGTGTAAACATATAAACTATTTATACAAAAACAGTAGTAAAAAAATAATAATAATAATAATAATAATAATAATTAAACTAACTAAGCTGCATGAGAGTTGTAGAGTATGTTTAGTAAGACCTACCGACTTGTTTGTTATGTGCTTGAATGGCAAGTGGTATGAATGAGTTCCTGTACCTATTTGATGTTCCCGCTGGTGCCCTAAAACGTCCACTCCTGTCTATCCGTCGAGAGTCAAATTCCAAGAAAAGTGGATGGTTACTGTCAGCCAAAATTAATGTTTATGTGTGCTGCTGTGGACCATGTTTATGATGGTAGAAACTATGATCCTATAATTAATGTTTATGTGTTTTGTGCTGCTGTGGACCATGTTCATCATGGTAAAAACTATGATCCTATAATTAATGTTTATGTGTGATGTAAAGGTGTTCCCGTAGCCTTTCGGTCGTAGGGGAGAGAGGCGTTTGAGACCCTTTGTTCTCTAGGCCAGCTTGATGAGGGCGGTGCCTGTCTACTCTCCCTCGCTGCTTTATCTTCCCCGGTTCTAACCAGAGCCAAGCACCCGTTCACAGCTGGGTGGACTGGAGCGTGTCGTGCGCTGTTTTCATTATTTTTATGTTGTTGGTAGTTGCCTTTTAAACATGGTGACACATCCAAGTACTAACCCTGCCCGACGTTGTTTAACATCAAACATTGCTATCGTGTATCCAAACCAATACACCTCTGCGCCACCCAAAGCTTTATTGGTACAGCATCCAGTAGTAGTAGTAGTAGTAGTAGTAGTAGTAGTAGTAGTAGTAGTAGTAATAGTAGTAGTAGTAGCAGCAGTACAATTATTATTATTATTATTATTATTATTATTATTATTATTATTATTAGAAGAAGAAGAAGAAGAAGAAGAAGAAGAAGAAGAAGAAGAAGAAGAAGAAGAAGAAGACCAACAACAAGAACAACAACAACAGGAGGCCTTCAAAGCAACCTCCCCTACTCACTTCCCCACTTTAGCCTGTATATATTCCCAAAAGAAACACAGAGGCACTAGTAGAGCTAGAGCTGAGTCAGTAAACCCACAAAATCGCCTGTATACAATTCGTGTGGGTGTCGGGGGTTTAAGTATAAATAGTATCCCCACTTTCTGGAAATTTAGTGCTTTAAATTCCCGCTGTCGCTGTCTTTCTCATTCCTACTCTGTTCTATACTGTTCTTCGCTGGACCAGTCACCCACCTTTTTTCTTGAAAACGCTTCCAGGACAAAACTCCTTATTTGTATGTGAGGTCTATTGGATCAGCTTGGGAATATTGGACACTTTCTGCCAAATGGCCACTGGGGCTTTCTATGATGTTATTTGGCAATGTAGGCATTTTATATGTATGTGTTTTGTTGATATTGTATAATGATGTTTGTATTATATTTTGTTTTTGTAAACAAGGGTTCGATAAATTAGAGTATAACCTCAGCGTCCCCTGCGTGGGATGTCTTTATTGTAAAGTGACCGGCTGGTGGAGTGTTTTCAGTGTTACTATTAGGGTTGTTTCGGCAGATCTTTTATGCGGATCAGGGGCGAGTCCTCTTTCAGCGAAGTTGTTGTCTTGATTTTGTGGTCCTGATTCGCACTTTTCAGAACGCTGGAACATGTAAGCAATGAATAACTAACTGTATACATTTGTGAATGAAATTCAGTGGTAAAGATCACAACCAGTTGGCCAGAGATCACGAAACAAAGCAACTCCAATATGTAATACTAACAAACAATCAGTCTGTTGATCTTGAGTGTCTACTGGAAGAAGAACCACCACCACAGCAAAACAACAACAGAAGAATAATTTATAATGGCATCCGCTTTATTCTGACCATTGTGAATATACTTCTTTGATTTTAACAAATATGTTTTAATTACATTTAGAGCACTCACTCACAATCTTTCATAAGGATCACATATTAGCACAGTCTAAATAGTTGTACAAGTAAACAAACAAAAACAAAAAATCAAAATGTACACCTTGAAACTTTTTAACAGGTGACCAGTTTTCTGGAACAGTGCAAATAAGTTGTCAACATACCAAAAGCACTCATATTGTCATATGTGGATCAAAGGCAATACCAAACGCCAATGATGGCATTTTCATCTGAAGGTGTTCCATAATTATTCATATGAACATCAACATTACAAAACGGCCATAATTATTTTTCTTCTTCACCGTCATCATCGTTTATCCCTTTCATGTTCAAACTCCGCAATCGTCCTGGCTGTGGACGAGTACAAGCGAGTACAAAATTTGTTTACACAAAAATCTACCATTATGCTCAAATTGTACGCACTATCAGAATAAACAAGTCCTCCTACTAATACTATACTAAACACTTTTTTTTTAAAGAAGAGTTAAATGCATACTAAACACTAACAAAAATACATTCAAACTGACATAGAATAAACTAGAACGGCAAAGCCCATATGACTCGCATGCTCCTTATGGAACTCGAAATATTTAACATTAAAATGAGTGCCCAGAAGAAAAAAAAAACTACATGAAATGGTGGCATTAAAATGCAAAGAAATATTGACTTTAATCTTTCTATGCTCTTGGCCTTGAGATCACATTGACCTCCGGCTACAAATACATTCATGTACTATCAAAAGAAGTACAGCAAAAGTTGCATTAAGCCAAAGAAACTGAGACCTTGACCTTCAGTGACCTTGACCTTGACCCTCACGTAATCTCTCAAGCATGTCTGATAAAAAAAAACAACAATGGTGTTGCATACTATGGTTTTAATAAAACAGCCATTCCACTGTACGATGACCTATTTTTTGTATGTTTCTGCAAGGCCTAAAATGACCTTGACCTTCAAGATCAACTCAAATGAGTCGAATGAACATCAATGAAAGATCAATCTATCATCTCTAAATACAGCAAGATTGGACTGTATATCTTTCATAGTATAGGATCAAGGTCAATTCAAATACCTATACTAACCAACTTTGGACAGCTCCAGTGATCTTGGCCTTGGAATGATGACAAAATTTGTGTAGTATGTGTGTCTCATTGATATCTGTCATGCATCAAAGAATCATAACTTTAATATTAATAATCTAGGAAAAAAGTGACATTTGTAAAAAAAATTTAAACTAAAATTTTATGTCCCTGTGAACTTGACCATGAAGTCATTCGTTCACTGATCATTTTCGAAGTCTCATGAGTATACAGCACCTTACCAAGTTTGGTTGTGATAGTTGAAATAGGCTCCGAGTACTTTAAAGTTTTTGCATAGGCCGATGGCAGACAGATTTTTTCCCCCCCATTTTTGGACTATTTAGGACTCATCTGGCATAGATTTGTAAAAACTTGGAAAAAAAAATTGGGATGGGGAGTGGGAGGGGGCTGGGGATACATACTCACATTGCTATGAATACGCATGCGCGTCAAAAATTGGGTATTCCAACACTTAATAATAAAGCATAGTTTAAATAAGATATTAAAAAAATGTATTAAAGCATTAAAGGCATGGCATCAATAAACTTGAGATTTATAAGCTGCTGGTTTATATTATCATTATAAAATCAGAATTACATTAATTGTGACCACTACAATACATTAAAACTTGTACTTGTAGACACCATAAGCTTTAAAACTACTATAAACAAAAACAAAAAACAACTGCAAATAGCAATTAATGTTAACAAATTATCTAAAGAAAAACAACAGCAATATGTCTGCCTCTAAAACAATTTTGTTCTCCAGGTCATGTTATGGTTTTCCAAAAGTGGACAAATTAAAAAAACAACAAAAATAATTTTCCATTTCTAAAATTTCAAAAAACAAAAACCACTTTCTTTCTTTGCAGTAAACAAAATTTTTTTAAGTGCATCATACTAACAACCACCACCTCAAAAAAAATAAAAAAGAGTTCAAATCACTACTGGCTCCTGCAGCTATACCCATTGGGCAGCAATAAGATGAGAATCCAGATTCAAACCCTTCATACTTATCAAACTCTATGGGATGAGAGAAATGTGTGGAGGGGGAAAGGAAAGCAGAGAAGGGGGGAACTGGGAGTGGGGGGAGGGAGGAGGAATAAGGGGAGATGGAGTGAGGGAGAGGGGAAGGGGAGGGAGAAACGAAGCACCCAAAATCTCCTCTTGTTTTTTTTTTAAATTCTTAAACACACACACACACACACACACTCACACGCACACACACACCAGATAAAATACGAGTTTTGGTGGGTACGCATAAATCAATCAACAACTGCACTTTTTTTAAAATCTCCTGAGCAAAACAACATACTGAAAAAGATACTTTTAAAAAGTACACACATGCACACACACAAACACAGGTGTGTGAGTGTGCTTGATTATTTCATGTTTTCTTGGCAGAAAGTGTGAATGATCAGATTTATATTTAAAAAAAAATTCGATAAGAATAACAATAAATAAATGAACTAACATAATTATTGAAAAATTATAAAATGATAATTCAACAGAAAGGCATCCAATCCAGCCCTGGCATGTTCAAGAGTGGAGACTTTGTTATTAGAGACTCTAATGCGGTAGTGCATTATACTAAAGTGAACCAAAAAAAATGGTAGCAAATTCATACAGAAGAAACACAATATGGCAAGCCAATCAATGTATTTCCTGACGCTGACATATATATAGCCGAAAAATCAGCATTTTCAAAAGTGTTCATTTTCCCAGCTGTGTTGTGGACTCAGCTTTATCCTAAGGAAGCAAATGAAAAATATGGAACGACAGACATCTTTATCCCAAGGAAGCACAAGCAGAAGGTGGAATAACTGTCCAATACCTGAACTACCTGCATTAGATTACATGATTATTGCTTTAGGTCCAGAGGACTCTTCCGAGCCGAACTACCTGCAAGCAAAATGCTATCACTATTGTTATTACATTAAACAATAATAAATGGGTCTTTTGTTGCTCAAACCCACTGTTTATACGAGGGATGATTTCCCTGGCTTAACAGTCCTGTTCTTCAATAAGCTCTACGATCTACCAGATATGGTTTAGCATTACAGCAAAAGCTAGCGGTTGCATGAAAAGTACAAAAATTATTGATTTCACAAATAATTATACTTTCAAAAGAGTTGTTTGTTGCAAGGTCTTTTTTTCCGTGAGAAACACTCAGCGTGAATGTTTAAAGGATCTGTTGAGGTGGTCAAAGTGCGTCCTTTTAAATTAATCGGATGAATTTTAAAAAAGAGGTGGGAGGACAACATTCGAGAATGGACTAACTTGACACTGAGCGAAGCCATGAGAACAGAGAAAGATGGAGTATGCTGGTTAAACGATCATTTGTGGTGCCCCAACGACTTTTGAGTTACGGCATAAGATAGGATAGGATGAATAAAGCTTAATACTACAAAAACAAAATCCATATCTTATCTTGTTGATTTCAATGGAACATTTTATGGTACAACATTTTTAGTATTTCTCCGCCAGATCTAGATCTTACATGAATCCAGAACAACTTTAACTATAAAATATGGCACGGAGGTTTATCACAAAGTTATTTCCCATCAATGTGAATTAAATCGCATTCGACACAAATAAATAATCTGCTTTATTTTCAACAAATTTTTTTTTTAATGGTGGCCATCGGCTCTCTTTCAAGAACACAAATTGTCATCGTCCTGAAGGAAGACACTGACTAAGTTACTCTCTAAGCTTACAAATTGAAGATAAAATCGTCACCGTCAAGAATAGTACATGATCCTGTTCATCTCAATGAAAACTTCTTTTTTACAGTTACACTGAGCCTCATCGTCAATAACATAGCTGCAAAAAGCTTGTAGGTGGTGATTTAGCTGAAAGGCTTGTTGCTGATGAAGTTGATGAACATCTTGAGAGCTGGACGTGGTCGGTCAGTTGGAACCATGTGACCCGCACCCTGTGAAGAAGACACATTAAATAAATAAATATATATATATATCTTACCTTTTACTGAAGCCAAGTATTAAAAGAAAGTGTGCAAATGAGAATAACTGCGTTTTAAAATGTCATCCGACAGATCCCCGACAATTACACAATTTTTGGAGCAGAGGAACTGTAGTGTCAAGTTGAAGATTTTCTGCAGCAGCGCGCAGTACCAGCCCTTAACACCATAACTTTCACAGTGCTTCTCTCTTGTTCTGTGGGTAAAACTAAAGTGCAACAGTATGATTTACCACTTCTTTATATCAGTCAAGTTTGGCCTCAATGCCGCTTTAGCTATGAGCTGGTACTTTCAGAAATCGAACACTTCTACCTTCATTCTTGCAAGTTCATTTTCAACACACAAGGGGTGTTCCCACTAAGAAGATGATCTCCCTTGTGTGCTTTCTAAAAGGGAAGTTAGTTTTGTGATTAGCTATCTAGAAAAACAGCAGCAATGTGGGCAAACATTACATTACATGATTATTGCTTTAGGTCCAGCGGACTCTTCCGAGCCAAATCAGGACCAAATGGGGGCAAAAGGGATGTATATGCGTGGTAGGAATTGAGAAATTGCAACGCTTGTTGACTCTCAGATGCGTTTTATATATATATAGCTATATACACACACATAAAATAAGTCAGTCTCACTGACATTGTAATGCCCTGAAAGTTATTAAAACCGGAAAATTTCAATTGAGTGGATAACATTTTGTCGTTTTCAAAGTGTTTTATTTTATGTGTTATTCTTCCTTAACTAATATTTATTTAACTTCTTTTTGTTGCTTAATGAGTTGCCAGGATGGATTTGTGCATCATCATCATCATCAACATCATCATCATTAGTATCATTGTCATCATCACCATCGACCACACATACTGGATGCTTACCCGAACAGTGACGAAGGTAAGCTGTTTGAATGCTTTGAAAAAGCCGGCGACCTGGCTAGTGTGCTCCTCATCGGTGTACGTCCATTCCGACCTTGGGGACCCAGACTGGAAACAATGTCAATAGCAAAGAACATCAGCCATTACATACAAAATCAGTGTATAGCTTTCCCAGGCTAAAATGAAAAGTACCGAATGAATGGACTGAACCACCCCCAATTTGCACCCTCAGACAAGACGCTCAATGAGTGAGAGATGGCGAAAACAAGCCAGAAGAGCAAGATACACTATAAGCCTCTGTAGGTATCTGAATGATTGTTCAGATGTCGATAATTCTGTCACTAAACTGACTAGAAACAACAAAATTAAACAATTTCGCGGAAACTGAATCATTAAAGAGTTTCCCTAACCTTGAACAGTATTGATCTGGATCAGAGACACTCCAAATTTCCAAAAATCCAAACTAATTTGCTAGACATGCATATAATGTAGCTGCTTCACCTTCACGTGAAGTTATTGGTTGCTGTGTTGCTTGCGCAAGTTTCAATATTGGGGGTATGATAATCGCTCAAGTGAATAACCCAAAATTAAACAAAGACACCACAAAAACAAAAAAATGCATCCATTAAAAACATACAGTGGTGATAGGTCTGGCAAAGGGAAATAAAAAAAGAAAAATGCGGAGAAGAAAAGAGGAATGAGAAGGAGGAGGAAGGGAGAAGAAGAAGAATGAATGCATGAACATTGAAGTTTAACGTCTTCACCCACCATTGGCGATATGGCAGACAGGGAAAACCATCCCAGGAAGAAGGGGTTAGGGACCTGAATCAACACTGAACCATCGGAGCTACCATACTGCAAAGATGGACAGTGAAAAATGGCCACTTTTTATCTTGACCACCACGGGATTCGAACCTGGGTTCATCGTGTGCCAGGCAAAAGCTCTACTACTGAGATACAGCGGTGGGAAGAAGAAGAGGAAGAAGAAGAAGAAGGAGAAGAAGAGGAAGAAGAAGAGGAAGGAGGAGGAGGAGAAGACGAAAGAGAAGGAGTGGAAGAAGGAAGAAGAGGGAAAAGAGTAGAGGAAGGAGATGGAAGAAGCAGAAGAAGAAGAAAGAAAATGAGGGAGAAAAAAAAGGAGAGAAAAAAAGAAAGGAAAAAAAAGAATGACAATAGGAAAAATATATATATAAAAAAAAGGCAGAATACTAGTAAAAAAAAGAAGAATACAAGAAAGAAATTTTTTTTTCTCCTTCCCCTTCTTCATTCTTTGTTTATCTTTTCCAGGCTCTACTCACCACTAAATTCAGACGGTCAACAAACCACTCATCTCCAAGAAAATTGCAGGCCATGTCAATATCTCCATTGTACACAAGGACACGTTTCTGGTCAAACAAAGGAAAAATAACTTTTTAAACAAATAAAGCCCCACTTTAAAAAAAATTTCTTTAACAACACAAAACCATATTTTTCCTGAGAACATCACTTCTTAACAAATT
Organism: Oncomelania hupensis; assembly: GCA_036898135.1. Taxonomy (NCBI): domain Eukaryota; kingdom Metazoa; phylum Mollusca; class Gastropoda; order Littorinimorpha; family Pomatiopsidae; genus Oncomelania; species Oncomelania hupensis. The sequence goes on from CM072520.1 coordinate 22,794,698, forward strand.
TTAATCATCAGGAACTTCAATAATCTTCATCAGCATAAAACTATCTTAAACAATCCACATTTGAAAGACCCTATTGAGGCAAACAAGAATTAAATAAAATAAACAGAATGCAAGGATACAAAAAGGACAAAAACAAAACTATTGGTTTATCGACATCAACATTTTCCAATCAAATAAAATTAGAATGCTGACATAATAACCACATCTGCCAGTGTGTATATATATATATTTTTTTTGTTTTTTCTTTCTATTATGATTTTATTTTTTGGGTGTGTGAGTGAGTGAGAATTGCGCTTTGAACTGATTTTTTAATAGGAAAAAGCTCTATTAAAATATAATAATAATAATTAATAATAATTTATTTTATAAAGTGCAATTCCAAACTATCTGTATTATTATTATTATTATCATTATTATTATTATTATTATTATTATTATTATTATTATTATTATTATTAATATTATTATTATTATTATTATTATATTTTCAAAACCAAAGTGCACACTAGTAAGAGAGTGGGACTGTGTAAGTTACAGTTTTGAATGCTGGTGTGCTGCTGCTGCTGCTGCTGCAGAAAACCTTCAACTTTACACTACAGTTGCACTGCCCAGTAGAATTCATTGGAACGAAGTGTGTGACAAGTTAGCCAAAGAGAGAGCACTAAGATCATTAGATACTATTTTTATCAACAATTTGAGTATGTGTTATCATGAAATTTATTCTTTATCAGAAAGAGCAGTATGTCAAGATATTAGCATTAAAAAGGTTACTATACCAAATTGTACATGACAGTTGTCAAAATTAATATCCAAAATTAAATGAGCGCATGGAATACTAAATATTCCGCAGATATTCAGTGTGTGTTCAAAATATATCTCAGTTTACCATATTTTATTTGAATGTCCAGTTTTAAATGAAATGTATGAAAACCAAGGACATCATTTGACCGAATATGGGAATTCTTTAGATGATGTATTACATCATTCACAGATAATAGCAGTTGTGAAAATTATTGCAATGACGCTATATAGACTTTTATAGTTAAACCCCCTTCCCCTTTCATTCTATTTTGTTATAAGGTCTCCTAATTGTGATTTGATTGATATTGTTGTTATTAATTAATGTTTAATATCACCTAAATGTGTGAAATATTGATTGATTAGCTGTGCCCAAAACCTTATCAAAGGTTGGGATCTATCAGGTGACATTTAAAGTTGAACACCAGTCAATTTTTTTTCAAACCTTTTTTTTTTTTTTTAACTTAAAAAAAAATTAAGAAAAGGCAAGATAAAATACATTAACAACGAAATTAGACAAAAAATTTCAAAGTTTCTAATGCGCTTTCTTGCTCACCCCTTGACCAAGCACTTTCTTGTATTTCGCACTCATGTCACTGTAGACTCTCTGGTAGTCGATGGAGCTGAAAACGGAAACCAAAGGCACCATGTGTAAAAATGGCAAAATTATTTATGCTGCAATCACAGTCAAATAATACTTCACTGCAAGTTAAGATTTGGATTTTGTTGTTTGTTCGTGGTATGAGTAACAAGACTGGTGAAAGCCACAGGTCCATTCCCTGAAGCGTGTACTTCTCTCGTCATTTGTAAAACGAACGTTAAGTTTCAATTTGTGAATGTATGCAAACAGGCTACTGGGTTTATCTGGGCCACTAAACATCAAGTTTTTAAAAGATGTGGTGTTTGTACCTTTTTGAACCCATGTTAAACATATTTTATATGAATGCCCTATTCTGGTGCCCTCATATAAATAAAAATATACCTATGTAAATATTTTTTTTAATCCCTTGACATTTTGTTGCACAGCCGGTAAATAATAAATATTGCCTGTTTAATTTATATGCCTATAGTTGGAAAACTTGTGTATTACAATGCTACTTTTTATGGTTAAAGTTCAACTTTAAATTGTTAGATTATAGGTTTGCATGTCCATGCTTGAGAATGACTGTGTGGTCTAAAATCACAAGTATGTGAACAGACCTTAAAATAAAGAGAGAGGAAAAGCTCTGTGATAAAGTTGTCTATGCTTGAGAATGACTGTGATAAAGGTGTCTATGCTTGAGAATGACTGTGATAAAGGTGTCTATGCTTGAGAATGACTGTGATAAAGGTGTCTATGCTCGAGAATGACTGTGATAAAGGTGTCTATGCTTGAGAATGACTGTGATAAAGATGTCTATGCTTGAGAATGACTGTGATAAAGGTGTCTATGAATGAGAGTGACTGTAATAAAGATGTCTATGCTTGAGAAATGACTGTGATAAAGGTGTCTATGAATGAGAGTGACTGTAATAAAGATGTCTATGCTTGAGAAATGACTGTGATAAAGGTGTCTATGAATGAGAGTGACTGTAATAAAGATGTCTATGCTCGAGAATGACTGTGATAAAGATGTCTATGCTTGAGAATGACTGTGATAAAGTTGTCTATGCTTGAGAATGACTGTGATAAAGATGTCTATGCTTGAGAATGACTGTGATAAAGTTGTCTATGCTTGAAAATGACTGTGATAAAGTTGTCTATGCTTGAGAATGACTGTGATAAAGATGTCTATGCTTGAGAATGACTGTGATAAAGATGTCTATGCTTGAGAATGACTGTGATAAAGTTGTCTATGCTTGAGAATGACTGTGATAAATGTGTCTATGAATGAGAGTGACTGTAATAAAGATGTCTATGCTTGAGAATGACTGTGATAAAGATGTCTATGCTTGAGAATGACTGTGATAAAGTTGTCTATGCTTGAGAATGACTGTGATAAAGGTGTCTATGCTTGAGAATGACTGTAATAAAGATGTCTATGCTAGAGAAATGACTGTGATAAAGGTGTCTATGCTAGAGAAATGACTGTGATAAAGGTGTCTATGCTTGAGAAATGACTGTGATAAAGGTGTCTATGCTAGAGAAATGACTGTGATAAAGGTGTCTATGCTAGAGAAATGACTGTGATAAAGGTGTCTATGCTTGAGAAATGACTGTGATAAAGATGTCTATGCTTGAGAATGACTGTGATAAAGTTGTCTATGCTTGAAAATGACTGTGATAAAGTTGTCTATGCTTGAGAATGACTGTGATAAAGATGTCTATGCTTGAGAATGACTGTAATAAAGATGTCTATGCTTGAGAAATGACTGTGATAAAGGTGTCTATGAATGAGAGTGACTGTAATAAAGATGTCTATGCTCGAGAATGACTGTGATAAAGATGTCTATGCTTGAGAATGACTGTGATAAAGTTGTCTATGCTTGAGAATGACTGTGATAAAGATGTCTATGCTTGAGAATGACTGTGATAAAGTTGTCTATGCTTGAAAATGACTGTGATAAAGTTGTCTATGCTTGAGAATGACTGTGATAAAGATGTCTATGCTTGAGAATGACTGTGATAAAGTTGTCTATGCTTGAGAATGACTGTGATAAAGATGTCTATGCTTGAGAATGACTGTGATAAAGTTGTCTATGCTTGAGAATGACTGTGATAAAGATGTCTATGAATGAGAATGACTGTGATAAAGGTGTCTATGCTTGAGAATGACTGTAATAAAGATGTCTATGCTAGAGAAATGACTGTGATAAAGGTGTCTATGCTAGAGAAATGACTGTGATAAAGGTGTCTATGCTTGAGAATGACTGTGATAAAGGTGTCTATGCTAGAGAAATGACTGTGATAAAGGTGTCTATGCTTGAGAAATGACTGTGATAAAGGTGTCTATGCTAGAGAAACTGTGATAAAGGTGTCTATGCTAGAGAAATGACTGTGATAAAGGTGTCTATGCTTGAGAAATGACTGTGATAAAGGTGTCTATGCTTGAGAAATGACTGTGATAAAGGTGTCTATGCTAGAGAAATGACTGTGATAAAGGTGTCTATGCTAGAGAAATGACTGTGATAAAGGTGTCTATGCTAGAGAAATGACTGTGATAAAGGTGTCTGGACTAAAATGATGGGACTGAAGTTTATTGTTAGCATCTTGGATGAAATCGTTATTAGATGTTGTCCTCTGTGGAATGGGGAAATGATAGGAAAGATCCATCTCCTGTTCTCTGCTGCCGATAGTTTGCATTTATAGATTAGTGCTATAGACAGAGATGACCCTAACTAAAGTATTGGATTGAAATGCTGGGCCGCTATCTGGTGAACACGTTTGAAACTGTGGCTTTCAACACTCCGGCTGGCTGACTGAGCGATCGATTATAACCTGACTGACTGAACGCTGGACTACCTGCATGGTTGCCACTCTGGCAGTTGTGATGGAATGTGAAGCGCTGTCCTGACATCCTGACTGTTCATGTACTTGATCGCACCCCCAGCGTCAATGCAGGGTGGAGTTACTCCAAGGCGGCCATTAGGAACAGCGTTCCTCAGCTTGGCGATCCACTGGTACAAAACAAGGTCTCCATTATTGTTCCAATCTCACAACTTGCAAGTACAAAAGGATAAACAAACAGTCTCGATCATCATTATAATGTAGTAGCTTGGAAAAACAACCAGATGCAAGATGATAAAGAAGATCTTGATCTGACATATCTTCTTCTTCTTATTATTTATCATCATCATCATCATCATCATCATCATCATCATCATCATCATCATCATCATCATCATTAGGAGCAGAAACAGCATCTCACTGTTACCTCTTTCTCTTTCTGTACAGATGGCAGATAGGAAAATGCCCATCCAAAGTTGGCTGTCTGCAGACGATGCTGAGACATGTCAAACTTGGACGTTTTGAAGTTCGTGGTCACGCCCCTGAGGGAAGATTTCACGCACGGTCCATACAGGTTGTAAATATTCAGACCTGACTGATACACAACTTCCTGTACCTTCTCCAGCTGGAAGGTGCACAAAAAAATCTCCATGAACGGATTGCCGAGGGATAGAGTAGTCACAGCAATACATAGTAATCAGATACAGCGAGAAAACAAGAACGCCCACATGCACTTCCAAATGTATGAATACAACACTGGCAAACAGTACCCACATGCAAAGCTGCGTTATAATCAGATATAATAGACATGTATGTGTTAAGAGAGAGAGAGAATATGCACACATTTCGGATGGCACCTTGGCCCCAGATTGCTGCTTTCTTTAAGCTTTTGTTATGGCATTGTGCTGAATATCATCTTCATATTTACTTTTTTTTTTAATGGGCTCATTTTAAGAGTACTTACTGGTTAACTAAGCTAACAATTTTACTCAAAATAATCTCTCAAATTTTGCTACACATTTTTGTTGAACCCATCACTCTAGGATGAGTGAAAGACTGAGAAACTTTCCAAGACAGTTAGCCCCTTGGTTTGAGTAAGAAAGCCTGTGAACACCAGCTACTTTGATTAACTGATAGATTGACTGTTGACGTTTTATATAATAACTAGTAGTTTTCCTGCGCATGAGCGGGAAACTGGCTGGATGTAGCATTTTAAGATACAGAACAGTCACACCCATAGACTTCACACAGCTTCTCAATCATAGAATGGAAAACATCTCTCTCTCTTGCGCATGAAATTCCGTGCTCTCTCTCTCTATCTCTCTCTCTCTCTCTCTCTCTATTTGTAAAAAACGTTTGCATTTTTCTCTACCAAGCATTTAAAGCTAGGGAGATTGCTCTGTCTTGAGCACTAGTATATTGTTATTTTTTTATCACGCATACACAATTGTATTTAATTTTGTTGGACCGAAAATTGTATTTTGTAATTAATTTTGATCTCTCCCCCCTTCGTGAAGGGGCCATGGCCTTAACCGAATAAAACAATTCCAATTTCTTTCTCTCTCTCTCTCTCTCTCTCTCTCTCTCTCTCTCTCTCTCTCTCTCTCTCTCTCTCTCTGTACAAAAAAGAATCTCTCTCTCATAAAATTCTGTGCTCTCTCTCTCTATCTCTGCTTTTGTAGCAAGCTCAGTTGGGATGACTACCAAATTCAGACTAAACATAAAAAGACAATACATGGATCACGGGTTATATTTCTGAAAAATAAATACACATAATATTGATGGATGGAATGGAACAAAATTTAAAATCTACTATAATGAGAAACAAACGTGTACATAACAGTAAAGGAATGCTTATTTTGACAAAGACAAGACAAAATGACCCAAATCAAAGTTGAAAGCTATAAGCACGTTGGGGAGAAGCGTTTTTTGTGCTCCTTCAGATCTCTGGTACTAAACAGGTGTGTGTCGGTCTTCCAGCCCTTTCGTCAAACGGTCCAACCCTCTGGAAAAAGCTGCCTTTCTCAATGCGGCAAAATGGAAACTCCTTCAAATCTGCTTTTAAAACTCGCTTCTTTCTGCAAAGCTGATGACCTCATTCGCCAACAGCTCTGCCTATACACCTAACTGCTTACGTTCTTCTACCTCCTCCACATCAATATCACATTTTTATTTGTCTTATAAAAAATTTTAAAATAATATTATTAAATCTTTTTAAAATATAATTATTATCTAAGCCCGAGCTTGTATATGTGTCTGGGTGTGTGTGTGCTTTGAATTATTCTTTAATAAGATCATCACTTTAAAAGTAGCATTATTATTATTATTATTATTATTATTATTATTATTATTATTTCGTGCTTTGTCAGCCTGTAGAAGAGCTTAGCTCAAAAATTTGTATCGTGTCGTTTTGTCTCGTCTTTGTCTAAATGGGCATTTGTTTGGGCGATGTGCACATTTCATTTGTTTCTCCTTATTGTACATTTAAATATCCTACATGGAAATGAAAGTACCCAGCGTAGTGGTGGCCTTCACAAACGTTAATGATGTATAATAACAGAATTGGTCAACCACGCTTTACTGTTGTGCCCAAGGAATCCATCAATGACTGCCATACTTACAAGGGGAGCACACTCTGAGATTTTCCCTGCATTCTTGGCGAATGTGCAGTTGCTGGAGTTGCCATGGCAGCAAACACTGATCAGTGGTACCCACAGCCTGAAAATAAATAAATATATAAATGCTGGGAATGGAGATAACTCATACATAGATAAACACATAAATAATACAAGCTGGGAATGGGGTCATTCAGTGAATATTATAAATAGACAAAATCCTATTATCCACAAGTGTGGGCCTTTTTTGTTTCTAATTAACATCTCCAACAAAACTAATGCTACAAATATATAATTGTGGAAACATGATACGTTCACCACAGTGATACAACAGCTTCAGGTCAAACCAGCAAGCTGCTGAAGCATTAAACGCTGGGAAGGTTTGAATGAACATCAAAGTTTAACGTCAACACACATCAATGGCGATTCAGCAGTTGGAGGACAACCATCGCAGGGAAGAGAGGGTACAGGACCTACATCAATCCTGAACCACCAGAGCAATCATTCTCCTAATCTTGATTTTCGGTCTCTGGGTGGATGGAACTTGGTTGGTCTGTTAACATGCATGCCGATTGATGGTCTATGAGAAGAATATATGGGTTGTGTTTTTTTTGCTACTGTGTGCATGTGTGTGTGTATGTGTGTGTGTGTACATGTGTGTGTGAGTGCGTGTGTTTTAGAAAGTGTTTCAGTGTGTACATGGTGTACATGTGTGTAGATTTGTGTGTGGGTAGTTGCAGTTGTGCAGTGCTGCACACTTATTAGTTTTATTGTACAATTTGTCTCCTTATAGTGACATCTTTGTAATATACTTGTTACGTTTCTTATTTTTGTGAGTGTGTGTTTGTGTATTTTATTCATTGAAATGGTTTAATTATAGATTTATTGAAATGTATGTCACTGTACATTGTGTCAGAATCAATGAATGTTGTGCTTTGAGCAGACTTCATTTATGGTATTTTATTATTATTAATATTATTATTATTATTATTATTATTATTATTATTATTATTATATGGACAGTGAAAATGGTCCTTTTATCTTGCCCCTAACGGATTAAAAACTGTGTCGTTTGTGTGCCATGCGAACGCTCTCCCACTGAGCTAGGGTGAAGGTTTCAGTATAAACCAAACTCTTGTAGTTTACCTTTCCACTCTCAGCTTCCCATGCTTTTAGCTCACACAACTACAGTTTTGGAGAGGCACCACCTAAATACACTGGTGTAACTTCTGTCAACAATGTCTAATTCAGCCTGTGTTCCTGTTTATGGTTATTCCATGAAAAAATATCAACCATAAGCGGTATTCATAAAGAAGTTAGTATTACCCTATGGATAAATCTGTTTACCCTACCGCATGGTTTCATGCATTTATCCACTGGGTACCTGCTACATGAATACAACAACATAACGTTTTAGTTAATACTAGTGTTGAGTTTCAAATCCAGAACTCGGTGAATAAAAAAAGAGATCATCAACTACCTTTTTGAAATATATTTTACAAAGTTTATTACATATATTTATTATTGTTCTCCCTAGTTCAAAATTATTTACTACTACTACTACTACTACTACTACTACTACTACTACTACTACTACTAGTAATAATAATAATAACTATAATAAAAATACAACTACTATTACTACTACTACTACTACTAATAATAATACTTCAATTTATAAAGTGTCTCAGACAAAAAGAGTAAGCTAAGATGCATTCACACACATAATAAAATATTGAAACTTTTTTAAATTTAATAAATGTAAAATAAACAATCATTCCTATTCTATACCGTAACTCAAAAGTAATGTTAAAAAAATATAGTTGATGATGCAATTAAAATAATCACACTCAACACTACCCTAGTTAGTTCACATGCTAAGTAACTAATTTATATATTCGTTCATTCTTACAGCCACCTTCTGCTGTTTTGTAACATTCACCATCAATGCATTAGTGTCTCATTTTCACAGCCATTATAGGAATGACAGAGGGGAGACCTATCTGCTAAAACCTACCCCAAAGGACCCCATCCTTCCCTGTAGTTCCACTCTAACTCTGTACTTCATGTCATACGTGATGTGAATACAAGTTTTTTTTTAAGGCTCAAGGTGTGACTGGCAAATTGTCACTGTAAATTAAGTTTTCCAAACATCACTTCAATTCATCAGCACCCCACTTGCTGAAGCATGTCAACTATGCTTTGCTAATAACGTTACAGCACTGTAGCATGAGCACTGACCTGCCAAGTGATAACAAAGTATTCAAAATCCAGCTTTTGACCCTAAGTGTTTGCTGACCTACTTGGTTGGATCTTGCCATCTAAGACGCTGGCCTTACAGCATTCATGTGGAGATGTACTTCGTGTGTAGGTCAGGTGAACACCAACAATAATATGTTACTATTATTGGAGCTTATAAAGAGTTTAGCCTCAAAATCTTATGCCAGGTTATCTTCTACAAGGACATTTATACTTAATAATAACTACTTTACTGTCAAGCGCTTAACTCCAAATGTACAGTAGCCATCAACTTATCTTGTAAAACTTTTTAAAAACTGTATTATGTAATTTTAATTATGTTCTTCATAAATTAAATGTACCGATTTTTTTTATTCATCCAGTTTTCCAAGTGGATGTAAAAACTTAACTTGGTTTACTCCATGTGATGACTTTACAGCCAACAATAATTACAATGAATGTAAATAGAATGGATCTATTTAACCCCTCTGCCTGTCAGGCCGTTGCGGAGACAGGGATGCTGTCGCAAAGAGATTTCATCACTTCAGTTTGTCCGCTGCCGTTGTAAATGGAATAATGAAAATTAATGAGAGCATTGCGGTTGCTGCTGAAAGAACCATCTTTGCAGGTAACAAATTATCTCCCTTTCCACACAGCCAGGTTGGAGAGTACAGTCCCCAACTTTTGGAGGTTGCTCTGTCGTATAGTGACATAACAGTGCCTAAACTTTATTTTTCCTCAAGATAAGACATTTTGTTCCTTGTTTGTTGCTCTTGGGGCTCCTATTTGAACATTGCCTGCAATGTACAAGTTGTAAAAAAAAAAGAAAACTTACTCTTCACCAATCAGACCGTGGAAGTAGGCAAAATACACAAGCGAGTCGTCATTCAGTTCATCGCTCGAAAGACCATTGCCCACTGCAAAACCCTGAAAAAACAGAAGAAAATAGCATTGAATTACCAGAGGGGAGGAGAGGAGAGGAGAGGATAGTAGATAGAGGAGAAAAGAACTGAGAAGAAAATATAAAATTGGAGGGGATGGGAAAACAGGAGAAGAGGGCAGATTAAAGAAAAAGAGAAAAGGAAAAAACCAGAATGATACTGAATTAATACAAAATATTTGAGAGGACAGAAGAGAAGAGGAGGAGACAAGACATTAAAATGAAGAGAATGATACCAATTTAATAAGTGAGAGAGAGAGAAAGAGAGAGAGAGAGAGAGAGAGAGAGAGAGAGAGAGAGAGAGGAGGAGGAGGAGAGAAAGAGAGACAGAGAGAGACAGAGAGAAAAAAAGAATTAGACAAGGCAAGGGAGAAGAGAAAAGTTAAATAGAAAAGAAAAGAAGAGTCGGGAATGGGAGGAGGAGATGGAGAGTGTCATGGACAGGTATTATAGTTATTCGGGTCCAATGACATTATGTTATTGTTAGTCTGCTTTCTTGTAGAAGTATTGGTAGTCGCTGTGAGAGCTACATTTTGATTGGTTGGGCTGAACACATGACAGCCCACTAATGTACATTACATTACATTACATCATTATTGCTTTAGGTCCAGCGGACTCTTCCGAGCCAAATCAGGACCGGACAACCCCTGATCCGCATAAAAGATCTGCTGAAACAACCCCAGTGGTAAAACTGAAAGCTCTCCACCAGCCAGTCACTTTACAATAAAGACATCCCACGCAGGGGGCGCTGAGGCTGTACTCTAATTTATCGACCCCCCGTTTACCAAAACAAAATAGAATACAAACATCATTATATATTATCAACAAAACACATACATATAAAATGCCTAAAAAATACGGTGGTGTAAACGAAGTATACTTAACTCATTTGAGTAACAATAATGACCTTCACTGATCCACAATGTAGCTATCATTTATTTCAAGCCTAAACAACTGTATTTCATACAGACATGCAACTTCTTTCAGTTCTACAGCTGCTTTTCGGTCCAAAGCCACACAGGATTAAGTTCTCACCTGGAAATTAAAGCTTGAATCGTCAACCACCAAAGCACTTAGCGACGGCACGTACACCCCACCATAACTTTCGCCTGTGATGAAGAATTCGTTCTGCTGGTACTCGCTGAACTTGCCGAAGAAATCCTTCAGCGCCAGATAGTTGTCATGGGCAGTCTGAAATGAATTTTTTAAAATTAAGTCATTTGATTTCTATGATTACGATAAGGAAACAGTATGGTTATCTACATGTCCAAAAATGCTAGTGTAAATAGGTGATTAAAACAACAATAACAGCCTTCCTTTGAACCAAATCATCTACATTTCATTATTTTACACCTTCAATCGCTGCCATGAGGAAAGATGAGAGAGTTATAAATCAATGGCTCAGTGGTTTAAGCAACAGCAAAACAATGAACGTTAAGCGATAACATTGCAGCTCATACAGACACTGGTTCGAAGCCCGTTAATGTCCTGGAGTGCCGAAACCAAACAAAATTAAATGAATAACATGACTCCGAGACACAGCTGGCTTAGTGGTACATGGTGTATTCACAACACAAAACAATTGAAATACTGAATGTCATGTGATAACATTGCAGCCTGCACAGGTAGTGGTTCAGAGCCAGTTGACGGCCTGCAATAAAAACTTTGTTTTGTTTTTTTTAATAACTTTTTAAAAAAAAGAAAAATTAAAACAAACAGATGCATGTTGTCACCATTATCTTGATTAGTCAGTAATGACTTCAACCAGAATAGATGGAAATAATGTGGATGCTATCTAGTAGTCATACATAATTGCAAAAACTATTCATGCACACCATCTGTAATCTCCACTGCCCATATTACCCCATCAAAATGTAACATCTTGCATTTGATCTATTGCACAATAAAAATGAACATGTGACAATCGTTTTAAAATATTTTTATAACAGAAATAATTTTTTTTTTAAATAAAATAAAATCAGAACTGATTTTGGATAAGCCTAGCTATTCATTTTGCTAAGCAGAGTTTTATTTCTTTTGCTCAGAAACTGAAAAGGAAGTTTGGGTAAACTCACAATGTCATCGTCAGTGGTGTAGTTACCGTCATCACTGTACGAGTACCCAACACCAGCTGGTGCCTCTAAATACAGCACGTTGGCCACCTGAATCAGATAAAACATGTCGTCATAATCATCCACCATCTTCATCATCATCATTGTAACCATCATCATCATCATTATCATTTGGTATAGCTTGAGAAAAGTCTTTAGCAAAAACATGTAGCTCTTAACAAATAATCTGAAGCAGCTAATAATATAATGTATTTTCAAAATTCACCTACTCTCAACCCCCCCCCCCTCCTCCTCCTCCCCATCCACACCTGAACCTGGTTCTCTGAAAGTGCAATTTCTATCTACAGACACCAAAAGCTCCAAGACCATAGCTCATAAACATTTCTGTATCAGATGCAAAATAGCAGTTTTTGTGACTTCGGATAAGAGTATAAACCGAGGTCTAGTCTGTGTCGGATACAGAGGACTGTGCTCAGTAGTCTAGAGCGTTATTACGATGCGCCCAAAGGCTGCAAGTTGGCGCGTCGGGCGGCTTGAGTTAGATCCTGTATCGGCCAGCGCCTTTAGCAGCTCTTGAGCTGGAAAAGCGCTATATAAGAACGATTAAATAAATAAAAATAAAGTAAATAAATAAAGAAGAATAAGAAATTTAAAGTATTGCCCCCTTCCCCTCCCCCCCCCCCCAAAAAAAAACAAAACAAACTGTAAATTATGTACAGGTAGATGTATTCCAAATGTCTTCAGGTGCAAAGAGGTGCAGCTTACAATCCAGTTACAGTTTATTTTATTCTTGTACAATTTGAGGGTTTGGAGGAGAGGGACTCATTATAAGACCCATTCCCTGAATTCCAAAAAAAATGTTTCCTACATTATAAGACGCTCAATAAAATGACAAACATTATTACGAACCTTGACTTCATTTGAACAAATTTTAGCCCACCAAAGATTTCAGGCCTTGTAGTCCGTAAAGGTAAAGTAGTCTGGAAGATAGGATACTCACAGTGTTCCAGCTGAAGGGATTGTTCTCAAGCGTTTGACCATCGTCCTGAATTCTGAAAGGACCATGCTCTGTCAGCAGACCCAGCACAGAGCTACAGCCAGGACCTCCGTTCAACCACAGCACCACAGGGTCTGAGGCCGGATTGTTCTCTGACTCCACAAACCTGGCAAAATCCAATAACAGATTGACAATAATACACATACAACAGAGGCAGAACATGTTGTGGCACTGTGAAAATTAGCGGTATATAGATAGAAAAATAGATAGGTTACATGAAATGGTAATTGCTTTAGGTCCAGCAGACTCTTTTGAGCCAAATCAGGACCATAAAAGAAAGACAGAAAGATAGATAGATAGATAGATAGATAGATAGATAGATAGATAGATAGATAGATAGATAGAGAGATAGAGAGAATATAGATAGGTAGATAATAATATAGATAAGTATATAAATAGGTAGATATGCATGTAAGACTAAGACTTCAATTGTTGATTCAAAAGAGTCTCAAGTTTTACTTGATGAAACTGCTAATATTAGAAATGTTTAACTTTAGACACAAAACAACAACAATAAAAGTGGTATCACATAAAAATGAATTTAAATACATTATTCTGTGACAGATTAAACTGTACACTTTCCAAAAGTGTTGTCAGTTTTCATTAGCCACTGTAAGCGTGACTATAAAATATGTGAAATTATTGTTCAAGTTCAAGACACTTTATTACCCAATGAATTCAAAATGCATAGGATTTTGCTACGGTGATGCGGTAGAACACTCAGCCAATCTACAACAACAAACATGATTGTTGCAGCACACAACAAAACTCAGAGATTTAACTTAGCCCATGGCATTTTGCAAAATGAGTGATGTTCATTCAGGTTTATTAAATTATTTATTTATTTTATTGATTTAACCATTTTTAGCACTTTTCCAGCTCAAGAGCTGCTCAAGGCCGGTACAGGACCTAACACAAGCTACCCCCAGGCTCCCACATGGTTAGTGTGGGATCCTAAAAACATATGGCATTGTTAAGTTTTCTTCTTATTATTTCTTCGTTTCTTTTCATGAAAAGAATGTTGATTCGGAAAAATCCGAAAATGATAATTGCATGGTAGTAACAGCTTTAATAACAGCTGAGCATTTTGGATAATCTAGCAGTCGAGATAGAAAATGATGCTGCATGTCAGACATTGGCATTAAACTAGTAACGGGCTTCTAACCCAGACACCCCTTGTGTTGTTTTCAGGGTATACACAACTATAGTCTAAATGTCGTAGCCCTTTTCTTAAGATCAGCACTCAAGCCAGCGTATACCCCCAACCAAAGTTCACGTTTCCGGAGATTGCCAAGAACGACTGAAAACGCAACAGAAAAACATGTACTTTCCACTCCTACGTCACAAACTCAGAAAGTCACTCATGGTCCAAATAGGAACTGATCCATTGCCTTTAATAATAGCTGTATGTGCATGCTAATACCATATCACAAACCCAGAAAGTCACTCATGGTCCAAATAGGAACTGATCCATTGCCTTTTATAATAGCTGTCTGTGCATGCTAATACCATATCTTGTGATTGGATGAAATTCCACACCCAGAAAGTCACTCATGGTCCCAATAGGAACTGATCCATTGCCTTTTATAATAGTTGTCTGTGCATGCTAATACCATAGCTTGTGATTGGATGAAATTCCACACCCAGAAAGTCACTCATGGTCCCAATAGGAACTGATCCATTGCCTTTTATAATAGCTGTCTGTGCATGCTAATACCATATCTTATGACTGGATGAAATTCCACACCCAGAAAGTCACTCATGGTCCCAATAGGAACTGATCCATTGCCTTTTATAATAGTTGTCTGTGCATGCTAACACCATATCTTATGACTGGATGAAATTCCACACCCAGAGACCGCACACATTCCACCCATCTTCAGGTCTTGATTCCCTTCTCTACATCACAAACAGAAAAGCCCTCTTTGTTGTTTAACATCTGTTTAGCTTTTCAGTTCACCTCAGATGCTTATGTTCGGGTCTAACCAATAGCTTTAGAGAGATTGTTGTCTGCCAGCATGACTGTAAAAGTGTAAGAATACTTTTACTAATAGGTCCCACAAATGTAACTATTGTTAAATTTGCTTCAAAAATATAGGTGAGATCCACTTTAAGTAATAGCTTAGCATTCAGATTAATTGCGCTCGATTAATAACTGCACAAACACCAAAAAAAAAGAGAAACAGAAACACAAACCAGTAGTGCAGCTTCTTAGTTCCGGATGCTTTGAGGTAACCAGAATATTGTTTGAAGCTTGGCTGCTTCTTTAGACCGGGCAAAGACTGGATCAGATCTTCCGATGGGTCAGCCATTGAAGCACCCACAAGCACACAAGTTGATAGCAACACTTGAAGCCACATTGTCATTGTGAATAACCTGTAAATGTGTAAGTGTAATGTCAAGAATGAAAAACAACTGATTTTAACTCCAGTGAAACTGGATGGATTTTTATTTGCTATACATATATATGTAGGTGGGACATTGATTGCACAAAACCTTGACAGCTAGACAACTCCAATACACCGCTTCTTTTCCTGCTGATTTATTTACGCATAAAGTTCTTACATAAAAATTATTTACATCACTGTTAGTGTTAAACTCAATGATAAGAAAATCCCTACCTACTTTGATAAAGTTTGTAGAAAGTTGCGTTGTCTAAGTGTCTGCTGCATCAGAATAATTTATTTGCAACCACATGCATGGAAATTCATAGATCTAGTATTAGTTGCATCAGATTATGCGAGCAAATGCTAAGAATAAACTGCTGTGCCAGCCAACAAATTGAACTTTATCTATTACAAATGCAAACTAAATGTATTACAGATACATACCTGTCAAGTCTTATGCTTTTGGTGTAATTCGTACAGAATTTTGGCGTTTTTTAAGTCTTATATGGCATAAGATGAAGATCTTATACATGGTGAAAAAACAATTAAATATTTAAATATCTAGTATATATATAGTATATGAGGTTCGTTATGCATGGTGCGTGTGTATACATGTGTTTAATTCTGTTTGGTGTTGAACATGACAATCCATGCATTTTCATACATTTGTAATGGTATTTTGTTCAAACTTATGGTATGGGAAGCAAAATCTAAGAGTCCACAAGAGCTTGACAGGTATATGCAGATATATACTCATCAACTAATTAATTCAGGGACTACGGTAATATCAGCCATGTTAATAAATAATGAGTAGTAACTGTAAGCTTTATTGAATTATAATAAACGACAATCCCATGTTTGAACCTAGGCAATAAATATTTTTCTCTCTACTCCTATCAGGCTATCTATTATACATTTTTCAATGAAGGAGTAGAGCCTGTACTATAGATGAAAAGAGAGAGAAGACAATAGTCAGTGTCCTGTGGTTGAACCACAGGCTGTGAATTCTTGTCTTTTGTAGGCTTCAATTAACTATGTATGAGGCCTACGGGTTGACAAAGACAAAAGAAAAGACTATACAGTCTACAGTCCAGAGCCTGTGGTTGAACTCGCCTACCGACGTTTAGAATCTACGACTGTTAAAAATGATTCGGATTCTCTGTGCACTCCTGCGGCTCAAAACCTATGCTTGGAAACATAATTCAAGATCTGTTACCTACAACCGCACTGTCAGCAGAAATCAACGCACAATCAGTTGCAGCAGCGGCTTCTGTGACCAAATAAAAACGAAACAACCATATATATCCGGAAGTAGTCTCGTCATGCTAGAAGTCATGTGATTACCTTTTGACCTTGGTCACGTGCCTTCACTAGGCTTATTGTCATCTGCTACTATCGTGACCGACACAATACCAACGTACAGCTGGTTTAGATCAAACTTTAGATTGAGAAGTTGCAAGTCATTCATTAAAACAGGCATGTTCTTTGGCGTTTGCAAAAATCATCGAAAAGTAGACACTTGTAAGGTGCACAATGCCATCACACAACTCGCAACACGACACGGGATCACCACTTAGGTATTACCAAAGAGCTATAATAAGCCGTAATAAGCTGTTTGGTATTACTATTACCACTGATCTACTTAGTTCAGTGGGTATTACAGACGAAAAAAGTATTTTGGTTCAGGATTTTTTGTTAAAAAAAAAAAATTATATAGTACAGAAATACAATGTTACTCCTCACCGGAGGGGCCGGGTAGCTCAGTTGGTAAGAGCGTCTTGCTAGTAACCGAAAGGTCGCTGGTTCGAATCCCGGATTGGTCAACGTGTGATCATTTTCCCCTTTACCAACAACTGGCCCGCTGGTGTCAGTATAAATCGGTCCAGTAGTCACCTATATGCGAAAGTGTCGTGTGACTATAATCTACATACTTTGATTGATTGATTGATTGATTGATTGTTGCTTTAGGTCCAGCGGACTCTTCCGAGCCAAATCAGGACCGGACAACCTCCAATCCGCATAAAAGATCTGCCGAAACAACCCTAGTGGGAAAATTGAATGCCCTCCACCGGCCAGTCACTTTACAATAAAGACATCCCACGCAGGGGACAGGGGACGGCTGAGGCTTTACCCCAACTACTCGAACCCCCGGTTACAAAAACAAAATAGAATACAAACATCATTATAAATCATCAACAAAACACATACATATAAAATGCCTATAGTGCTAAATAATAACATCATAGGAAGCCCTAGTGACCACCCGGCAGAAAGCGTCCAACACTCCCAAGCTGATCCAACAGACCTCATACACAAACAAGGAGTCTTGTCCAGGAAGAGTTTTCAAGAAAAAAGGTAGGTCGTTGATCTAGCGAAGAAGAAGATAGTATAGCAGAGTGATAGGACAGATCAGGAATGGGAAAGAGCAAATGAGGAAGACAGCGACAGTGGGAATTTAAAGCACTAAATTTCCAGAAAGTGGGGATACTATTTATACTGAAACCCCCGGCACTCCAACGGGGGTACTGTTGCCGCAGTGAATCAGTCATGCCTACAAAGGCAAGACAGGTTTTCAACTGGGGCTTTCACTTTTCCCTTTATAGGTTAGAACAATCTACAGTAGCAAGCTTGCTCATGACCCCAAGGGGTAATCTACATACAAACAAACAAACAAGCTACTCCTTTAGAATGTTCCTCCGCAACCAAGGTGCCTATACCCTACCCATCAATTGCTGAGCTCAACACAAAAATAAGATCTGCAATGGCGATATCCAAACCCGGCGAATACCGTAGCATGCGACCTCATATCCCATAGATACTACAAATCTAATAAATAATATGTGGGGGCTCCCCCTATAGGAACTGTACATTCCTAAACTCTAACCACACACCCTGCAGTTGTAGACCCCCGCGGGGGTGCCAGGGATTTCAGTATAAATAGTATCCCCACTTTCTGAAAACTTAGTGCTTTAAATTCCCACTGTCGCTGTCTTTCTCTTTTGTTCTTTTTCATTTTTCATTCCTACTCTGTTCTATCAATCTACTACACTACTATCTTCTTCTTCGCTAGACCAGTCACCTACCTTTTTTCTGGAAAACTCTTCCGGGACGGGACGCGAACTTGTTTTTTCCAAACTAGTTCCAGTCATTCGCCGAAAAAGGCAATCACCGAAGCGTTGTGGCCAAGACAGTGGGCTAAGGCGGGACTAACTTGCCTTGTCCACAGGCCAGAAACCAAAGGCGCCTGACAGGTGTGGGTTCGATCCAGCATCTGGGCGTTATGTTTCTCCGAATATTATTTACTTTCGACTCGGGCAACGTCTCGGGGGTTTTCTACGGGTACTCCGGTTTGCTCCCCCAGCAAAATTTCAAAATAACAAGTAATGTTAGGTAGGTTGGGTTTGGGCGCGCCACAGGCTGCGACTACGCTTTTACCTAGGGGAGGCGGCCCAGAATTTCCCTATGGAAAAAAAAGACAATAAGGTAAATAAAATAAAATATAAAAAAAAGAAAAAAAAAAGAACGAAGCTCGAAGAACGAATAATGTGATGGAGGAAGAGGTTCTAGTAGATATAGAATAAAAATATAGAAATAAGTAGACAGAGTAATCGAGGAACTATATATTTATAGGATGATGACGATCATGACAATGATGATGGTGATGAAAGGAGGAGAACAGAAAAACAAATACGAATTTGGAAATAGAGAACGATCAGGTTTGAAATAGAAGAAGAAGAAATTCGAATTAGAAGATGGCGAAAAGGGAGAATAAGAAGATTAGTTCGAACATGAAAGATAAATGGTTGGAAGAAGAAGATTAAAAAATGAAGGAGATCAGAAAAAAGAAGATTCGTGGTTCGACTTAAAACAAAATTATTGAGAAGAAAACGATACATTAAGTTAAATGAAGTGGAAATCTGTTTATTAAAAGCACATTCTGGTAAAAATCCAAGAAAACCGATACATTATGTAGGTCTATATAGATATAGTGAAGTCGCATAATTATTACACAGCTTGGCTGAGTCTTTACACGTATATACCGCGATTTCTTCAGGGATCACCTGCCAACGTCAAGTCTCTCAATGCTTTTTGTTTTGTTTTGCATATGAGAAGATTGTAATGGGGTAAGGGGAGGAAGGGGGCAGATATGGTTGGAAGAAAACAGCTAGAATAAACAAATACCAGCTTGCTGATTTCAGTGACAACTTGCAACTGGTGGTACTCAATTGTCAGTTCTCCTCCTCATTCATAAAAATGAAATATAACTAAACACACTTGGGACCATTATTAGAGACAATGCGCCTTCCTAATAAAAAAATAAAAAGTCTTGTTTCATTTTATTATGAAAAGTTGTGGCTGTAAGGTGGCATGGAATTATCATCAGTTTGTCAAACTATTAGCTGTGACATAAATTAGCTGAAGAGAAAATATTTAAAAACACATTCATGTGGATGCACCGAATTATAATTAAGTTCAGAATTGAGAGAGAAAACAATTATAAAAAAGCTGGGGCGACGATTTAGTTGAAGGGTGTGTTGGTGATAAAGCTGTTGAACATCTTGAGAGCTGGATTAGGTTTGTCGGTTGGAACCATGTGTCCAGCGCCCTGTGAATTGGATAAATAAATAAATTAATTAATTAATATATAAGTACAGAAGTAGACAAATATAGGTATAACTATGTCATGAGTACAATAATAATAATAATAATAATAATAATAATAATAATAATAATAATAATAATAATAATAATAATAATAGATTATACATTGAATAATGAATAAATTATTTAATCCACTAATTAATGTCCAATGTCATGCATAAACAATAAATCTTAGATCAAGCAATAATGTAACAAGTGCATGTACTATACTTTCGGGCTACAGGCAGCTGCTTTTTCATTTGCTCAGTCTCCTGCAGCTTATCATTCAAAGCTCTTGTATGCGCTTTACAAGGTTTTTTTAATTTTATTTTATTATTTAAAAAAAATAACACTGACACTAGTAGTACATTACTCATTAAATTGTGTGAGAATGGGGTGTGGATTCTTTGGCGGCAGGGATAGCTCAGTGGTCAGAGCGCACCACTTGTGTGAGTGGGTCTTGGGCGACGTGGGTTCGAATCCTGACTTCAGCAAACTATTTTGTGATTGCTGGATATTACGGGCCAGCGCCTTGAGAAGCTCTCTGAGCTTGTAAGTGCGCTATATAAGAGAAATCTCTTTCTTTCTCTTTCTAGTCCGCTTTTCCCATAAAGTTTTTTTTTGAAATTTTGGGGGAGGTGCACTTAATTATATCTTGAAAATATCATAAGTAAAATAAATAAATAAATACATAAATAAATAAATACGTATTGAATAAATAAGCACAAAATGTAAGTGTACAAAAGGCATATTATTTTTTAAAATAAGCACAAAATGTAAGTGTACAAAAGGCAGATTATTTTTTAAAATAAGTTATTGTTCTAGTTTTCAGTCCAGTTTGAATTGCTGAGTCATTTTTATTAATCAGTGGGAGTGACGTCTTAATTTTTATAACCAATTAACCATTATCGGATGATGGGATCTTTTTGACCCCAGAAATGACTTTTTATCTTCTTTTTTTTTTTTAAAACAGCAAAAAACTCAAAATATCTCTGTTGCTTTGGAACTCTGTGTACTCCTCAAAATATAGTGGATGTTGGTTGTGGACACTTTCTCGTTACAGAGTACTGACCACTTAATACTTACCATTTTAAATAAACTTAAGCGACGTACAGTGAAGGTAAATCCGTACCCTGCCTTAAGGCTTCACGGATTCATCTGCAGGGTAACTGTTTAATGAATACCACCCCTGATGGTTTGCAGTGCTTCAGATTGTTGAAGCGCCCGCGCCATTGGCGCATATTTTATCAGAATGGCGCGTAACAGTCAACGTGAATTCGCCAGCCTGGCGCGTCATAAAAATCAATAAGGACTAGGTGAATATACGATACGAATACCTTCGATTGTCAATGACCCATCTTTTTCAAAATTGACCCATCATTTTGCATGGCCATGGGTCATTGGGCCCATGATGTCTGAAAACAATCTGAAGCACTGGGTTTGATTTCTAAGTGTTTTATATTAGCCTGCATTTGTGAGGAAGTATAGTGTGTGGATGCTCTGTGGGTTCGGGCAAATAGAATAGACCCAACGTTTCCCGGCGTGTCGTAAGAGGCGACTAACAGGGGTGATGCTAGCACGGCATCACTGGGCGAAAGTCTTCTACACAGAAGTCACCGGCCAGGGCGGAGGAACCTCACGTTACTACAGGTTCAACGACCACGTGCTCAGGGCCAAGGCGAGCCACACTGTATTCGTGGATTTCGGCTGTGGCCAACAGCCTGGAGAGGATTGGGCCCTGCCAGGTCTTTTTTTTGCCCAATACACAACACATGATGAGGCTATCCACTAATTCCATGCCGGATCGGTCGTCGCCCGGCTACACAAGGACCGCGCCTTCCGTTGGCCACCAGGACGGAGGTGAAAAGTATGCTACTGATGGACAAATTAGCAAGATCCGCACGAGAAACAACATCGTCATAGGAACCTGGAATGTCAGGACCCTAACTGCGGAAGGAAAATTAGAAGAACTTGCCCACGAGCTGGACCACTATCGATGGAACGTTCTAGGTATCAGCGAACTGCGCTGGAAAGGCCTAGGTGAAACAACGACTGACAAAGGCCACAAGCTCTATTTCAGCGGTAGAGATGACAGGCACGAACACGGCGTTGGATTCTTGGTCCACAAGAACATTCTAGCCACTGTCATGGGTTGCCGCCCAGTCTCCAGTAGACTCATTACCATCCGTCTGAGAGCAACCCCTTTCAACATTACCATCATCCAGGCCTATGCCCCAACATCAGACTATGAAGACAGCGAAGTGGAGGATTTTTATGAAAATATACAGGCGGTCCTTGACCAAGTGCCGAAGAAGGACATAGTCATAGTGCAAGGCGACTGGAATGCCAAGGTTGGCCAAGATGCGCACCACAACTGGGGAGACACATGTGGACCCCACTGCAACAACGAGACAAATGACAGGGGTCTGAGGCTATTGGAGTTTGCCAGATACAACAATCTGGTACTGGCAAACACGCTTGGTCTCCACAAAAAATCCAGACGATGGACATGGCACAGTCCCGGCGGGGAACATCACAACCAGATCGACTATATCATGGTCAAGAAACGCTTCAGATCAAGCATCAACATTGGCAGGACACGCACTTTTCCAGGAGCAGACATTGGAAGTGACCACGATCTCGTGATGATGTCTTTCCGGCTCCATTTGAAGAGAGTAAATACAGCAAAGTGCACTAGGCTGAAGTTCGACCTGGACAAACTGCAAAACCCGGAGGTGGCAAAAATATTTCAGGCCACAATCGGAGGGAAATTTGCACCACTGCTTATTTTGGGGGCAGGGGAAGTAGATGTCAACACCATGACCAATACCTTCAACTCAGCTTTAACAGATGCCGCCACTGAGATCCTTGGCAAGCACCGACGAAAGAAGAAGCCGTGGATCACACCTGAACTTTTGGATCTGTGTGACAAACGAAGAGAGTTAAAAAAGAAAAAGAACACCTCACAGGGAGCCGATGTCTACCGAAAAATCAACAATGACATCCGAAAAGGCATGCGCACAGCAAAGGAGAACTGGATAGAAGATCAATGCCAGGAAATAGAGAACAATCTGAACAAGAACAACAGCAAGAAGGCCTACCAGACTGTGAAGCGGCTGACAAGTGTTAAACAGCCCAAAGTCTCCACTATCCAAAGCAAGTCTGGCATATGCCTTACAGAAGAACAAGAAGTCTTGGACAGATGGACAGAGTACTGCTCTGACCTTTACAACCATACACCAAATGGAGACCCATCAGTTCTAGCATGTCCCGAGAGCAGAGAAGAAGAAGAAACCCTCCCAATTCTACGGGAAGAAGTTGAGGCAGCAGTGCAATCGCTGAAGAAAGGGAAGTCAGCGGGAGTGGACAACATACCAGCGGAACTGCTACAAGCAGGAGGAGAAGCGATGACTGATGCTCTCACCATTATCTGTAACAAGATCCGGCAGAGTGGGGAATGGCCTACACCATGGACCCAGTCGCTTGTCATCACTCTTCCCAAAAAAGGTAACCTTCAGGAGTGTGAAAATTACCGCACCATCAGCCTCATCAGCCATCCCAGCAAGGTCCTCCTGAAAATAATACTCAACAGGTTGAAACCACAAGCTGAACAAATCATAGCTGAAGAACAAGCAGGATTCATGGCAGGGCGAAGTACCACTGAACAGATTTTCAACCTCAGAATAATCTGTGAGAAATACCTACAGCACCAACAACATCTATATCATGTGTTCATAGACTTCAAGAAGGCATTTGACCGAGTCTGGCATGCAGCTCTATGGGCAACCATGAAAGTGTACAACATCAGCCCTAAAATTATAGAAGTCATCAAAAGCCTGTATGACAAGGCTACCAGTGCAGTCCTCCATAACAGCGTCATCGGGAACTGGTTCAGAACAACAATCGGTGTGCGTCAAGGATGCCTACTCTCTCCAACACTCTTCAACATCTTCCTAGAGCGCATCATGTCAGATGCTCTTGCAGATCACGAAGGCACAGTCAGCATAGGGGGCAGAGCAATCTCCAATCTTCGTTTTGCGGATGATATTGATGGATTGGCTGGAGAGGAACAAGAACTTGAACAGCTTGTACAGAGGCTTGACACCACCTCCAGAGCTTATGGAATGGAAATAAGTGCAGAGAAGACCAAAATGATGACCAACAACACCAATGGCATCAACACGGACATCAAAGTACAAGGCCAATCCCTCAACACAGTGCACAGCTTCAAATATTTAGGAGCCATTGTGTCAGACAATGGGTCTCGACAGGAAGTCCTCTCCAGGATTGCACAAACAACTGCTGCCCTGACAAGGTTGAAGCCCATTTGGAAAGACAGAACCATCAGTCTACATTCCAAAGTAAGACTGCTGCGCTCTCTGGTCATCTCCATCTTCCTATATGCTTGCGAAGCATGGACCCTCACAGCAGATCTCCAACGAAGAATACAAAGCATGGAGATGAGGTGCTACAGAAGACTTCTGTGCATTTCCTATACCCAACACATCACCAACGACGAAGTCCGACAGACCATCACACAAGCCATTGGACAACACGATGACCTGCTCACAGTGGTGAAGAAACGGAAACTCCGATGGTATGGCCACGTCACCAGATCATCAGGCCTTGCAAAGACCATTCTGCAAGGCACAGTGCAAGGAGGTAGAAGAAGGGGGAGACCGAAAAAGAGGTGGGAGGACAACATTCGAGAATGGACTGGTTTGACACTGAGCGAAGCCATGAGGGCTGCTGAGGACAGAGAAAGATGAAGTATGCTGGTTAAACGATCATCTGTGGTGCCCCTACGACCTTCGGGTTATGGGACAGGATATGGATATGGATAGTGTGTGGAGTATACCCTTTCCAATAAGCCTAAGAAACACCTTTGCAGCCTCCTATGACGGCCCACTAGCGCCAAAACCTGATAATTACAAATATCAAGGGATATTTATTTATCTTGGGATAATTATCAGGGACAAGGGACAATTGCAATTATCACTGAAAAATTACAAATATTTGTGCGTGATCCTGTTTAATTTTCAGTGTAGACTCCAGCAACCCGCCCAGAAATGCGCCAAAGCCGAAAATTGTAATTATCACATAATAATTAAAATTTTCACTTGTTAATTACAGTTTTTAGGTGATCAACCTTAATTTTGGCTAAGGCGGCTTACTAGCGCCAAAAACCTGCAGTTTCAGGTATCAGTGATAATTTTAATTAACATCTGTTCTGTGTAATTCACCGTGCACAGGGATACCGGTAATTCACAGTGTTAAGTACTATTTTTTTGTTTTGGCCACGCTTTAGTACTAGTAGCGCCAAAACATAATATGACGGCCTACTAGTTGCGCCAAAACCTGATAATTACAAATATCATGGGATATGTGCGTATATGTAGCACGGTTAGGACAAAAACGAACAGTTCCGTGGAACAATTAACATGTAAAAATTGTAATAATCAGGTGAAAATTACAATTGTTGGTTTTGGCGCATTTCCAGATGGATTGCTAGAGCTAAAACTGAAAATGGATTGCTAGAGCTAAAACTGAAAATTAAACATAATCATGGAAAGATATTTGTAATTTTTAGTGGTAGTTGTAATTATTTCATAATAATTATAACTATCTCAAGATAATTGTTATTATTACGCGAAAATTGTAATTATCAGATTTTGGCTCTAGAAAGGTGTGGCAAATACTGAGATTTATTAATTAACACTGTCGATTACCGGTACCGCTGTAAATTACACAGAACAAGCATTAATTTCAAGTGTCTCGTGACACTGGTAACTGGGTTTTGGCGCTAGTATGCCGTCATAGCTTCTTTCTGGCTGTCGCCGAAGTTTAACACCCGAAAGACTGCGACGACATGGAGATAGAACTGGCTGCGCTGAAGTATGGGAGTCGTTGGACAACCTACTTAACGCGCGACAGAGGTTGGAGGTTGAGCATTCAGTGGTGCAGTTCCATAGGCAAGGACAGCTGTGTTTAACTGCGAGTGCCTCATGTATACTGTCATGAGATACCACGACAACGTTTTGCAAGGGATCTAAGTCATCACCACGGGGTGGCCTCGTGGCGCAGTGGATAAATCGCCGGTTTCCTATGCCGAAGGTCGCTGGTTCGATTCCCCAAGGGGCGAACGTATGTTACTTAGGTACGAGACTATTGAGGTCACCGAGGGTTTTCTCCGGGCACTCCGGTTTCCTCCCTCTCTTCAATAATGGTACAGGATGCAGCCAATATAAAAATTTCACAAATAAAAATTCGATTTTCTTTCCGTCTTCTAATAGCGATCTCCCTGCCTTTACACCACCTGTTTGAGTGATGGATATGTATTTGGTGTGTGTGAGAGTGGATGAGACAGGTGAGCGTGTATGTTGGTATAGATCGCTGCGCTTTGAGCCTGATTGATTTGGGGAAAGGTGCGTATATAGCATCCTGTATTATTATTATTATTATTATTATTATTATTATTATTATTATTATTATTATTATTATTATTATTGTTATTATTATATATGCCTAATGACTGATAGTAGACTGTCTTGTAGAACGTTCAACAAGGACGTTAAGATTCAAATTTCACCAATGTTTGATACAAAAATGTATTACTTCTAAAAAAGGAGGTAATCATCAGTTTTCGCATTCTGAACAAGAGTTCAGACACGCTTTAAGCTCTGTATGTGTCTTTTGTGGTAATTTAGGCACCATACGTTGTGTTTATTTAACACGGACTACTCACCCGGACGGTGGCAAAGGTGAGCTGCTCGAACTCTTTGAAAAAGCCAGCGTTTTGGATACCGTACTCTTCGTCTGTGTACGTCCATTCCGACCATGGGGATTTAGGCTGGTAACAAAATTGAAAGACAACTGAACACCAATTGAACATTATGAATAGTAGTAGTAGTAGTGGTAGTAGTAGTAGTAGTAGTAGTAGTAGTAGTAGTAGTAGTAGTAGTAGTAATAGTAGTAGTAGTAGTAGTAGTAGTAGTAGTAGTAGTAGTAGTAAGAATACTTGTCTGCCTAATCTAAACATAGCTTTCACAGCTTAAATGAATACAGCAAAATGTAACTATAAACATAACAAGGAAAATTAATGAAGTACTAGTAGTAGTAGTAATAATAATAATAATAACAATAATAATAATAATAACAATAATAATAATAATATTTATATAGCGCTTTTTCCCAAGGAACAATATCAGTTCAAAGCGCAGTACTCACGCATTCATTCTAAACATCCGGCTTCATACAATGTAATAATGAACTTGTAATTATATGAACAAGTATATAACCTAAGATCACTCTCTCTCTCACTCTCTCTCTCTCTCTCTCTCTCTCTCTCTCACTCTGTCACACACACACACTCACACACAACACATACGACCTATGACTATGCACCATGCAGATTTGTCCTTGTGTTCCCTTAACCACTCAGGACCAACAGGCTGTTCACTGTTACATTTTCAGTCGGTGGAAGGAAAATAACGAGTAATGGCAGAAACAAATGACTGAATTTAAGGTGAATTTTTAAGAGAAAGAGGCAGCTTGTTCCAAAATACAAAAAAACTCTAATAAGCACG
This sequence comes from Oncomelania hupensis, assembly GCA_036898135.1. NCBI lineage: Eukaryota > Metazoa > Mollusca > Gastropoda > Littorinimorpha > Pomatiopsidae > Oncomelania > Oncomelania hupensis. The sequence continues at coordinate 22,822,458 of CM072520.1, forward strand.
TCTATCACAATGTACGACTTTGTGAGCACAGATGGAGCGTTCAAACAGACGGGTGTCAGAAAAAGAACGAGGTTTGTTAGAGGGTGTTTAAAGGTCAGCAATACATTGAGGGGCACTACCAGATCATACATCATTCACCATCACGATTCTCTCGGTGGCAGCGAGACGAACAGGCTGGGGGCAGGCCTGCTCCAGGAGACGGTCAGACTTGCGGGTGCGCTGTCCGCTTTCGTCTGATGTACTTCCACTATATCTTGCCAATTGGGGGCTTCTTCTATTGGGGTCGAGATTGCTCTCGGTGGTCCTACGACGAAGTGGCTAGCACCTTTCGGAGATTCCGAACCGATACTCCATACATCCTTCAAACTTCATGTTCTTCTTGGTCGGGCTCCTTCGACTGGACGACGGCGGCTGGGCTACGAAGGCGCCTCGATGTCCTGCTGTCGCCGTTCCTCTCCCAGGCTGCCTTTCATCTTTCACTGTTCTTGGACTTCCTGATCCAGGTTGTGGAGAGTGGCGTCTCCGGACTACAGGCGTTTACGCCGCCAACTTGCTTCAGTGATAGCCCACCCCTCTTCACACGACGTAGCTGCTGGATCCTCATGCTTATCGCAACGCTTCTAAGAGCGACCTCTCATTCCTTTGCGCGTCTGCACACTTCATCACGAGTACCGCCTCGAGCGCTCCGCTTCTATACATCGATAGTGTTTCTTCCCTTCTACCCTTCATCGGGACATTTCCTAGACCAATAACAACACAAGTCCTCCATACGCTTTGTGTTCGAGGACGTTAATCTACTCACCAGGGGCACTACTGCCCAACCCCATAGTTCTAGTGGTAGAGCGTTCGCCTGTCACACCGATGACCCAAGTTCAAATCCCGTGGTGGGCGAAATAAAAAGTGGTCATTTTTCACCGTCCATTTTAGCAGTATGATTGCTCTTGTGGTTCGGTGTTGATTTAGGTCCCTACCCCTTGTTCCCTGGGAAAGTTATCCACGTCTGCCATATCTCCAATGGTCGATGCAGACGTTAAACCTCAATGTTCAGGGACACTAGTGGGGATGAGAACACTAAAACACGAGGATGAAAGCTTATGCTTCCAACGGTCTGGGGCGTTGCGCTTCAAGCAGCAATATAGCGCCTTGTGTGGAGTAAGATCATTGTTCTCGACGAGCGCCATGACCAGATCTTTGAGCTGAAAAACAATTCATAACAAAACACAAACATGCAACTGTAAACAATATGCTCCATGAAATAAAAATGCTGTTACATAGAGTACTAACTAACCGGCTCAAAGACCTGAGCAAATGTTTGAGCATGAAGTGTCCAGTTGTAGATTTAGAAAACTAATAATACGATCACTCACTGGTAAATTGAGGCGGTCGACAAACCACTCATTCCCGAGAAAGTTGCAAACCATGTCTACGTCTCCATTGTATACAAGCACACGCTTCTGCGATTAAAGAAACAAAACCTGTACACAAAATAACAATAATAGTTTGGGTTTCCAGACTCATCGTTTAAGTGGGTCTGTCCCACAACGTCATATATGTTGGCTTCATAAGGAGCACCTGCCTAGCTGGGCAGCAAATCACTGATTTCCCATTCATGAAATGAATTCAAACACGAAAATCAGACCCTACGCACACCAGTTTCAACAAACACTATCATTTTCAAATCGTCATCATCATCTTTATCACATGTATGATCATCATCATCATGACGATCATCATCATTATCATCATCGTCATCATCACAAACAGCAACCACCACCACCTCCACCTCCACTACCACCACCACCACCACAACAACAACAAAAACAACAACAACAACAACAACAAAGGTTTCAGGCAAATCTTGAATGCGGAATATAGCCAATATTACAAGATCGATCGGTGCAAACAACTGTGATCAAACGCAAGATACTACAGATTGGAAATGGCATTTTTACTTACTCCTCGCCCAAGCACCTTCTTGTACTGAGTACTCATGTCAACGTATGTTTTATGGTACAAAGTCCCACTCCTGAAATCAAAGTTGATATTATTACAATAAATACATTAATCAGTCAAATACTACTAATCAAATTATCTTGAAGATTTCATGGGCTTGTTTTTACAGTCGTGTCTTTAAAATGGGTTTGGTCTCAAGATCAAAATTGTGATATAATTTGGAAAAAAAAAGTTTTTGTCTTTTTTGTAATTTGCGCTTACAATGAGTTTGAGTGATTTTGTTGTTGTTGTTGCTGTTGTTGTTTGTTTTGTTTTTCTTCAAAAAATTACTTTAAATAGGTTGATCATAGAAGACTTTATTAATCACACTATCGTGGAAATACTCTCAAATTATAAGCGTGTACACAACTTAACTATACATTATTTTTCGTACCTGTATAGCATCACCCCGCGAGTTACCTTCTATGCAGTCATTACGCTTCAAACGATACAACAGGCCGAGAGCAACGTCGCCTAGATACAGCTACATCAAAGTCGATCATGCTGTGATTGCTTCTTTTTTTTTTAACGTGCCGAGTTATTTCATAAAACATTCTTTTGGGAGGTATTTATTAGTATTTGTGTAATTATGTCAACACGAAAACTCGCGACATGCCAAAATAGGAGTTCATGATTGTGAATAGGCCTGTGTGAAGCAGTCGTGAACGATACTTGAGTTTCAGATCTAAATACTCCGCCTGGCAATGTATGTATGTATGTGTATCAGTTTATAGTCCCCTCTCTTCCCGAAAGGATTTTCAGAGAGGAGACTTTACAGTGATGTTATGTTATGTTTATCAGTTTATAGTCCCCTCTCTTCCCGTAAGGATTTTCAGAGAGGAGACTGATTATTCACGATCGTTATTATAGCAAAGCATGCCTATGCATTCTGACGTCATGTTGATGACGAAATTACTTTAGCTTCTCCAAAATTGAGTTGTGATAGCAAGAAAAAAATAAAATTTAAAAAAAATTCTTAGGAGGGGTAAAAATCATCATCTGATTCTTATCTTTTTCGAATTATTTTAGTTGCACAGTGTCGCAGAGATTAGAATAGTCACAGATAGATTTGTGTTCAGAGGGTAATGTAATGTCTTCATTCAGATATGAAGGTCGGTGACAACAGTAACGTGGAAGCAAAATTCACCGAAATAAAACATAAAAGAAGAAACACGTTGTTTTGCAAACAAAGCTCACCCCTGGTGTTGACATAACTTAATGTTAAACGCATGATTTCTAATATGAATGTGTCTATGCGAAACCGTGACAACTAGTAAAAACAAAAAGGCGGCGACTCGGAAGGGGCGTAACCAATCCTCATCTGGCCTTGAATTTTGTATAATTTGAAAGGCTTTACGCTGCAAAAGTGTACTTTATTTTGTTGTATAATTTAAAAGACACCTCAGGTTAATAATAATAATAATAATAATAATAATAATAATAATAATAATAATAATAATAATAATAATAATAATAATAAATCAGAATCATCAGAATCATCATCATCATAATATTTATGAGGCGCTCTGCCTAGTAAGGAACAGTTGAAAGCGCACAGGTTACCTAATAAAACAAAGTTGAAGCTGCGCCAGTGTCTCCTCTTTCGTTCTTGGTAATTTGTTTTAGAAACAACCATTGTATATATCCGTTTGAGACCGTGATCTGACCCTGGTATTCAGTGGTTTCCCGTAAATCGCGATCCGCTCGGAAGAGTTACCTGCCCTTGCATCCGTTATACAAGGACAATAAACGCTGCAGATAATCCGACCTTGATTGTGACGCTGCATTGTGGCCGTGTCTCTTGCAGCTTGAGGAGAAAATTGGAATTTTCTTTTCAGTGAGCGACTGCCTAGCATTGAATGAAACATGTTTTTTCAGTGTTCAGCTCAATTGGACGGTTAACCCTGGAGATCAATAAATAAACAGGCAAGCACACAGACACACGGAGACAGACGTCCAGGCAGGCAGAGAGACAGACCAAATGCAACTTATGCACTCTAGCCTGTAAAGAAGGAGTGTAACAAGACAATAAAGAAGATAATGTCTGCAAAGTTTCAAAGCATTTTGATTACCTTTTCATATAAACTGTGATGTTGCCCAAAACCTGCTAGTTTTTACTAAGATAAATAAATAAATGAATAAATAAATAAATAAATAAATAAATAAACAAATAACACGTGATAAAAAGAGCTGAATAATTTCAACATTTATATTTGTAACTGGTTATCTGACTGATTACCTGCATGGCTCCCACTGTCGCAGATGTGATGGAATGTGAAGAGCTCTCCTGACATCATTACTGTTCATGTACGTGGTAAGACCGCGAAGATCAAAACAGTGGAGCTCCGAATCTTCAAGATGGCTATTTAATGAGCCAGGCTTTCTCAGCTTGTCGGCCCACTGGTCCAAACAAAGTCTTAATTATTGTTATACTCTCTTAAATGAATAAATTCGGAGTATAAGTAACATGGCTACAGGAATTTCTGACTGTACGTAAAAGGCCTCCCTTAAATTAACCCAGACAAGTTTAAACTATGTACTATAACTTAATGCATACTTTTGAGATCTCTTCAAAAACATCACCGTTAGACGTATCATTAAATTCTACACTGTACTTCATTAAGTTCATATTTTCCGATGCCTTGGTTGATATTTTTTATCGTTGGATGTCTTAATCGAACATTAATTTATAGGGATGTGTAAATCCCTTGTCATCTCCATCTTCCTATAAGCTTGCGAAACATTGACCCACACAGCAGACCTACAACGAAGAAAACAAAGGATGGAGATGGGTGCTACAGAAGATTTCTGGGCATTTCCCGTACCCAGCACATCACCAACAATACAATACAAGATTATTGCTTTGGGTCCAGCGGACTCTTCCGAGCCAAATACATCACAAACAACGAAGTCCGACAGATCATCACACAAGCCATTGGACAACACGATGATATGCTCACAGTGGTGAACAAACGGAAACTCCGATGATATGGCCACGTCACCAGAGAATCAGGTCTTGCAAAGACCACCCTAAAAGGCACGGTGCAAGGAAGCAGAAGAAGAGGGAGACAGAAAAAGAGGTGGAAGGACAACATTCGCGACTGGACTGTCCTGACTCTGAGCGAAGCCATGAGTGTTGCTGATGACAAAGAAAGACGTAGTACGCTGGTTAAAACGATCGTCTGTGGTTCCCAAACGATTTTCGAGTTACAAAATAGGATAGGATAGGATAGTAAATCAGAAGGGAGACATATGAACAGAATTTGAATGAAATGATAGTTCCAGGCTTGTTGCTGACTGGCTGTGAAGGTCGCCCAGCTGTGAAAATTAAAATTGCAGAGAATAAGAAGCCTTACAAGAAGAAGGTTGAGGATTGTTTTAGTTCTCAGGCAGCTCTAGTTAACTGGGTACAAACCGAACAAGAAGCCCATCAACACCGATGACGCCCAGATCTTGGCCGATGAACTACGACAGGTTTGATCAGCAGAATTTCCATGCTGAGCAAGTATCTGTGCTGATGGAGGTGAAAGAGAGATTGCGTACCTGTCTTTGTGAGAGTGGACAAGTTGAGAAGTAGCTTTAAAGGCCTGAACGCCCACAGCGCGCCTGGTCCTACTTTATCACGATCATGGCCCTCGCCCCAGTCTTCATGAGATTGTTACAATGGTCTGAAAATGGCGACGGTCGTCCCAGTCATCACGAAACCATCGCCCAAGATGTTGAACGACCACAGGCCAGTTGTACTTACCTCTGTCCCATTCAAGGGTCTGAAGCGCCTTCTGATCCAGATCCAGATGCACCAGGACCATCAGTTTGCGTACATAGCGAATCACAGCTGTGAAGATGCCATCAACTTCCTCATCCACAAGACGTACGAACACTTAAAGCGACCCAGATCGTACGTCCACATGCTGTTCCTGGACTTCAGTTCAGCATTCATTATCATCCAACCCCACCTCATGTGGTCTGATCTGATCGTGACCCATACCGGCGCGCCACTGGGTTGTATACCATCCCAGCTGTTTTCACCTCGTGTACAGCTGACTGCCGATGTAGTAGTGATGTAGTACTGCAAATGAAGTTTTCTGAAGACACCTCAATCACAGGCATGCTGACGGGTGACGGTATTCATAAGGTTTTGAGAATTATCCTGATATCAGAGTCGTGATTGTGATGATATCATGGAGAAGATACACTTATCTTACAAGGGAAGTAAGACCTGTAGATAGATGGGACGTTAAGCTACCTCTATCAGACGTTCTTTATCAAGATTCCAAAGCGATGTGAGAGACTCAATCACGGTGCTTGGTCACATAAAAATTTATATTTGTTCTCGGGTTTTAAAGTATTATTGGTTCACTTTAAGAAACGCTTTTTGCGAGTCAAATGACTAGCTTAACTGGTCTCCAGAGAAGAAGAGCTAGTGCACACACAACAATACAAATAGAATGACACCAGTCGTATGTATGTGATTTCAACTTTTATATCTTCAACACAAATTCTAACATGACTTTAATTAAATGTAATTAATAACTATAACTGTTCGAAGTGCTGGGAAAGTTTCTAGCAGTTCTTCATCATCTGCTACAACGTTATATGTTTGGTGGTCTAATATTGTTCTGAGTATTTTTGACATCAGTTGCAGTTGAGATGGACTTAGCTTCTCAGTTTCTGTGAGTGCTTGAGTCTGGTGGTCACTCTGAGGGAGTCTGGTCACTCTCAGGATGATCGGGCGAGTCTGGTATTTACGAGGCCGGACGTGGCGAGGTAGATTCCAGTTGATCTCCTTCTTTTCCACGGGCGCAAGCGTTAAGCGTTGATTCCACAAACCGTCCCAGAGCTGAGCTGGAAAATCCAGAACTCTGGCTACAATATTCTATTCAGATATATTGGTATGTGGTGCCCTCTGCCAGGAGTCTATAGCATCAGACACCTGCAAAGTTTCCCATAAGCACACTACGATATCTGAATCTTAAGGCTAAGATATATTGAGTAATATACACAACATGTCAGAAACAATAATCGGTTTCTGTAAATACATATAACACGAACATACTAATACATGGCAATCAATATATTATATAAACATACAAGTACTAGAAACTACTAGTGTTAACTTACTTCTAGTCTCTGGGAATCGTGAAACCGTCTCTAGTGTATTACTCCGTTGGTGATGGCTGAGGATTTTTGTTCACTTCAGTTCGCTCCTTGTTGACCATTTTGGTTCTAAGCTTTGCCTGTGACTACCCGGTTAATGTGTGGCGTACAAGGGATATGCAGGAATCTATGTCATCTCCGACCAATCATCTCGTTATTGCGACTACGTGAATCTCTTCTCGGTCGTCTGTGTTCTCCTGTCCTGCTTCTTGGACACTATCTGTTACGTCTCAACTTTGTGTCAGAGGAGAACCGCAGGGTAGATCTTAGAGTGATATGATTTGCGTTGCTACTTAGCGGTCAAGGTACATCAGTCAGATGTCGAGTAGGCTAACTTATATTCTTACTAACGAGTTCTGCTTGATGGTATCGGGAGTGAACCTCTCAAGAAGGTTAATTTAATAACGGCCAACATTCCTCTAGAGAGCTGGTAAATTAAGGTCAAGTTTTGTTCAATACTATCTGTTTACCTCTAAGCTGAGTTACCACATCTTTGTCGTCAACATATTTGATATTACAGTGATACCCTTTAGAGTAGCAACACCCTCCCTCTTAAATCTCTTATTATTTTTATTTCGTAGCCGATACGTCCGAGACTGTTAAATCATTAGAAAGTTTGCATTATCGCGTTTACACTGATATATAATGTGTATACTATTCGTTAGCCCTTTTATGTCGTATACGTAAGATACAGATTTCCCGTGAATACAAAATTGGCTTGAAGTGCAAATTCCAGATTCGCTGGTTATGTGCGATGCTTTGTGCGGCTCTCGTGCCCGGTATAAAAGCATTTCCTGTCCCCTCAAAAAAAAAAAAAAAAAAAAAAGATCCGTAGGATCTCATCTTTGATATGATGATGATGATCATTGTTGTCAGGGTGGCGACGTGGTGATCGTCCTTAACGCTTATGCAATAGGACGTTAAGCTTCGTTTTCCGTATATGCTCATGTGTCCGGGGACATTAATTTATTTAAAGAAAGAAGAATTGCGTGAAGTGAAGGTATACTTTCGTCCGCTATACGCTTAATGTGTCCAGGGACGTAAATTTTACTCAAAAAAAAAAAAAAAATTGCGTGTCTGAGGACACAGTGAGCTTCTTCTGCTCTTGTAACTTGGATTCTTATTTTTATTTAGGTTTTGAATGTCATCCTGAAATTCTACTCTTTTTCATTTTTTGTTTTTAAAAAAAAACACTTGGTGTCCTGTGACACAAATCTTTTTATTGTAATAAATGATAATCTTTTATGGTAACGAAAGACCTTGGCTCATTTATTCCTAACCCTCTTAGTTCATCATGCCTGTCATATTCTCGTCCCCGATATACGTTTAGTGTCCGTTTGCACTCCGGTCGAGACTGGCACTGCCTTGCTGTCTATGGCGTTCCTACAATAAAATAATCTTTAATGGTCATCAGAGAATGATGTGAACGAGCTCTCGCTCTAAAACCTTAACCAAATCACATATAATATTATAGTCCTTATAATGCATGAATACACAGCTTAACGAGAGTTACCCTCTTCTTGTTCTGTACAGAGGGCTCAAAAGAAAACAACCGTCCAAAGAGATGTTGCTGAGACATCTTGATGTTCGTGGTCGAATCACTGTCACAGTATGGTCCGTACAGGTTGTAAGGATCCACGAATGCCGGAAATTCAGTCAACTTTAACTGTAAGGTAAAAAAAAAAATCAAGCAATCTATAAGGGTAAAAAAAGATCTAACCATTTTTTGTAAACTTATATATTGATTTTTTTCCTATCGTATCCTATCCCGTAATTCGAAACTTGTTGGGGCACCACAGGTGATCGTTTAAGGAGCATACTCCATCTTTCTCTGTCCTCAGCAACTCTGATGGATTCGCTCAGTGTCAAGCCAGTCAATTCTTGAATGTTGTCCAAGGTCCTCCTAAAAATAATATTCAACAGTTTGAAACCCCAAGCTGAACAAATCATAGCTGATGAAGAAGAAGAATTCAGGGCAGGGCGAAGTACCACTGAACAGATTTTCAACCTCAGAATAATGTGCTGGAAATACCTACACCACCAACACCATCTATATCATGTGTTTGTAGACTTCAAAAAAGCATTTGACGAAATCTGGCATGCTGCTCTGTGGGCAACCTTGGAAGTGTACAACATCAGCCCTAAAATTATTGAAGTCACCAAAAGCCTGTATGATAAGGCTACCAGTGCATTCCTCCACAACAGCGCCATCGGAAACTGGTTCAGAACAATAATCGACGTGCGTCAAGGATGCCTACTGTCTCCAACACTCTTCAACATCTTCCTAGAGTGCATCATGTCAGATGCCCTTGCAGATTACGAACGCACAGTCACAATAGAGGGTAGCGCAATCTCTAACCTCCATTTTGCCGAAGACATTGATGGATTGGCTGGAGAGGAACAAGAACTTGAACAGCTGGTACAAAGGCTTGCCACCACCTCCAGAGCGTTTGGAATGGAAATAAGTGCAGATCAGGCCAAAACGATGACTAACAACACCAATGGCATCAACACGGACATCAAAGTCCAAGGCCAAATCCCTCAACAAGGTGCATAGTTTCAAATATTTAGGAGCCATTGTATGGGACAGTGGGTCCCGAGAGGAAGTCCTCTCAAATGATCGCACAAACAACTGCTGCCCTGACAAGGTTGAAACCCATTTGGAAAGACAGGACCATCAGTCTACACTCCAAGGTAAGGGTGCTGCGCTCCCTTGTCATCTCCATCTTCCTGTACGCTTGCGAAACATGGACCCTCACAGTAGACCTACAACGAAGAATACAAAGCATGGAGATGAGGTGCTACTGAAGACTTCTGGGCATTTCCTATACCCAGCACATCACCAACGACTAAGTCCGACAGATCATCACACAAGCCATTGGACAACACGATAACTTGCTCAAAGTGGTGAAGAAACGGAAACTCTGATGGTATGGTCACGCCACCATAGCATCAAGCCTTGCAAAGTCCATCCTTCAAGGCACGGTGCAAAGAGACAGAAGAAGAAGAAAACAAAAAAAGAGGTAGGAGGACAACAATCGAGAATGGACTGGTTTGACACTGAGTGAAGCCATGAGGGTTGCTGAGGACAGAGAACGATGGAAACGATCATCTGTGATGCCTCGACGACTTTCGAATTACGGTATAGGATAGGGTAGGATAGGAAAAAAAATAAATCAATCTTTAAGGTTAAAAAAAAAAATAATAATAATAATGCAAAACTGAATAGTCACCGCTAATGTAAAACATAAAATGCTAGTCTGTACGTGAAATTTTTTAATTTCCAAATTAGGTATGAGGCTTATCATGTCACATAGACTACTCCATCGGATGAGAGTTATGCATTCCGCCGCACGTATAGTCAGCTGGAAGAAGAGACTTAGGGCGCGTCCACATGACGAGCTGCGCTTTGAGCTAGCGGTGGCGTAGCGTTGGACGAGCTTTGAGCTCTGAGCGGTGGGTGGCCACACCAAAAGCATCAAAAAGCTAGCGGCAAGCTAGCTGCACTGCTGGCTGTACGCTCGGTGACAGCTTGGGTGGCCACATGACAAGCTGTTACAGCTAGCTGCCTGCTAGCGTGATGCTAGCTGTCGTTCAGAAGTTTATTATCTGTGGTTTTGCAAGGCATCGCAGACCCGCAACTAAAATTTATTTCTGTTGAAGTTGGAGCCTACGGGAAAGAGAGTGATGGAATATTTTCCAGGTTTCAGATGAAACTCTGCCTTGAAGGGAATACAGTAAATATGACCCACTACCAAATTCCAACATTCACCTTTCCTATCTTTTTGGTAGGTAACCCAGCCTATCGCCCAAGCCATACCTAATAACACGCATCAACACAGTCGATATCATCTTCAATTATCGCCATGGCAAGCCGTTGTGTAGAATGCGGGTTTGTAGTGCTTGCTGGAAAATGGTAAGTGCTGGAAACAGCAATCTGCACAACGTGACCACTGCTGACAACATTGTGCTAGCACTGTTGCCTTGCACAATGCAGTCATCCATCATGAAAGCGCTGATATAAAAAAAAAACACGGAGATCTGGGATGATACTCAAGTCCGTGGCGAACAGGACAGACGGATGGGGTGTTACTCAGGTCGTCCTGGACAATACTTAGCGGGTGAGAGAACAGCTGGTTGAGTATTTTGTCAGGGTTGGTGCAGTGAACTGGCAGGAAAGCTACAGTTAATAAAACTTTGCTGAACTAACTGACGGCAGTGATAATGAAGGATGAGACTCTCGTGACTTTAGTTTTCCCTTGTTCATATACGTCACAAAGCTTGTGATTTTAAATCTAAAGTTGGTCACTTTTAAGATCAACATGGAATGTACTATTTAAAAAAAATAAAACAAAGAGTGCAGATTTAAAAAAGATGGACCTGCAATCATGCACTCCACCCAAATGTTGGTCATTTACTGTTCAGCCTTCCCCTTTTCTCTCTCTTGTTTTCCCCCCCACCCCCCACCCCTACAAAGCTACAAAGAAATAAACCCAAGTTAAAACTTTAACTATATATTTTTGTAAACTTTTATTGGCTGGCATCAAACACACAATACCTACATCATAAGTGTTCATTGATAATTTACCATCATAGCCCTTTTATTTATTTTTTATGTATAAAATCCAGATCTAAATCTAGGTTGAATTTGGGACTATAAGCACGGTTCTAAATCTGAGTGAAAACATCAAATGTGAATTCGCTTAATAGATCTAGATCTGTATTTTATTTGCAACAAATTGTGTTAAAACATAATAAAAGAAAAAAAAAGCACTTACTGGGTACTATTATTTTTCAATGGCGACTGCACAAATGATAAAGCTGCAATTTTGTCAATTAGGCCTATACTATACGAAAAGAGCAATTGGTCATTTTATTATAAAATTTATAACCATCTTCACTCAATCACTAACTTGAGTGCCTTGCCATTTTAGGCACCTCCTGAAACAGCTTTGCTCAAACCTCACTGTTCGAAAATCTTTTGTTTTTTCTGCCACAATCTCTTATTTTGTAGTTCTCTGATTCCGTAAGCGAAGGGTGGTAAGAAGACTGATTCAAGGCCAAGGACACAAAACCAATCAAGGTCAAGGTCCCAAAACCACCGCTTGAGCTTCGAGCGTCGATAAATGCCGAGAAGATTACCGCTGCTCGAAGCTAGCAATAGCCGCGCGGCTACCGCTCGTGGTGTGGACGCTTCTACAGTATTTCTAGTTAGACTTTTCGCAGCGCAGCTGAAGCGCAGCTCAAAGCTTCGCTCGAAGCTTGTCATGTGGACGCGCCCTTAGAATATAACGGCAAGCCTATACATATATGAGCGGTTGTTTTTTTTCCCAAAAGCAGAGCCGCTGGTTCGCCTTTCTTGCACACAGCATGATCCACGTTGGGAAGCCAGTTGATTGTCGATGAGCGTACTCAGATATACCATTCCCAAGTGCTTGTCCCCTGATGTAGGCATTATGTCTTGATGATGAAACAATGTTTACTTGGTTGTTATTTACTATGCGCAACGCACATGTCCATCCCTCCGTCAAACAACTTCTAAATAAAAAGCACTGAGCATGCTACCAAACCAAGAGTGCAACTAGGGCTAAATAATTATTGATTAAATATATCCATGATAATTTGAAACTGTGCAATAAATCAAGCAATCGCTGTAATACTTACAAGGAACCAGCACTCTGGGATTTTCATAGAGTTCTGGCCAAATGTGCAGTTGTCGGAGCTTCCGTTGCAACAGACACTGATCAACTGTCCCCAAGATCTAAAACAGATTAAACACGATGGCACACAATTCGAATATTTTTCCAGACACTTACACATATAGTAGAAACCCAGCATTTTCAAGAGTGTTAATTTCGAGGGGGTGTTCTGTCTGGGCTTTATCGTCAAGAAGCAAAATGAAACCATGGACTGATTGGCCGCTCTTTGAACTATATCTGCCTGTGCACTAGTAGATGTCTTCCCTAAAGTGATCGGGCTGGCGTTTAATGGTGTCTTGGGTATAATCCCCACTAGAAGCTATCCTCCGGGTAATTAGGAAATGATAGGAAAGATCTATCCCGCTTTCTCTGCTGCCAATGCGTTGAATTCGTGGATGTGTGCCTTACATATAGATGGCTATTTCGCTGTGTTATCCGCTGTTCAGTGTATCAGTTGGTCCGGCTGGAAATCAAGTGACCCGTTTTCAATAGCATAAAAAGACGCCGAAATGAAGTCCTTGCTTGGCAACATGAAAGGAACCTAACTATTTGAAAGAGAATACATAGCCACGAATGTTTCTAAAAATCTAGAAATTACTACCAAGTCTGCAACCTTAAGAGTGTGAAGGACCGAGCGACCGAACGACGGACGGACGGAAATATAGAAATTCGTCTCGTTCTGATTCCCGGCTAGGCCTAAATACAACTATTTCCAGATAAGTCTTAAAATACAACACAAGAGTTTAAGGAAAGAGGGATGGGGTGGACGAGGAGAGGTTAATATTGGAAATCCGATACTATTTTGAGGAACATGTTACCTATCATCTTATCGATCACAAAGACTTGCAACGTGGGGGGACAGAATATCAAATAATTTCAAATGTTAACATCCTTATATATCATACAAGTCATTCAAATCTTAAAAGTACAATTCATAACTTACTCTTCACCAATCAGACCATGGAAGTAGGCAAAATACATCATGGAGTCGAAATTCAGTTCATAGTTAGACAGACCATTGCCCACGGCAAAACCCTGAAACACGGAATTGTTGTAATTAGATAAGAGAGGAGAGGAAAATTATGACTGAGCAACACTTATCAACGCTTTGGCGAGAATGAACAGGGCGTCATTGGGGTCGGCGGTTTTGTCGCCTAATGGGGGGTTTGACGGGTTGTTAGTGATTTCGTTGGAGGTGATGGCTAGGCTGTTGCCAATTCTGTTGCTTTGGTCTAGACGTTGCTGATTCCGGGAATCGTATGAACCCGACTTAATACGCAAGTTGATATTATGTAGAGACAATGTTTTAATGTAAAGAATTTTGTACCTTTTAAGTAGGATCTGGTAGAGTTACACGGTATTTATCAATGGTTGATTCAACCCCGACGCTTGAATCTTGATATTTGTAACTCGAATTCGTTTATCCACGCAGCCTGTTTACTCAGCAACAAGGCAGGAGTCGTCGTATAAAGTTTCCAACCTTATTTAGCAAACATCAACAACTGCATAAAAGATCGATTTCCGAAAATCACTACAACAATCAACCCTACAAGCAGACAGTGCATTACTTATATAGCCACGCTGCAATCGAGAAAAAAAAGTCGAACATTCCAACATGACGCAATAACGCCCAATCAAAACAAAACTCCTCACCGGAACTATGCACTGTCTTACGTCACATAATGTTTACGAATCTACATGATTTGACTAGCTTTTACCCGTAACATCTAGAAAATTCGGTCAATAATAAACAAGTAATTCCAGAAATTTCTCAACAATATCGACCGACAAAAATTATCATCATTATCCAAAGCTTCTTCTACCAACAGCGCAAAATCAAATCAAAGGTAAATACACGCTATCATTGCATACTTGGCAAAACAAAATGATCGGATCTATTGTGCGCATCTCAATAGTAACAGGTAGTTGCCTTCACTTCTTAAAATTGTTTCACTGCTCACGTTAAAATTGTGTTAAAATGAAATGATATGGCGAGGATCAACATTGAGCAGTTACATAACCGTTGACGCGTGTATGTTCTTCAGCAAATTAATAATAGAGAGTTCTTGAATAGTCGGCTTAAGTTGGCGTGTACGCACTTTAGTATTCTTGACTACGCACTACGAAGTAGTAATCATCGAGATGTGACAAAGAAACAGGGGTATGCATTGCTTTGAGCAGATCTTTGAACAGATAAGAGCGCTAAGTAGTTGGCCACCAGGACGGAGGTGATACGTGTGCTACTGATGGACAACTTAGCAAGATCTGCACCAGAAACCACATCGTCATAGGAACCTGGAATGTCAGGACCCTAAATGCGGAGGGAAAGGTAGAAGAACTGGCCCACGAGCTGGACCACTATCGATGGAACGTTTCAGGTATCAGCGAACCGCTCTGGAACGGCATAGGTAAAACAACAAACGACAAAGGCCACATGCTTTATTTCAGCGGGAGAGATGACAGGCACGAACAAGGCGTTGGATTCTTGGTCAAAAAGAACATTCTAGTCACTGTCATGGGTTGCCGCCCAGTCTCCAGTAGATTCATTACCATCCGTCTGAGAGCAGCCTCTTTCAACATCACCATAATCCAGGCCAATGCCCAAACAGCGGACTATGACTATGACGACAGCGAAGTGGAGGACTTCTATGAAAAATTACAGGCTGTCCTTGACCAAGTGCCGAAGAAGGACATATTCATAGTGGAAGGCGACTGGAATGCCAAGGTTGGCCAAGATGCGCACCACAACTGGGGAGACACATCTGGACCCCACTGCAACAACGAGACAAATGAAAGGGGTCTGAGACTCTTGGAGTTTACCAGATACAACAATCTGATTCTGGCAAACACGCTTGGTCTCAACAAAAAATCCAGACGATGGACATGGCACAGTCCCGGCGTGGAGCATCACAACCAGATCGACTACAACATGGCCAAGAAACGCTTCAGATCAAGCATCAACATTGGTAGGACACGCACTTCTCCAGAAGCAGACATCGGAAGTGACCCTGATCTCGTGATGAAGAGAATAAACACGGTAAAGTGCACTAGACTGAAGTTCGCCCTGGACAAACTGCCAGATCCGGAGGTGGCAGAAACATTTCCGGCCACAATTGGAGGGAAATTTGCACCACTGCTCAATTTGGGAGCTGGTGAAGTAGATGTCAACACCATGACCACCAATTTCAACTCAGCTGTGCCAGATACCGCCACGGAGATCCTTGGAAATGACGAGGGAGCATACAGGCAAGCAGTGGAGGAGCTAGTGGCTTGGTGCATAGACAACAATCTGGAATTAAACGTCTCCAAAACAAAAGAACTAGTGGTAGATTTCCGTCAAAACAGAAACAACATGCAACCCCTGTCCATCAACGGGGAAGTAGTAGAACAAGTAGACGGTTTCAAGTTTCTCGGCACAACCATTTCCTCAGATTTAGGATGGGAAAAGCACATCACTGGCGCAGTCAAGAAGGCCCATCAGAGACTATTCTTTCTCCGCCAGCTTAGGAAGTTTCGGGTTAGCCAAGCTATCATGGCCAATTTTTACCGCGCCACTGTAGAAAGCATTTTGACCTTTTCTATCATTGTTTGGTATTCCAACGCAAACATCCAAGATAAAGAGCGTTTAGACCGTGTTGTGCGCCAGGCTTTAAGATGCGTTGGTGGGGCCCTCCCGTCCATCGAGGCTTTACACGCGCAACGTGTCACACGCCGAGCCAAACATATTATCCATGATGAGACCCACCCTGCCCACGTGCTCTTCCAGATGCTCCCCTCAGGCCGTAGACTCCGTTCCCTCCCCAGCAAAACCACACGCTCACTGAATGGCTTCTTCCCGTGGTCTATCAGACACTTAAATCAATTATAAGAATTATTTAGGCTGCTTCTTATTGCGTCATATTCATATTCATATTCATAGTCATATTAGTCATGAATTGCGGGAGGGTGCTTCTGCGTGCGAATCTATTTTAGTCATCTGTATATTTGCTGTGTCTGATGATGTACATTAAATATGCACCTGTTTTGTTATCTGTAATTCGGTTGTGTTTGTTGATGTCTGTATACCTATGTTCTACATGAGTGTTCTAGTCAGGCGTAGGTCTGCTGTCTAGTATAATGGGTGGTTACACTGATTACATAGGTCACACTAGATCTATGCTTTATTTGTTTGTTCTGTATCTTGTGCATGCCTGCCGCTGATCTAAAGCAATCTTTGTGTCATGTATACTATAAATGTATGTATTTCACTTGGCGAATAAATCTTGAATTGAATTGAATTGAATTGAAAGCACCGGCCAAAGAAGAAGCTGTGGATCACACCTTAAATTTTGGACCTGTGTGATAAACGAAGAGAGATACAAAAAGAAAAAGAACACCTCACAGGGAGCTGATGCCTACCTAAAAATCAACAATGACATCCGAAAAGGCATGCGCACAGCAAAGAATAACTGGATTGAAGATCAATGCCAGGAAATAGAGAACAGTCTGAAAAAGAACAACAGCAAGAAGGCCTAATTGACTGTGAAGCGGCTGACAAGTGTTAAACAGCCCAAGGTCTCCACGATCCAAAGCAAGTCTGGCGTATGCCTTACAGAAGAACAAGAAGTCTTGGACAGATGGACAGAGTACTGCTCTGACCTTACAACCACACACAACATGGAGACACATCAGTTCTAGCATGTCATGAGAACAGAGAAGAAGAAGATATCCTCCCAATTCTCCGAGAAGAAACTGAGGCAGCAGTGCAATCGCTGAAAAAAAAAAGTCGGCAGGAGTGGACAACATACCCGCGGAACTGCTTCAAGCAGGAGGAGAAGAGATGATTGGCGCACTCGCCATTATCTGTAACAAGATCTGGCAGAGTGGGAAGTGTCCTACACCATGGACCCAGTCGCTTGTCATCACTCTTCCCAAAAAAAGGTAACCTTCAGGAATATGAAAATTACCGCACCATCAGCCTCATCAGCCGTCCCAGCAAGGTCCTCCTGAAAATAATACTCAACAGGTTGAAACCCTAAGCTGAACACATCATAGCTGAAAAACAAGCAGGATTCAGGGCAGGGCGAAGTACCACTGAACAGATTTTCAACCTCAGAATAATCTGCGAGAAATACCTACAGCACCAACAAAATCTATATCATGTGTTTGTAGACTTCAAAAATGCGGTTGAGCGAGTCTTGTACGCAGCTCTGTGGGCAACCATGAGAGTGTACAACATCAGCCCTAAAATTATTGAAGTCTTCAAAAGCATGTATGACAAGGCTACCGGTGCAGTCCTCCATAATAGCGCCATCGGAAACTGGTTGGTTCAGAACAACAATCAGCGTCAAGGATGCCTACTCTCTCCAACACTCTTCAACATCTTCCTAGAGCGCATCATGTCAGATGCACTTTCAGATCACAAAGGCACAGTCCGCATATGGGGTAGAGCAAACTCCAACCTTCGTTTTGCGGATGACATATATGGATTGGCTGGAGAGGATCAAGAACTTGAACAGCTGGCACAGAGTCTTGACACCACCTCCAGAGCCTATGGAATGGAAAAAATAAGTGCAGAGAAGGCCAAAATGATGACAACAACACCAATGGCATCAACACGGACATCAAAATCAAAGGCCAGTCCCTCAGCACAGCGCATAGCTTCAAATATTCAGGAGCCATTCTATTAGACAATGAGTCCCGACAGGAAGTCCTCTCAAAGGATCGAACAAACAACTGCTGCCCTGGCAAGGTTGAAGCCCATTTGGAAAGACAGAACCATCAGTCTACATTCTAAGGTAAGACTGCTGCGCTCCCTTGTCATCCCCATCTTCCTATACGCTTGCGAAATATGGACCTTCACTGCAGATCTACAACGAAGAATACAAAGCATGGAGATGAGGTGCTACAGAAGGCTTCTGGGCATTTCCTATACCCAGCACATCACCAACAACGAAATCCAACAGACCATCACACAAGCCATTGGACAACACGATGACCTGGTCACAGTGGTGAAGAAACGGAAACTCCGATGGTTTGGCCACGTCACCAGATCAAGTCTTGCAAAGACCATCCTGCAAGGCACCGTGCAAGGAGGTAGAAGACGAGGGAGACCGAAAAAGAAGTAGGAGGACAACATTCGAGAATGGACTGGTTTGACACTGAGCGAAGCCCTCAGGGTTGCTGAGGTCAGATAAAGATGGAACACGCTGGTTAAACGATCATCTACGACCTCCGAGTTACGGGAAAGGATAGGATAGGAAGAGCGCTAAAAAGAACAATACAATTCCCTCTTCTCCAATGTTCATGCCAAATTCTTTTACTTCCACAGCTGTGTTTTTTAATTATTATTTGTGTGTGTGTGTTTTTTTTTTCGTTTTTTTTTGTTCCAATCCAAAATCAAACAATGAAACATTCCCAATTTCTGACCTGAAAGTTGAAGCTTGAATCGTCAACCACCAGAGCGCTGAGACACGGTACGTAAATCCCACCGTAACTCTCGCCTGTGATGAAGAACTCGTTCTGCTGATACTCACTGAACTTGCTGAAGAAATCCTTCAATGCTAGGTAGTTGTCTTGGGCAGTCTGGGGGAAAAAATATAGTTGTGGAGGTGGTATGGTTATGTCACGAGGAAGATGACGTCACGAGGATCAAGGATGATGACGTCACGAGGATGATTATGTCATAAGGAGGACGACATGACGAGGGTAGATGATGACCTCACGAGGAGGCTGGGAAATGACGTCATGAGGAAGGATGATGATGAGGAGGAAAAGGAACATTGGTCCGAAATTAGCCTCCGAGGTTAAAAGGTTAGAGTTTGCGTTTTGTGCAGCGCACCTACGTGCCACGCCAGGTAGGTAACCAACTACCGTCCCTCTTTCCAACGGTTTCATTAAAACTGCGGAATTATATCCCCGCCTTGTAAAAAAAAAAAAACAGAAAAAAAAACTGGTGTTGTGATTGAATTGACCGTTCCTTTGCCGCATTTGGTCTATAGAGTGTAGCAGAGAGGTGGATTAAAATAATAGCTCTACGATGCTACAGAGATAAAAAGAAGTATTTAACAGTGTATATGGGGTATATATGTGCGTGTGAAACTGTGTGTGAGTGGTTGTAGTTGTGTGGTGCTGAATGTTAGTTTTAGCATTAATTCAGAATTCGCCAGCAAACCTTTTTTTTACCTGTCAACCTCTTGGTTCACCGAAGGAGTTTTCTCCGAAGGCGAGGTTTCACCTACTGTCATCAAGCTGTTACACCACCTCACAACCTTTTCAAGGTACCAATTTTCTTGCTATTTCAGAATTAGTTGTCTTAGTGTTACTTTACAATGTGTCTCTTTATATAACGTTGTTTTGTTATACGCTTGTTCCGTGTATTATGTTTGTGTGTCTGTGTATGTGTTTGTGTGTGTGTGTGGGTGTGTGTGTGTCTGTTACACATTTAAATTATTTAATTCCAGATCTATGGAATTGTATGTCATTGCACATTTCGTGAAAATGAATGCATGTTGCGCTTTGAGCAGACTTCATGTTTGGTATTGCGAGTTGTAAAATATAAGAAGAAGAAGAAGAAGAAGAAGAAGAAGAAGAAGAAGAAGAAGAAGAAGAAGAAGAAGAAGAAGAAGAAGAAAAAGAAGAAGAAGAAGAAGAATATCGTCATTGTTGTTATTATTATTATTATTTTTATTATTATTATTATTATTATTATTATTATTATTATTATTATTATTATTATTATTATTATTATTACTACTATTATTATTATCATTATCATCATCAACATCATCATCTAACACTCACAATGTCGTCATCAGTGGTGTAGTTACCGTCATCACTGTACGAGTACCCAACACCAGCTGGGGCTTCTAAGTACAGCATATTGGCCATCTGAATCATACAATTAGGACATCATGAAAACAACATTTCTAAAACAACTGTTATCAGTCCTTGATTATTGTCCACTAGAAGGAAAATACTCATTATTATGTATAGATACTGTAGCTACTCCACAATAAGAAAACAACACATGCACCATTACAGGGATAAGGAATCTGGCATTCGACAAACAATTAATTGTCTTACTTGATTGCATTACATTACATTACATTACATTACATTACATTACATTACATAATTGTTGCTTAAGGTCCAGCGGACTCTTCTGAGCCAAATCAGGACCGGACAACCCCCAATCCGCATAAAAGATCTGCTGAAACAACCCTAGTGGGAAAACTGAATGCTCTCCACCAGCCAGTCACTTTACAAAAAGACATCCCACGCAGGGGACGCTGAGGCTGCACTCTAATTTATCGAACCCCCGTTTACAAAAACAAAATAGAATACAAACATCATTATAAATTATCAACAAAACACATACATATAAAATGCCTACATTGCTAAATAATATCATAGGAAGCCCTAGTGACCACCTGGCAGAAAGCGTCCAATATTCCCAAGCTGATCCAACAGACCTCATACACAAACAAGGAGTCTTGTCCCGGAAGAGTTTTCAAGAAAAAAGGTAGGTGACTGGTCTAGCGAAGAAGAAGATAGTATAGCACTGTTTCATAATGAAAGCGAAAGTGGCGGATCGGTTGCGGCCCTTGGGTTTCGGCTAGTTCCGGTTGAAGCAAGAAAGATGCAGGGTTATATAAATTATATTTCTCTTGTACAATCGTTCAAATTTTACTCAGGGTGGCTGCTTGCCTAAACATTGATTGCTGATTTGTTTGTTCAGTAGGCCTAATTCGTTTGTCAGTGACCTACATTCACGAGAAATTCGAAGTCTCTTTCTTTTTCTTTGCTTTAATTTTTTAATTGAGAAATGTTAATTTTGCAGTTTATCTAGAAGATAACATTATTATACAGTAGAATAATTTTTGTTTTTAATTCAGTGAAGCAACTGCAATTATGTCTTATTATTTTCAGTCTTTCAGTTGTTATTATTATTAGTTGTAGTAGTATTGTTATTATTATTATCATTATTACCATATATTAATTATTAGTTGTCTGTTGGTGCTGCTGTTGTATTATTATTATTATTATTATTATTAGTTGTAGTTGCATTGTTATTATTATTATTTTTATAATTATAAATTACTCTAATGATTACGATTATTATTAATATTATGATGATTATTTTGTATTATTACTCTTATTATAATGATTATTATTATTATTATTATTATTATTATTATTATTATGATCTAGGATGGATCTAAGGCATGGAAGAATGGGTGAGTGTTGTAGTTGTGTATACATATACTGTGGAATAATTATCTGTGTGTTAAATGTGTACGCATGGGTATGTGGCTGGTTATCTGTTTATGCATGTGTGTTAGTGTTTATAGATTTGTATTTTGGTATGGAAGTTGTTTTTGATAGTATATCAAATGTATCAATATTGTATGTCCATGTTTGTAATAATTTTGATGTTGTTATCTCCTTCCTTATTGCACTGCTAAACAAATATCCATGCCTTGTGTTTGGACAATAAAGAATCTTGAATCTTATTTTACATTGTTGTAATCTTTCCGAATCAGTCGCAAACGTTGTTCCCACAATCGTTTCAGTGTTTTGTTAGCTGGTAATGTGTGTAACTTGACAATGCGCCCTTCAATTACTTTTCCTGCGAAATTAGGGCAGCAAACGCAATACTGTTTTTCTCCGCCACAAGTCTTCCGTCTACGTGCTGCCATGCTTAATACTCAACCGGAACTAGCCGGTGTACGTGGCATAGGTGAAGGCAGGGCCGGATAACTCTATCTGCACTAGTTTTGCAACAGTGCTATAGCAGATTGATAGATCAGAGCAGGACTGAGAAAGAGCAAATGAGAAAGACATCGACAGTGGGAATTTAAAGCACTAAATTTCCAGAAAGTGGGGATACAATTTATACTGAAACCCCCGGCACCCCAACGGGGGTTACTTGATTGCAAAGGGCGGGGGAGTACACACACTCGAGTCTAAGATCTATAGTACTACCAGTTGGGAATGAACTGACAACTCTGTCGCTGGTTGAAAGAATTGCCATTATACTCTGAAATGGAATGCCACTGCTCTGATATTGCTGTCCATTATGTTATATCTTGGCTGTTTGATGATAATTATAGGCTTAACTGGAGCTCTGTTTATATAGATGTGGAATGCTGGAGCACGTGGCAAAGTGGTAGTGGATCCTTGAAAACATACCGATAGCAACCCTATGTATCGTAGTTAGATCATGAGGCTATGCCTATAGTTGAACGCATTAGACAATATGTCTATGTTTGAAGTGTATTAGATTGTGACTATGGTTGAAGTCCATTAGACTATGCCTTTGGTTGAAGTCCATTAGACTATGCCTTTGGTTGAAGTGCATTAGATTATGCCTTTGGTTGAAGTGCATTAGATTTTGTCTATGATGGGAGTGAGCATTGCGATAGAAATAGAGAGGGTGAACTTAGGATTTTATTACGTACTTCAAAATGTGTGTTTATTTATGAGGTCTATGCCATTATGAATTCATTTCCTTCAACGACGAAATATATATATATATAAGTGCTTCGGCTTGCGGATCGGATGGTCCCGGGTTCGAGCCATATATATATGTGTCCCTGGAAAGACACTTTACTCCTGTTTTCCTACTCCTTCGATGAGAGTATAAACCGAGGTCTAGTCTGTGTCGCATACGTTCCATCATAACGCGACTTTAAAGATCCTGAAGCGCGCATGATAGTCCTAATCGTTTGCCGGTGACAAAGTATTCAATACCCAGCATGCACCCAGGTCCTTCTCCCCATTTACCTTGGCTGCCCAGGATTGTGCTCATTGTGGTTAGACCATGCGCCCAAAGGCTGCGGGTGGCGTCTCGAGCGTTGATAGATCCTGTATCGGCCAGCGCCTTGAGCAGCTCTTGAGCTGGAAAAGCGCTATAAGAACGAGAATAAATAAATTAGAAAAAAATATATATATAGATAGTGATAATAGATAGATAGATGATAGATAGATAGATAGATAGATAGATAGATAGATAGATAGATAGATAGATAGATAGATAGATATTCGTCGTTGAAGGAAATGAATTCATAATTGCATAGCCCTCATATATATGTATGTATTGTATTGTATTGTATTGTATTGTATTGTATTGTATTGTATTGTATTGTACTGTATTGTGATTGTATTGCAAATGTAACTTACAGTATTCCAGCTGAAGGAATTGTTCCCGAGCGTTTGACCGTCATCCTGAATTCTGAAAGGTCCGTTCTCTTTCAGCAGACCCAGCAGAGAGCTACAGCCAGGTCCTCCATTCAACCACAACACCACAGGGTCTGAGGCCGGACTGGTCGCGGACTCTACAAACCTGCAAAATCCAATAACAGCTTGATAATATCAAATTGCCTGTAATAAATAAATAATAAATAACACACACTCGCAAGTCTCAGTGATGTGGGATGTTTGGCAATGAGCCTTTAAGTTCGTGTCTTGGGCTTCTTGAATTACTGATCCGAGATCTTGATTTCGGGCAGCACTTTGAACAGGCGTTTAAGTAGCCTATATATGTATATATCTAATATTTATCGTAATAAAAATTACTGATCGTCGGAACTTCTGAATGTTGATATATATATCAACATTCAGAAGTTCCGACGATCAGTAATTTTTATTACGATAAATATTAGATTGAGAATTAATAAGCTTAATGGTACGCAGAACGATGTCCAGACAAACCAATAGTGCAGTTTCTTAGTCCCAGAGGCTTTGAGATACCCAGAGTATTGTTTGAAGTTTGGCTGTTCCTGTAGACCAGGCAAAGACTGGATCAGATCTTCAGATGGTGCAGCAATAGAAGCACCCAAAAGCGCACCAGCTGCTAACAACACTTGAAGCCACATTGTCGTCATGAATTACCTGTAAGGCACAGTGAATTAATCATTAAGTCGTAAAGCGCATAAATATCTCCAAATCGTCGGGGATGAACGCAGCGTGAACAAACAAACCGATGTAGTGTGATTTCTTTTATCTACACTAAACATGGTTACAGATTATTATTATTATTATTATTATTATTATTATTATTATTATTATTATTATTATTATTATTATTATTATTATTATTATTATTATTATTAAAAATGTTGGATAGCATGAAACATACAATTGCAACAAGTGACTCGCTCTAACACTATAATATATTGCTTTAGCGTTTGGTAACATATGACTGTACCACTTTTGTATTCTCCTCCTGCTAAACAAAGAATATCTACTACGCAAAGAACGGTCATAAGGCCTAGGATAGCGAAACGATGAGCGCGAGCGCCGCCAAGCAGCTGAACTGATAATTACGTCCCTTTGTGTGCACTGTCACATGTGTTTAGTAAACAAACGCTTGCGGTTGTATGAATGAGCGCAATAATATGGTTATGTGTATTTGTGCTTGTGTATATGTACATAGTTATTTAGAGGATATTGCAGGATAGAGGACAATGAGGATTTGACAACTACATTTTTGCCAGTGTGATATTAAGAGCACTTTACTCAAAATGATAGTAACAATGTTGCTGGAGCTGAAAAATACACTTCCTGACCGTATGTGAGTACCGATCTAACCAACGATTTTGCTAAGTGAATTAACGTATATATATATATATATATATATATATATATATATATATATATATATATATATATATATATATATATATATATATATATATATATATATATATATATATATATATATATATATCTTGACTCCATGGCTGAAAACATAATAATTTTAGAAAATTCAATCTTTTGGATGCTGATAATATGAATGAGCTCAATAACATGATTATGAGCATGTGTGTATATACCTTGTTTTCAGTGCAATACCAAAAACACTTTGATTAAAATGTCGTAGGTCTGACTGCTGTTGTTGTTCTTGGTTTTTATTTTTAACTTTATTTATTTTTATTTATTTATTTATTTTATTATTATACTAATTGTTATTATTACTTTATTTTTAATTTTATTTTAGTACATCCTTTTGTACTGTTGTCTTTTCTGATTTTTTTTCTAATGTGTGAATCATAAGTGTGTGTGTGTGTGTGTGTGTGTGTGTGTGTGTGTGTGTGTGTGTGTGTGTGTAAAGTTCTGAATAGTTTTGAAATCAAGTTTGTAGCAATGTCTATCTGTTCCTTGCAAAATGTTAATGTTGGCATGAGTTCAAAGCCTATCATAATCCTAACCGAAATGCAATAAGAGCTTGAAAATCATCACTACCTTATTTCATTTTGCATCAACTATGGTAGTTAAAATAAGTTTGTATGTATTATTGGTGTTGTTGTTTTTTTAAAGCCTACTGGTGTGAAACAAACGGAATAATAAATACTTGTATTGTAACAGTACTAAATTTGATCATTGTTCATTGTCAGTGTGTGTAAAAACACTTTGCTCTCTCTCTCTCTCTCTCTCTCTCTCTCTCTCTCTCTCTCTCTCTCTCTCTCTCTCTCTCTCTCTCTCTCTCTCTCTCTCTCTCTCTCTCTCTCTCTCATGTATATGTGTAAGTGTATTCTTTTGTGTGTGTCTATCATCTGATTTGTGTGTGTGTGTTTAACATAGTTCTTGTTATTTGCAACACACATTCATACAAAAAGTATGAACTGGAAACTAGCTAGTAAAGTTACTGCCATGAATCATATCAAGTGCATAAATTGTGCATAATATTTCTCTCTTCTATGTTACTAGGAATACAGTGTAAACACATAAGCCTACCACACACACACAAAACAACTATCTTTTTACAGTTCCAATGTAAAATGTACAAGCAAATTTTTATCTCATGTCAATGTGTTTCCCCACACCAACTCCCTCAAATAATTATCATATTTTATAGGTGTTAAAATTTTTTTTTTAAATCTGTTCATTTAGAAGGTTACACAGGCATGAACGGGGCTCGATCGTTTCAGCTTTCACGTTTTAAAATTCGGACGGATTTTTTATTTTATTTTAAGTATTATAATGACTTGTGGTATGTTGATGCATCTAAAGACATATTACGGTATGCTTATATGCAAAACTCCATGAATATCGGCCAGGAAGCGATGGTATGGCGTCCGGCAAAGGAGGCTTGTTTACAGATCGCTAAGCGGACGGTTATCTCCCTTGAGTTATTTATCATCTTACTCGTTGGAGGGCGTTGCGCGCTGACCGTCTTGTAACTTTATAGAAGGGAATCTCCTTATGACCGTTCTTTGCGTAGTAGATATTCTTTGTGCTAAAGCAGTAGCTTAATTGTTTCTGAAGTCAGCATCTTCATCTTACCGTTTCTGCACAATCAGCAGTACTATCAGATTTGGGCGACTTATAGGAGAGACGGAGTGCTCACGTCCCAGTCTCGTGGCGTTCCGGAGGTTCTGGGTAGAGTCGCTGGCGACTGGGCACAAAGGAAACAACTCTATTATATAGACGATTGACGTATCATGTGATCGTCATTTTGACCTTGTTGGCGTGCCATCGCTGACATCCAGCGTCTGCTACGGGTGTGATAGATAGACGAAATGTCTGATAGGGGTGAATATTGGATACTAATAATGGAAATTTATGTTTATTAGTGACAAATAATTAATTCGTTTGCACCTACGCACACATAAACGTATACTGCATTGTTTAGATTCGGTGTGGGTTACGTACTTTCTCAATGGCGAAAATCAAATGGGAACGCATTGAAAGCCTTTTTTTTGTTTAGCTAGACTACAAGTCAGCACAAACATTTCATTTAAAACCGAACACAAACACGTAACATATTAAAGGAGGCGGTTATATATTGGACATGTTTCTATACTGGGCCGCCCATTATGTAAGCCTAAGGGGAGATAAGTAAGAGGTAGAACCGGGTTGTGCCGGAAAATAATTTTGGCGTTCTTCACTACATTGCAACCAACCCCGAGTTGCTTTGAAAAAAACAAGCGCCACAAAAAGTTTGCGATTGCTCCCCACTGTCTTTTGCATTTTGAACAACCTTTTGCAATAAGCGAACGCTTTTAATATGGCGCAGCACATGTTGACTGCACAAAAGCCAATCAAAGTGAAGTTGGCTGAAAGTGAAAATTACTGTCAATCGCACTGACGACACAACAATACTATCAAATATAAATACTAATTCATACTTATTGCACATAAACATAATTATTCCGTCAAATAACAGTTACACAAGACTTACCAAACTGTAAATGACAAAAGTCCTCCCTTGCAATGAAAACATAACCATTCGCAAATCGAAAGCCCACCTCACTTGGTGCTACTAACAACTTTCCTATCCTTTATTTTCTTTCCAGCATGATACTATTTGAAACTTAGACATTTTATTCTCAAATCTGTATTTGTCAGTTAGCTAGTTAGTTCGTCGTTGTTTACGGGGTCCAGCTGACTGCAAAGAGCCGAATCAGGACTACATCTTGGTTGAAAGAGGATTCACCGCCGATCCGTATGAAAAATCTGCTGAAACAACCCTAATGGTAACACTGAGGGCACTCCACCAGCCGGTCACTTTACAATACATGCATCCCCTACAGGGGACGCTAAAGCTGTACTCAATTTATCAAACTCAGGTTCACGCCACCAGGGCGGGCATCAGGTCTTGCAAATACCATCTTGCAAGGCAAGTTCAAAAGGGGCAGAAGAGGGTGGAGACGGAAAAAAAAGGAGGGAGAACAACATTCGCAAATGGACTGGCTTGACACTGAGCAAAGCTATGAGGGTTGCTGGGGACAGAGAAAGACGGAATACGCTGGTTAAACGATCATCTGTGGTGCCCTTACGACTTTCGAGTTACGGGATAGAATAGGATAGAGTAGGTTTTCAAAAACAAAACAGAATATAAACATCATTATAAAATATCAACAGAACACATACATATAAAATGCCTCCATTGTTAAATAATAATACCATAGAAAGCCCTAGTGACCATTTGGCAGAAAGCGTCCAATATCCCCAAGCTGACCCAACAGACCCCCATTCACAAATGAGGAGTGTTGGGAGAGTTTTCAAGAAGAAAGGTAGGTGACTGGTCTAGTGAAGAAGATAGCAGATTGATATAACAGATTAGGCATGAGAAAGAACAAATGAGAATGACAGTGACAGTGGTAATTTAAAGAACTAAATTTCCATAAAGTAGGGATACTATATATACAGAAACCCCCGGCGGCCCCACGGGGGATCCTATTTTTATGAATATATCTAGATCGACTGAGAAAATGAGTTAAACAGATGAAAAAAAAGCATTTTAAATACGTTCTCTGTACATATAAAACTATATATGTTCATTTCTGGTTAGAACGCTATAATCGTTTGAACTTTTTGTTTATACAGTTCAATTTCTGCTGATCTGAAATGGGAAAGACTGCCTGTCATGCAGGCACCTAGGTCTGAATTGACAACTGTCCACATTAAGCCGCTGAAATCTGTTATCAACAACTTGCTTTCCAGGACATAAAAACGAATGAACCAAATATCAGCATTTATTCATATTTACCCCATTTGAGGCTTAGTTATTGTCAAACCAGCATGAAGGAAGCCATGGATGTAGCACAGTCATTATTACTTTGTCTTTCTTTTAACCGTCACGTGCTCATTCGTTGAATAATCACTAAAATTACTTTGCCCCCGCCAATATGATATACTTGAAACAAAAAAAGAAATAAGTATAGTTGTTTTGTTTTTTTAAGCCGCTCAGTGCTCTCTTTACTCATTCGTGGGACTTTGTTGAAGTATCCTCGCTGCTGCTAATGGATAAGAGCCAGTGGATACCGTTTCGATTTTTTTTATATGGTCATGAGTCTGATCAAAGATTATGGGAAGGTCCTCTTTGGTCTGATGCTCAAATTCAACCGAACGTTTTCATCTTTGTTGCATTAGAGTCACCATTTTTCTATCTTCGAACGGACTGATCCACATGTATCTATCACAGAACAAACAAGGCATTTGGGTATTTTGCTATTTTTAACGCTGGGTTCGTCATAAAAGAAAGCATTCATATGATCACCGAGCTGAACCATTCAATTCTAGTACTCTCAGCGCCCATGCAACTTAAACTATTTGATGGAATGTTTCATGTATGTAAAATAATGGAAAAGATTGTATTAGAAAGAATATATTTATATTGTATAAAACATAAAATTATAGCACTTAATCAGGCTGGATTTTAAAAAGGAAGATCGACAGTAGATCATTTAGTAAAAATTACGACTCATATTAAAAGGCAATTTGCAAAAAGAAAGAGCCTGCCAGCAACATCTGTTGATATCACCAAAGCATATGACAGAGTCTGGCATGCTCGTTTATTATTCAAACTAAAATCAATTGGTTTATCGGGTCGTATATATAATTTTTATATTGGCACGGCTTTAAACGATAGAAATATCAAGGTAAACGTGGGGAATTCATATTCGTCTAGTTATAAAACTAATAATTCTGTATTTTACAAGGATCTATAGTTTCACTGATTTTATTTAATATATTAATTTATGATTTACCACGTGCATTAAGTAATAATTAAAGTGTCACTTGTTAAATAAGCACATGACTTAGCAATAGGGATGAATGTAAATTTAAAGAACAAAACATCTTTGTACGAAATAAAATATATAACTAAATTATATCAACAAGAAATAAATGATATCGGTCTTTATATGAATCAAAACGGTCTTAAATTGTCTAAAGAAAAAACAAGCTTGGTAATATTTAATGGAACTTCCAAAATTAAAAATTGAAAACGAAGAACTCAAGTACATGAAAAAGATTAAATTTTTAGGCGTATATTTAACATGCAAACTAAAATGGAAAAGACATATAGAATATTTAATGCAAAAAAGCTATAAAAAGTTACAATTCATTGAAAATTATTAAAAGATAAAATTGAAAACAAGATGTAAACACACTAGTTCTTTTTTTTTTTTTTTTTTTTTTTTTTTTTTTTTGTGAGATCCTAAATTAACATAATTAGCGTAGTGATGTCACCTGTTCTGAGACGTCACGCTTCCACAAAATGGCGAGGAAATGTTGGAAGGTTTGCGACCTGGTTTGTATTTACGATAACATAGACTGAAGACTGGACGAAAGTTATTGCTATGGCACGCATGACTGGAGGGTAGTGAGCAAATGCCACCCACTGCACGGCGATGCCTTCTAGGCCTGTTTCTCTGTGTCTTCTGCAATCTCTGTCTTGGCAAGTTTTTTTAAATTTTCATTGTATAGATCTGTATCTGTATTTACATTGCTTATCTGGCATATCAAGTGCCTAAACGCACCGGAATTCGGATGGTTGGTGCGCAGCCTGCCTAGGTCATATGTGACTGGCAGCTTGCCAACACCGGACTTAAAACTCGCAGTAGATACTGAGTTGACGGCGGAGTTGTCCAGGCGTTTCCAGATGACAGGAATCCGCGGAAAGAATGATTGCTTATATATCGCTCTATGCGGTACTAAGAAATCACCTGTTGTTTGCTTCTGACGTAGTTGTCTGTATGATTTTTGAAGTAGTTCATACACACTCCACTATTCCACGCCGCTCCTTCTTCTTCCTCTTATTGTTATTGTTCTTCTTCTTCTTTGTCAGTTAAAATAACACCCATAACTCACTACGTGTTGACCGTGGGCCAGGTTAGAGAACTGTTTTACTTTCAAACTGCAAGTGAGATAAAAACAAAATTGTAGGATTAAATGGTAATTTGCCTTGTGAGTATTTATTTATTTATTTATTTCTATCTGCGTGTAATGGATGGATAATTAGTGTAGGTGCATGCAAAATATATATATGACTCCTAAAGCGAATTATGCGTGCGTGCACGTTCTATGTTTACTGACACACCCACAAACGTACGGACTCTTCCCAACACAGACAAACACCAACACCAGATATCCGTTCCACGTTCTCAAAATTTATATAAATAATCAACAATTTTATATGACACTTTCACTCCAGTCCTTTCATACAGTTAATCTAACACAGTTGGGCTTATCCCAATGTTTCATAGAAACGTGACGTCGACGAGCCTGAACACTCGGGACGGATAATCGAGACCGGCAATTTCTTGTCCTGGTCAATGCAACAAATATGCAAATTCTCACAGTACCTTATTATCTCCGAGGATCACGGTTTCACACTATCTGGCACACGATGCCAGAGATACATCGACAAGTGACGAGTATCGTCGAACGAAGAATGTCGACAAGCGATGAACGTCGACGAGCGGAGGGACTATCCTCCTGCCCCAGTCCGCTCGGAGAAAACGTTGTCTTGGTCAAGTGTGGACCTAGAGTCGATCCCCCTCCGATGCTTATGGCGATCACCTTGTCCTCGCTTCGGACAGGACAGAGCCAATTCTGCTCCCAGTAGGCCAGTAGCCCCAACAGGCCCCTAGTCTCCAGTTGGCCGCTATTTCAACATACATATAGAAACGTCAATTCTCTGACTCGGATAATGTATTTACTCTTCTTTAGTTTCACCCTTTCTCACCTCCCTTTGTTCCTTGCTTTGTTCCTTGCTTTGTTCCATTCCGTTTCGTATGCGATCACCACTTTCCTTCCTCCCACTATCATTCATATCCAGGTAATCACTTCATGAATGAAAATTACTATTAACCAAGCTCACGCATTTCATTCATACCTCATTATCTACTACTCTACAACTATCGCCCCACGTAATTAATAATATTATTACATCAATGAAAATTCAATATTCCATCTCAGTGGACAACAGCTCACTACCTTTCAATACAAAAATATACTTATCCGCCATTTTACAATCATGTAAAACATTATAAATAGCTGTAATTTTTACAGCACAAAATAACAATCCACTTCCAGAGAGAAATGACCACAAACCAATACACCGCGATTAGTTTCAATGCTTTCTTCCTCTTTCAGTTAACTTTCTTTTCTTTTCTTTTC
>CM072520.1:22857698-22902698 GCA_036898135.1 Oncomelania hupensis
GTTTCTATCGACAGTAAACACGCGAATCTAGAGAATTCTCTAATAATATCGATTAACAAGAATTACCAACGTTATACAAAGCTTCTTCTAACAACAACGCAAACTCAAATCAAAGGTAAATACACTCTATTATTGAATACTTTGCAAAACGACACGATTAGATCTATCGTGCGCGTTTCAGACATACTACCATTCGCGTTTCAACGTAACACTCTCACCCCCCCCTCCCTCCATCCCCTCCTTTTCCCACTCCCGCCCTCCCCCCTGCCCCCCCCCCCCAAGAAAACATTTCCCAGATCAGACCTAAATATTCCAAAAATGATCTAGAAAAAAAAAAGTCCCTCTGTCTGTCCGCACTCCGCCTGTGCAAAAACTTT
The DNA here is from genome assembly GCA_036898135.1 of Oncomelania hupensis. Taxonomy (NCBI): domain Eukaryota; kingdom Metazoa; phylum Mollusca; class Gastropoda; order Littorinimorpha; family Pomatiopsidae; genus Oncomelania; species Oncomelania hupensis. The sequence goes on from CM072520.1 coordinate 22,858,076, forward strand.
AACGTGGCTAAGTACTCAGAGCCTATTTCAACCCATAAAACCTCGAAATTGATCAGTAAATGAATGACTTCACTTCAAGGTTAAAGTCACAGGGTCATCAAATATTAATTTTAAAAATTACAATTTTAAACAAAAGTTCACTTTTTTTTTTTAGGTTATTAATATTGAACTTATGATTCTTTGACGCATGATAACACATACTTTGGAAATTTGGTAAACCTCACGGTCACCGAGCTGATTTTGAAGTGACCTTGACTCTAAACTATGAGAGATATAAAGTCCAAACTTGTTGTATTTAGAAATGATAGATTGATCTTTTATATTTGTTCCGTTTTTGCGTTGATTTTGAAAGTCAAGATCATTTTAGGCCTTACAAAAACATTAAAAAATAGATAATCGTATAGTGGAATAGCTGTTTATCATAAATTATGTAACCCATAGTATGCAACAACATTGGGTTATTTGGGTCAAGGTCATACCAAGGTCACTCAAGGTCAAGGTCATCTCAAGGTCACCGTTTTTTGGGCATGATACAACTTTTGCTGTAGTTTATTTGATAGCACGTGAATGTGAATGTATTTGGAGCCGGAGGTCAGTGTCTTTTCAAGGTCAAGAGCATAGAAAAATGAAAGTCGGTATTACTTGGCATTTTAATTCCACCATTACATTTTGTTTTTTTTGTCTGGGCAGTCATTTTCATTTTAAATATTGCGAGTTCCATAAGGAGCATGTGAGTCATATGGGCTTTGCCATTATAGTTGTGGCGTCATTTACACTTCTGCAGAACTATTTGTTTAACTTATCATTGGAGTGTGTATACTTGTAAAACCAGTATTATTTGATTATTTGATATGTAGAAGTCTGTGTATGTCTAATTGCCTGAACATTCGGTGCGTTTGTGTGTGTGAATATGTGTGTGCGTGTGGGTGTGTGTATGCGCGCACGCGTGCGTGTATTTTGCAGACTCGGAGTCTGAAGACTCTGTACACAGCAGGTTGTCTAGGGAAGGAGATCCAGAAGGACAGAACACAGTCACTTACACAGTTATTTTCTTCGGTACCACAGGACTGCTGCTAACCACCTTCTCTGTGGTCAGTCATAGCTGAGTGATGCACACAGACACACACACACATAACACAAACACACACACATACATCCACACACAAATAACACATGAACACTGCACGCGCTCTCTCTCCCATTCCCTCCCTGATCGCACACACATAATCGTAAAGCCAATTCATTAGTTCGTTAGACAGAAAATCTGCAATTAGTAGTCAATACATTACTATCGTGTTTTCTAAACACATTGTATTTTAATTATCACTATAATTATAGTCTAGGTTATTTTGACAGTAGAAGCGGTGTCCCTGTAACAGTTTTACTGGGATAATGATATTCTAAGACAAATCCATTGTATTTACCTGTCTCGCCGGTTCACCCATTGTCCTACGTCGTCCGTACATGAACCTTGTGTTATGGTGGTGTCAACGTTCTTCAAATTGCTAATTTTAACATTGACCTACTAAATATAAATATCTCATGAACTACTCGGAAAATAGTAATGAAATTGCCCTGTTCTATCAATCTACAATACTATCTTATTCAACAGACGCCACCTTTTTTCTTGAAAACTCTTCCAAAACTCCTCATTTGTGTATTGGGTCTGTTGGGTCAGCTTGGGAATATTGGACGCTTTCCGCCAAATGGTCACTGGGGCTTCCTATAATATTACCATTTAGCAATGTAGGCTTGTATATTATTTGTTTTGTTGATATTTTATAATGCTGTTTATATTCTGTTTTGTTTTTGTAAACGGGGGTTCGATAAATTAGAGTATAGCCCCAGTATCCCCTGCGTAGGATGCCTTTATTGTAAAGTGACCGGCTGGTGGAGTGCCTTCAGTGTTACCACTAGGGTTGTTTCAGCAGATCTTTTTTACCGATCAGGAGTGAGTTCTCTTTGAACCAAGTTGTGGTCGTTTTGTTGTTGTTGTTGTTGTTGTTTTGGTAACTCTTTATTGTCCCTTTTTATTGGGAAATTCTGGTCCGTCTCCCCTGGGGAAGGCGTAGTCGCAGCCTGTGACGCGCCCAAGCCCAATCTACCTAATATTAATTGTGTTTTTCAAATTTTGCTGGGGGAGCAAACTGGAGTACCCAGAGAAAACCCCCGAGACGTTACCCTAGTTGAAAGTAACAAATATTCTGAGAAACATAACGTCCAGTCCCACACCTGTCAGGCTGTCACAATAGGCTATTTAGACCCTGCACTAGGGCTTCGCGCCTTAAATAGTTCAGCCTGCTGTAGCCTGTGTACATTAAAGTCGATGCCTAGCAGACAACAGATGTAAAGGACTGTGCTAAGCATGTGGAAGCTAACTCTAGATAAAGTAGGCAGTGACCTCATCCTGCTGAAATATAACCTCCCCCGCAAGGAGGCGCTCAGGTCTCACGAAATTTTCGCGGGCTTTAGCTTGACCACTACGTTAGGTAGTCAATCTTTGTCTGTCGCACGAGAAGGAGCAACGCTCTGAAAGATCTCTCTAGCAGAAAGACTAAGCAGGTAACAGGTGAAATTCATTCATCGCAGAATAGCCACAGGCTGACATTGTTAAAAACGTAAATGATCAATCTTTTGTTTCATTGCGATTTATTAATAATATTGTTGGATTATGTGTGTGAAGTCTTGCCATGTTTTATCATTGTGAATCAAACTTTGCTTGACCACGTGGCTGACACGCGACCGGTTTCGACGCCATGAGGTATCCCCTACGGACAAACTATTGTTTCTTCTATGTGTAGTATTGCAGACCAGTGGCTGTACCGGAGAACATGTATAACGTTAATTACTTCTCCATGTGTTTAGTTTAGCCATGATGTATGTATATGAAATATATTGGAGATTCCAGTGGACCACGAACTTAGAAGAATGTTCGTCCCTTGTTTGTATAAGTGGAGCGATCACTGAGGGCTGTTTCTGCCATCAGTGAGACGCTCTGCACACCCTTAGTATACAAGGCGTTGCAGAAACTCTTATGTTGGTTTTATGCAGGAAATAGACCACTAAGAGTCAACCCTGACATTCGGCCTGCAGGGGAACATCGAGCACTGAGCTCCGATAGCCCCATAGTCAACAACCAAGGAGGAGACACCATCACCACACCTCAACGAATCAGCTAAGTGCAAGAAGAAACGCACCAACACTGATCTAGAAGGACCGTGCTGTAGTCCACTCTCCTGAAAAAGAACATTAGACCAACCAGAACAAATAGCCCAATGATGAGACAATAGCAAATATCAAGAACAGTAGCAGCATAGACCCATCAAGGAGCGAGCTAGTCGAAGTGAATTTGGACATTTAAGTTAATAGAGTGTTTAGAGAATTATGTATAGAGTAGAGAAAATAAATGTGTGATATTTACTGTTTACAAGTGGCTGGACTACCTATGTTTCATAGCTGTGCAAGAGCTAGTGTGTCATTGAATTTTTTACCATTTTCTCCCAATCTATAACCCTATCCGCACACAGACCAGGCTAAACATATAAATGTATTCAGATTAGTCACAGGGTGATTATACTAGCCGATCCCCGCAGACGATAGACGAGTGGGTAATAGCATTCCATTGTGCAGAGCCCAGTAACAATAGACCCACCGTCACACAGGCGCCATTGGTTTCTGGCCTGTTGACAAGGCAAGTTAGTCCCGCCTTAGCCCACTTGGCCACAACACTCCAGTTGTGGTCCTTATTAGGCTCTTTGCATTCCGCTGGACCCTGTAAGCAATGAATAACTAACAGCTCGTGGGCCAGTTCTTTTAATTTGCCCTCCGCATTTAGGGTCCTGACATTTTAGATTCCTATGACAATGTTGTCTCTCGTGCGAGTCTTGCTAAGTTGTCCATCAGTAGCACACTTATCACCTCCGTCCTGGTGGCCAACGGAAGGCGCGGTCCTTGGTGACCCGGGCGACGACCGATCCGGTATGGAGTGAGGGGTTCTTTTCATCATACGGCGTGTCTTGGGCAAGAAAGACCTGGCGGGGCCCAATCTTCTCCAGGCTGTTTGCCACAGCCGAAATACACGAGTACAGTGTGGCTCGCCCTGACCCCGAGCACGCGGCCGTTGAACCTATAGTAACATGAGGCTCCTCTGTCCTGGCCGGTGACTTCTGTTTAGAAGATTTTTGACCAGTGAAGCCGGGCTGACATCACCCCTCTTAGTCGCATCCAACGACACGCTCGCAAACGTTGGATCTATTCTATTCGGTGCCCGAAACCACAGGGCCAAAGTCAAAATCCAAATTGAAAATTCAAACTGTAGAGGTTGGTTTGAGGAACGAAAGCCCACTTTATCATTGTTTAATGTAATAACAAAGCCCACTTTATCATTGTTTAATGTAATAACACAGCCCACTTTATCATTGTTTAATGTAATAACAAAGCCCACTTTATCATTGTTTAATGTAATAACAATACCAATGTTTTTGTAAACCCGTTTTCGCTTTCTCTGTTGAGGTGCTTTTTGCAAGAAGCTTTGTTCTTAAGGGGAGACAACTGTTTGTCAGTGCACACATTTTGTAAAAATTCCCTTTGTTCTTAGTGTCTTTCAGCGGCGCTCTTTTTTGTTTTTTTCATTTCAAGGTCAGTTCATTTTTTTCTCCGCCAAAGTAATTCACTAATTAACATTTTGAATCCGAACAAAGTTAATTTTAACGACTTAAAAAAATGAGCTTATTATCGGTGTAAGAGGAATTAGGACTACCTTGTAAAGGTTGGCGCTGTGTGTGCTACATGATTCAAAGTAAGTCCAAGGTCATCGAAATTTTACCCAAGTTGGTATGATCTTCGATTTAATCTATATTATTATTAAAGTGACAGCTGTTTTTTTTTTTTTTTTGCTGGCTCTAGTCATATTAGAAAGGTTATTAGTTAGTTATTCATTGCTTACATGGTCCAGCGGATTGAAAAGAGCCGAATCAAGACCACAAAATCAAGACCACAACTTCGCTGAAAGAGGACTCGCCCCTGTATTTAGGTCTGGAAGTAATAGTGGTTTTTTTAACTGTTCGTAACCACTATGCCACCCCCTAATGTTTGGAATAATTATAATGGTTAGTCTATAGCGGAAACTATTAATTTAGTTAGTTTGGTCACAGAGTATAACATTAAATGTTATACTCTGTGGTTTGGTTCTCCTATACCTTACTGGCGTGAAAATCGTGTGTAGGTCTAACAGGTTGTAGAGGGTTGTCTCTTCTCAGTTGTATAATTCCCAACTTATGGGTGATTTTGAGGTGGAAAAAAAGGTCTTAGTATGTATGTGTGTAGATAGATAGATAGATAGATAGATAGATAGATAGATAGATAGATAGACAGGGTGGACCAATAAAATGTTACCACATTTTAATCATAATTAAGCTTTTTTTTAATGAGAACGTTTTCGAACATTATATTTACAGAAATTTCCAAATTATCATTTAATACCAAACCTCATCAATTTTTTCAATGATTTCCTCAAACAATTTTTTCCTGGAGATAGAATCATGGCGCACAGACAACTCATGGCCTGCCCATTCCCTCGATCTTTTCCCTGCAGACGACTTCCTATGAGGGTACATGAAGGAGAGAGTATGTGCTGCAACAACTCACAGACCATTGAGGCCCTAAAGTATGGGAGGCGAGATATAGCAAACGCGCGCGCATTTGCGCTCGCAAATGCGCAAATGCGAGCGCAAATACGTGCGCAAATGCATTTGCGCGCGCGGTTGCTACGCCCGTTGCTATGAGGGTTTTGCTGAAAACTGTCAACGGAAAGGAACTGAAAATGAACACATGTTTTTTTGTAGATCTCCGACCTAGATATTTTGTATTTATCCGCATTAGTTTGATGTTAAATATTTACGTAGAATACAATTTAAATAACTGTCTCAATATGTTTAAAGATAGCTTTTATTTACAAATATTATTAAAGTATTAGTATTTAAAATCCAAAGATTAAAGAAGGAAAAAAATAGATCTAGCGTACATTTTGTAGTGGTTGGGCGCGGCTTTGTCACTGAGTAGCCTATAAGAATATCATATGTGAGTTTATAGATTGATTGTATGTAGCTAAGAAAAGTAGTTCTTAATCGTCCTTAATGTTATGATAAGTTTATTTCATGAATGATATTAAGTTTAGTAGTGCTAGTTTTCACTAATTATTACAAATATTATTAATAATAAATGCAAGAAATATTTAATTTGTGCACGTCTCAAATTCTTTCACAGACACATTCTTTTCCGGGTATAATTTTTACGTGTATGGAGCGGAATATAGCAAATGCGAGCGCATTTGCGCTCGCAAGTGCGCTCGCATTTACGCGCGCAAATGCGCTCGCAACTGCGCTCGCATTTGCGCTCGCAAATGCGCGCACCGCTCGCAAGTGCGCTCGCATTTACGCGCGCATAAGCGCTCGCATTTGCGCGAGGTGCGCACATTTGCGAGCGCAAATGCGCGCGCGTTTGCTATATCTCGCCTCCCATACTAAAGACCAACATCCGTCATGAAATTCGGAGAATCCCACTTGAGATGTGTAGCAATATCATCACAAACTTCAATGTGCGTGTTGCAACTGTAACCCGGAGAAAAGGAGCGTGGATTGAGCATATCATCAATTATTAACCTGTGTACAGAACGAGTGAAAAAGTGGGAAGCCGTTGGTATCAAATGACAATTTGGTGCTTCAGTGACATTTCTGTGAAGAAAATTTTCGAAAACGTTTTCAATGTAAAAACTTATGTACAATTAAAAAATAGTAACATTTTATTGGCCCACCCTATATACGATGTAGGTAGGTAGATAGATAGATAGATAGATAGATAGATAGATAGATAGATAGATAGATAGATAGATAGATAGATAGACAGACAGACAGACAGACAGACAGACAGACAGACAGACAGACAGACAGACAGACAGACAGACAGACAGACAGACAGACAGACAGATAGATAGATAGATAGATAGATAGATAGATAGATAGATAGATAGATAGATAGATAGATAGATAGATAGAAAGATAGATATTTGTACACGAAAGTGTAAAAGTGTACTTGTCTGACTGTTTAAAGCAAGGCGTGTTTTGTGAATACATGTTCACCGTTGCAGGCGATGATTTTGAAGCTCGGATTCTTTGTTTGCTGCGCTGGTAATGAAGAACCTTCACAAATGGCGGATTCAGAACCTCAGGTATACTTATGTTTACATAATGTCTACATACACGATTTACTGTGACCACAACGATGATGATGACGATGATGATGATGAGGGTGGTGGTGATGCTAGGCCTACTTGATTGTGGTGTTTGTGAGGTTTAAGTGATCACGTGAGTAAACAGTGCATGGTGATTGATTAATAACCATGTTCATGACAAAGGCAGTGATAGTAACGATAAGGTGAGGATGATGATTACGATAGCGATGACGACTTTGATCAAGACGGTGGCCGACTACGACGACAATGATTAAGACGCGACAACGACTATTACAACGTCGACTATGATGAAGATGAGGATGGTTTTCTGCCAGGTGTCTGACGACTCGGTGACTGTGCATATAAACGAGGAGCCGCCCACAAGAAACTATAGCTCCACGGCCCAGTACCATCTATCCCCTGTATGGGGAAGCATGCAAGAAGATGAGCTCGGGGACACCGTGTCCATCCCCACCGTGGCGCTCCTCTTCCGCTCAGCCTCTGTCGACGAGTCCCTGAGGTTGCAAAAGAAGAAGCAGGATGATCACTACGATCGTTCCCACGCTATCAAAGCCGCCAGATCCTCCTCCGCTGTCGACAGGATCTCAGATTGGGACTTTGGAGAGGATTCCACTCCAGTGTAGGAGGCAGGAGAGGGGAGGGTGACCTCTACTCTACGATAGAAGCAGAGAAGACATCATCACAGATAGAGCGGAAGGAAATATGCATCTACTCGACTGTAGAATGTTTATGATTGAGAAAGTGGTTTACGTATGGGGGTGAGAGAGAGAGAGAGAGAGAGAGAGAGAGAGAGAGAGAGAGAGAGAGAGAGAGAGAGAGAGAGAGAGAGAGAGAGAGAGAGAGAGAGAGAGAGAGAGAGAGAGAGAGAGAGAGAGAGAGAGAGAGAGAGAGAGAGAGAGAGAGAGAGAGAGAGAGAGAGAGAGAGAGAGAGAGAGGCATGCTTCTGACTATCGATCAAATGATTGACCTCCACTCGACTGCAGGCTGGAGAGAAAGATGGAAGGCGAGAGATAGCGTAAAACAATAAAAGAGTGAGATTGACCTTTTCCCATAGCAGGCTAGAGAGAGAGGAAGGTAGGGAGAGGGAGAGGGGGGGGGAGAGTTGATGAGATTGGGAGGGGTTTTTGAGAAGGAGGGGGGAGAGAAGATATAAATTCTGATTGCCTTTTCACTAGTCGATCGTCTTTCTGCCGCCGATAAAATCTTGACGAGACCTCCACTGGTAAACTGAGGGTTGTACAGGTGAGGGTGTGTTGATGGTGGGCAGGAAGGTGTATGGAATGGAGGGGGTGTTGGTTAAAAGGCTATGGGGAGGGAGAGGTGTGAAACGTAACGACAAAGAGCATTGTCGCCTTCAACTGGCGGAGAAGGATTATGAGAAGGAAAATGAATTTGGGTGTGTGTGATGGGGGTGAGGTGGAGATTAGTGTTTGTTGGTCACCATGTGTGTGTGTGTGTGTATGTGTGGGTGTGTGTGTGTGTATGTGTGGGTGTGTGTGTGTGCGTGTGTGTGTGTGTGTGTGTGTGTGTGTGTGTGTGTGTTACTGTTAGCCAAATACAAAAAAGAGACATGGGGGTTAAGAAGCCGTTAATCTGGCAGAAGAAGGACGAACCGTTTACATTATCACAATAATAACGTCCCTTTCTGTTTCTTGACAACAGATTTTGATTTTATTACCCTCTTAATATAGTCTGTACAAACACTGGAAACTAATAATGAAAAGAGCGACCTTTACTTTTTTTTACATTCATATTAAACTTCAACTTGTATTTTTAATATTCGAATACTAAATACGAAAGAATAAGGACACATTGTTTTTTAATGCAAGTATGTCAGTTGCAGTATGGATGATTTTGAAAGACTGAAAATTCAGTCTATTACCATGCGAGCTGCTTTTTAACGTTTAATACTCTGTTGTTTTTCAAAAACATTCAGAAGCGCAGATAGTTTGTCATAATTTTTCCTTTCTAATCTTTGGCATACAGAGTGCAATGGCGTGTGTAGTTTGTCACGGATGGCACCTGGTAATATCAAATATCAGACTGAATGATATTTTTGAAGAAAGGATTTAAATAGTCAGAAATATAGTTAAGAATGAGTGCTCTCCTTTCAACTCATTAATATTCATAAAGTCCATTTTTACAGTTAACGATTCAGACTTTATAGAAATCAAACACCATGTACCACACCTCAGGCAATCAAAACAATACACATTTAAGATCATACACACATCAAAGAGATTTGTTAGATTGATTATAAAATGTTACTTTCAAAATACAGTAAAATGAATTCAGTCGATTATGCAGAAGCCACACTGTACTCGTGGATTTTGTTGTGGCCAACAGCCTGGAGAGGATTTGGCCCCGCCAGGTCTTTCTTGCCCGTTTGATGAAATGAAACACTCACTCCCTACCAGAACGGTCGTCGCCCGGGTCACCAAAGACCGCGGCTTCCTTTGGCCACCAGATCGGAGGTGATAAGTGTGCTACTGATGGACAATTTAGCAAGATCCGCACGAGAGACATCGTCATAGGAACCTGGAATGTCCGGACCTTAACTGCGGAAGGAAAATTAGAACTGGCCCACGAGCTGGACCACTATCGATGGGACATTTTAAGTATCCGCGAACTGCGCAGGAAAGACCTAGGTGAAACAACGACCGACAAAGGCCACAAGCTTTATTTCAGCGGAAGAGATGACAGGCACGAACATGGCGTTGGATTCTTGGTCCACAAAGACATTCTAGCCACTGTCATGGGTTGCCGCCCAGTCTCTAGTAGACTCATTACCATCCCTCTGAAAGCAGTCTCTTTGAACATAACCATCATCCAGGCATAAGCCACACCAGACTCTGAAGACAACAAAGTGGATGATTTCTATGAAAATCTGCAGACTGTCCTTGACCAAATGCCGAAGAAGGACATAATCATAGTGGAAGGCGGCTGAGAGGTCAAGGTTGGCCAAGATGCGTACCACAATTGGGAAGACACATATGGACACCACGACATCAACCGGACAAATGACAGAGGTTTGAGACTCTTGGAGTTTGCCAGATACAACAATCTGATACTGGCAAACACGATTGATCTCCACAAAAAATCCAGACGATGGATATGGCACAGTCTCAGCGAGGAGCATCACAACCAGATTGACTACATCATGGTCAAAAAACGCTTCAGATTAAGCGTCAACATTGGCAGGACACGCACGTTTCCAGGAGCACATATCGGAAGTGACCACGACCTCGTGATGGTGTCTTTCCGGCTCCACTTAAAGAGAGTAAACAGTGCAAAGAGCACTAGACTGAAGTTCGACCTTACAAACTGCAAGACCCGGAGGTGGCTGAAATATTCCAAGCCCCAATTGGAGCGAAATTCGCACCACCGCTCATTTTTGGAGCTGGTGAAGTCGATGTCAACACCGTGACCACCACCTTCAATTCAGCTGTGACAGATGCTGCTACTGAGATCCTTGGCAAGCACCGCCCAAAGAAGAAACCGTGAATCAAACCTTAACTTTTGGACCTGTGTGATAAACGATGAGGGATGAAAAAAAGAACACCTCACAAGGATCTGATGCTCACCGAAAAATCAACAATGACATCTGAAAGGCCATGCGCACAGCAAATGAGAACTGGATAGACGATCAATGTCAGGAAATAGAGAACAGTATGAACAAGAACAACAGTAAGAAGGCCTACCAGACTGCGAACCGGTTGACAAGTGTTAAACAGCCCAAAGTCTCCATGACCCAAAGCAACTCTGGCATATGCCTTACAGACGAACAAGAATTCTTGGATAGATGGACAGAATACTGCTCTGACCTTTACAACCCACACACCAGCATGTCCACAGAACAGAGAAGAAGAAGAAATCCTCCCAATTCTACGAGAAGAAGTTGAGGCTCGCGATGAAGAAGAGAAAATAAGCGGGAGAGGACAAAATAGGCGCAGAATTGCTTTAAGCAGAAGGAGAAGCGATGATTGACGCCCTCACCATTATCTATAACAAGATCTTGCAGAGTGGGGAGTGGCACACACCATGGACCCAGTCGCTTGTCATCACTCTTCCCCCAAAAGAGTAACCTTCAGAAGTGTGAAAATGACCGTACCATCATCCTCATCAGCCTCCCCGCAAAGTCCTCCTGAAAATAATACTCAACAGGTTGAAACCCCAAGCTGAACACATCATAGCTGATATACAAACAGGATTCAGGGCAGGGCGAAGTACCACTGAATAGAATTTCAACCTCAGAATAATCAGAAAGAAATAACTACAACACCAACAACATCTATATCATGTATCATCACCTCGAAGTTCCGAAACCAAGGGCACAAAATATATTGACGCCTATTGGTTTATTTTACTCTTAATCATCAGCTGAATGTTTCCACCTGCACTTACCACCATCATGATAGCTTTACCACTACCACACCACTTCCGCCCACCCACTTTGAGCTTTTCCTGTACTCCGCCATCGAGCATTGGCTTCAGGCTTCCAAGACCAAGGGCCTCTCATCGGCCGCCGCCAAGCCCCTATTTACTGTGCAGGTCAGCAGTATCGCTTAGGTGTGGAATAGGAGGAGGAAGAGTGATGATGGTGGCTTTGTGGCGGTAGTTGTTGTTGGTGGTGGTTGTGGCGGCAGCGCAGCAACAGCAACAGCAGCAGAAGTAGTAGTAGTTTTAGAAGCCTAGTAGTAGTAGTAGTAGAAGTAGTAGTAGTAGTAGTAGTAGTAGTAGTAGTAGTAGTAGTAGTAGTAGTAGTAGTAGTAGTAGTAGTACGACACCTCGAAGCTCCGAGACCAAGGGCACAAAACATATTGAGGCCTATAGCCTTAGGTTTATTTTACTCTACCCTATGCACCCTATGAAATTTCATGAAAACTGAAGCTTGACAATACTTACGAAAGACATTAATTTTACAGCTGGCGTTCGTCTGCGTAGATATCTCTTTGCAAACAAGTTCCTTGCCGTCTGCATCATAATTGTCGGCGTTTAGTTTCAAGAGTAAGCGAGTGGTTGTTGAATTAGACCTTTCCGCCGTGAAGACGCTTGAAGTGGGATTATCGTCAGGACATATTATTGGGCATGTGGAGCATTGTTGGCACTCGGCGAAGATTTGGTTATCCAAAGACCAACTGATCACAGCGTTTGAAGTAACGCCATTGCAAAAAATGATGGCGATATTTGACTCAGCGGGGGCATTCAGGGTACACCCAGTCAGTCTTATGAGATCCGCGAAGCTTGCACATCATTAACGAAGGTATTCATGATCACCATGTATGACATCACCAACAGTGCTAGTGATGTCGTTTTAGTCGGCAAATCGGTCATTCACCGATAAAATTTCAAAATGTCCGAAAGAGTCATGTTCTGTTCGGCCCGCTGTCCTAAGGTTTTACGCCTCAATCGGCCACCCTTTGTCTTGTTTTTGCTTGTCTCATGTCTGTTTCGTCGTTATTGCTTCTGGCCATAATAATTTCCTATCGGATAACTAAAGGTGTAATGAGTTATTGTCAAACATCGCGTGTCTACGCGCCAAACAGACGACGCATGCATCAGCAGAGAGAGTTAGAGTAACTCCCCTTGTTGCGAACGGCGTGCTTCCGGCAATAAAACATTTTGTTTTCAAAATGCCGCCAAAAAAGAATCCGAAACTTGTCAATGGCCTCTTGTTTGGTGTTGGCAAGAAGTCAAAATGAGGGCCGAAAGATTTTCAAAATGTCCTAAAGGTTTGTGACTGAATCGTCTAAATGGCCTATGCTGAAAATTTCTAGCAACATCACTGCAGTGCTTCACATAATCTGCGCTGTGATCGTACTTTTTGTGTTGACATGTTTATGCGCTTAATACATTTTCATTAATCCATTTATTCATTCATTCATCTACACCATTACCTAACCGTTGTGGGAGAAGGAGGTGGGTAAGGAAAGGGGACATACATTAAGAGGTGTTGTTTCCCCTTGATGTTTCCTCTTCGGTGGTCAATATTACATTACATTACATGGTTATTGCTTTAGGTCCAGCGGACTCTTCCGAGCCAAATCAGGACCAGAGAAGTGAAAGAGGATTCACCCCTGATCCGCATAAAAGATCTGCTGAAACAACCCTAGTGGTAACACTGAATCTACCAGCCGGTCACTTTACAATAAAGACATCCCACGCAGGGGACGCTGAGGCTGTACTCTAATTTACCGAACCCCCGTTTACAAAAACAAATAGAAAACAAACATCATTATAAATTATCAACAAAACACATACATATAAAATGCCTACATTGCCAAATAATAACATCATAGGAAGCCCCAGTGACCATTTGACAGAAAGCATCCAATATTCCCAAGCTGATCCAACAGACCTCCCACACAAATGAGGAGTTTTGTCCCGGAAGAGTTTTCAAGAAAACAGGTAGGTGACTGGTCTAGCGAAGAAGAAGATAGTATAGTAGATTGATAGAACAGGGTATGAATGAGAAAGAACAACGGAGAAAGACAGCGACAGTGGGAATTTAAAGCACTAAATTTCCAGAAAGTGGGGATACTATTTATACTAAAGCTCCCAAGACCTCCACGGGGGGCGATGGTCAATATAGGACTATTAGATCTTGATATTGTCCCACCAGCTTTACGTTATACTCTGTTCTGCTTCTTTCATCACATCTAATTTCCAGGCTTAAATAGATAATACCCTAACAAAGGTCTTAGGCCAATAAATGATAAAATTTAAAATCACCCTGTTGTCAAAGGAAGTATACTCAATGTGTGTGTATGTGTTGTGTGTGAGAGAGAGAAAGAGTGTGTGTGGTGTGTGTGTGTGTGTGAGAGAGAGAGAGAGAGAGAGAGAAAGTGAGTGTGGAGTATTAATGTTACGTTATTCTCTTTTGCTTGTCATATTATTTCATTTGTTGTCTGTACACATGTAAGCTAAAACTACAACAACGACAAACAAAAACAACATCCACCCCAACTACAACAGTGTTACAGCAGCAGTAACACACACACAGACACACAACTAAAATTCATATTAATAACATAAATATTATCAACCACAGTTAACACCAATAACAACAAAATCAATAAAAACAGCAACTAGAACAATAACAACATGAATGGGGAAAACATATCAAATGGGCTTACCAAAGTAAGACTGCTGCGCTCTCTTGTCATCTCCATCTTCCTATATGCTTGCGAAGCATGGACCCTCACAGCAGATCTCCAACGAAGAATACAAAACATGGAGATGAGGTGCTACAGAAGACTTCTGGGCATTTCCTATACCCAACACATCACCAACGACGAAGTCCGACAGACCATCACACAAGCCATTGGACAACACGATGACCTGCTCGCAGTGGTGAAGAAACGGAAACTCCGATGGTATGGCCACTTCACCAGATCATCAGGCTTTGCAAAGACCATTCTGCAAGGCACAATGCAAGGAGGTAGAAGAAGAGGGAGACCGATATAGGGAGGACAACATTCGAGAATGGACTGGTTTGACACTGAGCGAAGCCCTCAGGGCTGCTGAAGACAGAGAAAGATGGAGTATGCTGGTTAAACGATCATCTGTGGTGCCCCTACGACCTCCGGGTTACGGGACAGGATAGGATAGGATAGGATAGGACAGGGCTTACCAAAGGCATTCAAGACAGTCAAGACCAATAGAAATCCGTTGAATAAAACCATCGTTATAGTTGAGATTCAGAACAATCACATAAATCTCCTAAAATGAAACCGATAGTGTGCAAAGCACATTTGTAGCACGCCTTGTAGAAATGTCTAATGTAAATGCGCTTCCTATGGGGCGCCATGTGTCCATTTATTCTATGTGACTATTCTATACATAGAATAAATTCTATGAACATAGAAAGCATTCTACGCACACAAAAAGCATTCATTATTTGAAATTCCATTTATAAAAAAGAAACCAATATTGTAAGTCATAGAATAACATTCTTTGTATAGAATAACATTCTATAATATAGTGTAAAATTCTATGTCCATAATAAAATTCTATGTATATAATAACATTTTATAATAGAGAATAAGATTCTATGTATGTAATACAATTCTATATTATAGAATGCACTTGTATGCATAGAATTATATTCTATAACATAGAATGAATTCTATTACAAAGAATGAATTCTATAACATAGAATTTATTCTATGTGCATACAATTCATTCTATAACATAGAATGAATTCTTTAAAATAAAATAAATTATATGACATAAAATGAATTCTATGTGCATAGAATAAATTGTATAACATAGAATGAATTCTATAATAAAGAATGAATTCTATATGCATAGAATGAATTTTATAGCATAGAATGAATTCTATGACATAGAATTCTTTCTATGACATAGAATTCATTCTATGACATAGGATGAATTCTATAGGCATAGAATGAATAGTATAACATAGAATGAATAAGATGACATAGAATGAATTCTATAACATAGAATGAATTCTATAGCATAGAATGAATTCTATGTTACAGAATGAATTCTATGCTATAGAATACATTCTTTGTCATAGAATTCATTCTTTGCTATAGAATTCATTCTATGTTATAGAATTCATTCTATGTCATAGAATTCATTATATGTCATCTTATTCATTCTATGTTATACTATTTATTCTATGCTATAGAATTCATTCTATGTCATAGAATCATAGAATGAATTCTATGTCATAGAATTCATTCTATGTCATAGACTTCATTCTCTGTTATAGAATGAAATCAATACATACACTTTTTTTAAAATAGTAAAAACTGTGGCACTGTCGAGGTATAGAGAACATTTTTTATGGCATGGGACTGTATTGCAGAGAGATATACACATTGCCACATCCCATCACCACACCACATCACTCTACATCACACTGCACCACAAATGTGATAGGTAGGTGTGGTGGAGTGATTAGGTTATGTGATGATGTGGTCTGATTCACTCGCTTTTAAGGCATAATAGAACTGTATTGCAGATACATACATACACATTACCACATCACATCACCACACTACATCACTCTAAATCAACCAAACTGCACCACAAATGTGATGGGTTGGAGGGGTGGGGTGATTAGATTATGTGATGTGATTCACTGATGCCATGATATGTGCTGTCTGCTGCAATGTGAAGATGTGCTGCTGCTGTGATGTCGGCTGATGTGATGTGATGATTTGTTGATGTGATGTGATTTTATGTGGTGGTGCGTTTTCACGATGATGGTGATGAAGCAATGTGATGCAGTGATGTGATCGATGTGGTGATGATGCGATGTGGTGATGTGTCATACAATTTCTTTTTTTAAATTCTAAATTTCGTTACAATTTATTAGTTGTGTTTTTTATTTTTATGTGAGTGAAATGAATTATAGAATTAATTGTATAACAAGCAAGAATTGTATGACATAAAATACCTTTTTTAACATAAAATGGATTTTATTCGCAACACTGAATACATTCTATTGTCATAGAATTATTTTTTTACATTTGGTGCACATAGAATGCATTCTTTGTTATAGAATGTTCATTTTATAACATAGAATGTTCATTCTATAACATAGGATCCATTCTATAACATAGAATGTTCATTCTATAACATAGAATGGTCATTCTATAACGTAGAATTCATTCTATAACATAGAATGTTCATTCTATAACATTTTTTACATTTGGTGCACATAGAATGCATTCTTTGTTATAGAATGTTCATTTTATAACTTAGAATGTTCATTCTATAACATAGAATCCATTCTGTAACTTAGAATGTTCATTCTATAACATAGAATCCATTCTATAACATAGAATGTGCATTCTTTAACATAGAATGCATTCTATAATATAGAATGTTCATTCTATAACATAGAATCCATTCTATAACATAGAATGTGCATTCTTTAACATAGAATGCATTCTATAATATAGAATGTTCATTCTATGCGCAACTAGGTCATTCTTTGTGAAATGAGGCTTTGACGAATAAAGGGACATGTGCACGCGTGCGAGAACTGAAGAAATGGCTGACGTGCCAAGCGTTCTGCGGGCTTTATCAGACATTAGAACATGCTCTAATCGCACGATACCGAGCCGATTGCAAATCGGACCGCAGGCAAGCAGTATTTCTGACGTCATCACGCAGGGATCGGATCGCAAACAAAATCGTTGCACAATCGGCATGTGTGGCGGGGCCTTTAGGTTTCTTGATGCAGACGACTTCGACGGTAGTGTGAGTAGATCGCGTAGCAATAAAAATAATTGATGTCACACCCTCCCACCTCCGCCCCTGCGTGCTTACTTTTTCATTACAATGTGCTGAGGTTTTGTAAAGGTTTATAGTGACAAAATCTAATTAAATAATCAGTTCTTTTTGCTCAATACCGAAGAAATAACCGTACTGTACACTCATAAAAAGCAATAATTAATATAATTAAAGGTCGAATATTGCGATACAACTCTGAGACATAATAATTATTGCAAAAAAACCTATTTCACCCCAGGCGTCCCCCCATAACCTATTTTCAGCAAAATAGCTCTGTTGCGAATTTGGCCCCCCTTTGTGAGAACACCCACATTTATGTATAGTTCCTTTTGTTAATAACATGGATAGCATAATAGCATTAGGAACGTACGTCAGCCATTGATGTAGAGTGATGTGGTGTGGTGATGGGATGTGGCAATGTGTATCTCTCTGCAATACAGTCCCATGCCATACAAAATGTTCTCTATACCTTGACAGTGCCCCAGTTTTTACTATTTAAAAAAAGGTTTTTATATTGATTTCATTCTATAACATAGAATGAATTCTATGACATAGAATGAATTCTATGACATAGAATGAATTCTATGACATAGAATGAATTCTATGACATAGAATGAATTCTATAGCATAGAATGAATAGTATAACATAGAATGAATAAGATGACATAGAATGAATTCTATGACATTGAATGAATTCTATAACATAGAATAAATTCTATGACATAGAATGAATTCTATTACATAGAATTTATTCTATAGCATAGAATGAATTCTATAACATAGAATGAATTCTATAGCATAGAATGAATTCTATGACATAGAATTCATTCTGTAACATAGAATTCATTCTATGCTATAGAATAAATTCTATGTCATAGAATTCATTCTATGCTATAGAATTCATTCTATGTTATAGAATTCATTCTATGTCATAGAATTCATTCTATGTAATCTTATTCATTCTATGTTATACTATTCATTCTTTGCCTATAGAATTCATTCTATGTCATAGAATGAATTCTATGTCATAGAATTCAATCTATGCTATAAAATTCATTCTATGCATATAGAATTCATTATTTATTATAGAATTCATTCTATGTTATACAATTTATTCTATGCACATACAGCCCTGAAAATGAAAAAAATGTCCCACTAGCCTTTGGCTAGTAACTTAAACATTTTACTAGCCAAACTAAAAATTTTACTAGCCAAACTAAAAAACGTTCATTTTAGCGCACTTGCATTTGGCGACTAAAGTTTTTTTTTAGTCGCCAATTTTCTTTTTCACTAGCCATGGCGACTAAATTAGTCGCCATTTTCAGGCCTGACATAGAATTAATTCTATATCATGCAATTTATTTTATGTTAAAGAATTCATTCTATGTTATAGAATTCATTCTTTGTAATAGAATTCTTTCTATGTTATAGAATATAGTTCTATGCATACAAGTGCATTCTATAATATACATAGAATCTTATTCTCTATTATAAAATGTTATTCTATAAATAGAATTTTATTATGGACATAGAATTTTACACTATATTATAGAATGTTATTCTATACCAAGAATTTTATTCTATGACTTACAATATTGGTTTATTTTTTTATAAATGGAATTTCAACTAATGAATGCTTTTTGTGTGCATAGAATGCTTTCTATGTGCATAGAATTTATTCTATGTATAGAATGGTCACATAGAATAAATGGACACATGGCGCCCCATACTTCCTTGTTGTCTTGCCAGTATATTTATGACGCAAAACGTACAAAACACTACATCGTGTTGTGGTCCTCACACATCATGGCGGAAGAAATTTATAGAAGGGTGCTTTTTAAATATTAACTTGCATTTATAAACTGTGAAGCATGCTTTCAGATGAAATTATAACTTACCTTTACGATCTATTGAAATGAAGCTATGCTTTTATTTCAAAACCTAAAATATGTTTTTTTCTTAGTAGATCTAGCAATAGATAACTGAGATACTAATGCTTAATGTTGTTGTTGTTGTTGTTGTTGTTTTTTTGTTGTTGTTTTTGTATTACGACACTATGCTTTGCATTTCACATTCAAGATTCGCTTGTAGTGTACTTCCAACAAAAATTTGTATTGTGCTTTAGGTATAGAGGGAAAAAAATGGAGGGGGGGGGGGGTGGGGCGAGAGATAGAAAGAGATAGAGAGAAAGATAGAGAGAAAGAAAAAGAGAGAGGAGAGAGAAAAAGAGATACCACATCGTGTAAAGACTTTAAAGATCCTGACGCTCAGGTCCTAAACGGGTGAGTGCAATTTACACAAATACACTCGGCAAGCACTATGCCCTTTTCTCTTTCTTGTACTACGTTCCCCATGATTGTGCTCAGTTGTTTGGGCGTCGGACGATGCGCCCAAAGTCTGCAAGTGGGCGCCTCGCCGGCTTTTTGTTAGATCCTGTATCGGTCAGCGCCGTGAGCAGCTCTTGAGCTAGAAAAGTGCTAAATGAGTACCATAAAATAAAATAAATGATAATTACAGAAAGTCGTCGATTTCTGTGAGGCAAAGAGTCTTCTCTCATGCATCTCGAGATGCGAACCTGATTCTTCCGCGCGTTATAGTTTACCACTGTGCTATAAAATGTCAGTGATACATCTCATACTTTAGTTCCAAAGTAAGGCATTTGTACAGTTCAGATCACTTAATTATATTGTCTTCGCCACAGGGATATTTTCAACACCGTGAAAATACTTTTAATAATAATAATAATAATAATAATAATAATAATAATAATAATAATAATAATAATAATAATAATAATAATATACCCCAATCACATATCAGGCTCAAAGCGCGGGGATCTGTATCAACATACAGGCTCACAATATTTCTCCCACGCTCACCGCACGCCCAACAAACGCACACTTGCTCTGTGGTTGTGTGTTTGTGTATGTATGTGTGTGTAATAATTTGAATATGTGTGTGGGTAGGAGAGAAAGACAGAGACAGAGAGAGAGAGAAAGACAGAGAGATACAGATTAAAAACGGCTTCAGGTCAGTCAACATACTGAACATTCAACCAATGAGTTTTAACACGTTAAAGAAATACATCGTTGCATTTAAGCTTAATACTTGTGCGCCGAAACATTAAAATGTTTTAAAGTCTGTTATAATGCCTCAGCATTTCGTTCAATATATAACGAAGACAAACATAAACGTTCTACTGACCAGGAAACCTGAACCCTATAGATCTACACGATTCCAAAATTGGGAACTGTGTGTTTGAAATAGGTTATAAAACTGGGCGTATATGAGGGCACAATATTAAAACAAAGAGAACCTAAAAAGGAGAAATGTTCAAGAACATACACACACTCATTCGCTCACTTACTCACACACACACACACACACACACACACACACACACACACCTACACCCACGCACCTACACACACACACACACACACACACACACACACACACACACACACACACACACATTTTGCAATATTATTCAGGTTCTTTAGTGAAAACGACCAGAAACAAGGTATTCTCCTCGAACACGTGATGTAATTATTATAAAAATAGTATTATCTAATACCGGCAACAGTTCTCAGTGGTGTTATTGTTGTTGTTATTGTTGTTGTTATTGCTGTTGTTGTTGTTGTTGTTGTTGTTGTTGTTGTTGTTCTTCTTCTTCTTCTTCTTCTTCTTCTTCTTGTGGATGCTGCGGATCGCGGATTCTCCGTTGACACGAAAAATAATGTCCATAAGCCTTGATTGTGTGTGGGTGTGTGTGGGGAGGGGGGTGTATGTGAGTGTGTGCGATTTTAAAGTGGGTGCGTGCGTGCGCGTGTGTATATAAGCTTATGTGTGTTTAAGTGCGTGTCCGTGAGTTTCCTTTTCTATGTAAAGGTCATTTTAAATCAGTACGGCAAGATAATGAAAGTTTTAGTCATAAAACCACCACTTTCAGACAATCTTAAATAAGTAGACCAGAAGTCTGCTGCATGGAGCCGTCCTAAGCAAATTCTCATAGATAATAAAAGTTGTCCAACTTCAATTATGCCAGTTTATTGACATTAATAGGTCATTATTGAAGTAGGTCGCTTAACATACGGTTTCTTATTGCCATTAAATTTATAATTGTCTTTAAGAGGTATACACTCATGTAAATGAGTTTAGCTTTTGTCTAAAATAATTATGTTATTGTATGGGATAGTGTGAATGCAACTTGGTTTGTTTGTTTTTTTCATTTTGATAACTATTCTTTGATGTGCGATCTGTTCTTGTTTTGATTTTGGTAATTGTCACGTGGGGTTTATGGGCTCTGCACAATGGAATTATGGACCCTCACGTTTATTCGGTGGGAACTGCTAGTAAGTCACCCTATGAATTACTTTAATAAATTTATTTGTTTAGCTCGTTCTGTGTTAAGGTTGGGGTACAGAAATAGATAGAAAAAATGGTAAAAGATACTGTCACACTAGCTTTCACACGGCTATGAATCATATGTAGTCCAGCCACTTGATAACAGTTAAAATCACACATTTATTTCTTCTACTCTATACAAGATTCTCTAAGTACTAATCTAACTTAAAATGTCTCAGTCACTGCTAATAGTTCGATCGCTGATAGTCTAGGCAGCTGTTATATCTTCCTCGGGCACTTTGCTAGTATATTTCATGTAGATTTGGACTACTGTGGTCCGTTTTACAGTTTCTGAAGAGTTGGACTACTGTGGTCCTGTTATGATCAGTTTAAGTGCACCTTGGCGTGTTCACTTAACTGCTAGATGGAGCGTGCGAAGTCCTTCTGTGAGGTAGCTTCTGGTCCACCTGGGTAGTTGTGTAGTTGGGTTCCCTTGCCACGCTGTGGGGTCTTGTAGGGGTTTTTTCAAGGTAGCTCTTTCCGGCTTGTGCGGCAGAGTCTCCTCAACCAACTAGTCGTTTCTTTGGAGTGGGGTGCACAGGATAGCTCGGGATAGCTCGCCTGCTCGTCTGTAATATAAGAGACGAAATTCTGCACAACCCTGAATAATCGGTTTGTGCAGAGCGTCTCACTGAAACCCAAGTAGCCCTCAGTGATAGCTCCACATCTCTATACATAAGCGACGAACATTCTGCTACTTCCGGGTTCCACTGGAATCTCACTCTAAATTCCTATACATACATAAATATAAATCGTGTCTAACTATACACATACAGAATTAATAATAATATAAACATTCAGTGGTACAGCCACTGGCCTGCAAACATACATATAAGTTAAACAACAGTGGTTCCGTACGGGATACAACATGGCGGCGCAACCGGTCGTGTTTCGCCTCGTGCTCGGCTTTTCCACGTGGTACGGCAAATTCGGATTAACAATTCACATTTATGCATAGCAAATTCCACAAACATAATTTCAACAATAATATAAATATATCACGATGAAACAGAAGGGTGTTCATTTACCTGTTTGACAAGTTCAGGCCCGTGATGACTTGAGAGAATTCTAAGATTCCTAAGTCCTGCTTCCTGGTCTATGAGTGTAGAGATTTCTCTAGCTGTGGAGATGTTGACTCTACCTCGTCTCACACACGACTGATTCAAACTGTCTTAGGTTTTGACACAATCAGAACTGCTCTACCCACTGAGCCTGCTCTGATTGGTTAAAACGGTCCGATTCAAAGCTCAAGTGCTGACTCACTGCGATGTGGGTGGCTCGCTCGCTGTGTGTGGTCTGCTGTGTAATTTAATTGCTGGCTGTGTACTATACTAACTCTCTTAATGTTACAATTACTACACATGGCTAAATTGTCAACAAGCAGAGTTAAAACTAGCCAATTCATGACAGGCTCCCTCAACTGAAAAAAGGCGATGACTACTGGATTCGACCTTTTTCTACTACAGAGCCTAGTTTAACACTGCACTATCCTAGGGTCCTATTTACAAACTAAGTAAGTTGCTCTACCTGAGCTGCAATGCTGTGCCAGGTAGCTATGGACACTAGTGACAGGGTTTTACTGGACGGGGACGAATTCTGGTGCTGTGGCCCTTAGTTGTGTTGGGTGGGCGACAGCTGCTGTGTCCTCCACGAGATGGCGACTGAGGTAGTCGGCTCCGTGGTTCTCTTTGCCGGGGATGTACTCGATTTGGAATGAGTATGCCTGAAGGGTGAGTGCCCATCTCATCAGGCGAGAGTTCAAAGACTTGGAGGCTGCCAGGAACGATAGTGGTTGGTGGTCCACCTGAACTGTGAAGTGGGTCCCATACAGGTAGAGTTGAAATTTCTGTATGGCCCAGACTAGTCCAAGACATTCTTTCTCCGACGTGGCGTAGTGGGTCTCGGCGGGTCTCAATTTTCTGCTGGCGTAGGCGACAGGGAATAGCGTCTCTGCATTCTTGGGGTCGCGCTGTAGCAGTACTGCTCCGAGGCCTAAGTCGCTTGCGTCGGTACGAAGAACGAATGGCTGAGTCAAATCGGGTAGGTGGAGTACTGGCGCCGATGTCATTCTGTCCTTGAGTGTTTGGAATGCTGTCTCGCATTCGGCTGTCCATACTACTTTGTCCGGGGCGATTTTCCGGGTTCCATTTGTCAGTGGCACGGCGATGCTGTTGTAGTTGGGGATGAACTTCTTCCGCGATGGCGATGGCCATCCATGTGTGTGTGCCGGGGGTCGCTGGTCGGTCCGTGTATTTCTTGAGGCGATCGATGTGGTGGTATCGGGCTCTCCCGTTCACCTCTACTTGGTAGACTGTCTTGGATTTCTTGGCAGTCACCCGGTACGGTCCTCTCCAAGCGATGTCCAGCTTGTTGGTTCCACTTGGAAGTAAGAGTAGCACTTGATCGCCGACTTGCAGTTCTCTGTCCTTCGCGTGGCGGTTGTAGTACTTCGCCTGACGGGCTCTTGCCTTCTTCAGTGCTTCACCAGCTTTCTTCCACGTTGCTTTGAGGGTTTCCTGCAGGTCTGCGACGTACTTGGTGGCACCTCTTGGTGTGTCGTCTATCTTGGCCTCCGTCCAACTTCTGCGTAGGGCTTCTAGCGGTCCTGCTAGAGGTCTGCCGAATAGCAATGTTGACGGGGTGTAGCCTGTGGCTGCATGGGGCGTTTCTCGGTATGCGAACAGTGCCGCATTCACGTAGGTGTCCCACGCTTCTGGATTGTCGTCGGCGACTTTCCTGAGTATGGTGAGAAGGGTTCCATTCAGTCTTTCTACTTGTCCGTTGCTGGCTGGGTGGTATGGTGGTGTGCAAATGTGATGAACTTGTATCAACTCGAACACGTCTTGCATCAGGCGGCCGGTGAACTGAGATCCGTTGTCCGTTCTAATGCTGTCCGGGAATCCGACTCTGGTAAAGATGGCGATGAGTGCATCTGCAATCTTCTTGGTGTCTATCGCTGGCAACGGGACTGCTTCGCACCACATCGTACATGCGTCGACGAGTGTGAGTAGAAATCTGTTCCGCTTCTTGGTCATGGGCAGTGGTCCTACTATGTCTACTGAGACTTGCTGGAATGGCACGCCGACTACTACCGATGGTCCTAAGGTAACTGGTACGGTGTGATGTCGCGGGGAATATCGTTGACATTGGTGGCAAGATTTCACGTAGCGCTTGACATCCTCCGTGATTCCTGGCCAATAGTAGTGTGCGCTGATTCTCTGCACTGTGGCTCCAATTCCCATGTGTCCGCTGAGTGGCATGCTGTGGCCTAATTCTAGTACTCGGGCTCGAAGGGTGGCTGGTAGTACTAGTTGGGTGTGATCTCCATTTCCTTGTCGATGTAGAACTCCCTCTTCCATGTAGAAGTCTCCCTTGTGCGGGGGTGTGTGCGCCTTGGGTAGCTTCTGGAAGCACTTCGCTATCGAGGTGTCTTCTTTCTGTGCTGTTTTGATCTCTTCGAGTCCTGGATTCGGAGCGAACTCGGGCTGGGGTGGTTGGGTTTTAGCTTGGGCCCTGGTTTGCACTGCAGCTATCTCTACAGTTTTAGGGGGCGTGCCTAAGAACACATACCTACAACCTAGCACTAGATCATACAGGGGTTTCTGTAAAACAGCTGCTTGGATTCGTCCTGTGACGTACCTACTCTCTACTTCGATCCAAGCTATTGGGCAAGTAGTCGTCGGTTTCGTCAAGTCTGCTCCTTGTAAGTCGACTGTCTTGTCTGTCAAGTCCGCGCGCGATACAAGAGATTCGCTAACTATCGCGTCGTATGATAGACCTGTGTCATACAGACAGTTCGCTTCTTTTCCGTTGACCTTGACCGTGTCTGTCACCGATGGGTGATCTCCGATTGTGTGTGGCTTGTTACCGCTACTTTGAGTTAGAACTATGTGCGCTGGCCGGCTTTCGCGCTCTTCCCTACGTTGTGCGGCCAACTTGAAACATTCTGCGGTGGAGTGATTGTTTCTGTTGCAGAACGAACAATACCGTCTCTGTTCTGCGGGACCTCTTTTCCCGAATTCCGCGTTGGGTCCTTTATTTTGCCCAGGTCTGGGGTTATTCGGCTTATTCGCGGTGCGCTCTTCCCGGTTAGGGCTTCGTTTCTGTGCCTCTTTCCCGTTAGGCTTTAGGTCTCGCCTGAAGCTCTTGGCTTCTCCGTGGGCGGCCACGTACCTATCTGCGACCTTGACCAGATCTTCTAGTCTTTCCGCGCCCTGCTCTACTGAGAATGTTCTCAGCCTGGGGGTTCATGGTTTCCCGAAGCTGTTCCCATACTAACAGTTCTGTCAGTCCATCATACGTCTTAGCCGTGGCTGACTGGCTAATCCACTTATCCAGCGTTGTGGACAACCGATCCGCGAACTGCGCATAGCTCTCGCCTTTCACTCTCCGATTGGTGCGGAACTTTTGCCGATAGCATTCTCCTGTTAGTTCGAATCCCGTTAGGAGTGCCTCTTTTACTTTGTGATAGTCAGTCACTCTGTCAGTCGGTAGCTTACTGTAGATGTCATAAGCCTTTCCTCTAAGCCCTTGACTAAGCTTAAAAGACCAATGAGTGGGATCTAGTTTGTACTCTGTTGCTAGACGCTCAAACCTAGTCAGATAGAGATCTAGACCTTCTTCTCTCTCATTGAATGTTCCCAGTGGAAATGACATTCCTTGTACAGGGTTGGATGCTACCTCTAGCTGATCTGAGTGGGAAGGGGTTGAGGAAGAACTTGAAGCTCCTGATCCCAATCTTCTTAGCTCTAACTCATGCTGTCTTTCTTTTTCCTTTTCTTCCCTCTCTTTTTCTTTTTCTGCCCTTTCTTTTTCTTTTTCTGCCCGCTCATACTCCCATCTCCTAACTTCTGCTTCTCTCTCTGCTGCTAATGCTGCCTTCTTCTGTTCTCCTTCTAATTCTAATTTCTTCTGTTCTCTTGCTGCTTCTAACTCTGCTTTCTTTTGCTCTGCTTCTAATGCTAGTTTCTTCTGCTCTGCTTCTAATGCTAGTTTCTTCTGCTCTGCTTCTATTTCTGCTTTTTTCTGTTCTCTCTC
Source organism: Oncomelania hupensis (assembly GCA_036898135.1). Classification (NCBI taxonomy): domain Eukaryota; kingdom Metazoa; phylum Mollusca; class Gastropoda; order Littorinimorpha; family Pomatiopsidae; genus Oncomelania; species Oncomelania hupensis. Next base: position 22,885,041 of record CM072520.1, read on the forward strand.
TGCAGCTCTCTCTGCCGCTTCGAGTTTCTTCGCCTCTCTCTCTGCTGCTCTCTCTGCCTTAGCCTCCTGTTTCTCTACCTCTGCATTGATATACGCAATTAGGTCTCCCCCTGCTAAGTGTAAAGCTTCCCCTAATTCCTTGAAGCGCAATCTCAAGGCCACTGGGTCCGACATTGCCAAACGTGTCTATGAACAACCTCTGAATCACGTGGAATACCAAAACACTAGCAATATTGCAAGTCAATAACAACAATGCAAAGACAATCAAATTCGTAATCAATAATGGAATAAAACAAGAGTCAAATGGCATACAACAGTTATTTAAGCAAAACCTGCAACAGAACAATGCAACATACAGACACAAAAATATTTGAAGCAAAAAAGTTTTTAACTAAAGAATAGTGCACCCAACTGATCAGTCCTTGTTACCACTATTCTAAGTTATTCTACTACTCCTACTGTTATCTAATTTTATTGTACTTAGGTCCGGTTATACCCAATTCCTATTATACACAGATCCTAGCTAGGCTCGCCAATTAAAGTGTCACGTGGGGTTTATGGGCTCTGCACAATGGAATTATGGACCCTCACGTTTATTCGGTGGGAACTGCTAGTAAGTCACCCTATGAATTACTTTAATAAATTTATTTGTTTAGCTCGTTCTGTGTTAAAGTTGGGGTACAGAAATAGATAGAAAAAATGGTAAAAGATACTGTCACACTAGCTTTCACACGGCTATGAATCATATGTAGTCCAGCCACTTGATAACAGTTAAAATCACACATTTATTTCTTCTACTCTATACAAGATTCTCTAAGTACTAATCTAACTTAAAATGTCTCAGTCACTGCTAATAGTTCGATCGCTGATAGTCTAGGCAGCTGTTATATCTTCCTCGGGCACTTAGCTAGTATATTTCATGTAGATTTGGACTACTGTGGTCCGTTTTACAGTTTCTGAAGAGTTGGACTACTGTGGTCCTGTTATGATCAGTTTAAGTGCACCTTGGCGTGTTCACTTAACTGCTAGATGGAGCGTGCGAAGTCCTTCTGTGAGGTAGCTTCTGGTCCACCTGGGTAGTTGTGTAGTTGGGTTCCCTTGCCACGCTGTGGGGTCTTGTAGGGGGTTTTTCAAGGTAGCTCTTTCCGGCTTGTGCGGCAGAGTCTCCTCAACCAACTAGTCGTTTCTTTGGAGTGGGGTGCACAGGATAGCTCGGGATAGCTCGCCTGCTCGTCTGTAATATAAGAGACGAAATTCTGCACAACCCTGAATAATCGGTTTGTGCAGAGCGTCTCACTGAAAGCCAAGTAGCCCTCAGTGATAGCTCCACATCTCTATACATAAGCGACGAACATTCTGCTACTTCCGGGTTCCACTGGAATCTCACTCTAAATTCCTATACATACATAAATATAAATCGTGTCTAACTATACACATACAGAATTAATAATAATATAAACATTCAGTGGTACAGCCACTGGCCTGCAAACATACATATAAGTTAAACAACAGTGGTTCCGTACGGGATACCACATGGCGGCGCAACCGGTCGTGTTTCGCCTCGTGCTCGGCTCTTCCACGTGGTACGGCAAATTCGGATTAACAATTCACATTTAGGCATAGCAAATTCCACAAACATAATTTCAACAATAATATAAATATATCACGATGAAACAGAAGGGTGTTCATTTACCTGTTTGACAAGTTCAGGCCCGTGATGACTTGAGAGAATTCTAAGATTCCTAAGTCCTGCTTCCTGGTCTATGAGTGTAGAGATTTCTCTAGCTGTGGAGATGTTGACTCTACCTCGTCTCACACACGACTGATTCAAACTGTCTTAGGTTTTGACACATTCAGAACTGCTCTACCCACTGAGCCTGCTCTGATTGGTTAAAACGGTCCGATTCAAAGCTCAAGTGCTGACTCACTGCGATGTGGGTGGCTCGCTCGCTGTGTGTGGTCTGCTGTGTAATTTAATTGCTGGCTGTGTACTATACTAACTCTCTTAATGTTACAATTACTACACATGGCTAAATAGTCAACAAGCAGAGTTAAAACTAGCCAATTCATGACAGTAATTTTGTTATGTTTGTTGCTGAAAGCCTCTACTGGCTAGGGCCTGAATAAAATTGAATTAAATTTATTTGAATTGAATCAAGAACACATTCGTTGTAAGCGAAGATTTTGGCTACGGTTTAAGTACAGACTTCTTTTAATCTTAGTCTATAGCTATGCATATTCGCTAAATAGGCCACTGTACACCATCAACATAATTAGAATAAATGTATTAATTACAATACAGGCAGGAGACATAGGCCTGAGACCAGACGGCTAGACTCTACGGACTCTACGGACTGCTTCTATATCCTTCCGTAGATGCTGTTTGAACATTTGTCAACCAAACGATGTGGTGTTTCTTAGTTGGTTTCGTCATTTGGTTCGCTGCTTCCACCGCAGATTGTAAGTTTGTGTCGTCGTCGTTGTTGTTGTTGGTGGTGGTGGTGGTAGTTTTGATGTCGTTGTTGCTGGCGGTGGTATTGATGTTGAAGTTGCTGTCGTTACTATTTAAATTGATATTGTTATTGTTGTTGGTGCTGTTGTTATTTTTGATATTGGCTTCGTTTCATCATCATCATCATCATCATCATCATCATCATCATCATCATCATCATCATCATCATCATCATCATCATCATCATCATCATCTTCATCATCGTCTTCTTCTTCTTCTTCTTCTTCTTCTTCTTCTTCTTCTTCTTCTTCTTCTTCTTCTTCTTCTTCTTCTTCTTCTTCTTCTTCTTGTCTTCTTCTTCGTCTGTCTTCTTCTTCTTCTTCTTCTTCTTCTTCTTCTTCTTCTTCTTCTTCTTCTTCTTCTTCTTCTTCTTCTTCTTCTTCTTCTTCTTCTTCTTCTTCGTCGTCGTCGTCGTCGTCGGTCCTGATTTGGCTCGGAAGAGTCCGCTGGACCTAAAGCAACAATAAATCAATCAATCAGTCGTCGTCGTCTTCTGTCTTCTTCTTCTACTTTTTCTACTTCTTCTTGTTCTTTTTCTTTACTATTTTTATAATAATAATAATAATAATAATAATAATAATAATAATAATAATAATAATAATAATAATAATAATAATAATAATAATAATAATAAGTAGTAGTAGTAGTAGTAGTAGTAGTAGTAGTAGGTCTATTATTATTATTATGATTATTATTATTATGATTATTATTAATATTATTATTATTATTATTATTATTATTATTATTATTATTATTATTATTATTATTATTATTATTATTGTTGTTGTTGTTGTTGTTGTTGTTGTTGTTGTTGCTGCTGCTATGGGTGTTGTCGTCGTTGTAGACTTTTGTTGTTGATGTTGCAGATATTATTTCCTTTTGTTGATATTGTTATTCGTTTGTTTTGTGTTTGTTGGTATTAATGTCTAGTGCTAGCACAAGCAACAACAACACCGGACTGTCACGCTCAGGCCAATCACACCTGTGCGACCAATGGCCGCAACGTCACAGTCTGTGGCAGCGATGGCCATGTTTACCACAACGTGTAAGTTTGATTCCCTGAGTGGATTATAGGTCATTTGGTTGACTGGATACCTGGCTATGGGTTACCTTATTCACTAGATAGATGACTGGAAAGCTAACTAATGGGCTACATCATTGCCAGTGCCTTCAGCAGCGGGTTAGCTGGTTAACTGGTTGGTTGGTTTTTAGAAGCGATGATTTACGTTCGCTAAGCTTTCTTTTTGTTTTTCTTTTCCCTTTATGATTGTTTGATTTGTTGACTAATGTGAGCGAGTGGCTTAGCAGTAGAGCTGGGTACCGTGGGTCAAAGTCGTACCGGTATTACCGCGGTATGTTTAGGTCGTATCGGTATATCGTACCGATATTACCGCGGTATGTTTAGGTCGTATCGGTATATCGTACCGGTATTACCGCGGTATGTTTAGGTCGTATCGGTATATCGTACCGGTATACCGCGATTTTAAGTGTTACAATCAAATGGGATATGGCGCTGACAGTGGTGACCGAAGCAAAAGAAAGATTATCATACACTTCAAAACAGTTTCAAAGAACCACATTTCCTTAGAAACTGAAGCTTTACTTTTGTTTGAACGCCTTAAAAACAAAGTATGATAAATCACTGTTTAGAACATCAGTAAACTTTAAACCACAAAATCAAAATGAAACAAAAACATTCAACGGGAAAGGTCTTTAAGAACTTTCAGAGTTCAGAAGGATTGGCGACTGGTACCATGGTCAAACATGTGGATAAGCTGCTGTTCTTATAAGTTCTTCTTCAAGAACAGCTGCCTATCCACGTGTTTGGGCTTTAGGATCGCTCTCTGGGCGGACAAGATGTCGCCCACTGTCGCGTTATGTGTTGTCGAGATTTCCCAGTAAACCGGACCTTGGACACCCGCACCGGTATACCGTACCTTCGCGTTTCCGAACCTGAATACAGTTACGTATCGGTAAAACCCTCCAGTCCTACTTAGTAGATGTAGGTTGTCACACTTTGTAAGATGGAAGCGTAAATATATCATTAAAGTTTTGCGTTGTTGTTAAATGAGTGATTAAGTGAAGTGGGTCATTCGTAGGTTTGTTGTAATCGTCTCTGATGGTAGGGATGCTGATAATGATGATGAGGAGGGAAAGGAGGAGGCGAATAAATACGATGACGACGACGAGGTTGTTGATGATGATGATGATGAGAAGAAGGGGGAGAATGAACACGATTACGACTACGACGATGATGGTGATGATGATGAGGATGTTGATGTTAATGATGATGATGATGATGATGATGATGATGATGATGATGATGATGATGATGATGATGATGATGATGATGATGATGATGTCAGCACGATATTGTTATTGTTCCTGTTGTTGGCATATTTCCTATTGTTAAAATTGTCATTGTCCTTTACTAATGTGTTTATTGACGTACGTAATTGTCGTTGTTATTCTTATTCTTATGTTGTTGTTGTTTGTTGTTGTTATCAGTATTGTTGGTGCTGCAGATGCTCCGTGCTACACGCGATGTGCGACAATCATCAGCTGAGTGTTTCCACCTGCCCTTACCACCAGCATGATAGCTTTACCACTACGACACCACTTCCGCCCACCCACTTTGAGCTTTCCCTGTACTCCGCCATCGAGCATGGCATTGACGACCGGCTTCAGGCTTCCAAGTCCAAGGGCATCTCACCGGCCGCCGCCAAGCCCATATTTACTGTGCAGGTCAGCAGTATCGCTTAGGCGTGGAGTAGGAGGAGGAAGAGGGATGATGGCGGCTTTGTGGCGGTAGTTGTTGTTGGTGGTGGTTGTGGCGGCAGCGCAGCAACAGCAACAGCAGCAGAAGTAGTAGTAGTAGTAGTAGTAGTAGTAGTAGTAGTAGTAGTAGTAGTAGTAGTAGTAGTAGTAGTAGTAGTAGTAGTAGTTGTTGTTGTTGTTGTTGTTGTTGTTGTGAAGGACGAAGAGAAAGAGTAGAGATACAAAGATGCATCAAGGAAATCATTTTCTCTGGGAGTTTCGGTACCCCCGTTGGGGTGCCGGGGGTTTCAGTATAAATAGTATCCCCACTTTCTGGAAATTTAGTGCTTTAAATTCCCACTGTCGCTGTCTTTCTCACTTGCTCTTTCTCAGTCCTGCTCTGTTCTATTAATCTGCTATACTATCTTCTTCTTCGCTAGACCAGTCATCTACCTTTTTTCTTGAAAACTCTTCCGGGGCGAGACTCCTTATTTGTGTATGAGGTCTGTTGGATCAACTTGGGAATATTGGACGCTTTCTGCCAGGTGGTCACTAGGGCTTCCTATGATGTTATTATTTAGCAATGTAGGCATTTTATATGTATGTGTTTTGTTGATAATTTATAATGATGTTTGTATTCTATTTTGTTTTTGTAAACGGGGGTTCGATAAATTAGAGTGCAGCCTCAGCGTCCCCTGCGTGGGATGTCTTTATTGTAAAGTGAGTGGCTGGTGGAGAGCTTTCAGTTTTACCACTAGGGTTGTTTCAGCAGATCTTTTATGCGGATCAGGGGTTGTCCGGTCCTGATTTGGCTCAGAAGAGTCCGCTGGACCTAAAGCAATAATCATGTAATGTAATGTAATGTAATTGGAGTTTCGGTTGTTCTACGTCACACTTTTTTGTTTTGAAGGTCACGTGACTTCCTCCTTTACGTGATGCGACTTTCGTGAAAATCCAAGATTATACAAACACCATTTGCCATTAGTTTTAAATTAATGTTATCTTGGTTAATAAACATTATTTTGTTCTAAGAAATTTACATTGATATTCTGACTATTCATTCGCGCGTCTTAGGCCATTGAAAATGCTGTTATGAAATAGTAATGGAAAAGTGGGTAGGCCTCTATTGAACTCCTTAAAGGAACTTCTTCGGTATTTTGGGGGAAAGTAGACAAAAGCCACAAACATGAACTTTATTTTAAAGGTAGATTAAACCTATGTGGCCTTAAACTTTGAAGGCTGTAGTGACAACTGCTTCTGAGACTGATGTTTTTAATTTGTGAAAGTTCAATATATACACCCTAACGGGTAAACTGAACTTAAACGAAGGGTAAATTGGACCTAGGTTCAATTTATACGCTCATCGTGTAAACATCTACTACATTATAAAATTACAAAATAAATTGTACTTGTGTTTCACTCTATATTATACACATTTACTACCTAGGCAAACACCTACCCATCCCCCGTTGGGGTGCCGGGGGTTTCAGTATAAATAGTATCCCCACTTTCTGGAAATTTAGTGCTTTAAATTCCCACTGTCGCTGTCTTTCTCATTTGTTCTTTCTCAGTCCTGCTCTATTCTATCAATCTGCTGTACTATCTTCTTCGCTAGACCAGTCAACTACCTTTTGTCTTGAAAACTCTTCCGGGACAAGACTCCTTGTTTGTGCGTGAGATCTATTGGATCAGCTTGGGAATATTGGACACTTTGTGCCAGGTGGTTACTAGGGCTTCCTATGATGTTATTATTGAGCTATGTAGGCATTTTATATGTATGTGTTTTGTTGATAATTTATAATGATGTTTGTACTCTATTTTGTTTTTGTAAACGGGGGTTCGATAAATTAGAGTACAGCCTCAGCGTCCCCTGCGTGGGATGTCTTTATTGTAAAGTGACTGGCTGGTGGAGAGCCTTCAGTGTTACCACTAGGGTTGTTTCAGCAGATCTTTTATGCGGATTGGGGGTTGTCCGGTCCTGATTTGGCTCGGAAGAGTCCGCTGGACCTAAAGCAATAATCATGTAATGTAATGTAAACACTTACGCACTCGCACACATAATCAGTAACGTCGCGTTAATACGACAACCAGCATACAAAAACTTAAAGTAAAGATTTTTATTACTTCCAAAAGACCCTTTCTTAAAACTACAGCAATTGACTCACTTGGACAGAGAGAGAGAGAGAGAGAGAGAGAGAGAGAGAGAGAGAGAGAGAGAGAGAGAGAGAGAGTGTGTGTGTGTGCGCTCGCGTGTGTGTGTGTTTACCTTTCTTTTCATCTCTCTCCCCCATCTTCTCCACAGCATGCCCCTCAGTAGCATTCATTTTTTACAAGTTGATACATGTTTTTATTTATTTAATAATTTATTTATAATGGGCTAAAAGAAAAGACCGATTCTTTGATATTTGATTCCAGGAGTCTATGCCATAACGTTTGACAGTATAAAGTCATATTCTTTATTTTTGAACTTGGCAATACAATTATTTCACCTGACTTGACTTCAAACTTGACACAGGAATAGAATATGAATACAGGAAATATTTTACTTTATGGAAGATGGAATTGTTTTTTTTTAATGTAACCGAGTGATGGGTTATAAAGATGTTAAATTAATTTGGACAGGAAAGACCAAACTCTCCATACAACAAAAGAAGAGAGAAATCATTTACAAACTAAAAATAAAGAAAGAAAGAAAAGGATATTCATTTCAACAAATTTTATTGATATTTCTTTTATTTTTATGTCGTCGAGAAGGGGCAAAGGGGTGGTACACTGGGATTTCTTATATTAAAATAAACAATATTAACCTAATCATAAACCACTACAATAACTTCTGTTTCCTATTCTATTTCTATTCCTTTGCTTTCTGTATCCTCAAAAATACCACAATAAATCAACCAAATGAACCCAACACTAAGACTAAACCCCACAGTATAACTTGACTACTTACAAATTAAAACGCCTAATAAAACGTATTACAAACAAAAAATAACTCTCTAGAAAAAAAAACTAAACCAAACCAAAAACAACCCAACCCAGGCGAAACCTGTAAATGGAAACAAAATCATACATGACGAAACTACTAAATTCTGAGCACGACACATGGTCTGTTATCAACATTTTCAACATCAAATTATGTATAAATACAGTCAAATAAACAATCAAAACTGTTATTTTTTTTTACAAATCTGGTACCTTCAACTATAAAATGCAATAATTATACAGCATGTCTCAATAAAAAAAATAAAAACACAAAAATTACGTTTTTGTGAGCAGGGACGAAACTGCAAATTATTTCACCATCGCCATGAAGAAGAGAAAAATGAAAGTCTCGAAAGCGTGGCCAAAATGTTAACAGAACAATCGTAAAAAACAACTGCTATTATAATTAACATACCGCACCATTTCTAATCTTAAAAATAACAAATATTTTCATACCAACAACAAAAATAACTAGTTTCTTGTTATAACAAAGGCTGCGGTTAACTCCCATAACCATTTTCATTTTGATAGATATTAGGTCAGCTACCACATTTAAGTTGAGCTACACACACAGACACACACACGCACATACACAAGCGCGCGCACGCACACTGCTAATGAATCATAAGGCGTCCAACTTATCACCATGTAAACTCTTTGTTAAGGAACAGAGAAGTTGGGGAATAAAGTGATTGATTGGTTTACCGATATTTGGACTTAGGTTCTTGATAGAAACTGCTATGACAACAGCACAACTACAAAGAAAAAGAAAGAAGTCTGCCAAGATAAATAGCTTAATAGTCAGGTTTCACCGAATAATTTGCATTCAATTCATATAGATCTATTAATTAGTCATAGGTTATAGGGTCCAGCGGACTGCAAAGGGCTGAATCATGACCACAACTTCGTTGAAAGAGGACTCAGATTTGCATCTTATGCATAATGCGAAAGAGAGAGAGAGAGAGAGAGAGAGAGAGAGAGAGAGAGAGAGAGAGAGAGAGAGAGAGAGAGAGAGAGAGTTATTCATTGTTTACAGGGTCCAGCGGACTGCATAGAGCTGAATCAGGACCACAAAATCAGGACCACAACTTGGTTGAAAGAAGACTCACCCCTGGTCCGTATATAAGATATGCTGAAACAACCCTAGTGGTAACAATGAACGCACTCCACCAGCCAGTCACTTTACAATAAAGGCATCACACTCAGGTGACGCTGAGGCTATACTCTTTATCGAACCCCCGCTTACAAAAACAAAATAGCATATAAACATCCTTATAAAATATCAACAAAACACATACATATAAAATGCCTACATTGCTAAATAATAACATCATCTAAAGCTAAATTTCCAGCAAGTGGGGATACTATAATATAGTATATATTATATATACAGAAACCCCCGGCACCTCCACGGGGTCTATCGAGGAAGATTGTAGATTGATGAGAACAGAGTAGGAATGAAAAAGAACAAAAGAGAAAGATGGCGACAGTGGGAAGTTAAAGTACTAAAGTATGAGAAAGAGGGGATACTATTTATACAGAAAACCCCAGTACCCCCACGGGGGGAAGAGAGTTGGGCGGGAGGGGGAGGGGGCGAAGAACAACAAAATAGAAAGTATATAATTAAATAGAGCCAGTTTTTATTTATTTATTTCAGTATTATTGTCATAAATCAAAGTTCACGTATGCAATGCAAATCACGTCATTAATTTCATTTTGCTATCGTACTACAGATTAAAAAAAAGATACATTACACGATCAAATAAACTTCAATTAGGCTTGCATTTCACTAAACAGCATTATTTTATTATTACAAGAGTTACTTTTTCAAAACCCAAACCCCACTTTCTATCTTGAAATAACCATTTAAATATATGAAAATTGCGCATATAAATTCAGGGCATAAATTAATATTTCTATTACTATATTTTACACTGTTTTAATCCCCATCTCCCCAACCTTTTGCTAATGGTTTGATTTTTCTTTCTTTCTTTCTTATTTGTCTTTTTAACTTTTTTATTTAAAAAAAATTATATCGAACGTATACAACACTCCTATTCACTGCATACTTTACACTTCACCTAAATGACATCAGTATACATGTAATTATAATATTTCGTATTAATTCTCCAACTGCCATTCCTTTTCCAAACTCTCTTTGAAATATAAACACGGACATCTAGTAACAATTTTATAAATAACTCAATGCATAAATTACATTTTCCATAAAAATCATTAGTACAAAAACAAAATTTACAGCTTAAAAAAAATCAACTCCCCTTTTCCACTTTATGAAATAAACATGTACATAATTTAAAAGTATGCATCACAATTCAATAACATTACATTACATTATTGTTGCTTTAGGTCCAGCGGACTCTTCCGAGCCAAATCAGGACCGGACAACCCCCAATCCGCATAAAAGATCTGCTGAAACAACCCTAGTGGGAAAACTGAATGCCCTCCACCAGACAGTCACTTTACAATAAAGACATCTCACGCAGGGGACGCTGAGGCTGCACTCTAATTTATCGAACCCCCGTTTACAAAAACAAAATAGAATACAAACATCATTATAAATTATCAACAAAACACATACATATAAAATGCCTACATTGCTAAATAATAACATCATAGGAAGCCCTAGTGACCACCTGGCAGAAAGCGTCCAATATTCCCAAGCTGATCCAACAGGCCTCATACACAAACAAGGAGTCTTGTCCCGGAAGAGTTTTCAAGAAAAAAGGTAGGTGACTGGTCTAGCGAAGAAGAAGATAGTATAGCAGATTGATAGAACAGAGCAGGACTGAGAAAGAACAAATGAGAAAGACAGCGACAGTGAGAATTTAAAGCACTAAATTTCCAGTTCAGTTCAGTGAGTAAATTTACGTCCCCGGACACAGTGCGTATAGGGGACAAGTAGATGTTTAATTTTCGTTGTAATAAGAAGTCTTTATGCAGTAGGAAGAGTAGATGAAGAAGGAGCGCTCAAAGCTGCTGCTTGCGCGTTTATATCACCTAGTAGTAGTAGTAGTAGTAGTAGTAGTAGTAGTAGTAGTAGTAGTAGTAGTAGTAGTAGTAGTAGTAGTAGTAGTAGTAGTAGTAGTAGTAGTAGTAGTAGTAATGTGGTTGCATAACGATAATGGAGAACATTTGTTTTGGACAAACTCAGGATCATAACAACAAGAATTATGTTCGCAACCCCAACTGCTGGGCCGCTGACCTTGACCTGACCTCCATCTCGCCTTGGAACAGTGACCTTCAGAACCGCAAGGCCGGGACCTTGGTGTCCCCACGTCACGCTGTGTGGGCACGTCACTACCAGATCCACGTCAACTCTACCCTTCGCTTCGTCACCAAGCGAGGAGAAGTACGTTAAATACACAGTATGCTTGAAAGAGTGGCATGAGACCTAATACTATTATAGTCTGGTCTTGGGGTCGCCTGGTAGAATATTTGAAGTTGGGAATGGGGAGGGGGAGGTCACGGGTCCGAACCCCAAAGAGACCAAAATAATACTTATTTGAAGTTTCAGGCCAACGGAGGGTTTAATCCGTCTGATTTTTCCAAACTCACCAATAAAGCTCAAAGCGCGGCGATCTGTACCAACATGCACGTGCACCTCTTCCACCCAGTCTCACATATCCAACAAACACAAACACACATCTATCGCTCAGACTTGTGGTGTAAAGGCAGGGAGATCGCTATTAGAAGACGGGGAGTGAGGGGAGGGGGAGGGGGAAATGGAATCGAATTATTTTTGGTAGTGAAATTTTAGATTGACTGCATCTAATTAATACCATTATTGAGGCAACTAGAGTACCCGGAAGAAACTCTCAATGACCTCAATAGTCTCGTACCTAAGTCACGCAAGTTCATACCTTGCGGGAATCGAACCCGCGATCTTCGACATAGAAAACCGACGACTAACCCACCTCGCCACGAAGGCCACCCCAAATGAATAAACAGATAATTAAATAATTAATTAAATAAAAAAATCACATTTATTATTAATTAATGAATTAGTAAAATGTAATAAATTAGCCACCCAAAATAAATAATGATGTAAGCGTTTCAATGTATTATTTACCTAGGAAGCTTGCCCTTTGCAGGTAGTTGACCGACTGGTCAAGGCCGTCAAAGTAGTTGACCCTCACGCCAGCAGCTTCTACGGAAGAGATATCGTGGTGGGGGTTCTAGACCAGGACGTCCCAAGCACCATTTCTTACGCTAAAGGTATGGCAGGGCATATCTTTTTTTGTTTTAAATAATTTCTTTTAAAACCACATTATTATATTGAATGTGCTAATAGGCAAATGCTTCCCTTTTGATTTATTTATTGACTGACTTGTTGATTGATTAACTGGTTGAGTACGCTCCGTTGGGCTGCCATGATTTTCTGTATAAATAGTATCCCCATTTTGTGGACATTTAGTTCTTTAAGTTACCACTGTTTCTGTTATTCTCGTTTGTTCTTTCTCGTTCGTAATCTACTATCTTCTCCTTGGTGACCCGGGCGACGACTTCACACCATACCGGATCGGTCGTCGCCCGGGTCACCAAGGACCGCGCCTTCCGTTGGCCATCAGGACGGAGGTGATAAGTGTGCTACTGATGGACAACTTAGCAAGATCCGCACCAGAAACAACATCGTCATAGGAACCTGGGATGTCAGGACCATAAATGCGGAGGGAAAATTAGAAGAACTGGCCAACGAGCTGGACCACTATCGATGGAACGCTTTAGGTATCAGCAAACTGCGCTGGAAAGGCCTAAGTGAAACAACGACCGACAAAGTCCACAAAGCGGTAGAGATGACAGGCACAGAGATTTCAGCGGTAGAGATGACAGGCACGAACACGGCGTTGGATTCTTGGTCCACAAGAACATTCTAACCGGTCCTGATTTGGCTCGGAAGAGTCCGCTGGAACTAAAGCAATAATCATGTAATGTAATGTAATGTAATGTAATCTCTCTCTCTCTCTCTCTCTCTCTCTCTCTCTCTCTCTCTCTCTCTCTCTCTCTCTCTCTCTCTCTCTCTCTCTCTCTCTCTCTCTCTCTCTATCTATCTCTATCTCTTTCTCTCTCTCCAGTCCCTCAGGCGATTAGGGATGAAGAAGCGAATCAACTCTCCTCCAGTTCATGTGCATTCGAGAGCAGGTTTGGCATGTCCATCCCTTGATTAATTGATGGATTAATTGATTGCTCTATTGATTGGTTGATCTTTTGATTGATTGAATGGCTGGTTGCGTGGTTTCAGTGATGCCGCACCACCTGATCAACTTTCATCCGCCATCCACGGTACACTTGCCAGTCTTCAGCACTGACCAGGAAGAGAAGGCGTTGGTGGCAGACTTCTATTACTATCAGTAAGTAGGCCTACTTCTTCAAGCGAGTTTCTAAACCGATTATTTGTAGATACTATCTTTAAATTAAAACACGAGCTAATACGGGTTTTTAACAGATAGGGATCCAAATTCCTACCAACGGTGTGACAGACCAACCCGAATGACCGACCAACGGACTGCCACTTGGGTTAAAGTGCATGGATAGCCTACCAAAAATCGTCAAATCGGTTCCGCCATTTTTGAGATATAGAACTTATCGGTGTTTAGCGAAAATTGACATTAGCTTTGTGGTAGAGGGAATGTAATGGCCCGAGAGGAATGCCACAAACCCATTCCCGACTATTTTCTATGACATTTTGTCGAAATCAGTTCAATGAGTTGGTGAGGTGGCGTACGACGGGCCGACCGATAGACAGAGCGACAGTTGGCTCGTTCTAATTGCCGACTATTGCAGATATTATTAGACCTATCTGGAAATACAAAAGCCACGTGTTTTGAACAGATAGCAAAATATGAAGAGGTGGTCACTAACCTATATGCAATGGTCCTAAGAAGTTTGGTCAAAATCCGTTCAGTAGTTCTTGAGATGTGATGTGCAACCGACCGACCGGCAGACCGACAGACAGACGGACATTCGCCTCGTTCTAATTCCCGACTATTTTAAAGTATTTCCAGATTCCTATTATCTAAAAATGAATCAAGATTGGACTGAACTTGTGTTGTTGTTTTTTCTCCCTAAAAAAACAAACAAACAAAAACTTCGCAGAAACACTACCATCAGTCTTAACACCCCTGTCACCACCTCCATCCGCCACGATTACTTCGAGACGAAGATCTCCGGGGACAGCGGGAACCCTTCTTTCTTCATCATAGGCGATGAGCTGGTGCTCCTCTTCACCTTCACCTCCGGTGGGGCGGGCGGTGGAACCAACCTGATCGGCTATTATGACGAGGTCAACCGGCACATGGCCGAGCTAGGAGGGGGTTACAGCCTGACTGAGGTCAGCCTCGACGGCTTTCTTAACGCTGGAGAGTCGCTGCCGGTCTCCATCATCGGATGAAACTAAGCGATAATATTGATTAAAATGCTTGCATAATGCGAAAGAAAAGAAGAGAGAGAAGAGAGAGAGAGAGAGAGACCGGAGCAGCAGGCGGCATACATCAGACAAGCAGATAGAAGCGCGCGCGCACCCACACGCACACACACACAATCACAAACACACAAAAACTGTATAACTATTAAAATTAGTAGACTTCAGATGGAATTAAACTTATATTGGACTTTTTATTTTATTTCTCACACACAATTCTTAGATAGAGTAAAATGTTCACCTTGTTCCATCATAATAATAATACTGGACTGTTCAAACAAAATAAAAAGTGAGTATTTCTATTTTTGTTTTTACTATCAACAAATCCTAGACCTCAGACGCCTAATCCATATCAGCTTCCTTCAATCCTCGTACACTGCCCAATCGAGGCTGATCGCTTTCTATACATGTAGGTCGCATGTATTTGAATAATCATATTTTATTTCATTCTCAAAACAATTACAGTGCTTTATAGAGACTAATAAATAAAGCTAAAACTACACACCTTCTACACACACACTCAGAGAGAGAGAGAGAGAGAGAGAGAGAGAGAGAGATCGCCCTATATCGCCCTCACCACCATCCACCAATCGCCCGCTCACTCTAAAAACTCTCTCATCCATTCCTTGCACTCAAAAGTACAGAACGTGAAAAAGACTTTTCATACATCTACAGCAACACAATAAGATAACATGAAAAGAGATTGAACATAAGGGTGATTGTAACAAGCAGACCCGTTTACCCCGCGCAATTTGAGCTCTTGCTTGTTTAGCAGTAGTAAAACTTAGAAGGTTACTGTAGTCTATAGCAGACGATTAAGGTATAACTGATGTGTACACACACACTGCGAGCTGACGCGAGCCGTTTAGTGACATCATCGCAGCCTACCATCGAGTTTCGAACTTTATAGCCACTTAGATTGTTTCATCCAATCGGGACGCAGGTAGAGTGGTTAGGACCAGTTCTGGCTGATTCAGTCAAAGCCAAGTATAGAGTCAGTTGTGGGGAAAGCTCTGAGCAGTACACAGCTACACTCGAGCAGAGAAATATCTCCACTGATAGAACAGGGCAGTGCTTGTTGAATATTTGAATTCAATCAAGTAGCCACGGTCCTCACATTGTCGAACAGGTAAATGAACATAATATGTTAATATAAAAATTTCAAAAATAACAATTCGATTTTATTTCCGTCTTCTAATAGCGATCTCCCTGCCTTTACACCACCTGTTTGAGTGATGGATATGTACTTGGTGTTTGAGGGTGGATGAGACAGGTGAGCGTGTATGTTGGTATAGATCGCTGCGCTTTGAGCCTGAATGATTTGGGGAAAGGCGCGTATAGCATTCTGTATTATTATTATTATTATTATTATTATTGTTAACATACTTCTGTTTCATCGTGATGTATTTATATTATTGTTGAAATTATGTTTGTGGAATTTGCTATGCATAGATTTGAATTGTTAGTCCGATTTTGCCTTACCACGTGGAGAAGCCGAACACGTGTCAAGCATGACCGGCCGACGCCATGTTGTATACCTGACAGAACCACGGTTGTTTAACCTATATGTATGCTTGCAGACCAGTGGCTGTACCAGTGAATGTTTATAATATTATTAATTCTTTATGTGTATAGTTAGCCACGATTTATATTTATGTATGTATAGGAAATTAGAGTGGAGATTCCAGTGGACCACCGACTTAGCAGAATGTTCGTCGCTTATGTATAGAGATGTGGAGCTATCACTGAGGGCTACTTTGGCTTTCAGTGAGACGCTCTGCACAGACCTGTTATTCAGGGTTGTGCAGAATTTCGTCTCATATGTTACAGACGACCAGGCAGGATATCGTGAGCCCAACTCAATGGAAGAGAAGAACCTAATCTATGATTCGAGTTGGCTGCAGAGGCATCTACAGCATCGAGCGCAGATAGCCCACCCGTCGAACACAAGCAACGACAACACCGAGTGTCGTAGAAGCTACCTCAACGCAGCGCTTCAACCACGAAACCACTGATCAGTTAAGTGCCCAGGAAACAGTGCACTAAAACTGTATCAAAAGGACCACAGTAGTCCACTCTTCATGAACGCTAGTAGCCAGTGCCTGATGTAGAAAAAGGAGCTGCCTAGATTATCAGCGAGCGAACATTCGCATTGACAATTGAACTTTTAAGTTAGATTCGTACTTCGAAGATCGTGTATAGAGTAGAAGAGATAAATGTGTGATTTTGACTGTTATCAAGTGGCTGGACTACATATGATTCATAGCCGTGTGAAAGCTAGTGTGACAGTGATCTTTTACCATTTTTCTATCTATCTCTGTACCCCAGCCTTAACACAGACCGAGCTAAACAAATACATGTATTAAAGTAATTCACCGGGTGACTCACTAGCGGTTCCCATAGAATAAGACGTGAGGGTTACAGCATTCCATTGTGCAGAGCCCAGCAACAATAAAAAAAACCGTCACACTGATCCCGTTTAAAAACGGCATTTAAAATAAAACGATACATAAAAAAAAATTTTGCACTCCCCCCCCCCCTTTCACCCCTTACCTCCGACCTCCCCCTTCCTCTCCCTTGACCCCGCCACACTCCCAACAACTCCCCTATCCCCATCAAACTTGCGGACCTCTTAAATGAGTAAATAGATAAATTAACAAATTAACCGATGTGTGGTTTTAACAACATTAGAATATAACAGCGCTTACAAACCAAAAGAGCTCCCGCTCCAGTAGGCATAATTACAATGGCGTTAAAATCCCATGAAAATCATCAATAGCAATGTAACAGCATCGTCCATAATTCCATACATATTGATTTTTTTTTTAATACATTTAAAAAGCAAGAGCAGCACCAGCGCACCTATTGGTTTATGTACAAGTAAGGAGCGGGGGTAGTAATCTTGACATCAACCCTATGTTATCTTTCAACCTTAGGCTGTACATGTAAGTGTTACACGTTTATTTTA
>CM072520.1:22905198-22932698 GCA_036898135.1 Oncomelania hupensis
CTTCTTCTTGTCTATAGCGGTGAAATTTACTGGGGAATGTAAGGGTCTTCTTCTTCTTCTTCTTCTTCTTCTTCTTCTTCTTCTTCTTCTTCTTCTTCTTCTTCTTCTTCTTTCTCTTTTCTTCTTCTTCTTTTTCTCCTCCTTATCCTTCTCATTATTATTCTCTTTTTTTTTCTCCTTCTACTTCTTCTTCTTTTTCTTCTTCTTCTTCTTCTTCTTCTTCTTCTTCTTCTTCTTCTTCTTCTTCTTCTTCTTCTTCTTCTTCTTCTTCGTCTTCCTCTTCTCATTTTACTTCTTTTTCTTTTCATCTTTTTCTTTCTATTTCTTCTTCTTCTTCTTCTTCTTCTTCTTCTTCTTCTTCTTCTTCTTCTTCTTCTTCTTCTTCTTCTTCTTCTTCTTCTTCTTCTTCTTAGCATTAATATTAGTATTATTATCTTTCTTCTTCTTCTTCTTCTTCTTCTTCTTCTTCTTCTTCTTCTTCTTCTTCTTCTTCTTCTTCTTCTTCTTCTTCTTTTTCTTCTTCTTCTAGTTCTTCTTCTTCTTTTTCTTCTTCTTCTAGTTCTTTTACTTCTTTTTCTTTCCTTCTTTTTCTTTTTCTTCTTTTTTTCTTTTTTTTCTTTTTTTTATCTTTTTCTTCTTCTTCTTCTTCTTCTTCTTCTTCTTCTTCTTCTTCTTCTTCTTCTTCTTCTTCTTTGTTCTTCTTCCTATTCTTCTTTTTCCTCTTCTTCTTCTTTTTCGTTCCTCGTGCATTTTCTCCTACTCCTCCTCTTCTTCTGGTTCTACCCCCCCCCCCCCCCTTCTTCTCTCATCCTGCTATAGTCCAAGAATGCAGTTTAGGCACTTTTGACATTATCGTGGAGAAGACGACCGCTGGGGAGTTTTATCTAACAAAGGGCTAGGGAGCCGAAATGATCAGTTTTTACATCTGAACCCACCTAGCCAAAATTCACCCATCAGGTCTCCAAACCCGTGTTCATAGGCCTGCCACTCACGGTGGAAGTTTACAGAACCGTTCAGACGTCTCTGGATCACCTGAAACGTGCAAACATGTGGACATCAACGACTTGATCGTGGTGATGGAAGACTGTAGTGAAGACGATACTGATGATGGTGGTAGATGTGGTGGTGGTGGTGGTGCTGGGGAAAGGGGGTGGGGAGGTTGGTGGTGATGGCAGTTAATAATAATAATAATAATAATAATAATAATAATAATAATAATAATAATAATAATAATAATAATTATTATTATTATTATTATTATTATTATTATTATTATTATTATTATTATTATTATTATTATTATTATTATTATTGTTGTTGTTGTTGTTGTTGATATTATTAGTATTATTATTATAAGAATATTTATATAGCGCTTTTCTCCATAAAAACTGGGCTCACAACGTACTTGATGAACAATAATTAACCAAGCAACTAGGCCTATCTTACTAACTAACCTAACTACCTGACTAATTCCATAACTAATTACCTAACCAAACAAAAAGCTACTAAACTAAAAAAAAAAAAACTAAAAAAAACCACAACTCTTTCCTAAATAAACAAGCAAGCAAACTATCTAACGAACGATATTATTAAATCACTCATCCACTCCCAAGTTCACTCTGTCACACAATAATGAAATACTAATTAATTAATTAATTACTCTTTTATTAAATGTATGTTCACACGTTTTGATGATATTGGACACGTTTATTTAAACTTTGAAAACGCAATTAAAATTTTTTTTTCTAAACACAATAATATTATTCTATAAAAGCCTACCAATAGGACTATATTTAAGCACAAGAATAACTAACTAACAACCTAACTAACTAAATAAATGCACCATGTGTAAGAGCATTATTTTCTCACTGTCCAGCTTTCATCAGGGGTGGTTTGATCACATACGACGCGAAAGAAGGCTCCAGCCGCATACAAAAGGAAAGGTCCGCCCTCTCTACCACCGCTACAATTGTTCATCTTCTTCACATCTTCGCAGTCAGAGGGGTATAGAAACTGAAAACCTGCTCACAAAGGTAAGCCTATATAACGCAGTTGTCATAGCAGTGATTGTCGTAGTCGTCAGTTTCGTCATCGACGTTGTCGTCGGTGTGATCTGCATTGTTAGCAGCTAAACAGACGTAGAAAGAATCATCATCATTATCATCGTCGTCGTCGTTGCTGTCGTTATCGACTGCAGCAATAACAACATCATCACAAACGACAACCATGAATAATTTTTTAAAAGAAACACACAGTACACCGAATTCAACGCACGTGATACACTCACCTTTGTCAAAGGAATCTACACGCTCCGTCAGTCCACCGACGCTGTGGTTGAGCTCCGTGTGATTGTGTCCCAGGAACTGTAGTCTCTCTCCAAGCTCTACGCTGCTGTTCTCCAACGTCTTCACCCTCACGTCCAGCCCTCTGACTCGCTCATCCAGTAAGTCTAGCAGATAGTCCGTGCTGTTCTCGGGAACTCTTCCTCCTCCTCTTCCTGTAGAAGCGTTCAGCAATAGGGTGGATGTATTGGACTCTATAATAAGGTCAAAGTCCATGTCGCTCTCGGCCATGCTTAGCTCCCCTTGCTGTAGTTCCACCTGTTTAATGGCACCACGGAGATCGTTCAAATCGGAGATGTTGTGCAGAACATTCTGCAGCACTTCTGAAAGTTCTTCGAGCTGAATCTGTCTTTCATCCTTCTCGGTGGACACCAGGGCGGTAAGTTGTCTTAGCTGCTCTTCTATCTGCGACGTCACGGCCTTCATCTGGATGTGTTCTGAGGTGCGCTGTTGCTGTTCGGCGTCAACCTTAACACGAAGGTCAGCGATTTGACCTGCGAGGTCGTGGATTGTTTCTCTGTCCGTCCCTGAATCACCACCTCCTTTGTCTTTATTTCCTGTGGCCGGGATGAGTTGCCGATCACCGTCCTTCACAGATCTGTCTCTCTTGATCGCTTCTAACTGGTGCACCACCCCCTCCACTTTGTCCTGCGCACCCTTCAGACTGTTGTAGAAAATGGTCTCCAGCATGTGCAGCTCTTGGCGGTACTGGGTCTCCAGGCTTGATCTCAAGTTAGTCAGTAGTCTGGCGCTTCGTTCTTCGACTCGTTGCAGCTGGTCGGTGTAGTGGTATTGCATCAGCAGTCTTAGGTGACGCAGCACGGTGGAACCATCTCCGTTCCTGAAAGGGATGGAAACCGAATCACAAATGTGTGTGTGGGCGGGGTGGGGGGTGGGGTGTGTGGGTGTGGGTGTGTTTTGTCTTGAGTGTGAGTGTGTGAGTGTGCATGTGTGTGTGTTTCAAGATGTCGGATGATGTAGTCGGGTCTATCCTGCTGAGTACTACCATCGGCCTCCTTGCACGTCCACATCATTATCGTGTCGTGTCGACACCATTGTCGTGGCTGTCGTCGACGTCCTATCCTATCCTATCCTATCCCGTAACTCGAAAATTGTTGGAGCACCACAGATGATCGCTTAACCAGCGTACTCCATCTTTTTCTGTCCTCAGCAACCCTCATGGCTTCGCTCAGTGTCAAGCCAATCCATTCTCGAATGTTGTCTTCTCACCTCTTTTTCTGTCCCCCTCTTCTTCTGCCTACATGCACCGTGCCTTGCAAGATGGTCTTTTCAAGGCCTGATGATCTGGTGACGTGGCCATCCCATCGGAGTTTCCGTTTCTTCACCACTGTGAGCATGTCATCATGTTCTCCAATGGCTTGCATGATGGTCTGTTGGACGTTGTTGTTGGTGATGTGTATGTTATAGGAAATGCTCAGAAGTCTTCAGTAGCACCACATCTCCATGCTTTGTATTCTTCGTTGTAGGTCTGCTGTGAGGGTCCATGTTTTGCAAGCGTATAGGAAAATGGAGATGGCAAGGGAGTGCACCAGCCTTAACTTTGATTGTAGACTGATGGACCAGTCTTTCCAAATGGACTTCAACTTTGTCAGGGCAGCAGTTGTTTGTGCAATCCTGGAGAGAGCTTCCTGTCGGGACCCATTGTCTGATACAATGGCTCCTAAATATTTGAAGCTATGCACCGTGTTGAGGGATTGGCCTTGGACTTTGATATCCATGTTGATGCCATTGGTTTTGTTGGTTATCATTTTGGTCTTCTCTGCACGTATTTCCATTCCATAGGCTCTGGAGGTGGTGTCAAGCTTCTGTGCCAGCTGTTCAAGTTCTTGTTAAACTCCAGCCAATCCATCAATGTCATCCGCAAAACGGAGGTTGGAGGTTGCTCTACCCCCTAAGCTGATTGTACCTTCGTGATCTGGAAGGACATCTGAAATGATGCGCTCTAGGAAGATGTTGAAGAGTGTTGGAGAGAGTAGCCATTCTTCACGAACGCTGATTGTTGTTCTATACCAATTCCCGATGGCGCTATTGGGGAGGATTGCACTGGTAGCATTGTCGTACAGGATTTTGATGACTTAATAATGTTAGGGCTAGTGTTGTACACTCTCATGGTTGCCCACAGAGCTGCATGCCAGAATCGGTCAAAAGCTGTCTTCAAGTCTACGAACACATGATATAGATGTTGGTGGTGCTGTAGGTATTTCTCGCAGATTATTCTGAGGTTCAAAATCTGCTCAGCAGTACTTCGTACTTGCGTTTTGTTTATATTCTGCTCTGTACTTTCTATATAATTTGTACTAAATGATGTATGTATCTGTGGGGTGCCTACATAGTTAAGCTAGGAAGAATTTTGTATAATTAAATTTGTTATTAATTGACTTGTTTTGCTACTTAGCATAATTTAATTTTTTTTAATTGTTCTTCCAATAGCGATCATGTGTATGTGTTTGTGTGTGTGTATCTGTGAGTGTGTGTGAGTGTTCGTGCGTGGGTGCACGTATTTTGTGTGTATGCGTGTGTGTGTGTGTCTGTGTGTTTTGCAAGACAGTTTCTGTGTAATTATGATCTCGATGACGACCACGACGACGATGATGATACAGACGACTACGATGATGATGATGATGATGATGATGATGATGATGATGATGATGATGATGATGATGATGATGATGATGATGATGATGATGGCGATGTTGTGACTCACTTGTTGGACAACTCTTTGTTCACGTGCACCATCGTCCTCTCCAATCCCACGATCCGCTCCTGCATCTCCCACACTTTCATGACCGCTGGGGGCCGGTCAAGGTCGTGTATACCCTTGGTGCACTCGTCCGCAGGCTGCCAGTGCACGCGCACCGCATGGTCGCCTAGCAAAGCCGAGTTGCCCGGTATGCACAGGCGCACGGCAGCCTGACACGTAATGCGACAGGAGTAGTTGCCAGGCAACGGGCGTGCAGGAAGGTCAAGGTAAAACTTGCCGTCCTTGAAACGAGAGCTAGGCAGTATCTGTCCTGCTGGGTCCTGTATTTTTAAGATGAGGGAGAATATAATTTTAAGGAAAAACATTTTTTGTTATGTCAGCAAACATGTATGCCTAGATATTTTGCAAAAATAATCTTTCTTTTTTTTTTATATGTAGCAAACGTGTAAGCAGAGCGAGCATGTGTGCCCTAATCTCTTCACAACCATCCATCCTATCCTATACTGTCCCGTAACTCGGAGGTCGTAGGGGACCACAGGTGATCGTTTAACCAGCATACTCCATCTTTAAAGCTTTCTCTGTCCTCAGCAGCCCTGATGGCTTCGTTCAGTGTCAAACCAGTCCATTCTCGAATGTTGTCCTCCCACCTCTTTTTCGGTCTCCCTCTTCTTCTACCTCCTTGCACTGTGCCTTGCAGAATAGGCTTTGCAAGGCCTGATGATCTGGTGACGTGGCCATACCATCGGAGTTTCCGTTTCTTCACCACTGTGAGCAGGTCATCGTGTTGTCCAATGGCTTGTGTGATGGTCTGTCGGACTTCGTCGTTGGTGATGTTTTGGTTATAGGAAATGCTCAGTAGTCTTCTGTAGCACCTCATCTCCATGCTTTGTATTCTTCGTTGGAGATCTGCTGTGAGGCTCCATGCTTCGCAAGAATATAGGAAGATGGAGATGACAAGGGAGCGCAGCAGTCTTACTTTGGAATGTAAACTGATGGTCCTGTCTTTCCAAATGGGCTTCAACCTTGTCAGGGCAGCAGTTGTTTGTGCGATCCTGGAGAGGACTTCCTGTCGGGACCCATTGTCTGATACAATGGCTCCTAAATATTTGAAGCTATGCACTGTGTTGAGGGATTGGCCTTGGATTTTGATGTCCGTGTTGATGCCATTGGTGTTGTTGGTCATCATTTTGGTCTTCTCTGCACTTATTTCCATTCCATAAGCTCTGGAGGTGGTGTCAAGCCTCTGTACCAGCTGTTCAAGTTCTTGTTCCTCTCCAGCCAATCCATCAATGTCATCCGCAAAACGAAGATTGGAGATTGCTTTACCCCCTATGCTGACTGTGCCGTCGTGATCTGCAAGAGCATCTGACATGATGCGCTCTAGGAAGATGTTGAAGAGTGTTGGAGAGAGTAGGCATCCTTGACGCACACCGATTGTTGTTCTGAACCAGTTCCCGATGGCGCTGTTGTGGAGGACTGCACTGGTAGCCTTGTCATACAGGCTTTTGATGACTTTAATAATTTTAGGGCTGATGTTGTACACTTTCAGTGTTGCCCATAGAGCTGCATGCCAGACTCGGTCAAATGCCTTCTTGAAGTCTATGAACACATGATATAGATGTTGTTGGTGCTGTAGGTATTTCTCACAGATTATTCTGAGGTTGAAAATCTGTTCAGTGGTACTTCGCCCCGCCATGAATCCTGCTTGTTCTTCAGCTATGATTTGTTCAGCTTGGGGTTTCAACCTGTTGAGTATTATTTTCAGGAGCACCTTGCTGGGGTGGCTGATGAGGCTGATGGTGCGGTAGTTTTCACACTCCTGAAGGTTACCTTTTTTGGGAAGAGTGATGATAAGCGACTGGATCCATGGTATAGGCCACTCCCCACTCTGCCAGATCTTGTTACAGATAATGGTGAGGGCATCAATCATCGCTTCTCCTCCTGCTTGTAGCAGGTCCGCGGCTATGTTGTCCACTCCCGCTGACTTCCCTTTCTTTAGCGATTGCACTGCTGCCTCAACTTCTTCCCGGAGAATTGGGAGGATTTCTTCTTCTTCTTCTCTGTTCTCGGGACATGCAAGAACTGATGGGTCTCCATTTGGTGTATGGTTGTAAAGGTGAGAGCAGTACTCTATCCCTCTGTCCAAAACTTCTTGTTCTTCTGTAAGGCATATGCCAGACTTGCTTTGGATCGAGGAGACTTTGGGCTGTTTGACACTTGTCAGCCGCTTCACAGTCTGGTAGGCCTTCTTGCTGTTGTTCTTGTTCAGACTGTTCTCTATTTCCTGGCATTGATCTTCAATCCAGTTCTCCTTTGCTGTGCACATGCCTTTTTGGATGTCATTGCTGATTTTTCGGTAGACATCAGCTCCCTGTGAGGTGTTCTTTTTTTTTTTTTTTTTTTTTTTTTATCTCTCTTCGTTTATCACACAGATGCAAAAGTTCAGGTGTGATCCACGGCTTCTTCTTTGGTCGGTGCTTGCCAAGGATCTCAATGGCGGCATCTGTCACAGCTGAGTTGAAAGTGGTGGTCATGGTGTTGACATCTACTTCACCAGCCCCCCAAATGAGCGGTGGTGCAAATTTCCCTCCAATTGTGGCCTGAAATAGTTCTGCCACCTCCGGGTCTTGCAGTTTGTCCAGGTCGAACTTCAGTCTAGTGCACTTTGCTGTATTTACTCTCTTCAAGTGGAGCCGGAAAGACATCATCACGAGATCATGGTCACTTCCGATGTCCAACCATCGATACTCATACCTAAAACAGTCAGGACTGGATATAATTAATGTTAAAATTCGAATTTTACTCCAGTACCTTTGATATTCCCATTCTCCTAACGGCTCTTGTTATTTTTTCCTTTGGCAACTAGCAGGTTATTTAAAAATAATTATTTTAAAACTGATAAACTTGAATAAAGTAAACACATTTTTATTTCCTCGTATCTCTATCGTTCTATAAACCTAAGTTATTTCTGTGGAATTTGATAGGGTGGGGTGAGGTTTACGGGGGGGATGAGAGTGGGAGGTGGCAGAGACGAGCAGGTGAATAGGGATTCCAAAACTCTTACCATCCAGATAATCTCCAAAGGGGGGTAACCGAGGCTAGCGAACTGTCCACAGGAGAGAGTTCTCGGTCCTGTCCCGCACGTGTCTTCTGTCGTCATTTCCGCAACGGCCACTTCTTCGCCGGAAAGGGCAGGGGGTTCTGCACATGTAAACAGCGAAGTGAACTTAAAGGGGCCCACCTTGATCCCGCCCTTTTCGACAGAACCTATTAACATTCACAGTGAGTGTCGCTCCACTTTACAAACTATTAGATAGCAACAAAAAACAGCTCATTCGAAAGTCTAGTTGTATTTTTTCTCTTCAAAACATTCCGTAGCTATTGTACCTTTAACAACCGCTAGCTGCCTTTCTAGCGCTAAAGCATATCATCTAGAAGATCGTAGAGCGTATTGGTGTACCGTTAAACAGGAGACATCACTCCCCGCCAGAACAGAAAGGGAAAATGGAAACTTCAGCGGTTTGGTTGAGCAACGAAAGCTCATTTTATCATTGTTTCAGGTCAAAACAAAGCGAATTGTAGGCTAAACTCATTTTCGCCGAAAGTAAGGGAAGCCTTGGAATTGGGCCCCTTTAAGTTCAGCGTGCCGATAGTGGCAGTAGCAGAATTAATTAGAACGAAACGAACAGCTGACCGCAGCACAGTCATGCTGTTACAATGGGGCATTCAACCTATCTAATTCTAACGTCACCTAATTCCATCCACTACACGCCTTTCCACACCCATCCACACATTAGGCCTATCAGACCTGACAGCAAGCAGCAGGTGGCTGGCCTGGTAAGAATTAGAACACATTTTATATTATTTTTGTGTGAACCTTTCATATGTTATATTTTATATATTTGCTATTCTTTCACATATTCACCAACATAGGTTCTTTTAAAATGCTCCACTAGAGAAAAAAAATTATATACCCCCTCCACTTCCCCTGCGCCTCCACACAAAAAAAATAAAAATAAAATAAATTAAAAAAATAATAATAACTAAATATTCGTTAAAAGTAAACACATTACAGTTCGGTTATAAATCAATAACATTCTTTTTTTTATATTGTGTCTATTAATAGCATCAAGGTTGATACTAAAAATAGCAGCGGAGCTAACTGTATAGATCTAGAGCAAAAGTGACAGACGTATTCTGTTGGCTTGCCTTCCTTGCAGTGCCTTTTGTAAACAGATGTCTGCTGACTTTACCACGGGAAAAAAAATCGACCGGTCTGAGTGCCTATTATGTCAACTTCCCAAATCAATGCATTGTCATGAAAAATAAACCAATAATTCATTCTTGAAACCCAGACTACTACTATTACTACTACAATTCAATTCAACATCTGTTCACGTGGATGTGATTTTAGACCACTCAGCCATTCTCAGGTAAGAACACACAAAAATCTAACATTTTATAATCATAGAACGTAACTTTACTATAAATGTTTACCAACTGAAGGCATGTAAAATGGGAAGTAACTTGTCTTTTTGTTTAGTTTTTAGTTACCAAGAGTTATCTGGGCGGAAAGCTAACCCGAGCTGCAGGCTTTTAATTCGGGAAAGAGGAGTGGTGGTTGCCTGGCAGTGCAAGGAAGAACTTGAGGAGCTAGCTAGGAGTGCAAATGAAATCAACCTTTCGGTTGATCCGGAAGGTTTGATGGAGGACAAAGCAGAAATTGTAGGCCAGAAACTGTTTTCGTTTGCAATGGTTGTCCGCCTCAACGTTAGACAACTCTGGCTCAACATGCGGGGAAGCCGGACAATGTTTTTTTCCCATCGTATTTCCGAGCTATTATATAGACTATAATATGGACAATATTTATTACTGCCGGGCTATGCAACAAAACTTCAATGGGTTCTTGAATATTTTCATTGACATCCTTTTTTAATTCTATAATTATGGAAACAAAATAAAACACTCATGTAAACTACGTTTAACAGATATTGGGGGTAAACAGGTACAAAACTACATCTTTTAAAAACCTGGTGTTCCATAAATCTACTGTCAATAATTACTATCACTATTTATTATTGCTAGCGCTAATTATATTGACACTGTATTGTATAGTCCTGCAATAATAGATGTAGTCTTTATACTTTACATGTATGTACACTTTTGTAGTAATGCTATTGTTTATGGTTGCAGTTCAGCTTTTAAAAAAATCTTACTGTATATTTGTGTATCCAAGCATGAGAGTGAAATGGTCTAAAATCACATGTTTGTGTACAGACTTTCAAAAGAATTATTAAATTAATAATCAATAATAATCTAGCCAGGGAATATCAAGAAAGGAAACACCCTACCTGACACCGACAGAAACGCAGAAGCTTTGAATTCAGACTTCCTGGCCGGGACACCTGGGACTTGTACCGTGACCGTGACCCCATAATGACCGTTGTCCTCCAGTTGAAGGTCACTGAGGGTCAGTGCAGCTCCGGACACAACGCTAGACTCCTTCACTCTTTTCTTGTACGGCCTTAGAGCTTTGAAAACGCCTCTTTTGACAGACATCATGAGCAATCATAAGCTAAGAGAGTAGTAGTAGTAGTAGTAGTAGTAGTAGTAGTAGTAGTAGTAGTAGTAGTAGTAGTAGTAGTAGTAGTACTAGTAGTAGTTGTAGTAGTAGTAGTAGTAGTAGTAGTAGTAGTAATTTTCTTTACTCTTTCCTTGTAAGGCCCTCGTGTTTTGAAATTGCCCCTTAGATCGACATCAATAGTAGTATAAACACCAGCAGTAGTAATAGTAGTAGTAGAAATAGTAGTAATAGTAGCAGCAGCAGCGGTAGTAGTATTAGCAGCCGTAGTAGTACTAACAGCTCCAATAATAGTTGTTGTGATAGTAGTAGTAGTATCAGCAGTAGTAGTAGTAGTTGTAGTAGTAGTCCTACTTCAATTTTAGGAGTAGCAGTAATAATAGTATAAGTAGTAGTAGCAGCTGCAGCAATAGAAGTGGTAGCAATGAACAACTGTGTATACTGCGATGAAACCACCTCGAACTGCTTTTTGTAATTGTCGACATTCACATTGTCTCACATTGTCTTTAACGTGCCTGTTCACAATCTCCTAACTGTAAAACAACTCCCTATATAATACAGGTCACAGTAGCACTTACACGAGTTGGGTGACTACAGAGGAACCTCGATGGCATCGTAGTAGACAACACAAAGTACTACATTTGACAATATTATGATGATACCCTGGAGAAGATACAATTATATTTAAAAGGGATTAAGGTTTTATAGATAAACGAGGCGTTTACCTTTCTCTATCAGTCGTTCTTTACAAAGATTCCTACGCGATGTGAGAGACTAAATCACGGTGCTTGGGTCACATAATAATTTATTTTGTTCTCGGGTTTTACAGTATCAATGGCTCATATAAGAAAGAGTTTTGCTAGTCAGGCGACTAATTTAATTGGTCTGAAGAGAAGAAGAGCTAGTGGTCACACAACAATAAGCTGTCCAGTGTGCTTGAGAAGTTCTTTAGCAAGACTTTTTCATCATGTGCTACACAGTTTGTGATTTAATAACGTTTCGAGTGGTTTTGACATCAGTTGCAGTTGGGGGGAGGCTTAGCTCTCGGTTTCAATGCAGTGAGTGCTTGAGTCTGGGGGTCACTCTGATGGTCTCTGGTCACTCTCAGGATGATCGGGCGGGTCTTGTAGCTACAGGGCCGGTAGATTTTAGTTGATCTCCTTCTTAATCATATCCTATCATATCCCATAACTCGGAGGTCGTAGGGGCACCACAGATGATCGTTTAACCAGCGTACTCCATCTTTTTCTGTCCTCAGCAACCCTGATGTCTTCGCTCAGTGTCAAACCAGTCCATTCTCGAATGTTGTCTTCTCACCTCTTTTTCGGTCTCTCTTCTTCTACCTCCTTGCACTGTACCTTGCAGGATGGTATTTTGGAATGTAGACAGATGGTCCTGTCTTTCCAAATGGGCTTCAACCTTGCCAGGGCAGCAGTTGTTTGAGCGATCCTGGAGAGGACTTCGTGTCGGGATCCATAGTCTGATACAATGGCTCCTAAATATTTGAAGTTATGCACTGTGCTGAGGGATTGGACTTGGACTTTGATGTCCGTGTTGATTCCATTGGTGTTCAAATATTTAGAAGCCATTGTATCAGACAATGGGTCCCGACAGGAAGTCCTCTCCAGGATCGCACAAACAACTGCTGCCCTGGCAAAGTTGAAGCCCATTTGCAAAGACATGACCATCAGTCTGCATTCCAAGGTAAGGCTGCTGCGCTCCCTTGCCATCTCCATCTTCCTATACGCTTGCGAAACCTAGATCCTCACAGCAGATCATACAAAGCATGGAGACGAGGTGATACAGAATTCTTTGGGCATTTCCTATACTCAGCACATCACCAACGACGAAGTCCGACAGACCATGACACAAGCCATTGGACAACACGATGACCTGCTCACAGTGGTGAAGAAACGGAAACTCCGATGGTATGGCCACGTCACCTGATCATCTGGCCTCGCGAAGACCATCCTGCAAGGCACTGTGCAAGGAGGTAGAAGAAGAGGGAGACCCCAAAAGAGGTGGGAGGACAACATTCGAGAAT
Organism: Oncomelania hupensis; assembly: GCA_036898135.1. Lineage (NCBI taxonomy): Eukaryota > Metazoa > Mollusca > Gastropoda > Littorinimorpha > Pomatiopsidae > Oncomelania > Oncomelania hupensis. Next base: position 22,917,888 of record CM072520.1, read on the forward strand.
AGACTGGCTTGACATTGAGCGAAGCCATCAGGGTTGCTGAAGACAGAGAAAGATGGAGTATGCTGGTTAAACGATCATCTGTGGTGCCCCAACGACCTCAGAGTTACGGGATAGGATAGGATAGTCGATCTGGTTGTGATGCTCCCAGCCGGGACTGTGCCATGTTCATCGTCTGGATTTTTTGTGGAGTCCAATCGTGTTTGCCAGTATCAGATTGTTGTATCTGGAAAACTCCAACAGGCTCAAACCCCTGTCATTTGTCTCGTTGTTGCAGTGGGGTCCACATGTTTCTCCCCAGTTGTGGTGCACATCTTGGCCAACCTTGGCATCCCAGTCGCGGTGCACTATGACTATGTCCTTCTTCAGCACTTGGTCAAGGACATCCAGTAGATTTTCATAGAAATCCTCCACTTTGCTGTCGTCATAGTCTGATGTTGGGGCATAGGCCTGGATGATGGTGATGTTAAAAGTGGCTGCTCTCGGATGGTCGGATGGTAATGAGTCTACTGGAGACTGGGCAGCAACCCATGACAATGGCTAGAATGTTCTTGTGGACCAAGAATCCAACACCGTGTTCGTGCCTGTCATCTCTACCGCTGAAATAAAGCTTGTGACCTTTGTTGGTCGTTGTTTCACCTAGGCCTTTCCAGCGCAGTTCGCTGATTACATTACATTACATGGTTATTGCTTTAGGTCCAGCGGACTCTTCAGAGCCAAATCAGGACCAGAGAAGTGAAATAGGACTCACCCCTGATCCGCATAAAAGATCTGCCGAAACAACCCTAGTGGTAACACTGAAGGCAATCTACCAGCCGGTCACTTTACAATAAAGACATCCCACGCAGGGGACGCTGAGGCTATACTCTAATTTATCGAATCCCCGTTTACAAAAACAAAATAGAATACAAACATCATTATACAATATCAACAAAACACATACATATAAAATGCCTACATTGCCAAATAATAACATCATAGGAAGCCCCAGTGACCATTTGGCAGAAAGCATCCAATATTCCCAAGCTGATCCAACAGACCTCACACACAAAAGAGGATTTTTTTCCCGGAAGAATTTTCAAGAAAAAAGGTAGGTGGCTGGTCTATTGAAGAAGAAGATAGTATAGTAGATTGATAGAACATGGTAGGAATGAGAAAGAACAAAGGAGAACGACAGTGACAGTGGGAATTTAAAGCACTAAATTTCCAAAAAGTGGGGATACTATTTATACTGAAACCCCCGGCACCCCTGATAGTGGTCCAACTCATGGGCCAGTTCTAATTTTCCTTCCGCAGTTAGGGTCCTGACATTTTAGGTTCTTATGACGATGTTGTTTTTGGCGCGGACCTTGCTAAGTTGTCCATCAGTAGCACACTTATCACCTCCGTCCTTGTGGCCAACGGAAGACGCGGTCCTTCATGACCCGGGCGACGACCGATCCGGTATGGAGTGAATACTTCTATTCATCATTCTGTGTGTCTTGGGAAAGAAAGACCTTGCAGGACCCAAACCTCTCCAGGCTGTTAGCCACAGCCGATATCCACGAATACAGTGTGGCGCTTGCCTTGGCCCCGAGTACGTGGTCGTTGAACCTGTAAATAACATGATGTCCTTTCGTCCTGGCCGGTGATTTCTGTGTAGAAAGACATTTGCCCAGTGATGCCGTGCTGACATCACCCCTGTTAGTCGCCTCTTACGACACGCCGGGAAACGTTGGGTCTATTCTATTCAGTGCCCGAACTATTTATTTTGATCTCAAAGCGAAGTTAAAACATCTTTGTCATTTCATCAACATTTCTAATATTACAAATATAATAGATGGAGCCGACGAACATAATTAAAGACCTATGAAAGTTAGGGAAATAGGCCTTATAATATCGTTTTGCTTCAAGTGACAATATTAGACCTATAATGTTTGTTCGTGTAAAGGTTTGGAGTAAAACCGTTTTTATGCGGCGGCGCATTCGTATTTCGCCGCTGTTCGCTCACTTCTATTTATCTATTGTTAGGTAGTGTGTTGTGTACCGCTTTGCTACTGAGGATTCGCTACCGGCGCCCAACTGGTGTAATTTTAATCTGTGTTCATGCACATATTTGTTAAAGGAAACCAAGTAAAACACTTTAAAAAAAATTCAATATTAAAACAAACTGTAATTATATATAAAACAAAACTGATCCAATGATAACCTTTCATTGGAAGCTATTCCGTTGTCTGCCCCTTGTGTCCATTTGAGGGATTCGATCGTCTCCCCTTCATCAATGACGTAAGTCCAGGTCAAAGTCACATTGCCTCCAACACATCCGGTCGCTAGCAAACGTTTGGATGAGGACCACTTGAAAGCGTCTGATTAGTAAAAAATAAAATTAAATAAATAAAGATTAATCAATAAAAGATGAATAAAAGTTAAAAGACCACGCAATAATTGTAAAGTAATTGCTCTGAACAAATTGTAAAATTGCAAAGAATGGGTGCTGTCTTCGCCATAATAATCAAACCAGCAAGTTGTAATGATGATTATGATGACGACGACGATGACGACAACGATGTTGATGATGACCATGACATGGCGATGATGATAAATATAATGATGATGACGATACAAATTGATGAATGATGATGATGATGGTTATGGTGATGATGACACGACTATGATGATATAGGCTAATGAAGAACATGATGCTGATGATTAAGAAGAAAAAGTTGGGATGATGATTATGATGATGATGATGATGATGATGATGATGATGATGATGATGATGATGATGATGATGATGATGATGATGATGATGATGATGATGATGATGATGATGATGGTGAAGCTCACCTGCAGCTCGTAATAAAACCGTAGCCAAGAATGCGAGAACTGCCGGATGTATTTTATTCATAGTCGCGAAATGGCGCACGTAACACTGAACTGTTTATTATATTTGAATTCTTGTTTTCTTAGTGTAATTTATTTAGTAATTTATTGGCATTATTTAATGTTTTAAAAACTGTATTTACTTTACACAGCGGAATTTCTTTTGGTAACCGAAGCACAAGAGCTTACTTAGAAAAAAACACTCTTGCAAGGGTTAAGGTGGTAACGGAAATACAATGATAAAGAAAACATTTACCCATCAGCAAATTCTATCATTTCACTGTCGATTTCCTTCTGTCCAAATGAATAAACAATTTATACATATATCATATTTCATCAGCAATGCTGTAATAACGATTACCATCAATGTTATTTTTCACAACAAGTATAGAGAAATGTTTCTGCGTCAAAATTCTAGAGCTAAGTTATCGGTTAAGGTGTTTATTGTAGTTGCGAATTCGTTCTCCTTCCGCTGTGGCAAAGGTAGATGCTGGTTTATGCTGAGAGGTTTAACAAGGGGAAATACTACAGATTGCAATGACTATGAATTGCGTTTGTCTGTGTGGTTGTTGCTGTGTGTCTACGATTCTAATATTTCTCTGTATGGGTGTGAAAGGTTGGTTTAATTATACCCCTAACTTTACTTTCTTCTTCTTTTCTCCTTTTCGTCATCGTCTTTATCCTCACCCTCCTTCATCTTCTTCTTCTCTTCTCCCTCCGCCCTCCCCCCACCTCCACCCTCGTGGAGGTGCCGGGGGTTTCTGAATAAATAGTATCCCCACATTTTGGAAATTTAGTACTTTACATTCCCACTGTCGCTGGCTTTTTCTTTTGTTCTTTCTCATTCCTACTCTGTTCTATCAATCTGCTATACTATCTTCTTCTTCGCTAGACCAGTCACCTACCTTTTTTCTTGAAAACTCATCCAAAGCTCCTGTTTGTGTATGAGGTCTTTCGGGTCAGCTTGGGAATATTGGATGCTTTCTGCCAAATTACATTACATTACATGGTTATTTCTTTAGGACCAGCGGACTCTTCCGAGCCAAATCAGGACTGAGAAGTGAAAGAGGACTCACCCCTGATCCGCATACAAGATCTGCCGAAACAACCCTAGTGGTAATACTGAAGGCCATCTACCAGCCGGTCACTTTACAATAAAGACATCCCACGCAGGGGATGTTGAGGCTATACTCTAATTTATGGAACACCCGTTTACAAAAACAAAATAGAATACAAACATCATTTTAAAATATCAACAAAATACATACATATAAAATGCCAAATAATTACATCATAGGAAGCCCCAGTGACCATTTGGCAGAACGCATCCAATATTCCCAAGCTGATCCAACAGACCTCACACACAAATGAGGAGTTTTGTCCCGGAAAAGTTTTCAATAAAAAAGGTAGGTGACTGGTCTAGCGAAGAAGAAGATAGTATAGTAGATTGATAGAACAGAATATAGAAAGAACAAAGAAGAAAGACAGTGACAATGGGAATTTAAAGCACTAAATTTCCAGAATGTGGGGATACTATTTATACTGAAACCCCCCGTACCCCCACGAGGGGTTCTGCCAAATGGTCACTGGGGTCCTATATGATATTACTATTTAGCAATGTAGGCATTTTCTATGTACGTGTTTTGTTGATATTTTATAATGATGTTTATATTCTAGTTTGTTTTTGTAAACGGGGGTTCGATAAATTAGAGTATAGCCTCAGCGTCCACTTCGTGGGATGCCTTTATTGTAAAGTTACCGGCTGGTGGAGTGCCTTCAGTGTTTAACAAAGGTTGTTTCAGCACATCTTCTTTACGGATAAGGGGTGAGTTCTATTTCAACGAGGTTGTGGTCCTGATTTTGTGGACCTGGTACGGCTCTTTGCAGTCCGCTGACCATGTAAGCAATGAATAACTTACTAATTCTCTCTCTCTCTCTCTCTCTCTCTCTCTCTCTCTCTCTCTCTCTCTCTCTCTCTCTCTCTCTCTCTCTCTCTCTCTTTGACATTTTACCAATTAACTTGAACACTCTCGAGTCAAAACACAGTCAAAGACCTCTAGATTTAAACAACATTCTGTGGGGAACACCTCAACATGGCACAGCAGTGTTGTTTCGCATCACTCACGTAAGCCTAAAATATAACGGTAAAGGTAAAGCACTCGGCAATGCGAACTAAAAGAACAGATTACCTGCAATGTTGCCCTGATAAAAAAAAAAGTTGCTAGCCCTTTCTGAACAAGATATACAACAGTGATAATAAGAACGTTCCCGGATCTGAAATATGAAGTGCATACTTTCTGCGGGTTATCGGTGCTGGTAATCAAGCAGTACCTAGTTGCCGCTGTTATTTATCACATCGTGTCTTGACTGAAAAAGAAGTTTAAGGAACGATGACATTGATTTTGCATTTTCGCATTTGGAATTTAGTTATTCCTCTCAAGTACTGATATTTTGCTGTTTATTTCATTCGATCTGTCCCGTCCCCACTTCACCCTCTGACTTAAAGTTTCTAATATATTGGAGGCACGGTGGTCTAATGGTAGTGCTTTGGCTTGCGGATCTGAAGGTCCAGGGTTCGAGCCCTGGCCGGGCCATTGTGTTGTGTCCATGGGAGAGACACTTTACTCCCGTTTCCTACTCCTTCGGATGAGAGTATAAACCGAGGTCTAGTCTGTGTGTCGCATGCATTCCATCATAACGGACTTTAAAGATCCTGACGCTCACGTCCTAGACGGGTGAGTGCCGGTAACGAGAACACACCCAGCATGCACTTGGTCCTTCTTCCCCATGCCTGGCTGCCCAGGATTGTGCTCAGTTGTCCGGGTGTCAGACCATGCGCCCAAAGGCTGCGGGGGAGGGGGGGGGGGGGCTGTCTCGGGCGGTTTGAGTTCGATCCTGTATCGGCCAGCGCCTTGAGTCTTGTCAAGTACGGCGAGATTTGTGCGCTATAAAATCCGCAATTTAATAATAATAATAATAATAATAATAATAATAATAATAATAATAATAATAATAATAATAATAATAATAATAATGGGCTTGTTTCGTCTTGCGTTTTAGCAGTACGGAATTTTCATACAGTATCATGGAATCGTAGCTCCCATACGATTCTATAATCTTGGACTACAGAAGTTCTCTGCTCGTCGGGTTTTTTTTTTTTTTATTTCCTGCAGTAAGCTGAAAGAACGACCAATCAAACCACGTTTGTTGAGTACACACCTCTACAATGGCGACAGTCACGATAGTGCATGTTTCCTTGTCCATTCAAGGATGAAAATCAGCCAATTTTATGTCCTATGATATATATCCTGTAAATTAATACACGCCGATTGATTTTCAGAGAGTTCTTCCCGCTGCTAGAATGGCACTCCTGTGCGCTAGCTTTTCTTGTGGATGCCGTCACATGAAGAACGTGCGTCATTGACCGTTTCGATGTCATTGTGATTTTTCGGGAATTCCGCAAATTGCGTCACCTATTTGTGAACACGCCAATGGCTAAAATGGCATTTTGGGGGGAAAACAAAAAAGCCCAGATGTTTTAGGTTGTGTTTCTGTTCCTCCACGATACTGTCGTCACCGGCCTTCACTCGTGTTAGCTTTTTCCGGATGACCGTCAGCCTGAAAATCTCTTTCCATTTAGCGCAAGATTAGCGCGAGGAGCGGTCGTATCGATAATGCGGTCCGGGTGGCTCAGTTGGTAGAGCGTCTTACAAGTAACTGAAAGGATCCTGGTTCGAATCCCGGATTGGCCAACGTGTGACCACATTGTTTTCTCTTTATCATCAAATGGTTCGCTCGTGACAAAATAACGTGACCAGGAGTCGCCTATACGGTCCGGTGTCGTGTGACTATAATCTACAATTAACCATCTAGGGTGGCCATGAGCTAAGGTTTTAGACCTATTCTCATACTGCCGAAAATAAAAGACACTATTCTACTAGGCAGAGAATTTCGAGCCCTCAAACTGGGATCCGTGGGATACTCATTGGAATAATTAATACTCTGCTACACTGACAGCATGACCCGTAATCTTTTATTATTATACTCTTACTTGCAAGTCGTTTGAACGCAAATGTTCGAAAGTTCAAAGTCGCTAAGAGTGTGCCTTTAAACTGTATGAAGAAAACAGACAGCTGCAGGAACCTTCTTGTTGCACGTTGAACCGCAGTGCGTGGCGCGCCACCCTGATAAGCTGGCTACTCAAAACTACTAGAGAGAATGGGGGGAGTGGGTGAGGGGTGTGTGCAGAGAGAGATGGGGAGGGAAGGGGCATAAGGGGAGAGAGAAAGGGGGAGAGACAGAGACGGCGTCATGTTGCGGTTGGTTGCTCTCCAGGTCAATAACATACTGTGGGTGAAAAAAGATGGAACGGGGGTGGAGTGTCTTGGAGTGCGAGAGAGGGGGAGGGGAGAGGGAGGGGAAGTGAGAGAGAGGGGGGTTGGAAAAAAGATATAAAGGGAGAGGGGGGAAAGAGGGAGGAGAAGAAAGAGAGAGTGTGTGTGTGTGCGTGTGTGAGTGTGGGTGCGTGTGGGTGTGCGTGTGTGTGAGTGAGAGTGCGTGCGTGTTTCTGTGTGTGTGTATTTGTGTGTGTGTGTGTTTAGTTTGCATCCTATGTCGATCCTGCTGCTGGAGATTTGCTTCAGCCTGTTCGCTGTTGTTGCCAAGGAAAACAGAAATGTAAGTTGGTCCATGTCAGCACCGCCTAACCCCAGGGGGCTGTAACCTACGTACTCCACGTCCTCCTACCCAACTGCTAATGTCATGTTCAACAATCAAACTCTTAACAGCAAGCACGACGACGACGACGATGATGATGTTGATGATGATGATGACGACAACGATGATAATGATTATGATGATGTTGATGTTTTGTTGCTGCTGCTGCTTCTGATGATGATGATGATGATGATGATGATGATGATGATGATGATGATGATGATGATGATGATGATGATGATGATGATGAGAATTACTTGGAACTTTGAAACTTTGTCCATTTATTATATAAAACAAGCACAATTTCGAGAAAATATTAGGCTCATAGCCCAGTATTTTAGCCGAATGGGGGTGGGGGGTAGGAAGGGGGGTGGGGAGGGGGGAGGGGTGGGGAAGAGATGGGATTACAAAATATACATATAGAAAAACAATGTACAGAAAAACACTGATCAAAATAATAGGTCACAAACAAATAACGGAAAGTCAAACATTCAAGGTGGTAAAAATATAAGTAATAACGCAAGCATGCAACTCATTCTGAATCACAGGTACATCAGACGATCAGGGGATACATAAAGCGGCGCATTCAATAAAAGAGTGACAATACAACTCCAGTAAATCCGCTTAAATTCAACAATCTTTTCTTTGATTTGGTATTCGGTGGGAGGCACGGTGGCCTAATGGTAGAGCTTTGGCTTGCGGAATCTGAAGGTCCCGGGTTCGAGCCCAGGCCTGGACATTGTGTTGTATCCTTGGGAAAGACACTTTACTCCCGTTTCCTACTCCTTCGGATGAGAGTATAAACCGAGGTCTAGTCTGTGTCGCATACATTCCATCATAACGGACTTTAAAGATCCTGACGCTCAAGTCCTAGACGGGTGAGTGGCGGTGACAAGAACACGCCCAGCATGCACCTAGGACCTTCTCCCCCATCCCTGGTTGCCCAGGATTGTGCTCAGTTGTCTGGAGCGTTATTACGATGCACCCAAAGGCTGCAAGTTGGCGCCTCGGGCGGATTGAGTTAGATCCTGTATCGGCCAGCGCCTTGAGTCGCCAAGAACGGCGAAATATGTGCGTTATAAAAATACCCAATCATCATCATCATCATCATCATCATCATCATCATCATCAACTAATGACATTTAAAAACGTTCGAGGTTATTCCAGAAGTGTTTTGGTAGAAGGGTAGTTCTGTTCTGCACAAGCACAGCATTTAAATAAATAGTGAAACTCGTCACCAATTTTATCCAGATCACATACAGTGCTCAACCCTTCACCTCTTGGTATATTCATGTATCTTTGTGATTGAATTGGTACTTTGTCACAGCTAAGCCTGAATTTCAATAAATTCCTTCTAAGCAAATACAAAGTAGAAAGTTTTCAAAACAAAACTGATCTTTAAAAATCATATATGTAAAACAGGTGCTATTATCATTAACACTTTGCTGCCAGGGTTGTACAAACTGATCTTTCAGTCGTTCCTGAACGAGTTCTTTTTGTTGTTTGCTTGTTTTTTAAAATAAGGCAAGGAATATTTAGAGCCCTCAGTCCATATGAAAGACTGACCAAGGTTTTCAATGAAAAATGTACAGCAGTCAACCAGGACAATTTATAGTTAAAAAGAATTAAAAGGGGAGCAGCGGCGAAAGAGAAATACAGATATTTTAGCACAATTATTGTTACAATCTATACATAATTTATACCAAAAGCAAAGTAGTTTACATTTGCATTAATAGAAACTGGAAAACAACCCAAAGCATCAAGGCCTTTTGCATATCTTTGACTGTTTCAGACAGAATGACAGTATCATCCGCATACAATAATAAAAGAAATGGAAGTACTGCGCAATGTCAGAAAATTTGAAATTTCTTGCTAACTTTCGCGGCAGAAATAAACAGTTGACATTTTGGGCCAAGAAGGATTTTAGATCATTCAAAAACGGGCAAAATAACACAGTTGATAAATTCTTTCCTTGTCTCGCTCTACAATTACTTTTGAAAAAGCACACAACCCAAACCAAATCCTGACACAACCCTTAGCTTTTTGGTAGACGTATTTTATTAAAGTTATCACTTTTCCTGAGATACCACTGCTTAATAATTTATCCCAAAGCACATTTCTCAGTTATAAATCGATGAAAAAGTTATAAACTAATGGTAAAGTTGTACTCTAAAAATAAATTAGTTTGTTAGTTAGTTATTCATTGCTTACAGGGTCCAGCGACTGCAAAGCGCCGAATTATGACTACGAAATCAAGACCACAACTTGGCTGAAAGAGGACTCACCCCTGATCCGCATAAAAGATCTGCTGAAACAACCCCAGTGGTAAACACTGAAGGCACTACACCAGCCGGTCACTTTAAAATAAAGGCATCCCACGCAAGGGATGCTGAGGCTATACTCTAATTTATCGAACACCCGTTTACAAAATACAAAATAGAATGCAAACATCATTATACAATATCAACAAAACACATACATATAAAATGTCTACATTGCTAAATAATAATATCATAGGAAGCCCTAGTGACCATTTGGCAGAAAGCGTCCAATATTCCCAAGCTGATACAACAGACCTCACACACAAATGAGGAGTTTTGTCCCGGAAGAGTTTTGAAGAAAAGAGGTGGGTGACTGGTCTAGCCAAAAAGAAGATAGTATCATAGATTGATAGAACAGAGTAGGAATGAGAAAGACAGATCGCATCTGTGGTACAACCGACATAATTATATTTAATAGGATTATAATGGGTAGCTACAGTTTGAGGGAATAGTTGATATTGAGAGGGGGAGAGAATTGAATGTTTGAATTTGTAATTTATTAATTAAGGCATCGCCCCTTTATGAAGGGTGTATACAATATCGTCATGCATTCACAAAATAAGGGCATAATTACATATTCATAATTCACCATTTCAGCTATCAGTCTGTTCTCATATGCATACAAGCAATATCATGATAATACAATTTCTCTTAACCTCATTATATTATTCTATTATAATAGATATAGAAAAGTTAAACCAGATGATAAATTATGCCCACTTTGTAAAACAAATGAAGAAGATGAATTGCACTTTGTATTATGTTGTCCAGTGCTGCATAATTTAAGAACGCCGTTCATTGCTGCAAAATATTATAGAAACCCATGCATTTTTAAATTGAGCATTTTGATGTCACCGGGTCACAATCAAAAATTTATGTATCTTTTTATATAGAGCATTTAGGTTAAGAGAAATTGAGAGAGAGAGAGAGAGAGAGAGAGAGAGAGAGAGAGAGAGAGAGAGTGAGAAGGAGCATGGATTCTTCAGTATATGGATGCACGGCTTTCGGCGAGAAGGCCCGACGCTCTGTGCTTACCGTCTTTTTTGGACGTGTGTGTTCCAAACTTCCGGTTGCTGAATGGCGTACATGTTTTGATAGTGATATTTTGACCCTGTTGACATGTCCGCCAAACGTCGCCCTCAGGGCAGTTGCTGCTGTTTCGCCGTAAACTAAAAAAAATTACCTACTCCTTCGGATGAGAGTATAAACGGAGGTCTAGTCTGTGTCGCATACATTCCATCATAACGTACTTTAAAGATCATGTCCTAGACGGGTGAGTGCCGATAACAAGAACACACCCAGCATGCACTTGTGGAATCATTTTCCTCGAATACGGGGTATCCACAGTATTACGAAGAAGAAGAAGAAGAAGAAGTGACAATGAGTGAATGACGCGTCAATGGCTGTCTCTCCGATAGCGGCTATTTGCATAGTCGAAAACATCAGGTTTCACATTTCAAAATTCAAAAGATCTAGTACTTACACTTTTCTTCTTCGTTAGTACAACAAGGTCTTCTAATTGGTCCATGGTTTGTACTTCCATGATGCGGACATAAGACTTTCTGCAACCGGAAGTATCGAACACAAGGGCAAAACCACGTGACTTGGCTGCGAACTCCCTTAGTCATAGAAAGAAGGAGATGTGTTTCCATAGTTTGTACTTCCATGGAAGGAGAATGAGTGAGAAGGAGAGAGAGAGAGTGAGGTCTGTCATATTGCCTTTACACTCCATGCGTGCGTACGTGCACGTGCGTCTGAACACCTACACATAATTACCATTTCTCTATTAAATCGGCCTGTATTGACAAACATAACTTTCTGTCGTTGACGCTTATAATGACTCCATTTCTCCCTCACTTTTATCCTAAGGTTTGGCTAATTAACGAGCATCTCATCCAGTTCTGTCAGCTGCTCCAATAAGGACAATAAGATAATGATGATTGAGGATGAAGAAGATGATCATGGTTATAGTGATGGTGGTGGTGATGATGATGACTATGATGATGTGATGATGGTGATGATGATGACGATGATGATGATGATGATGATGATGATGATGATGATGATGATGATGATGATGATGATGATGATGATGATGATGACTACAAAAAAAATGTAAGCCTATTTGAAATATCTTTGCAGACACATTTCTTAGGTGAAAAGGTGCCGTTGCGAACCGTAGTAATGTTATTAGCCTACATGTTTCGCTTTAATACAAACACTCACCTGTTCGTTTTTATAAGTCATTCTGTCGAGGTGCGATACCTTTTTTTGATTTGAAATCGTGCGTGACCTAGAAACTATAGTTCTCTGTGTGTGTGTGTGTGTGTGTGTGTGTGTGTGTGTGTGTGTGTGTGTGTGTGTGTGCGTTTGTGTGTGTGTGCATCTTTTTTTGTAAGGCACATTTTTATCTTGTGTAGTATTTTCACAGCAGGGAAATCCCATTTATGTGATTGTTGCATGTAATTTTGGTCGCATCATTTGTTTGACGAGAAATCGACGGTATGTCAACCTACAAGTTCGGCGAGGCGAGGCAAATATATAATTATATTTTAATTACCTATAGCAGACACTATTGTACAGTTTGTCGATGTGCGATCTATAAAAAAAATAATAAATTAAAAAGCTGCATCGGCGCTGCTGAGCTCAAACAAAGAGTTTCTTGGTTTTTTTTAACGGAGAAAAAATGAGCATATTTGTACGGTACCGGCGTAGAGACGCAGTAATCTACAAATAATACATGCTCGCGCGCGCGTAATCACACGCACACACACACGCAGGCGTGCGCTAACTTGCATACACACAAGCGCCTAACCCACACACACACGCGCACATACACACACACAATAAATATTTGTACATATATACACAAAACATACAAACGCACACAATTCTCACACAGAACACGCACATACATACCCACAATACACACACACACGCAATACACACGCACACACAAACAACACGTACGCATAACACGAACAAATAGATCTAATCACACCAAACGCACGACCACAAAAATACTTCTCAACACACACACACATACACACCCACACGCGCGCTCGCACACACACACACACACGCTCACACACACACACACTGTCAAATATATATATAATTTGACAACAACCTCACAAGCGGAGAATTGCAACTGTAAATTGTGTCTAATGCAAGTTTTGGCAAGCTTGTGCGTGTATTGTAAGCATTATGATCACATAGAGAAAGAGTGTTAATGATCCATAATTATTGCAGTGAGAGCTTTCCGGTTTAAAATAAATAAATAAATAAAAGTTTGCAGCTTTTCTCTGGCCGTCGTCGTACAGTAACCCTGATTTATTTATTTATTTATTTTAATTTAATTTTATTTTATTTCATTTTTTTAAAGGGGTGTCACAAATGTTTGATCATTGTTGTTGCTTTTATCATTTAGTGCATTATGTTATTGTTTGTAGTTAGAGGCTGCTGAGTCTTGTAATATAGTGCCGTTCTTGTAATCCCTATGTATATATTGTGTTCCCCCCATCTTCTCCTCATTGTCTGGCTATACGGCCCCCCCCCTCCCACCCCTCCCTGGGCTAGGAGCCTAGCTTTAGAGAACTTATCTTTATCAGTACCTCTCTATGGCTGACCAATTCGGCTCAGCACGGTAGTTTTATTTACAGTTTACAGTTAACCAGTACAGCTTACGTTAATCTGATGAATAAAAATTGATACAACAAATTTTATTTACTTGCACCTTCTTCTTGAGTACGCACATCGCTCACTGCAGAACTTGCACAACACGTGAAAATAACACGCCTGCTCTCATACCTATATAGCGGCAATCTTGCTTAAGTTTAGGATGACGAAGCAACACGAACAAAAGAATGCACGTGTTCAAATTACCTATCCAATCCAATACAATCCTATCCTATCCTATCCTATCCTATAACTCAAAAGTCGTTGGGGCACCACAGATGATCGTTTAACCAGCGTATTCCATCTTTCTCCGTCCTCAGCAGCCCTCATGGCTTCGCTCAGTGTCAATCCAATCCATTCCCGGATGTTGTATTCCCACCCCTTTTTCTGCCTCCCTCTTCTTCTGGGGCCGTATGCACCATAAAGGGAATAACCTACAGTATGCTAGGATATCGACTAAACCGGTATAGCTATTCCAGAATATTTTTCAGCACAAATTGGTACGTATGACGCACTCCAGCGGAATAGGTATTACAGAATAGTTATTCCTATGTGCTATGTTAGAACAGGGGAATGCCTGTTACTGCGCATGCGCCATATTCCATAAAGCATCGTGCCACTAGCATAAAAGCGAAGTGCTACGAAACGAAATCGTATTTGAAACAAATAACTGTCCCTTCCCCGATTTTTAAAAATTGATTTCAATGTGGTCCTGAAAGTAAGTAGCCTTAAAACATTCTTAGACACATCTTAATTAAATTTAATTTAATATTTACGTCCACGCTTTCTGGGGACAATTATTTGTTTAAGGAACGAGTGAACTTGTAGTGTGGCAAATTTCCGTGCCGATTCACGACTTGTATGTGCTCAGAAATTTCGTCCTGTTAGGTCTATAATGTCGTTACTCTTGAATTTGAATGTGTCGCTCCCTTGTCATCTCCATCTTCCTATATGCTTGTGAAACATGGACCCTCACAGCAGATCTCCAACGAAGAATACAAAGCATGGAGATGAGGTGTACAGAAGGCATTTCCTATACCCAGCACATCACCAACGACGAAGTCCGACAGACCATCACACAAGCCATTGGACAACACTATGACCTGCTCACAGTGGTGAAAAAACGGAAACTCCGATGGTATGGCCACGTCACCAGATCATCAGGTCTTGCAAAGACCATCCTGCAAGGCACAGTGCAAGGAGGTAGAAGAAGAGGGAGACCGAAAAAGAGGTGGGA
>CM072520.1:22937698-22987698 GCA_036898135.1 Oncomelania hupensis
TATTATTATTATTATTATTATTATTATTATTATTATTATTATTATTATTAATGATGATAATGATGATGATGATGATGATGATGATGATGATGATGATGATGATGATGATGATGATGATGATGATGATGATGATGACCTTGATGATTGGATAAAAGAGTGAATTGTTATATGGATTGAGTGGCAATATAAAGGAAAGAGTGAGTAGATCGATGAACTGTTGAGTTCTTAGGAATGATTGATTGCTGGAAGTATAGATATACTGGTTGTTTTGGTTTTGATTTGATTGGAATGACAGATACGGGCCCGTGATGAGCTTCTTGCTGAACTATAATGTGGTGACGCTGTTTGGCCTAGGATGGGTGTCGCAAATACTGTCTGCTGTATTAGCTTCTGAACGATGCTTCTGTGTGCTCAGGTGACGTTGAGATTGTTGTTGCTGATGATGATGATAATGATGGTAGTGGTAACGATACCTCTGTGCTCTATGTTGTTGATGATGATGATGACGGTGGTGATGATGATGATGATGATGATGATGATGATGATGATGATGATGATGATGATGATGATGATGATGATGATGATGATGATGATGATTTACAAGAAGAAGAAGAGGAGTTGTTGTTGTTGTTTAGAAAGCTTATCATTCACCACAACAATGTGTTCACATCGTAACACCCGTACACTAATATCTTGTACTCAACTCGAGCATCAATCGGCATTGTGGTCCTGATTCGGCTCTTGGCAGTCCGCTGGACCCTTTAAACATTGAATATCTAATCTATCGGTATTCAGTGGAAGAAACCCACCGAGAGTTAGATGACGTTTTATTTTATTTAGCGGTATCTTGAACTCCTATCCATCCATCAGATAATCAATGAATGAATCAATCAAATTATTAAATGAATCGCTCAATGAATTATATAGTCAGTCAGTGAGTCCACTGTGGTCATGCCCAATATTTGAAGCGCGGTGGTATGGTTGTGCGTGTATCAATTGTAAGTCAACTTGTATCGCTAGGGCACTGTGGTTTCTATTTCACAGCGTAGCTCTGATTTGGGTTGTTTGTCCATTGCATTCAAAACAACGACAATAACGACGACGACGACTACAACTACGATGATGATGATGATGATGGTGGTGGTGGTGATGATGATGATGATGATGACGATGATGATGCTGATGATGACGATGATGATGATGATGAAGATGATGATGATAATGAGGAGGAGGAGAAGGAGTGAAAAGAGGAAAAGGAGGAGAAACAGATGTTAAACTTGCCGTTAATAATTATCCTATCTACAATCTCTCTCTCTCTCTCTCTCTCTCTCTCTCTCTCTCTCTCTCTCTCTCTCTCTCTCTCTCTCTCTCTCTCCACCCACCTCAAATATACTCGGATTTGGGATGTTTGCTCATTGCATTCAAAACAACGACAATAACTACGACGACGACTACAACTACGATGATGATGATGATGATGATGATGATGATGATGATGATGATGATGATGATGATGATGATGATGATGATGATGATGATGATGATGGTGCTGCTGATGCATTAGGTTCATTTCTCCCCATCCCCGGTCGCCCAAGATTGTGCTCAGTCGTCTGAACGTCAGACTACGCGCCTAAATGCTGCAAGTGGGCGCCTCGGGCGTCTTGAGTTAGATCCTGTATCGGCCAGCGCCTTGAGCGGTTCTTGAGCTGGAAGTGCGCTGTATAAGAACTATTAGATGAAATAATATAAAATGATAATATGTCCTCATTTCAGGCCTTTGAAGTCTCACTCCGTGTTGAAGACTCGTACGATGCTGGGGGTCGTCGTGGTGATCTACGCGTCAGTGCTAGGATTGTACTCTATCGTGGTGTTCAAGTATCGCATCGGATGCTACTACGACCCCTTGTCTGGAACCACTTTCATGAACAGCGTCGTGGGAGATTTTTATAGGTAAGGCTGACTTGACTGTACCACAATCTTTTTCCAGATCAATTCCCTCGCGACTGCTTCCCATCCACGAATTTATCTTTAAAGTTTTCGTCGTCGTTGCATGCGTCACCATAGTTATCATCATCATCATCATCATCATCATCATCATCATCATCATCATCATCATCATCATCATCATCATCATTATCATCAGTGGTCCTGCTTTGGTTCTTTGTAGTCCGTTGGACCCTATAAACAATAACTAACTCATCATCATCATCATCATCATCAGCAGCAGCAGCAGCAGCATCTTCTTCTTCTTCTTCTACTTCTTCTTGGTAGTTGTCGTCATCATCATCATCAACACCATCATCATCATCAGCAGCAGCATATTCTTCTTCTTCTTCTCCTTCTTCTTGGTAGTCGTCGTCATCATCATCATCATCATCATCATCATCATCATCATCATCATCATCTTCTTCTTCTTCTTCTTCTTCTTCTTCTTCTTCTTCATCGCACCATGAAGCGTCTCTAAAATGGTTGTGAAACCTTTTTTTTATGTCTTCTTTTCAAACTGGTACAATCCTGGGTAGCATAGTCTTTAACCCCAAAACGAATGAATTAATGAATAATAAATAAATAAATTAATATGTTCTCTCCCTTGCGTATTTAAAAACAATCTAGCTTTCTAGTGGCTTCCTTGTAATGACAGGGCTCACTCCACGTTAATAGAGTATCTGGATTCCTTCGTGTACGGCGCGGGCATCACCGTCTTTTCGTGCATCGTGGTGGTCGCCACCACCGCCATCACCACCTTCCGCATCAGAAAAGCCGCAGCCTGGAGAGCATCCACTTCTTCGTCTTCCAGCACTGGTCAGTTCATCATGAGCGTGGGTCCGGGTAGAGGGTGGAGGGTGGGGAAGGAGAAGAGAGAGAGAGAAAAAAACTTTTTTGAACAGAGAAAGAAACTTTTTTGAAACTTCTTTTAATTAGAGATAAAGATTTTAGACTAATTAAGAGAGAGAGAGAGAGAGAGAGAGAGAGAGAGAGAGAGAGAGAGAGAGAGAGTATGGAATTCCCTTTGTAAAATATTAATTGTCTCCACTTTCAGCTAATTTTTCTATTCCGTGCCCTGTGCATTCTGGCACTGAATAGAATAGACCCAAAGTTTCCCGGCGTGTCGTAAGAGGCGACTAACAGGGGTGATTGCAAATGCCTTCTGTACAGAAGTCACCGGCCAGGACGGAGGAACCTCACGTTACTGTAGGTTTAACGACCACTTGCTCAGGAACAAGGCGAGCCACACTGTACTCTTGGATTTCGGCTGTGGCCAACAGCCTAGAGAGGATTGAGCCCCGCCAGGTCTTTCTTGCCCAAGACACACCGTATGATGAAAAGAACCACTTACTCCATACCGGATAGGTCGTCGCCCGGGACACCAGGACTGAGGTGATAAGTGTGCTACTGATGGACAACTTAGCAGGATCCGCACGAGAGACAACATCGTCATAGGAACCTGGAATGTCATGACCTCAACTGCGGAGGGAAAATTAGAAGAACTGGTTCACGAGCTGGACCACTATCGATGGAACATTTTAGATATCAGCGAACTGCGCTGGAAAGGCCTAAGTGAAACAACGACCGACAAAGGCCACAAGCTTTATTTCAGCAGGAGAGATGACAAGCACGAAGACGCCGTTGGATTCTTGGTCCACAAAGACATTTTAGCCACTGTCATGGGTTGCCGCCCAGTCTCCAGTATACTCATTACCATCCAGGTTAGCTTACACATGCATAGCACACAACTGACTTGTGTCGTCTGCTAGGCAGCGACTTTACGTTACCCAGGCCAAAGCAGGCTGAACTAATTAAGGCGAGAAGCCTTAGTGCAGGGTCTAAATAGCCTCTTGTGACAAAGACAAATCCTTCAACACAGTGCACATATTCAAACAACTGCGGCCTTGGCAAGGTTGAAGAACATTTGGAAAGACAGGACCATCAGTCTACATTCCCAGGTAAGGTTGCTGCACGTCCTTGTCATCTCCATCTTCCTATACGCTTGTGAAACATGGACCCTCACAGCAGATTTACAACGGAGAATACAAAGCATGGAGATGAGGGCCTACAGAAGATTTCTGGTCATTGCCTATACCCAGCACGTCACCAACGACGAAGTCCGACAGACCATCATACGAACAACATTGGACAACACGATGCCATGTTTACAGTGGTAAAGAAACTGAAACTCCGATGATATGGCCAGTCATCAGAGCGCCAGGCCTTGCAAAGACCATCCTTGAAGGCACGGTGCAGGGAGGCAGAGGAAGAGGGAAACCGAAAAAGAGGTAATAGGACAACATTCGAGAATGGACTGGCTTGACACTGAGCGAAGCCATGAGGGTTGCTGAGGACAGAGAAAGATGGAGTACGCTGCTTAAACGATCATCTATGGTGCCCCAATGATCTTGGAGTTACGGAACATGATAGGTTAGGATAGGAAATAGGGCATTGTTGCTAAATAAGCAATCATTTACTTATATAATGCAATGCATTATTTAGCAGATTATGTGAAATAATTTACTGTTTAGAAATGTTTGGTAGAATTTGCTAAATGAGGTATTATTTTGAAGATGTTGCTAAATAATGCATTACTTACGTGTAAAATTCATTGTGTAGGGACTGCAATTTTCATACACCCGAATAAACGAACAAGCAAATAAAGTAAGAAATACTCAATAAACAAATAAATATAAAATTCGTACATTTTTTTCTTCAGGAGGGCAGTCTGGTTCGATTCCCCAAAAGGATTTAGTGATGACAAGGATGCTGATTGCTGTGTCCATCTTCTTTCTCATCTGTGTCTCTCCCATCGCTATTGTTCGTTTCATCTGGCTATTTATACCTGAGATACAAGTTAACCGGTGAGATCATCGTCGTCGTCATCATCATCATCATCATCATCATCATCATCATCATCATCATCATCATTATCATCATCATCATCATCATTATCATCATCATCATCATCATCATCATCATCATCATCGAGCGTTGTGGCCACGTGGTCTAAGGCGGGACTAACTTGCCTTCTCTACAGGCTATTAACCAATGGAGCCTGACAGGTGTGGGATCGATCCTGTCTCAAAAAAAAACAACTAATATATATATCACCAAAGCTTTTAGGTTTTGAAGCTAGTTCAGCCAGGCTAGCTATAAATAGCTTCGCCGGTGCTCTTCTTTCCTTTCCTTTCACTGGAAGGGAGGGTATAGGCAAGCTATAAATAGCTCGCAGCCAGCAAAATGTGGGAGAACCTAAGAAGTGCTGCTCACATAGGCATTGAGCTGGTGTGATATTAGGTATAGGTTGGGTTTGGGCGCGCCACACGCTGCGACTACGCCTTCCCCAGGAGAGGCGGCCCAGAATTTCCCTATGAAATTGGACAATAAAGTGTCAAAAATCAAATCATCATCATCATCATCATCATCATCATCATCATCATTATCATTATCATCATCATCATCATCATCATCATCATCATCATCATCATCATCATCATCATCTTCTTCTTCTTCTTCTTCTTCTTCTTCTTCTTCCTCATGATCATCATTAGCAGCGGCTTCATCAACATCATTATCTTCATCAGCATAACCAGCAGTATCATCATCAACATCATTATCTTCGTCATGATCATTATCTTCAGCAGCACTAGTATAGTCGTAGTCCCCTTCATCATCAATTCAGAAGTGTCTACTCCGTCCGCTCTTCGTGTGCGTGTGTGTGTTAATATGTGTGTGTGTTTCTTTGTGTGTGTGTGTGTGTGCGTGCGCGCGTGTGTGTTTGAGAGAGAGAGAGACTTTGTCGGTCTGTCTGTCAATCTGCGTACTTTTGTCTGCCTGGGTACTTATGTATGTTCAAGTATGCATGTTGTCTGCTATCTGTTTCTATTTGTACCTTTCTTTGTCTCTGTCTGCCTGTCTCTCTGTCTCTGTCTCTCTCTCTCGCCCTCTCAACCTCTCTCTCTATCTACATCTCTCTCTCTCTCTCTCTCTCTCTCTCTCTCTCTCTCTCTCTCTCTCTCTCTCTCTCTCTCTCTTTGTCAGGCACTATCTTTCTCTCGGTCTTGTCTGTCATTAACAGGAGGCAGCACAACCTGTTTCTGGTATCGATGTGGCTGCTGGAAACGGTATCGTACACCAACTCTGCTTTCAACATCGTCATCTATTACACCATGGGGTCACGCTACCGGGAAACCTTGTGGACCCTGTGTGGGAGGTCCACGAGATTTAAAAGGGACAAAGATGTTATTCAAAGTTCCATAACAGAACTGACAGGTCGATAGAATGCTAGCCTGCTACCTAGGCTGTATTCTTTGTCCATGACTGGAAGGTGAATGTGTGTGAAATTACTTTTTGGCTTAATTTTATTATGTTTGTTTTTTGCTTATTTATTTATTTATTTATTTATTTCAAAATTTAAGATATATTTATTCAATATATTTATTTGTGTGTTTAGATATTTATGTGCTTTTAGTTTTATTTTTCTATAATTATTTTTTCCTTCAATTTCTTGACGTTGATGATGATGATGATGATGATGATGATGATGATGATGATGATGATGATGATGATGATGATGATGATGATGATGATAAATTTGGTTCGCTGATAAAACTGTGTTTAATGAAGCTGTTTCGTTCACAGTTCGGAAATATGTCCTTCTCGAATCTAATTGTGTCGTCCTTTCACATTATATTTCATGGTCTTAATCATTGCGGGTCTTCTAGTTTAAATATACGTTCTTGAATACTGTTTGCTTTGAAAATCCTGTTGAAATCGTCCACAGCTAAACATAATATAACTGGAAGTAAGCAATAAAAGACACCTGCAAGTTGATCATTCACAATTACAATACCTTGCCAAAGGTGCTTTTTATAGAACAGTCATTAAAAAAACTGGGAGGAAATGGTTATGGATCATCTTATCACACCCCTTCCTATCCCAACCCTCATTTGTTGGCCTAAACTATTGCTACAAGATAATAACAATAACAATGTTGAAAACCTCAACGTAGATGGAAAGTGGTTTGATTCTTATCAACTTTGAGATATCATCATTAAGTCTGGTTTGGAACCATTCGGACAATAAACGGGCACTTCAAAGTCTCAAGATCTTTTGCCAGAGCTAGACACGTGTAGATCTACGTTAGCGTAATTCTAGCTTAAGCCCTAGTCCTAACCTTAGCTTAAATGCATTTAGGCTGCGCTGCTAAAACATACCTCATGTGTTTAACAAGGCTTACAAAATTTTTTTTGGGAAACTTGTTAGACTTACATCTTAACCCAAGTAGATTTACGTCAGATCGACATGAGCTGCAATACTACTTTACAATTAATTTTGTGTGAAAATTCATGTCTGCTAAGTTTTCAAACATACCAGACCTTGCTTTACCCAAAATAAAACAAAAAAGATGTTTCCTTTGCAGAAAACATTGTACACGGAGGGTCTGGATTTGGGGGCTGAACAATGAATTTCTCCTTCCGTGCTCTTCAGTATGGGGCGCCATGTGTCCATTTATTCTATGTGACCATTCTATACATAGAATAAATTCTATGCACATAGAAAGAATTCTATGCACACAAAAAGCATTCATTAGTTGAAATTCCATTTATAAAAAAAGAAACCAATATTGTAAGTCATAGAATAAAATTCTTTGTATTGAATAACATTCTATAATATAGTGTAAAATGCTATGTCCATAATAAAATTCTATGTATAGAATAACATTTTATAATAGAGAATAAGATTCTATGTATGTAATACAATTCTATATTATAGAATGCACTTGTATGCATAGAACTATATTCTATAACATAGAAAGAATTCTATTACAAAGAATGAATTCTATAACATAGAATTAATTCTTTAACATAAAATAAATTGCATGACATAGAATTAATTCTATGTGCATAGAATAAATTGTATAACATAGAATGAATTCTATAATATAGAATGAATTCTATATGCATAGAATGAATTTTATAGCATAGAATGAATTCTATGACATAGAATTCATTCTATGACATAGAATGAATTCTATAGGCAAAGAATGAATAGTATAACATAGAATAAATAAGATTACATAGAATGAATTCTATGACATAGAATGAATTCTATAACATAGAATGAATTCTATAGCATAGAATGAATTCTATGACATAGAATTTATTCTATAGCATAGAATGAATTCTATGTTACAGAATGAATTCTATGTCATAGAATTCATTCTATGCTATAGAATTCATTCTATGTTATAGAATTCATTCTATGCTATAGAATAAATTCTATGTCATCTTTTTCATTCTATGTTATACTATTCATTCTATGCTATAGAATTCATTCTATGTCATAGAATTCATTCTATGTCATAGAATTCATTCTATGTCATAGAATTCATTCTATGTTATAGAATGAAATCAATATAAAAACCTTTTTTTTAAATAGTAAAAACTGGGGCACTGTCAAGGTATAGAGAACATTTTGTAAAGCATGGGACTGTATTGCAGAGAGATACACATTGCCACATCCCATCACTACACCAAATCACTCTACATCAATGGCTGACGTACGTTCCTAAAGCTATTATGCTATCCATTTTATTAACGGAAGGAACTATACATAAATGTGGGTGTTCTCACAAAGGGTGGCCAAATTCGCAACAGAGGTATTTATCTAAAAATAGGTTATGGGGGGACGCCTGGGGTGAAATAGGTTTTTTTTGCAATAATTATTATGTCTCAGAGTTGTATCGCAATATTCGACCTTTAATTATATTAATTATTGCTTTTTATGAGTGTACAGTACGGTTATTTCTTCGATATTGAGCAAAAAAAACTAATTATTTAATTAGATTTTGTCACTATAAACCCTTACAGAACCTCAGCACATTGTAATGAAAAAGTAAGCACGCAGGGGCGGAGGGGGGGGAAGGAGGGTGTGAGGACAATTATTTTTATTGCTACGCGATATCGTCTGCATCAAGAAACCTAAAGGCCCCGCCACACATGCCGATTGTGCAACGATTTTGTTTGCGATCCGATCGCGATTGCTACGTGATGACGTCAGAACAACTGCCTTGCCTCGGTATCATGCGATTAGAGCCTGTTCTAATGTCTGATAAAGCCCGCAGAACGCTTGGCACGTCAGACATTTCTTCAGTTCTTGCGCGCGTGCACATGTCCCTTT
Source organism: Oncomelania hupensis (assembly GCA_036898135.1). Lineage (NCBI taxonomy): Eukaryota > Metazoa > Mollusca > Gastropoda > Littorinimorpha > Pomatiopsidae > Oncomelania > Oncomelania hupensis. The sequence goes on from CM072520.1 coordinate 22,946,870, forward strand.
ATTCGTCAAAGCCTTTATTCGTCAATTTTACAAAGAATGACCTAGTTGCGCATAGAATGAACATTCTATATTATAGAATGCCATTCTATGTTAAAGAATTCACATTCTATGTTATAGAATGGATTCTATGTTATAGAATGAACATTCTATATTATATAATGCATTCTATGTTAAAGAATGCACATTCTATGTTATAGAATGGATTCTATATTATAGAATGCATTCTATGTTAAAGAATGCACATTCTATGTTATAGAATGGATTCTATGTTATAGAATGAACATTCTATGTTATAGAATGAATTCTACGTTATAGAATGACCATTCTATGTTATAGAATGAACATTCTATGTTATAGAATGGATCCTATGTTATAGAATGAACATTCTATGTTATAGAATGAACATTCTATAACATAGAATGCATTCTATGTGCACCAAATGTTAAAAAATAATTCTATGAAAATAGAATGTATTCAGTGTTGCGAATAAAATCCATTTTATGTAAAAAAAAAAGGTATTTTATGTCATACGATTCTTGCTGTGTAATACAATTAATTATATATACATATAATTCATTTCACTCACATAAAATTAAAAAACACAACTAATAAATTGTAACGAAATTTAGAATTAAAAAAAGATATTGTATGACACATCACCACATCGCATCATCACCACATCGATCACATCATCACATCACATCACTGCATCACATTGCTTCATCACCATCATCGTGAAAACGCACCACCACATAAAATCACATCACATCAACAAATCATCACATCAGCCGACATCACAGCAGCAGCACATCTTCAGATTGCAGCAGACAGCACATATCATGGCATCAGTGAATCACATCACATAATCACATCACATAATCTAATCACCCACCCCTCCCACCCATCACATTTGTGGTGCAGTGTGGTGTGATTTAGAGTGATGTAGTGTGGTGATGTGATGTGGTAATGTGTATGTATGTATCTGCAATACAGTTCTATTATGCCTTAAACGCGAGTGAATCAGACCACATCATCACATAACCTAATCACTCTACCACACCTACCCATCACATTTGTGGTGCAGTGTGATGTAGAGTGATGTGGTGTGGTGATGGGATGTGGCAATGTGTATATCTCTCTGCAATACAGTCCCATGCCTTAAAAAATGTTCTCTATACCTCGACAGAGCCCCAGTTTTTACTATTTTTAAAAAAGTGTATGTATTGATTTCATTCTATAACATAGAATGAATTCTATGACATAGAATGAGTTCTATGACATAGAATGAATTCTATGACATAGAATGAATTCTATAGCTTAGAATAAAGAGGATAACATAGAATGAATAAGATGACATAGAATGAATTCTATGACATAGAATGAATTCTATAACACAGAATGAATTCCATAGAAAAGAATGAATTCTATGACATAGAATTTATTCTATAGCATAGAATGAATTCTATAGCATAGAATGAATTCTACGACATAGAATTCATTCTGTAACATAGAATTCATTCTATGCTATAGAATTCATTCTATGTTATAGAATTCATTCTATGTCATAGAATTCATTCTATGTCATCTTATTCATTCTATGTTATACTATTCATTCTATGTCTATAGAATTTATTCTATGTCATAGAATGAATTCTATGTCATAGAATTCATTCTATGCTATAAAATTCATTCTATGCATATAGAAATCATTCTTTATTATAGAATTTATTCTATGTTATACAATTTATTCTATGCACATAGAATTCATTTTATGTCATATAATTTATTTTATGTTAAAGAATTCATTCTATGTTATAGAATGAATTGTATGCACATAGAATAAATTCTATGTTATAGAATATAATTCTATGCATACTAATGCATTCTATAATATAGAATTGTATTACATACATAGAATCTTATTCTCTATTATAAAATGTTATTATATAAATAGAATTTTATTATGGACATAGAATTTTACACTATATTATAGAATGTTATTCTATACAAAGAATTTTATTCTATGACTTACAATACTGGTTTCTTTTTTATAAATGGAATTTCAACTAATGAATGCTTTTTGTGTGCATAGAATGCTTTCTATGTGCATAGGATTTATTCTATGTATAGAATAGTCACATAGAATAAATGGACACATGGCGCCCCATACTTCAGACTGTGTGCATTGGTAGATGCCATGTTTACATGCCGAGCGTACCCTGTGAAAGGGGCACAACTCTTGCAGCAGGTTTTTCAGAAATACCGAAGTGTTTTCTCTTTCTTTCAATTGGTACAACAAGATTTTTTGTGAAAAGAGTTAGTTGTATAAGAACAAGTAGACAAAACGTTTTTTTGTGAAAAGGGTTAGTTGTATAAGGCCAAGTAGACATGCTTCTACTGTTGACACCTTCAGACCTGAATCCTCCTTAATGTAGTTTTTGATTATATTATTATTATTATTATTATTATTATTATTATTATTATTATTATTATTATTATTATTATTATTATTATTATTAATGTTTATTATTATTATTATTATTATTATTATTATTATTATTATTATTATTATTATTATTGTTGTTGTTGTTGTTGTTGTTGTTGTTGTTGTTGTTGTTATTATTATTATTATTATTATTATTATTATTATTATTATTATTATTATTATTAATGTTTATTATAATAAACGCTTTCTTCACACTTTTATTTCTTCTCCAAACTTATCTGAAAAAAACTCGTTATGGGGACGCTGCGTATAAACAGTTCCCCTGGTCTATATTCCCCAAGATTGGTACCCACGGGTCTAATTTCCTTCAGGTCTGTGTTTCGTCAGGTCTGTACTTTCCCAGGTCTCTGTTCCCTCGAGCCTGTTTCCTTAGGTCTGTGTTCAGCCACGTCTGTTTCAAACATGCGTAGGGGTTACATGCATAACAGTCTGAGGAAACGTAGACTTGGGGAACATAGGTCTGAGAAAACAAAGATGTGAGGGAACATAGACCTGGTTTAACAAAGACCAGCTGGGGGAACATAGATCTAATATAACAAAAATTCAGACCTGAAATTATATACACCTGATATAACACTGACCTTGGAGAACAAGGACCTGAAATTACAAAGACCTGGGGAGAACAAAGACCACGGGAGAACAAAGACCAGGGGAGAACACAGACCAGGGGAGAACAAAGACCAGGGGAGAACAAAGACCAGGGGAGAACAAAGACCAGGGGAGAACAAAGACCTGGGGAGAACAAAGACCAGGGGAGAACACAGACTTAAAAGGTCCCAATTGGAAGGCTTCCTTTACTTTTGCCCCCCCCCCCACCCACCCCCCCCCCCCCCCAAAAAAAAAGCTACTCTTTTGAAAGAGTAGTGTTTTCTTGTAAGCTTTTTTTGTAGTAGGGCAACACTCACTGTGAATGTTAAAAAGATCTGTCAATGGGGGCATGGTCATAGTGGGTCTTAATTGGAAGGTTCGTGCCTTTTTTTTTCCGAGGTTCTCAGATTCAGAATCTAGGTTGCTGAACTTTGTGGTGGGGGTGGGGGGGTGGGGGGGAAAGGTTCAGGAACCTAGGTTCGGGATCTGAAAACTTGGACAAAAAAGTTGTTGAACGTCCACGAACCTTCTAATTAAGACAGACCATTTAAGGGAACACGGTCACAAGCTCCGTGATCACACTACAGCATGGGCCGCATTCTCATCAGAGTGGACTTCAGCGTCGTCCTCTCGAAAGGTCCGAAGCCTGCCCAGAACGGGCAGTTCCAAGTGACACAATCGCTCTGGTTGTAGTAGATGCTGTTGATGTTAATGTAGGTGCAGTTCGTGTGCCACCAGCAGCTCATGCGACGTAAGGCGCAGTTGTCGGGGGCCACGTCGTTGTCCCTATCGGGAGTGGTAAACATCATCCCAGCGTTGAGGTTCAGTCTGTCAGCTACAAAAAACAACATTGTCATTGATTTACATAGTGGTTCTCTTTGGGCTTATCCTATCCTATCCAATCCTATCCCGTAATTCCAAAGTCGTTGGGCACCACAGATTATCGCTTAACCAGCGTACTACATCTTTCTCTGTCATCAGCAACCCTCGTGGCTTTGCTCTGTGTCAAGCTAGTCCATTCTCGAATGTCCTTCAACCTCTTTTTCTGCCTCCTTGTACTATGCCTTGCAGGATGGTCTTTGCAAGGCCCGGTGCTCTGGAGCGGTGGCCATACTATCGGAGTTTCCGTTTGTTCACAACTGTAAGCATTTGTTCACAACTGTAAGCATGTCATCGTATTGTGCAGTGGCTTGTGTGATAATCTGTCGGACTCCGGCGTTGGTGATGTGCTGGGTATAGGAAATGCACAAAAGTCTTCTGTAGCACCTCATCTCAATGCTTTATATTCTTCGTTGTAGGTCTGCTGTGAGGGTCCATGTTTCGCAAGCGTATAGGAAGATGGAGATGACAAGGGAGCGCAGCAGCCTTACCTTGGAGTGTATACTGATGATCCTGTCTTTCCAAATTGGCTTCAACCTTCTCAGGGCAGCCGTTGTTTGTGCGATCCTGGAGAGGACTTTCTGTCGGGACCCATTGTCTGATACAATTGTTCCTAAATATTTGAAGCTATGCACCATGTTGAAATATTGGCCTTGGACTTTGATGTCCATGTTGACGGCATTGGTGTTGTTGGTCATCATTTTGGTCTCCTCTGCACTTATTTCCATTCCAAAGACTCTGGAAGTGGTGTCAAGCCTCTGTACCAGCTGTTCAAGTTCTTGATCCTCTCCAGCCAATCCATCAATGTCATCCGCAAAACGGAGGTTGGAGAGCAAGTAAAACAATACCTTGATGTGGTAAAGGGGATTGATGAAAGTGGATATAAACTGACCTTCGGAGAAAACGCCTTCAGTGGGCAGATGTTGACAGGTAAAAGGTTTACAGGCGAATGATGGATTGAGACATGGAAATTAGGAAGTGAAAAAATGGAGGTTGGAGATTGCTCTACCCCCTATGTTGACTGTGCCTTTGTGATCTGCAAGGGCGTCTGGCATGGTGCACTCCAGGAAGATGTTGACGAGTGTTGGAGAGAGTAGTCCATCCTTGACGTACGCCGATTGTTGCTCTGAACCAGTTCCCGATGGCGCTGTTGTGGAGGACTGCACTGTTAGCCTTGTCGTACAGGCTTTTGATGACTTCAATAATTTTTGGCTGAAGTTGTACATTCTGGTGGTTGCCCACAGAGCTGCATGCCAGACTCGGTCAAACGCTTTTCTTGAAGTCTACAAACACATTATGTAGATGTTGTTGGTGCTGTAGGTATTTCTCGCAGATTATTCTGTGGTTAAAAATCTGCTCAGTGGTACTTTGCCCTGCCCTGAATTCTTGTTGTTCTTCAGCTATGATTTGTCCAGCTTGGGGTTTCAACCTGTTGAGTATTCCTTTCAGGGGCACTTTGTTGGGATGGCTGATGGGGCGGTTGTTTTCACACTCCTGAAGGTTACCCTTTTTGGTATGCGTGATGACAAGTGACGGGGTCCATAGTGTAGGCCACTCCCCACTCTGCCAGATCTTGTTACAGATAATGGTGAGCACGTCAATCATCGCTTCTCCTCCTGCTTGAAGCAGTTCCGCGGGGATGTTGTCCACTCTCGCTGACTTCCCCTTCTCCAGCAATTGCACTGCTGCCTCAACTTCTTCACGGAGAATTGGGAGGATTTTTTCTTCTTTTCTGTTCTGGGGATATGGCAGAACTGATGGGTCTCCGTTTGTGGTGTGTGGTTGTAAAGGTCAGAGCAGTACTCTGTCCATCTATCGAAGATTTCTTGTTCTTCTGTAAGGCACATGCCAGGCTTGCTTTGGATGGTGGAGAACTTGGGCTGTTTAACACTTGTCAGCCGTTCACAGGATGGTAGGCCTTCTCTGATGGGTCTCCGTTTGGTGTGTGGTTGTAAAGGTCAGAGCAGTACTCTGTCCATCAGTTCCAAGGTAAGACTGCTGCGCTCCTTTGTCATCTTCATCTTCCTATATGCTTGCGAAACATGGACCATCACAGCAGATCTACAACGAAGAATAGAAAGCATGGAGATGAGATGCTACAGAAGATTTCTGGGCATTTCCTATACCCAGCACATCATCAACGATGAAGTCCGACAGACCATCACACAAGCCATTGGACAACACGATGACCTGCTCACAGTGGTGAAAAAACGGACACTCCGATGGTATGGCCACGTCACCAGACCATCAGTACTAGCAAAGACCATCCTGCAAAGCACAGTACAAGGAGGTAGAAGACGAGGGAGACCGAAAAAGAGGTGGGAGGACAACATTCGAGAAAGGACTGGTTTGACACTGAGCGAAACAATCAGGGTTGCTGAGGACAGAGAAAAATGGAGTACACTGGTTAAACGATCATCTGTGGTACCCCTACGACCTCCGAGTTACGGGATAGGATAGGATAGGATCTGGGAGGGGGAGGGTAGAGGGGGGGGGAATCCTCTTTCATCCCAGTTGTGGGCCTGATTCGGCTCTGTGCAATCCGCTGGACCCTATAAACAATGACTAACTAACTAAAGAAGAACACGGTGGCAAGACATTCAAATGTGTTTGCATACACTCACACACGCAGTTACAATGAAGTCCATCCTTCACAGATTTTGTGGAAAAGTTAGCAATACCATTACTTAACAAGCAAGATGCAAACATTGACAGTTTGTTCTTCATCTATAAGGGTTTCTTTCGGACGGATTCAACTGACGCAAGTTTGCAATCCCAAGACCGTGACAATGCAGAGCGTCTTCTCTTCAAGTTGCATCGATGTAATAAAGACGTTACAAAAGTAAACACTGCAACAGAAGGAAAGAAGTTATCAACAGAAAAAAATGATGGCTGCAAAAGAAATGAGGAAAATAAAGACGAATCTGCTAAAATGAAGAAATCCAACAGTGACAATGTCAGTTCGTTTCAGCGTCTGCAAGACCAGAAGGTGGAAAAAACAACAGAACATCTGATCATAGGAGATTCAGTGCTGCGTGGACTCAAACCAGAAGACTTTGTTGTTGGTGCAGTTAAGACACAATTAATCTGCATATCTGGTTTGACTATTCATGATGTGGTACAGTGGTTAGATGACCAAGCATCAAACAATGAAATAAAACATATCACCATTCATGTTGGTGTGAACAGCTGTAGGTTAAAAAGCATCAGTATGAAAGACTGGCTACAGTTGATTCAAGCAGTCAAAGGAACATTCACTACAGCACACGTTCACATGTCTTGTATTGTTCCTCCAAGAGGTCAGCTGAGGAAGAAAGCTGATGCATCCAATGCAGCGCTTAGAGCAGCTTGTGACAAGGAGTTCGTCCAATTTGTAGACAATAACAATCTCTTTATCACCAAGACAGGGGCTGCAAATAGATCTTTGTATAAGGATTGCATTCATCCAAATCTAAAAGGAGCACTGAAAATATCCACGAATTACAGGATTGTCTTACAGTGATGTATAACACTCCCACGTGTGACTTTCAAATTTCAAGTTGAATTAAAGGTAGAAGACAAATTTAGTGTATTTCAGTGGAATTGTAGGTCCATATCTACAAATATAAATCTTTTAAAGCAATATCTAACAACAAAACAACATCACGTTCTTGCACTGCAGTCATTAAATGTAAATAAAAAAAAACTTCCTAAAATTGAAGGTTATTTTTTCCCACCAGTAATACAATACACAAAAAATATTACAAAAGTTAAAGTTGCAATATATATAAGAAATGATTTAGATTATGTCCCTTGTCAATCTATAGTTCCAAAAGATTTATATAATATATATTCTGTGGCCCTAAAGGTGAAAATTCACAGTCAGTTGAATATTAATATTGTGTCAGTTTACTATCCTACGGGTCCAGATGATATCAACACTGAATGGTTAAAACTAGTTGATAAAAATGATAAATGGATTATTGTTGGTGATTTTAATGCCCATTCATCACTTTGGGATAACGGATGTCAGTATAATACTAATAACCGTTTTATTGATAATATTATCATTTCTGGTCTTGTATTTTTGAATGATGGTAAAATAACAAGGATTCCTGATGTAGAAACACAACAGGCTTCTGCAATTGATCTAACATTCGTATCACCTGATTTGGCTATAGACAGCACATGGGATGTAGAAATTGATTCCTTAGGCAGCGATCATCTTCCAATTTTGACCACCATAAATGAAAAACCAGATATTCAAGTAGAAAATGATGTTATTCCTAAATATATATATGATCGTGCAGACTGGAATCAATATCAAATGTATTTATTGAATTCTGAAAAACATTTTATTGATAATGGAGACATTAATGCACTTCGTACAATGTTCACAAATACAATAATTTCAGCAGCGAACAATTCCATACCTATAAAGAGGGGTTCTTTAAAGAAAAAACATCAAGGTAATATTTGGTGGAATAGTGCTTGTGCAGATGCAGTTAAATTAAAAAAGAACGCATACAAAAGGTGGATAAAATACAGGTCTGTTTCTGCGCACAGAGAAATGAAAATTGCTAAACTTAATTGTAACAAGATAATTGCAGTAGCAAAAAAACAACACTGGGAAAACTTTTGCACTAAAGAAATATCAAGTCCAAGTGATGCAAATAATGTTTGGAAAAAAGTTAATGAAATGAAAAATGGATTTCAGTTACCAAAATGTCCAATAAAAATTATGAATAAAATATTTTCTTCTCCAAAAGATAAGCAGAAGAATTTTGTAAAATGTTTGCAAATGCAAGCAACACCAGCAGTCTTACTCAAGAAGAATTAACAAAAAGGCAAACTGAAGAAACATCAGAATTTTATAAAGATCCTAATCCAGATAATGCTTTGTATATGAATTCAAAAATTACATTATCGGAGGTAAAAGATGCAATCAAAAATCTTGGTAATAAGAAATCTGCAGTTGGTCCAGATGGCTTGTCATATACTTTATTAAATCATCTACCATTACCATGGATACATCATTTTCATACAATTATTAATAAGTGCTGGGAGGATAATATTTTACCCGATTTATGGAAAACATCAATAATAGTACCACTATTAAAAGCAGGAAAAAATCGACATGAATCTTCAAGTTATCGTCCTATTGCACTTACATCACATGCTGGTAAAATAATGGAAAAAATAATATTAAATAGATTATCATATTATTGCAACAAAAATAAAATAATACCAACGAATCAGGCTGGTTTTAAAAAAGGTAGGTCAACAGTAGATCACTTAGTTAAATTAACCACACAAGTTAAGAAGCAATTTTCTCGAAGGAAAAATATATTGGCCACTTTCTTTGATGTGAAAAAAGCGTATGATCGAGTATGGCACGCTCGGCTTTTATACAAGCTAAAAAATATAGGCCTTTCTGGCAATATTTTTAAATATATTAAAGATTTCCTAAATGGAAGAAAAATAATAACAAAGGTAGGCAACTCTTACTCCTCAGCTTATAATATTAATATGGGCATACCACAAGGGTCAATAATATCACCTTTATTATTTAATATATTGTTATATGACTTGCCTCAACATGTAGGTAAACAAATAACTTTAGTTCAATATGCAGATGATATTGCAATGTGGATAAATGTCTCTTTAAAAAGAAAAACATCTTTATTTGAAATAAAACATATTCAGAATGTGTATCAGAATGAATTAAATAATATTCACTTATACATAAAAGTAAATGGACTTGAATTGTCAAAAGAAAAAACAAATATGTTATTATTTAATAAAGGAACTGGTCCAAAACTGTTACCGAAATTTTATATTGGTAATGAAGAATTGCAATATGTAAATGAAGTTAAATTTCTTGGCGTTTATTTTACAGCAAATTTAAGTTGGAAGAAACATATACATTATTTGTTGCAAAAGGCTACTAAAAGTTTAAATTTAATAAAGATTGTAAGTTATCAAAAATGGGGACAAGATACACAAAATTTGATTCACCTGGTGTGCATGCTTGTTCGATCTAAATTAACATATGGCCAAGAGGTACACTTCTCTGCTCCAAAATACTTATTAAAATTACTTCAAAGTATGGATAGCAAAGCAATTAAAATGGCTATGGGTGTTCCACTACACACAAAAACATCTGATGCTTATAGCGCTGCAGGTGTATTACCATTACATGAATGGAGAAAATTATCATGTGCTAAATATATAGTGAGGGCATCTGCAGTTGAAAATTTCACAGATTCAGAATTAGAAATACGCTCTGATTTACATTTTCCCAAAAGAGCACAGGGTATTAATTATTTACAGACTATTTTAACGTATACAAATGATCTCATGAACGAATCTAATTTAAATTGTAAAACCGATTCAAACATAATTTCCCAAATACCTATACCTAATTGGGAACTTCAACGAGCACATTTTGACATGGACTATTCTGAATTAAGAAAACAGGAAAACAGCATTTTATTAGCAGCAGAAGCAAAGGAACGTATCTATGAAAAATATTATTCTTACCTACAAATTTATACTGATGGTTCTGTTTTAGAATCAGGTGAAACAGGAGCAGGTTATGTTATACCTGCTTTAAAAGTTAACGAGGCTTACTTTTTAGGAAAAGGGCATTCAATATTTACTGCAGAACTTATTGCTATACTTATGGCATTGAATAAAATCATTAGTTTACACACTGACTTTCTCAATATATTATTTTGTGTTGATTCTAAATCAGTTTTACAAACTTTGGATTCAAATTCTAATAAAGAAGGCTGTTATATTATAGATGAAATTAAATATCTTATTCATAGTTTAATCATAAATGGAACAAATGTTCAATTTTGCTGGATACCATCTCATAGCGGATTAAATCATAATGACTGGGCTGATAGGATTGCAAAAAAAAGGGGCAAAAAATGGAAGTACTGTTCTTCAGCTCGATATTCCATTCTCAAAAAATGAAGTATATCGTATAATTGAGAAAAATATAAAAAATAAAATTCCTTGCATTAAATTATATAATGGAATGTTACATTCCTCGCGGACTGTTATCAGTTTAGCATATCGTCTTGCTTTGAACTCGTGGAGGACAAAATACTGTAAGGAAGTTGCTTGCATTTGCAAACAAGCAATTTCTATTAAGCATCTCATTAATGAATGCAGTGCAATTGCGCAATATATTCCACAACATATTCGAAATATTCAGGATAAAAATATTATTTACTGGATATCAATTGCAAAATCATTAATATACAGTCCTGTTGGATGTTTTTTGTAAAAAAACAAAACAACAACAGTCAGTACAGATTATTTACTAGATCTAATAGATTGTTTCTATGAAGGATAAATTAAGAACATGGAATATTATATATGTATAAATTCAGAACATTGAATTACATAATTATATGAGATATAATGATCCTGATTCGGCTTATTACAGCCCGCTGGATCCTGTAAATCATGAAGATTATTTTACAAGGATTGGTTAGTAGTTATATTGGATGTAATTTGTATAATTTCTAATTATTTCACAAATTTAATTGTTTAATTGTTCAGTTTTGTGTACTTTGTTTAATCCCTTTTTCGCTTCATTATGACCATTCATTATTTGTTTAATATTTCCCCCTGCTCCCATCAAGTCTAAAATCACTTAGGTGAATAGACGTTAAATTAAAGAAACAAACAAACAAACAAACAAGCAGTTACAATTTGTGACATTTTCCAAAGTGTTTATTTTGTTGGCGGCGTTGTGACTGGGCTTTATGCTAACGAAGCCAAAGGAACGAACGGAATGATAGGCTACGATCTGAACAATCTGTATGCACAAAATATTATCAAAATCGGCTTAGCCAATGTATAGATACAGAGCAAAGCACTTTTAGAAAATGGTGAAGCGCAACCACCTTGACCTTTGAGAAAGTGCAGCTATGAATGATCTAACATTCTCAGCAGTAGTTACAAAGTATCTGCAAAGGAAAATATATTCAAAATCGGTTCAGTCGTTCTTGGAATAAGGCTCCAAAAAAAGTCTTTTGAACAAATGAAAAATAAACATCGGGCCAACGGATTGACTGACCGACAACCGGACTGCAACTGAATGATTGGCCGTGAGCTGAAGTATTTGTGCTTTAAAAAATAACAAAATCGGTTTAGTAGTTGTTGTTGGGTTTGTTGTTGTTGTTTTTGTTGTTGTTGTTGTTTTAATATTGAACAAACCCTTTTTTAACCAACAATTTTACCCCAGCAACCTTGACCTTTGCAAAAGGGCAAATATTATGGCGCGACAAGCTAGCCACTAAACCAGGTAATTTTCACATGATTTTTGGTCAAAATCCAGTTCCGTTCAGTAGTTCTTGAAACACGGCGAGTAACTGACCAATGGACCGACCGAAAAACCAACATTTGACTCTCGCTGATTTCTGACTATTTCAAAGTATTTTTGGCAATAATTGGAATCCATTCTGGCAAAATTCAGGTTTTCTTCGAAAACGGGTCATCCACAAAAGCAGCAAAACCCGGACTACGGGAAAGACGACGTGGTGTATGCCGGGTGCTTTGGGTACTTGGATTTTATTAATTAATTTTTTTGTGGGAGGTGTGTGTGGTTATGTGGGCTGCTAGAGGTGGGGGAGGACAGAATTATATTTGTTTCAGTTTCTTTCAGGAATATGTGATAGGGTACTGTGTTCTCTTAGTAATGGTTCAGTCTTTCAATATGCAGTACGAATACTCCCTGCATTCGTTTTGCATAATGTATGCAATTAATGCCGGGAAAATGTCTTGAAGTTGAAGAAAACCCAAAAAATGGACTGGACGGGAAATTTAAGTATTGGCTAACCAAAATCAATCCACAAATCGATCGATAAATTAATAAATCGACGCTCGTTGTAGGCCTACTTATTGTTTATTTAGCAATCAGAATCAAACAAAACAAATCGATCAATAATCCAAAAACAGTCAATTCTCGCTGTACTCACTGATGTTGCCGTGGATGTATTCGCCGAAGCTCAGCCTGTAGCCATCAGAGCTGGGGCCGATGCTGAAGTTGCTGTAGACCGCGAAGCCAGCTGTGCTGTCCCATTGCTCAAGGTCGAATCGAACCTTGTACCGCCCAGCCGAGGTCATCGAGTGAACTTGTTCCAGACCTAGGGAGTCAAGCCAAGTCAAAGCAAGTCAAGCCAAGTCAAATCAATAAATGTTCATCTGGTTGTGTACTGGTTGCGTCAATCTGGAACCTTCTACGTCTGTCGACACAGTGTAGAAAGACTATAAAATGAAGCACTGTCTGCGTGTGGTTGGAGTTATTGGATAGAGTTTTGTTTGTTTGTTTGTTTGTTTGTTTGTTGTTGTTTTTGTATTTTGATGGAGGAGGGATGGGGGTGGTCTGTTTGCCCTTGTTGATGTTTGCCTCTTTTGCTGAATACACTTAGAAAACTGTAAAACGACGACGCTTGCCTTAGTTATTGAGTGCACGGGCTGCGTGGATACGTACACCAGTTACACGGATTCAAGCATCGGGGCTGATCGACCTTTCCCGTGTAACACCTGAAAGTGGAGGCGTTTTTTCTTCCAGTGACCTTACCTCTCATCACTGCACCTCCCTCTCCACCCACCCACCCCCTCACTCCCTTTCCTCACATTGACTACAAAACAAAAGATAGTATTTCTGCGACTCACCTAGCCAAAACTCGCCCAGAGGGTTGCCAAATCCATACTGAAAGTCTGTCCAATTGCGGCCAAAATCCACGCTGCCGTCAAAACGTCTCTGGATGATGGTCCATTCGCCGTCCTTATATCGAGTCACGGCTTCCATGCCTGCAAAGAAAGGTTGATGACGATGATGATGATAATCATGATGATGATAATCATGATGATGATGATGATGATGATGATGATGATGATGATGATGATGATGATGATGATGATGATGATGATGATGATGCATAATTCGTGAGGAGGAGGAGAAGGAGGAAGGGGAGGAGGATTATGATGATGATGATGCATCACTCGTCAACAAGCAGGCGACAGACCGACATTGAACTTGTTCTAAATCCCGACAAAATCAATCAATTCTAGCAATACAATAAAAACATGCATACATACATGCACGCACACACAGTCACACAAATACAAACATGCGTGCGCATGCGCGCACACACATACACACAAACACCCCCCCCCCCACACACACACACACACAAGGAAACAAATCCCATCACAAAGAATCTAAACAACGCACCAGGGTCGACTGACATTTGGTACGTCCTGCTACCCACGTTGACAGACCAAACAGAGTACTCGTTGATGAACCACGAGTGACCCCGACATGACCCCGTCTGTGACCCTGGGGTGAAAGTGAAAGTCAAGCAAGCCGCATCCTTCATGCACAGGGCGGCACACTCTGTTGTCGTTTCCGTCGTGGCATGGAAGAGAAGCTGGTGCATAAAGATGACGTCGTCCCTGTCGATACTTCGAAACTTCTTGGACAGCAGCTGACCTTCGCACACTGTAGCAACCATCGTCGCTACGGCAACGGTGAAGGTTAACGCCCTCGAGATGGAGACATAAGCAGCCCACGTCCGTGCAGTCATGTTTGAAAAGACGCTTTCCATCCAAAACCCCTGGGAAAAGATAGTGGTAACCTATGTATTGGTCACTCTTCACCCCACGCTCTTCAATCACGTGGCACAGCACGCAATTGCGACGCCTATATAACCTTTGAGGGAAAGTTGTACAGGGGAGGAAGATAATGGTAAGGGATGATTAAAGATTGCTTAGCCCGGCTTGGATACAGTAGTGAGTCAGATGTAGAAGTGTTAGTTGTTAGCTAGCACGTGCGATACATGTGCGATGGGTCAGCTGTGTTTGTCCGGCAAGAATGACTAACGGCCACGTTTAGTGCATGTACATGCAGCAGGTCTATGGTTGGCAACCATTGGTCTCTTGTATGTAAAGAGCGTGATCAGTTCTGACCACGTGATAGGTACAAGTCCCAAGGATTTTGGGTGGGGTCAGTCACGTGGCAGTTAGGTCATCTCCCTGATTCCTATATTACAGACTGGGGAGAGCAAAGACTTTCGCTAAACGAGGTTGGAGCTCTTCCCCTCTACTATTCTGTAATCTCCGTTCCCATTCCCTTTGTGTGCTCAACCTCAATGCACACTTCCGTCCCCTTCGCCTGCTGCGTACTCCTGGGTGCCTCGTCATGTGGGTCTACCTCCTTCAGACACTACGTCCTTCTTCATAATCTTCATACGACTACTGGTTGCCGGGTCCGCTGCACCCCGACTTCTCCATCAACGGAGGTTTGCATGATGCGGTGACGTCACAATCTTCATTTGGCTACACTTCACGTTTCTTCGTCGTCCCTTCGTCGATAGCAAGTCTACACGTCCGTCTGCAGTATTATTTATGCTCACTTTCGAGCAACCGCCTTAAGGTGCTGGTTGGCTTGTGGGGACAGTCCTCATTTGTCCTCATTGCCAAATGTCCTCATAGCCCTTTTGGTCGTTCTGTTGCTGGTTCCACAGTCTTCACTACGTATTTGTATTAGTGCACAACCTTGAAAGTTTTTTTGGCACAGGACATTTCCAGTGTTTTACCGCGGGACTTATTCAATTGTGTTTTTTTTTCAATGTTTTATGCTTATTTATGTCATCTGGTGCATGCAACTTTCTTTTGCAATTTTTATATTTTATAAGTCTTACCTCATCTTCGCCACTTCGCCTCCTCAGATCGCTTTAGTAACGTCACTTTGTGCCCTCTTTGATTTGTTTTGTTTTTTTTTTCCCTCTTCATGGTTACTTTTTAAGGAGCGAGGACGCTCCTTCGCAGGCCGGCGGCAATTATAACCTTTGAGGGAAAGTTGTACAGGGGAGGAAGATAATGGTAAGGGATGATTAAAGATTGCTTAGCCCGGCTTGGATACAGTAGTGAGTCAGATGTAGAAGTGTTAGTTGTTAGCTAGCACGTGCGATACATGTGCGATGGGTCAGCTGTGTTTGTCCGGCAAGAATGACTAACGGCCACGTTTAGTGCATGTACATGCAGCAGGTCTATGGTTGGCAACCATTGGTCTCTTGTATGTAAAGAGCGTGATCAGTTCTGACCACGTGATAGGTACAAGTCCCAAGGATTTTGGGTGGGGTCAGTCACGTGGCAGTTAGGGCATCTCCTTATGTAGAGAGGTACGTCTTAACAGAGTTATGCTATAAAAGCTGGAGGAACAAAGGAATCTTATCTCTTATCTCCTGCTTCTGCCAGACTTGTTCTGTTCTACGAGGTTCCGTCTTGTCTAGGTTGTAGTGCTTAGGGTGGTCAGTTCATAATGTATCAGAAACCAGGGCCAAACTTATAGTGCGCACAATCTTTAGCTATAGAATGTATAGAACGAGGCTTGGCTCTCTTTGTGCAAGGTCTTCTCTTTCTCTAGTTTAGTGTATAGAGAGACTACAGGTTCCTTCTTCTCTTCTGTGTATAACGCTCAGAGTTAGTGTGGTTAGGACAGAATGTTTAGTGCAAGACTTGGTTGCTTTAGCTCAGCCGTTGGTTAATTGGTGATTTTATGATTCAGACGCAAAAGTGAGTTTGAAAGTCAGTTAGTCAGTGAGTTAGGATTGATTTTTAGGGTAAGAGTTAGTGGTTTTCCAAAGGAGGAAAGGAGAGTGGAAAAGAGAGGAAAATGAGGTAAGACGCAATGAATTTATTTGAACATTTTCTGTATTGTTAATTAGAGTCTATGTGCATGCGAATTTCATGTTTCTTGGATGATGTGTATTAGTTAGATTATTAAAATTGGATAAAATGAAGATAAGCTGTAGTTTATTGTGATTTATTTGAGCGCGTGGCAAACCCTTTTTGAACGGCAGTGAGACTGGTTCTATTTTGTATGTCTTGTATATTATAGTTTGGTTTGTCATGCCCGATCCCCGTACAAGTAGAAAATTAAGTTAGTTAGTATAACTCTCACATAGATAACGCAAATACAGGGACGCGTTACACCTATCTAGGGTTTGCCAATTCAATTCGTTGTTAACGCTAATACTCTAGGACGCTAACAGGAGTGATCTGATAGCACAGTTGAAAGGGTGCGGTGGTTATCCTCTGCCGAAGGTCGCAAGTTTCAATTCCGCATGGTGACTTAGGTACGACACTTTTCAGGACACCGAGGGTTTTCTCCGGGTACTCCGGTTTCCACCCTCCCTTCAATAATGGTATCGGAGGCAGTCAATCTAAATTTCGCAAAATAAAAATGAATTTTTTCTTCAGCCTTCTGTAAAACGTACTACTCTTGATATCTGCCCTTTTGTCAACTATCCACCGGGTCTGATACAACGCACTGTGTGTGAGTGCGTGTGTGTGTGGTTGTGTGTGATATTATTGTGATACATTTTTGTTGTTTCTTAAAATAGTTGGTTTTGTTCTCCATTTGTTCATTATGTCCATTTTTGCTTTGCTCTTTATTCATACTGTTCATGTACCCGTTTCTTGTGTTGAATTTACGTTTGATTTCAAACCCTTGTAAAGTCTATAGCCATTCCCCCCCTCCCCCCGATCCCCCTCCCCCCCCCCCCCCCCGCTCTCCCAAGTAGCGCTGTGAGCACGCCTCCCGGTGTGGAAGTTTTTATGAGCCTTTTAAGTTGTCAGTCATTCATTGATTCATTCACTAACAGCGATCTCTTCAGATCGCCGAGTTTTGATGTCGGTTGAGGAAAAAACGCGTGATAGCATACTGCAGTAGTAGTAATAGTAGTAGCAATATTATTATTCTTATTATTATTCTTATTATTATTATTATTATTATTATTATTATTATTATTATTATTATTATTATTATTATTATCATCATCATTATCATTATTATCATTATCATTATTTTATAAACATTATCATTATTATTATTATTATTATTACTTATTTTGTTTTAATAATGATTTTTATTTTTAATCACTGAAGAAGGGCGTAGCCCGAAATTCTATGATTTTATAATTATCTTGGTGTTTTTTGTGTATGTTGTTTCTGATTAATATAGGCTACTTATTTTATTTTATTATAATTGTTACGTTGAAACGCGAACGAAAGTATGTCGGAAGCGTGTACGATAGATCTAATCGTTTCGATTTGCAAAGTATTCAATAATGGAGTTTATTTACCTTTGATTTGAGTTTGCATTGTTGTTAGGAGAGGCTTTGTATAACGTTGATAATTTTCGTTGGTCGATATTGTCGGAGAATACTCTGGATTTCCTTGTTTACCATCGATCGAAGGTTCGGGACGATTGTCGAAGTAAGAGAAGGTTCGGGGTATGTGTGGAGAGATGAATGACGTAAGCCAGTGATGACGATCTTTAGTTCGATTGGTGGCGGTACGTCATTTCTACCATGTACCAAATTGTTCCAGAAAAGAGAGAGGTTATTTAATCGTGTGCCGAGTTGCTGTTGAGAGAGTAAAGTTGTTGATAGTGATTTGGAGAGTTGCTGTGAAAGTTGTTGAGTTGAGTTGAGAATTGTATGCAGTTGTTGGTGTGTGCTGAATAAAAGTGGAAAACTTCATACGTCGACTTTGTGACTTGTATGCTGTTTGGACGGGTTGCGTGAATAAACGAATCTGAGTTACACAACTATCAGGAATTCAAGCATCGGGGCTGAATCAGATACTGATAGAAAACACCAACATCAAACTGAGTGTAACATTTTGGGGGTCAAGCCGCGATTCACGCCATAGCCAAGGGTTCAACTGCTACAACAAGCGAGTCAACGTTACGAGAGGCAGTCATCGAGGGTAGCCGCCAACGAGTTGCGTCGAGAGGGGCCAACATACTGGGACTACATCACCGATAGATTCGGGTTGACTGCAAGGGCGTGTAGTCGCTGAAGAGTTGCTTCGTGAGCGAACAACAGATCGGGACTACGTAGCTGCCGTAAGACTACGTCGAGGGACAGTCTCGGAGCTACATCGCCAGTGTTACAGCGAGCGTCGAGCGGACGTCGCGTCTACTTCAGCACAGGAGCGTGTACATCAACACCAGCGTGGTGCAGCGTCGCATACGACGAGGACAGCGGGGCCTGCGTCAGCGAAGGCGACTAGTGACAAGCATCAGCGCTACTGCAGAAAGCGTGCTGTTCTAGAACAGTCTAGAAAGGTACAGCACAGTCAAGAACTTTCCAGAAAAAAAGAACTCTACAGTCAAGAACTTTCTAGAAAAAGAACTTTCCAGAAAAGAACTTTCCAGAAGCATCAAGATGGCTGACTTCTGGCAGAGAGGGGTTGAACTAAATCTAAAAGGCAAACAGCTGACGGAGTACGTCAAGTCTCAAGAGAGAATATGGCGCGAAGAAAGAGAAAGAGAATTAGAAGAGAAGCGTCTAGAAAAGGAAGAGCAGCGTCGCCGCGAAGAACGAGAATTAGAAGAGCAGCGTCGCCGAGAAGAAAGAGAAGAGCGGCGTCAAGAAAGAGAAGAGCAGCGGCAAGAAAGAGAAGCTGAGCGTCAGCACCAAATAGAGTTGGCGCGTATCCAAAACAATCAGCATGCGCCACAAGTCACCAACGACCATACGGCTCCAAAATTGCCAGCTTTCGTCGACGGGAAGGACCAGATTGACAGTTATCTGGCGAGATTCAAAAGGTTCGCTGAAAGCTCTAACTGGCAACCTCAAGACTGGGCAATTCGACTGAGTGCACTTCTGACGGGGCAAGCTCTCGAAGTTTACACCAGACTGTCGAACGATGACGCCAAAAACTACGACGTCTTGAAAGAGGCCCTATTGCAGTGCTACAACTTTACAGAGAAGGGCTACCGTAAACGCTTCCGTGAATGCCGGCCTAAGTCAGACGAGACGCCAAAGCAGTTTGTGGAGCGCCTGTCGTCATATCTACACAAGTGGGTGGAGTTATCAGGCGAAACGAAGTCTTACGACAGTCTCCATGACCTGATCGTGAAGGAACAATTTCTCAATGCCTGTCACAAGGACCTAGCGACCCACTTAGAAGAACAAAAGCTGCAGACGCTTAAAGATGTGACTGAGGCTGCTGAAAGATATCTTATCGCTCATGGGAAAACCCTGGGGCCACCCAGCGCGACGAAACATTTTCAGAAGACTGCAAACCATGGGAACCAGGTCCAAGGGAGCCAGACGAGCCAGAGACAGACGGACTCCACGCCTCCTCCCAGGGAAGGGCATTCAAGAGGCTGTTTCACCTGCAACGCTACAGACCACAGGGCGGCTAATTGTCCTCAAAACAAAAGTAGCGGACAGCGGAGCAGTACGGACAACGCAGCGGCGGGCAACCGGCAGAGGCGGTTTTCCAATCAACGGCAAACCAGTAGATCTGACCATCAAGTGTGCGGCGGGAGCGTCATTCTTCCGAGTGAGACCGAGCGCACAGCTACCCCTGCGGACGTGCAAGAGTGCATGACTGATGGCCAACTTCTCCTTGCCAACGGAAAATCCATCCCCGTCGTCGCCAGCGCAGCAGTGACCGTCCAGAACATGCCAGTTTCCGAGGGACGCGTCGGAAATCATGAAGTGACTGTTTTAAGAGACTCTGGCTGCAGTGGGGTCATCGTCAGAGAAGACCTAATCGCTAAAGAACAGTTCACTGGCGATTCAAAATGGACACTTATGGCCGACAGCAAATGTGTGAGAGCGCCAGTTGCGAAGATTCATGTCAACACCCCTTTCTACATAGGCGAAGTCGAAGCGGTTTGCCTGAAGAAGCCGCTGTATGATTTGATGATCGGGAATATCGACGGCGCGAGACGACCCGACGACCCCGATCCAGAGTGGAGTCCTGCCTCAACTCAACACGTCGAAGTTGTGGAGGAGGATCCATTGCCGTTTCCCGATGGAGACCTTACAGAGCTGCTACGGGACAATGTGGTTACTCCGGCTCAGCCCTGCCGACCAGAGATCGTCGGTGCTGTTACTACCAGGGCCCAGGCCAAGAGAGACAAGACGTCTACGCCACTGAAGGTCGCCGACAACTCTAAAGCTGCCATCGTGGACAGAGATAAGCTGATTCAGCTCCAGGAAGCTGATAGCACTTTAAACAAGTACAGGAACCGCCAAGATCACGTGACCAAACGCAGTGGCACGGTCTATTTTGAGGTGAAGGCCAAGATCCTGTACCGAATCTTCCAGCACCCGAGGGTCAACGGAGGGAAACCACTACGTCAAGTCTTGGTACCGTTACCCCTAAGGCGCCAGGTGATGGAAGTAGCGCATGACTCAATCATGGGAGGTCACCTGGGTATCAAGAAGACGTCGGATAGAATCCAGGCGGTATTCTACTGGCCAGGACTTCATGCGGACGTCAGCCGTTTCTGCCGATCATGTGACATTTGCCAGAAGACCATACCTCGAGGAAGGGTCCCGAAAGTGCCTATGCAGAGGATGCCTCTGGTCGACCGACCTTTCAAGAGGGTGGCCTTAGACTTAATCGGCGAAATAAGACCTCCGAGTGAAGAAGGTCATCGGTGGGTACTGACTTTAGTGGACTATGCGACTCGGTACCCAGAAGCAGTGCCTCTGAAGAAGATTGACACTGAAACTGTTGCAGAGGCGCTGGTGGACATGTTCAGTAGACTTGGAGTGCCTGAAGAGATCCTGACAGACCTCGGGACGCAGTTCGTCTCTGACTGCATGAAGGAGGTCAACAGACTGCTGAGCATCCGGCATTTGACTACGACACCCTACCATCCAATGTGCAACGGGCTCGTCGAAAAGTTCAATGCTACGCTGAAGTCCACCTTGAAGAAACTGTGCAGCGAGCAGCCCAGACAATGGCATCGCTACATCAACGCCTTACTTTTCGCCTACAGAGAAGTACCGCAGGAGTCCACCGGCTTTTCTCCGTTCGAGCTGCTGTACGGAAGAACCATCCGAGGGCCGATGCACATCCTGAAAGAACTGTGGACGAAAGAAGTAGACACCCCAGAGGTGAAGAACAGCTACCAGTACGTGTTTGAGCTACGGGAGAAGCTGGAGCAGACTCTCGAAATAGCAAGAGAAAACCTGAAGAAGTCCCAAGACTGTGGAAAGCACTACTACGATCGTAGGGCTGTGAACAGGAAGTTCAAACCTGGCAACAAAGTGCTGGTGCTGCTACCTACCGATCATAATAAGTTGCTGATGCAGTGGAAAGGCCCGTACGAAGTGGAGACCGTGGTGGGGATCAACGACTATAAGGTGAAGGTCGGCCAGCATTCCAAGATATACCACGCCAACCTCCTTAAGCTGTACGTGGAAAGGCCATCAGAGACTGTGCATGTGGCAACAGCAGCTGAGATCGACAACAGCTTTGACAGCGAGGAACTGTTGGAACTGGGAGACTTCCATAGCAAAGAAGGCATCAATGATGTTAAGCTAGGACCAAGCTTGACGGAAGGTCAAAAGATGGAGCTCAAGGACCTTATGGGCGAGTTTCCCCACAACTTCAGCGATGTCCCTGGCTCTACAACTTTGGTCGAACACGAAGTCCGCCTCACTTCGAATATCCCTGTTCGATCCAAGCCCTTCCCGATCCCTTTCAAGGCCCGTGAATCCTTGAAGAAAGACATCGATGAGATGCTGAAGATGGGCATCATCAGGGAGTCCAGTTCCCCCTACGCGTCCCCTGTCGTGGTTGTGAAGAAGAAGGACGGGAGCAACCGAGTATGCATCGACTACAGGAAGGTTAATAAGATCACCGTCTTCGACCCTGAGCCGATGCCTACCGCAGCAGACCTCTTCCGCCAATTATCGGGGAGTAGAATCTTCTCAAAGATTGACCTCAGCAAAGGTTATTGGCAAGTCCCCGTGCGTCAACAGGACATACCAAAGACTGCTTTTATAACCCCTGATGGGACGTACGAGTGCCTAAGGATGCCCTTTGGCATGGTCAACAGCGGAGCTACCCTGAAGAGAGGGATGAAGAAGATGCTCAAAGGGATGGACAATGTCGTGTGTTACTGGGACGACCTGCTAGTCCACACTCGCACCTGGGAAGAGCATCTGCAGACCTTGAGGGAGCTGTTTCACCGTCTCACAGAAGCCAACCTGACCGTGAGACCCAGTAAGTGCATTCTGGGGACTGACAACGTAGACTTTATCGGCCATTCGCTGAAAGAAGGACAGAAGGGGCTTCTACTAGAAAACGTCACCAAGATTCTGAACGCTCCACGTCCCCAAACCAAGAAGCAGGTGCGATCTTTCCTGGGGTTGGCTGGATACTACAGGGAGTTTGTACCAAACTACTCCGCCATCACAGCACCCTTGTCGGACCTGGTGCGGAAAGGCTGTCCAAACCAAGTGCAGTGGGGACCGTCTCAGGAGAGGGCATACCAGACTGTGCGCGACCTCCTTTCGAAGGATCCGGTGCTACGACTGACCGATACTTCCAAGGAATTCGTCTTAAGGACAGACGCAGCGGACGAAGGCATCGGCGCCATACTGATGCAAGAACACGAAGGGAAACTATTTCCGGTCAGTTACGCCAGCAAGAAGCTGTCCAGGGCTGAGAAAAATTACTCGACCATGGAGAAAGAGTGCCTTGCCATCATATGGGGAATCCGGAAGTTCGAACTGTACCTTCAAGGAGTGAAGTTCGTGCTGCAGACTGATCATAAGCCGTTAACTTACTTGAACTCTGCCAAGTTTGTGAACAGTCGCATCATGAGATGGGCTATGTACTTGCAGAACTTTAACATGCGAGTAGAATCTATCAAAGGATCAGACAATGTTGGTGCGGACTTCCTCAGCAGAGTGTGTGAGTAAAAAACATTGACCGTGTAGATAAACTGTGAACATTGACAATATCCAGGCGGATTTGAAGATGAAAACCATTGACTGTGTGAATGAACTGAGAACGTTGATAGTGTTCAGACAGACTGAAATAAGTTTTAATTCTGAACTTTGTTTGTGCATTACGTTTCAACGTTGTTGAAAGAAATTAAGTAAATTTCTTCTTGAGTGGGGGGTTATGTTACGTTGAAACGCGAACGAAAGTATGTCGGAAGCGTGTACGATAGATCTAATCGTTTCGATTTGCAAAGTATTCAATAATGGAGTTTATTTACCTTTGATTTGAGTTTGCATTGTTGTTAGGAGAGGCTTTGTATAACGTTGATAATTTTCGTTGGTCGATATTGTCGGAGAATACTCTGGATTTCCTTGTTTACCATCGATCGAAGGTTCGGGATGATTGTCGAAGTAAGAGAAGGTTCGGGGTATGTGTGGAGAGATGAATGACGTAAGCCAGTGATGACGATCTTTAGTTCGATTGGTGGCGGTACGTCATTTCTACCATGTACCAAATTGTTCCAGAAAAGAGAGAGGTTATTTAATCGTGTGCCGAGTTGCTGTTGAGAGAGTAAAGTTGTTGATAGTGATTTGGAGAGTTGCTGTGAAAGTTGTTGAGTTGAGTTGAGAATTGTATGCAGTTGTTGGTGTGTGCTGAATAAAAGTGGAAAACTTCATACGTCGACTTTGTGACTTGTATGCTGTTTGGACGGGTTGCGTGAATAAACGAATCTGAGTTACACAACTATCAGGAATTCAAGCATCGGGGCTGAATCAGATACTGATAGAAAACACCAACATCAAACTGAGTGTAACAATAATTATTATCATTATCATTATTATTATTATTATTATTATTATTATTATTATTATTATTATTATTATTATTATTATTATTATTATTATTATTCAATAATGGTACAGGACGCAGTCAATATAACAATTTCAAAAATAAAAATTCGATTTTCTTCCGTCTTCTAATAGCGATCTCCCTGCCTTTACACCACCTGTTTGAGTGATGTATGTGTATTTGGTGTGTGTGAGGGTAAATGAGACAGGTGAGCGTGTATGTTGGTATAGATCGCCGCCCTTTGAGCCTCGGGGAAAGGCGCGTACATAGCATCCTGTATTATTATTATTATTATTATTATTTTTATTATTATTATTATTATTATTATTATTATTATTATTATTATTATTATTATTATTATTATTATTATTATTGTTATTATTATTATTATTATCGTTATTACCATTATTATTAATAGTAGTAGTAGTAGTAGTAGTAGTAGTAGTAGTAGTAGTAGTAGCAGTAGTTGTCACGTCCCCCGAGCGGGTTCTGTGACGTCAGCACATACAACGAGTGAATAGGATAAAACTCAAACAAAATAAACTAACACAAAATGCCAGAATACAAACACACTCTTTTATTCAGCAACTAGCAGGCAAACACAGGACAAATGGGAACTAGCCTCCCCTCAACCCCTAAATAGACCCCCGTCCCAATACTAACTAACAATTACCTCCCCTTGTAACAACCCCAAACAGAACTAAACAACAACAGTTTCTTTACAAAGTGTGTACAACAGAATCAAAATCAACAAATCAATTCAAAATGTAAATCTTCAAATAATAAGCAATGGCGTTGAATCTTTAGTCATAAACTATTATCTAGGCGAAGCTGTGGCACAGAAGCAATGTCTCAATGTTCTTGTCAAGTAGCTCAGAGAGCTATACAGTCTCTTTCACAATAAGCGGATGATTCTTCTAACTAAATGAATATGTTTTTAGGTGTGGTGCAGTGTGAGTCTGTGTGTGCATGAATTAGGTATGAAAACCTCCTGTAATAGCGTTGCCTCGATACATAGGCAAAACCTGCAGCAGTGGCAAAGATCACCACAACACTACTCTGCTGTAGAGGCAAAGGCACTCCCCCAGGCTGGCTAGAACCCAATCAGCGTCAACAACAGCAACATAAGTACAGCATAAGAAGCAACATCAGAAGCAACAGCGTTGAAATAATGCGTAGAATTAACAGGTAGAAGTAACAGGTAGAAGTAACAGGTAGAAGTAAACGCCCACACCTGTAAGCATATACACAGTCTTAACAACCTGCCTACAAAACAATAAACACTATATAATATAATATAACACGCCGTCCTCCGTCCACCATCTTGACCTGTATATGAATACCATGATAATAATACAAGATGCTATACACACATTTCAATAATATAAATTAACCTTTGATGGTAAATAATTCGCATCTTCTATAAACACAAACATTTATATAAATGTACATAATCATTGCAACCACACTTCAATCACACAGTCCTGATTCATCCATCTCACCCTCATCATTTCCATCACCCCCAACGGTTATAACACATCACGATTATCTCCCTTCATTCATACTATCTTGCCGTACTATACTGTAAACATGCTTGCTTCATAATCATCGCTTCATCTTTGTTCAGTATAATACATTCTATCGCTCTCTCCATACATACACCCCCACTCTCTCTCTCCCTCTCTATATTCCCCATCGTCGCCTTTGACCCACTTTTATAACAACAACAGCAACGACATTTCCCCATCACATATACAATAAGAAAATCATAAGAAAATCATATAAAATCAACAAAATTCATTATGCATCCTAAAATACATCCCCTTCCCCACACTCATTACCACTCATACGCGTACGCAGTTCTCGGAGTGCGCCACTAAGGAATTAAATGACAGGATTTGCTCACCTTTTAGGCCTCGGCTTGTGACACCCCTTTCCCCCAACACCACAACACAACACAGCACTGTCACAAATACAATTGGTTAGTCTTTTGAGAGTCACTTTGTCTTGCTATTGCTGGTTATTTCACTTTCCAAATAACACTTATAATTGAGGATGAGGTCACCTTAGCTCTGTCACAGACACTAAGTCTTGGTGGGTGTTCAATCGAGAACGACACACACCTTAAGCATATAACTCTACATTCGTTGACAAATGGTAGTTAATATCCTTCCTTTCGAACTCTAAACATCCTTATCCCGACGAGGGCATAAGACCTTGGGTGGCTATATAAACAATAAACACACCCTTCCAACAGTACCCTACACTACAATGACCTCTGTCACAGGGTTGCTGCCTCGTTAGATTCGATCCTCTCGCAAAAGCATCTCAAACAACTCTGCCCTCCAAAAACGCGCCGGCCACAAGCAAATAATCGAGCTCTCGTCAGTATGCACATTCTTTATTACGCGTATCCCTGTTCTGAATTTGGCCTATCCCCTGTCTTCTACGAAACGCACGGACTTTACGAAACTGCACTTTCATACGCAAAAAGTAAATCGGTCACGCTAATCTATGTACACTATATACGGAGAAGTGCAACTTCGTAAAAAGTATAATTCTCCCTGCTATCTGAAACTCGTGTCGTCACACAACCCCCCCCCCCCCCCCCCAGTTCTTAACACCTTGAAGAACCTTAACTACGACGCGAATTTCCCTACCCCCTATGCTACCTAATACTTCTACTGAGAAAAGCTGCTGGTCGATCGTCCTTCCCTGGAGTACGCTCTACAACCCCAAACGATGGGTGTAAACGAATTGCCCACTTCATCAACCTGATCTTATCTCCCCTGATGTGATCGTCGCCCCTGCTGATCGCAGATCGTGGTGCATTCCAGCTTTTTCCCGTCTTTCCGTCACGGTGTATCGCCGATGCCGTCACGGTGGTCACCGGAATATCCTCAACCACCGGCATGGTTTCCTCCTCCTCTACCCCCTCGTCGTCCACGTCGATCGTGGCCACCGTCGCTCTGGTATGGAACTTCTTCAAGAGATTGGCGTGGTATAGTTTGCTTTTCCCACGCATCCTGATCCGGTAGTCGCACTCTCCCACGCGTTCGATCACCTCGTACGGTCCTCGCCATGCTAGCTGCAACTTGTTGTGCTTTTCTGGCAACAGTAGCAACACTTGATCCCCCGCGTTGAACAAACGCCGTTTCGCCTTCTTATCAAAGTGCCGCTTCTGCTTGGCTGACGCGGTTCTGAGGTTTCCTTGCGCCAACTTACACGTCTCCTCGATGCGATTACGCAAGTCTACCACGTACTGGCTACTCAGTTTCACCTCCTCCTCTTGTATCTCCTTGGTCCAGAGGTCTCGCAACACAGCCATCGGTCCCCGCACGGTCTTTCCATATAGAAGCTCGAAGGGAGAGAACCCTGTAGACTCCTGTGCTACTTCTCGGTATGCAAATAGTAGCGCTGGAATGTAGCGGTCCCACGCTGTAGGTTGCTCTGTGGCTAACTTCTTGAGCATGGACACTAGCGTCCCGTTGAATCGCTCAACCAGTCCGTTGCACTGTGGATGATACGGCGTGGTGGCTTTCCCGTGGATTGACAGTAGTCTGTTCATCTCCCGCATGACTTCAGACATGAATTGCGTCCCTTGATCTGTCAAAACTTCCCTAGGAACGCCCACCCTCGACCAAATCTCCCACAGCGCTTCTGCCACCCTCTCTGCCTCTATGCCCTTGAGCGGTACAGCCTCGGGGTAGCGTGTGGCATAGTCTACTACCACTAGGATGTACATGTTACCCCGATCTGACTTGGGTTTGATGGGTCCCACAATGTCTACAGCCACCCTCTGAAATGGCTCGTCCACCAGCGGAAGTTGCTGTAGTGGTACCTTCCTCACCCGTCCCCTCGGTACTACCTTCTGACATTCTGGACAACTGGCGCAATACCTCCGTACTTCGGCACACATTCCCGGCCAATAGAACGTTCCCCAGATCCGCTCCCTGGTACGTTTCCCTCCCAAATGCCCAGCCATGGGTGGATCATGAGCCAACTGAAGGATCCCCCCTCTCAACTGTTTCGGGACTACCAGTTGCGTGACCTGGCTACCCCTCTTCGTGTGTACCCGGTACAACACGCCCTTCTTCTTGCGAAACTCAGCTGACGCCCTACCTGACGCTATCGCCCCACCACTCTGTGCCAACGTTCTCGCCTTCGCGAGCGTCTCGTCGGTCTCTTGCATCCTGATCAACTCTGGGGTGCTAACAGAGATCTGGGATGGTTCGACTACTGCTAAGGGTACCTCCCTCTTCTTCTCGGCCTTCACCTGCGCCCGAGTCTGCACTGCTGCAGCCATCGCGCATTCACCTCCGAACAAGGAAACAGGACTCTTTTCCCCGCTATCAAACGTTACCCAGTTACCCAGGATGATATCGGGCCCGTCCTCGAAAACCACCAGCTCCACTCTCCCCCTGACCAGCGCACAATCCAACTCCACCCAAGCTGTAGGTAGCAGACCCACGTTCGATCGATTCGCCAAGCAAATCTCGACAGTCCGACCCGTCAAATCAGCTGGTTTGACTAACCTGCTCGCGACTGCCCCTATCTCCGCCCCCGTATCTCTCAATACTCGAACGTCCTGCCCGTTCGCCCTACCTTGGCCCCATGGATCATAAGGTTTGATTGCACACACGCTAGCCCGAGGTGCGGTCTCCGTGGAAATAGTCCGTCCCACTGTAACCTGGCCTACTGTCTGAGGTTTGACCTTGCAGTCCTTGACCACATGCTTCTCCGACCCACATCGGTAGCAACGACGTACCCCACTACCCCCTTCTGTCCTCCCTGTCTTCTGACCCTGACTCCCCCTGTTGCTAGGTTGCTGAGGAGCATCCGGTCGTCTGGGAAAACTGCGTCTCTGACCGGGCAGTACGGGTGCCGGTGCTGATGCTGCCCGCTTGGCGTCTACCACACGCTGTGCTAACTCTGCTGCGGCATGGCTAGTTTCAGGTAGATTCTCCCTCACATAGATCTCTAACTCGGTAGTCATGATGGAGAAAAGCTGCTCTCCAATGAAGGTGTCCAGTACCTGCTCTACGTCGGTGATGTCTTTGTCGGCGAGCGAAAACCATTTCTTCACCAACGACCCTAATCTCACTACCAGCTGAGGAAACGTTTATGCAGCTTCCTTCTTGGCCTCTCGAAACTGCCTACGATAGTAGTCGGCGTCCTTCCTGAAGCGTTTCAACAGCGCGTTTCTCACAATGTCGAAATCCTGGGACTGCTCAGGCGTTAGACGAAGGTAAGTATCCCGGGCTTCCCCTTGTAACAAAGGCGCTAGCCTAACCGCCCATACCTCTCTCCTCCAACCCTGAACCTCGGCCACCCGTTCGAACATCTGGAGGTAGGCCTCCACATCCTCTCTCTCCTCCAAGGGTTTCAGCTTGACTGAATAGTTTGCCCCTCTATCTCTAGCCCTATTCTCCCTCTGATCAGCTCGGTCTTCATCTCTGATTCTACGTTCCTCCTCTAGCCTCATCTCGAACATTCTTCTTTCCTCTTCCTTAGCTGCTCTTTCTTCCCTTTTCTCATCTTCTATCCGCTGCTCCAACCGACGTCGGTCTTCCCTCTCGGTTTCTAATCTAAGCTCTAAAAGCCTCCTCTCATCTGCCCTCGCTGCCTTTTCTGCCTCTAACCTAGCCTCCATTCGACGTCGATCTTCTTCTCTTTCTTTCCTTTCTTCCTCCCTAACTAACCTCTCTGCTGCTTCCTTCCTCATTCTCTCCCTCTTCTCTTCCTCCTTCTCCCTCCGCTCTTCCTCCCTTCTCATCTCGCTAACTACGTAGTGCGCTAACGCTCCGTCTCGGAAACCCAGACTTTCCCCAACCTGCCTGAACCTCTCGCTATCACTGAGCGCGACCTCGACTTTGCTCTGTGCACCGGGCGATTTGGCATACATCTTAGGCATAGTCATTTGAGTACTTACTGCGTAAGGTTCCTCCAACAACCCTGTCACTGAGCCGTCATCACCGAAGTCCCGATCCTCCTGCTCAGCCTCCTCCTTACGGGTCCTAGCGTCGCGGCGCATCGCGGCTCGAGCATCCCGCGTAGCCATGTCGGAAAAGAAGGGAAGAACAAATGTTAGTAATACACAAAACAAATAACACTTAACTGATACTAACACCTAACAGAATGAATACGCAACACAACAGTCACAGGAGCCGAGGAATCGTTCACCGTCGTACCCCTAAAGGCGAGCAAGTGAACCCTGCAACCCAATTCCCCGTTAGTGCTGCACTCCGAGTGTGATCCCTAGTGCAATACACCCACACTCCCGCCAACCGCCCGCTGCGTACCCTTTCACACAACAACTCAAACACACAACATACACATCTGGCACTACCCTAACAAAATAAGATGAGTCTATCCCACTTCTGACACCAAAAAATGTCACGTCCCCCGAGCGGGTTCTGTGACGTCAGCACATACAACGAGTGAATAGGAAAAAACTCAAACAAAATAAACTAACACAAAATGCCAGAATACAAACACACTCTTTTATTCAGCAACTAACAGGCAAACACAGGACAAATGGGAACTAGCCTCCCCTCAACCCCTAAATAGACCCCCGTCCCAATACTAACTAACAATTACCTCCCCTTGTAACAACCCCAAACAGAACTAAACAACAACAGTTTCTTTACAAAGTGTGTACAACAGAATCAAAATCAACAAATCAATTCAAAATGTAAATCTTCAAATAATAAGCAATGGCGTTGAATCTTTAGTCATAAACTATTATCTAGGCGAAGCTGTGGCACAGAAGCAATGTCTCAATGTTCTTGTCAAGTAGCTCAGAGAGCTATACAGTCTCTTTCACAATAAATGGATGATTCTTCTAACTAAATGAATATGTTTTTAGGTGTGGTGCAGTGTGAGTCTGTGTGTGCATGAATTAGGTATGAAAACCTCCTGTAATAGCGTTGCCTCGATACATAGGCAAAACCTGCAGCAGTGGCAAAGATCACCACAACACTACTCTGCTGTAGAGGCAAAGGCACTCCCCCAGGCTGGCTAGAACCCAATCAGCGTCAACAACAGCAACATAAGTACAGCATAAGAAGCAACATCAGAAGCAACAGCGTTGAAATAATGCGTAGAATTAACAGGTAGAAGTAACAGGTAGAAGTAACAGGTAGAAGTAAACGCCCACACCTGTAAGCATATACACAGTCTTAACAACCTGCCTACAAAACAATAAACACTATATAATATAATATAATATAACACGCCGTCCTCCGTCCACCATCTTGACCTGTATATGAATACCATGATAATAATACAAGATGCTATACACACATTTCAATAATATAAATTAACCTTTGATGCTAAATAATTCGCATCTTCTATAAACACAAACATTTATATAAATGTACATAATCATTGCAACCACACTTCAATCACACAGTCCTGATTCATCCATCTCACCCTCATCATTTCCATCACCCCCAACGGTTATAACACATCACGATTATCTCCCTTCATTCATACTATCTTGCCGTACTATACTGTAAACATGCTTGCTTCATAATCATCGCTTCATCTTTGTTCAGTATAATACATTCTATCGCTCTCTCCATACATACACCCCCACTCTCTCTCTCCCTCTCTATATTCCCCATCGTCGCCTTTGACCCACTTTTATAACAACAACAGCAACGACATTTCCCCATCACATATACAATAAGAAAATCATAAGAAAATCATATAAAATCAACAAAATTCATTATGCATCCTAAAATACATCCCCTTCCCCACACTCATTACCACTCATACGCGTACGCAGTTCTCGGAGTGCGCCACTAAGGAATTAAATGACAGGATTTGCTCACCTTTTAGGCCTCGGCTTGTGACACCCCTTTCCCCCAACACCACAACACAACACAGCACTGTCACAAATACAATTGGTTAGTCTTTTGAGAGTCACTTTGTCTTGCTATTGCTGGTTATTTCACTTTCCAAATAACACTTATAATTGAGGATGAGGTCACCTTAGCTCTGTCACAGACACTAAGTCTTGGTGGGTGTTCAATCGAGAACGACACACACCTTAAGCATATAACTCTACATTCGTTGACAAATGGTAGTTAATATCCTTCCTTTCGAACTCTAAACATCCTTATCCCGACGAGGGCATAAGACCTTGGGTGGCTATATAAACAATAAACACACCCTTCCAACAGTACCCTACACTACAATGACCTCTGTCACAGGGTTGCTGCCTCGTTAGATTCGATCCTCTCGCAAAAGCATCTCAAACCACTCTGCCCTCCAAAAACGCGCCGGCCACAAGCAAATAATCGAGCTCTCGTCAGTATGCACATTCTTTATTACGCGTATCCCTGTTCTGAATTTGGCCTATCCCCTGTCTTCTACGAAACGCACGGACTTTACGAAACTGCACTTTCATACGCAAAAAGTAAATCGGTCACGCTAATCTATGTACACTATATACGGAGAAGTGCAACTTCGTAAAAAGTATAATTCTCCCTGCTATCTGAAACTCGTGTCGTCACAGTAGTAGTATGTTATCATTATCAATATTTCCAACAACATTGACCTACCACCACAGGATCATCAATCAGAATAAGAATCAAAATCTTTATTGTCCTCATTAAAAAAAATGAAAACATTTTTTTTAAACAGGATCTTTGTGCACCACGTACAAAATATAATAAATAGAAATATTTGGTAATGATTATTTTATTTCATCGTTCATTGTTTTTATTGTTGAAGTAGGCTGTTTTAACTGCATGATGTACGTCTATGATTTTTAAACTTAGCCAAAGTGGTGCACGCATTTGATAACTTCGTTTTTTTTTTAATCTTTAATTGAAACCGAAAATGTGTGCTTTTAATTTCAGAGTTTTGTGAGTTTGGTTTACTTCTTTTGGAATATATAATTATATAGGATACATTTCCTGTTTATTTTCTGTTTCATGTTATTTCCTTTTTATTTATGTTTTTTTTTCGGTCCTTTAATTAGTAATTCATCATTCATTATCTTTTATTGTTTTTACATTTTACATCATGCAGTAAGCCCTAAAACTTAGCCTACTACTTCCACAATAAAACCAATGAACGATGAATTACTACATAAACTTACTAATAATATATATTAACTTACAATTTTTGTGTGTGCCTTAAAAAAAAATTCTGTTTTTTTAAATTTCTTTCTGTCTTTCTTTTTTCTTGTTGTTTGTCTATTTTCATTTTACATTTTTTCGCGTTAGGCCTACTTTAAATCACCTTAAACCTTCCTTACTTTCTTTCTGTTTTTCTTTCCTTTTTTCTTTTCTTTTCTTTTTCTTTTTTTTCTTTCTTTCTTCTTTTTTTCTTTTCTATTTTAGTTTTCTTTCCTTCTTTCCTTCTTGTCTTTTTCTTTTTTAAAAGTTTAGTAATCGTAAATTTCTGTAACTTTAGTCAATTTTAGAAAAAGAACTTTTAAAGCGCTACTGAATTATAGACTATTAATATATTATCACTTTCTCATAAACGTATTAATATATTATCATTTTCTCATAAATTTTCTAATAAATGAACTCATAAACCTAGTCAATTTTTTAAAAGCACTTTTAAAGTGCTACTGAATTATAGAATATTAATATATTATCACTTTCTCATTAACGTATTAATACAGTATCATGTTCTCAAAAATTTACTAATAAATTAACACTCATAAATTTACTAATAAATTAATACTCATAAACTTATTAATAAATCATCATTGTCTCACACATTTATTAATTAGTTATAACTTTCTCATAAACATTCCAATAAATTAGCAGTTTCTCATAAACTTACTAATAAATTATCGCTTTCTCATAAACTTACTAATAAAAAATCACTTTAAAAAATGTATTAATAACTTATCACTTTTTCGTAAACTTACTAATAAATTATCAATTTCTCGTAAACCTACTAATAAAAAAATCATCTTCTCGTGGGCGTACTAATAAAATATAACTTTCTCGTAAACTTACTAAAAAAATCGTATCACTTTCTTGTAATCTTATTAATAAATCATTACTTTCTCGTAAACTTACCTCTAAATTATCACTTTCTCGTGTACTGACGTTACTCTCCTCCACACAGGGCGTTGAAATATAACTACTGGTCTTCCGGGCCGCTTACCAGAACTATCCATACATTTCATTGAATCAAGGCCTGGGTTTCGCAACCTTTTAGCACGTAACTGCAAATTACAATATGAAATTGGTCTAGCTGTATCGCTTCTCTCTCTCTCCCTTTCTCTCTCTCCCTCCCTCTCTCTCTCTTTCTTTCTTTATTTCTCTCTCTCTCTCTCTCTCTCTCTCTCTCTCTCTCTCTCTCTCTCTCACTCTCTGCATACCCTACTGTCGTTTTAGTGGCATGTAACTACGGCGTGCGTGTGATCGATTTGCATGGACCAAATAATGGAAAGAGCTGATCTAACGTCATGCGAGACAATTTTGACGGTTCTTGTTCTTAAAGTGGGCCTGAGGCCAAAATCGCTAAGAAGAAATAATATTTAAAAAAAAGTAAAATAAAGTTTAATTTGGCGGTAAGATATTATTATTATTATTATTATTATTATTATTATTATTATTATTATTATTATTATTATTATTATTATTATTATTATTCATTTTGCTCATTATATTCATACATGTTGCGTGTCTAATTATTTTAACGTTACAACTGGCGAGGAGGAAGAGAGTGGGGGTTGGAGGGGTAAGGTTGGGAAGGGGGGTGAGTGGCTGTGGTGATGCTGAAGTCTGGATAACATTGGTCGCCCATGCAGGGTGAAACTCGCGATAGTAGCAGCAAGAGCAGTAGTGGTAGTAGTAGTAGTAGTAGTAGTAGTAGTAGTAGTAGTAGTAGTAGTAGTAGTAGTAGTAGTAGTAAAAAAGTAATAATAATGATAATTAATAATAATAATAATAATAATAATAATAATAATAATAATAATAATAATAATAAAGACCATAGACCATCCTGCAAGGCACAGTGCAAGGAGGTAGAAGAAGAGGGAGACCGAAAAAGAGGTGGGAGGACAACATTCGAGAATGGACTGGTTTGACACTGAGCGAAACCATCAGTGTTGCTGAGGACAGGGAAAAATGGAGTTCGCTGGTTAAACGATCATCTGTGGTGCCCCTACGACCTCCGAGTTACGGGATAGGATAATAATAATAATAATAATAATAATAATAATAATAATAATAATAATAATAATAATAATAATAATAATAATAATAATAATAATAAAAACAAGCCCCGGACACTAAGGAGTGCAGAGTTCTCTCTCTCTCTCTCTCTCTCTCACTCACTCACTCACCCACCCACACACACACACACACACACACACACACACACACACAAACATACACACTGTATTTGATGTGCATTTTTTTTTATCTGGTAGGGTTCACTATTTTCCAACAAAATACTAGGTTTCACAGAAATCTGTCTATTGGTTTTAGAGAATAGTGCGCCAGATAAATAACTAACTGAAAATAAAAATATTACGTCATCACGATGACCACCATACATAAGTTTTGACTAAAGCTCAAGGCATCTGTACACACTCATTACATACAAAGTTTAAAGGAAATGTTATACAAAAAAACAAAAACAAAAAAACAACAACTAAGAATTAAAAGATGACGTTGTCACAACAAGGAGGACCTATAAGGCGTACACAGAACTGTTGGATTTTTCATTTTTGTGTTGATTATTAATTGAATTCTTATTTCATAGACATACAAACAAAATAACCATAATCTCATCCAAACATAACTCATTCACTCATTCTTATTGCATGCATGCATTGTTACATGATCATAAACGTTCTTCTAAATTGAAAACACAAATCCGCTCACTCCACAGCAAAATTAATGCCTGCCGTTCCTTCTGATTAAATAAACTTCGGAGTTGTCCGTAAATGATGAAGATTTCTAGGTACCATTTTCTATAATATATGTGTGAATGCGTGAGAATGCGACTTCAATCACTTTTTTTTGGTGAAATATGTGCGCTATATAAGTCTATGTATATTATTATTATTTTTTTTTTTTTTTTTAATTTTAAGATTTGAAATGATTTTTCAAAGGTGAGATCGATCTCTCAAAGTCACGGCTTTTCTTCCGATGCTTGAATCTTGATAAGTGTAACTCAGATTCGTTTATCCACGCAGCCTGTTCACTCAGCAACAAGGCAGGAGTCGTCGTATAAAGTTTTCCAACTTTATTCAGCAAACGTCAACAACTGCATACAAGATCGCTTTCCAAAAAATCACTTCGGAGATCATCATCACAAATCTCCATAAATCAATCACTCTAAATCATCCACACAAGCAGACAGTGCGTTGCTTATATAGGCTCTCTGCAATAGAGAAAAAGTTCGAACATTCCAGCATGACGCAATAACACCCAATCAAAGTTAAACTCGTCACCGGAACTATGCAATGTCTTACGTCATTCTGTGAGGAGAATCACTTAGCTATTGTCAGTTCTATCTCGAAACTTCGGTCGATAGTAAACAAGTAATTCTAGGAAATTCTCAACAATACCGACCGACGAAAATTATCAACATTATACAAACGTCTTATAGCAACAACGCAAAATCAAATCAAAGGTAAATACACTCTGTTATTGCATGCTTTGCGAAACAAAATGATCGGATCTATCGTGCGCGTCTCAAACGTGACATTCTCCCAAGGCATAAAGTCTCATTCCCAAGGTATGAAGTCCACCTCCCAAGATTTGAAGTACTCTTCCTCAGGTTTGAAGCATCCGATGTTGCGTCAATAAAATACGACTATTTTTGTGCCCTTCAACACTGGCGTTTCCAAGAGTCACAGGTCCGTCACTCCATTTTTAGCTGAATTTCTCACATACATGTAAGCTACTGGTCTCGTTACACCATCAGTAAGATGCAGTTCACACACCCATGCACCATTTAGTGTATCCAAGTAGCATCACCCACTGTTTGAGCTCTCTCAAAAACAAAATTTGTGCAGAGCACAAAATCGCTGTCTTCTGACGACCGCTTTTACCTCAAAACTTAATACTTTACTTCATACATAAAATAATGTCATCACAAATGCACGCACCTATTCGAACTTCTACATGGTAATATTATGCCTACGTAGCTATTTAATATCAATTGTGACAGACGTCATCATGATTATGTCACCCGATTTGCATAAGGTTGGATTTCATTTGGAAGCATAAGTATAGTCGAAGTATACACCAAACTTAAACCAAATCCAACAATTTATGACGTCACAATGATGACGTCACACGATGACGTCACTAAATATACCATAGGTTCGTTTAAAGCTCAAGGCATTATGTACACTCTAATTACAATGTCATGCAAAAAATGTCTTTGAAGAACTCTTTTCTTTAAAATAAAAAAACAAAACATTACGATGATTACATCACTCGATTTGCATAAGTTTGGATTTACCTTGGAATCACAGCTAGAGTCTAAGAACATATCAAACTTGAACCAAATCCCTCCAGTAGTTTGGGAGAAAATAGGATTAGAAGAAGAAAAAATAAGAAAGCATTAAATTATGACATCACCCTGATGAAATCGCTCAATATCCTTTTTTTTCTTTTTTTGGGGGGAGGGAGAAGATGGAGGGGGAGTGATGGGGGGGGGATCTGGTAGGGTTCACTATTTCCTAACTATATACCAAGTTTCGAAAAAAATCCGTCCGTTAATTTCAGAGAACAGTGCGCAAATGTCACCTCCGGACGCCGGACAAAGCCAAAAACAGTAGTTACCGAGTTTTACAGCTCGGGAAAGAAGAAGAAGAAGAAGAAGAAGAAGAAGAAGACACCCGGTACACATTGGGCGAAGGCTACCAGAAGCATCTTTAGTAGTCGCCTCAACAGGCAATAAAGCATGCTCTCGTGCTTCAGAGCACTGCTTCCTTTACTCTTCAAGTTCTACAGTGACGGGAAAAGCGCAATTTGACTGTAAATATATACAGAATGTTTCTCTACAACATTCCGCTCTTTCCGTCTCAAAAACCCATTTGCCTTCTTGGATTCTTAAATTGTATGAAACCAAGTGAGGACACTATCCGGCGTCAACAAACGGTTCCAAAACAGTCTCAAACGGCTCGTAAAAGACAGCTGACCTAGAAACAAATACAGTTTGACCTAATTCGTTCCCAAGGGAAAAGGAAACTTACATTTTCTATTTTCATGAGTTGATTTTTCAATGCTCCTAGGGCTTGAAGAGTGTAGGAAGCAGTGCTCTGAAGCATGAGAGCATGCTTTATGGCCATTTGAGGCGACTACTACAGCATGCTTCTAGTAGCCTTCGACCAATGTGTATGGGGTGAAGAAGAAGAAGAAGAAAGAAGAAGAAGAAGAAGAAGAAGAAGAAGAAGAAGAAGAAGAAGAAGAAGAAGAAGAAGAAGAGATATAGCCATCCAGGACACCCGATACACATCGGTCGAACGCTACCAGAAGCATGCTTTTCTAGTCGCCTCAACAGGCCGTAAAGCATGCTCTTATGCTTCGGAGCATGCTTCCTATACGCTTCAAGCGTTATAGTGACGGAAAAAGCGCAATTTCACTGTAAATATATACAGAATGTTTCTCTACAACATTCCGCTCTTTCCGTCTCAAAAACCCATTTGCCTTCTTGGATTCTTAAATTGTATGAAACCAAGTGAGGACACTATCCGGCGTCAACAAACTGTTCCAAAACAGTCTCAGAAGAGTGTAGGAAGCAGTGCTCTGAAGCATGAGAGCATGCTTTATGGCCATTTGAGGCGACTACTACAGCATGCTTCTAGTAGCCTTCGACCAATGTGTATGGGGTGAAGAAGAAGAAGAAGAAGAAGAAGAAGAAGAAGAAGAAGAAGAAGAAGAAGAAGAAGAAGAAGAAGAAGAAGAAGAAGAAGAAGAAGAAGAGATATAGCCATCCAGGATGAGGCGGTTAAGTGAATAGAACTTAACGTAATGCTTGTTGGGTATGGCTTGATATCGGGCACTCGCACGCCTAGGACATGACCCCCAGGATCTTCAAAGTTCGTATGACGGAATTCATGCGTGCACCCATTGTACCTCAGTTTACACTCTCATCCGACGGAGTATGGGCATTGCCCTGTAAGGGCATGAGGGACATGTTATCCAAACGGTAGATGGTACGAACTGTGGTCTGCTTAGCCAATAATTGCTATTGGATAGTTGGAAAAAGAAAATCCATAACTTAAAGGGTGTCTGAGATCTACAGAAGAAACCAAAAAGTCTAATTCTTGCTAAGAGAAGACTATTTGCTAAATACAAGTCATACATCTGCGTGTCTAATATTTGCGACATTTGTAAATAAAAGTCGTGTCCTAGCGTTCCAAAAAGGTTGTCTGTTATAGCAATAAATGGCTTTTCTCCCTTAGAATACAGAGTCGGAACAGGCGCTAAATAAATAAATAAATAAATAAACGCACCGGAGCGTGGCCAACCAACTCCAATTCCTTTTCGGTGCATTCGCCAAGGGAAACAATGCTATGCCTGTAGTCTTATGTCACGCTCAATGCATTAGAGCTCCCTTCTGAAGAAGAAGAAGAAGAAGAAGAAGAAGAAGAAGAAGAAGAAGAAGAAGAAGAAGAGATATAGCCATCCAGGATGAGGCGGTTAAGTGAATAGAACTTAACGTAATGCTTGTTGGGTATGGCTTGATATCGGGCACTCGCACGCCTAGGACATGACCCCCAGGATCTTCAAAGTTCGTATGACGGAATTCATGCGTGCACCCATTGTACCTCAGTTTACACTCTCATCCGACGGAGTATGGGCATTGCCCTGTAAGGGCATGAGGGACATGTTATCCAAACGGTAGATGGTACGAACTGTGGTCTGCTTAGCCAATAATTGCTATTGGATAGTTGGAAAAAGAAAATCCATAACTTAAAGGGTGTCTGAGATCTACAGAAGAAACCAAAAAGTCTAATTCTTGCTAAGAGAAGACTATTTGCTAAATACAAGTCATACATCTGCGTGTCTAATATTTGCGACATTTGTAAATAAAAGTCGTGTCCTAGCGTTCCAAAAAGGTTGTCTGTTATAGCAATAAATGGCTTTTCTCCCTTAGAATACAGAGTCGGAACAGGCGCTAAATAAATAAATAAATAAATAAACGCACCGGAGCGTGGCCAACCAACTCCAATTCCTTTTCGGTGCATTCGCCAAGGGAAACAATGCTATGCCTGTAGTCT
>CM072520.1:22997698-23017698 GCA_036898135.1 Oncomelania hupensis
CTTTACAATTAATTTTGTGTGAAAATTCATGTCTGCTAAGTTTTCAAACATAACAGACCTTGCTTTACCCAAAATAAAACAAAAAAGATGTTTCCTTTGCAGAAAACATTGTACACGGAGTGTCTGGATTTGGGGGCTGAACAATGAATTTCTCCTTCCGTGCTCTTCAGGCTGTGTACATTGGTAGATGCCATATTTACATGCCGAGCGTACCCTGTGAAAGGGGCACAACTCTTGCAGCGGGCTTACAGAATTACCGAAGTGTTTTCTCTTTCTTTCATCCTCTAGCTCTTTGGTACCACAGGGGTTTTTTTGTGAAAAGGGTTAGTTGTATAAGACCAAATAGACATGCTTCTACTGTTGACACCTTCAGACCTAAATCCTCTTTAATGGAGTTTTATTATTATTATTATTATTATTATTATTATTATTATTATTATTATTATTATTATTATTATTATTATTATTATTATTATTATTATTATTATTATTGTTGTTGTTGTTGTTGTTGTTGTTGTTGTTGTTATTATTGTTTATTATAATAAACGCTTTGTTCACACTTTTATTTCTTCTCGAAACTTATCTGAAAAAAACTCGTTATGGGGACGCTGCGTAGGAACAGTTCCCCCTGTCTATATTCCCCAAGATTGGTACCCACGGGTCTAATTTCCTTCAGGTCTGTGTTTCGTCAGGTCTGTACTTTCCCAGGTCTCTGTTCCCTCGAGCCTGTTTCCTTAGGTCTGTGTTCAGCCACGTCTGTTTCAAACATGCGTATGGGGTACATGCATAACAGTCTGAGGAAACGTAGACTTGGGGAACATAGGTCTGAGAACACAAAGATCTGAGGGAACATAGACCTGGTTTAACAAAGACCAGCTGGGAGAACATAGGTTTAATATAACAAAGATTCATACCTGAAATTATATACACCTGATATAACACTGACCTTGGAGAACAAGGACCTGAAATTACAAAGACCAGGGGAGAACAAAGACCAGGGGAGAACAAAGACCAGGGGAGAACAAAGACCTGGGGAGAACAAAGACCTGGGGAGAACAAAGACCAGGGGAGAACACAGACCAGGGGAGAACAAAGACCTGGGGAGAACACAGACTTAAAAGGTCCCAATTGGAAGGCTTCCTTTACTTTTGCCCCCCCCCCCCCCCCCCCCTCCGCTCCCTCCCCCCCCCCCAAAAAAAAAAAGCTACTCTTTTGAAAGAGTAGTGTTTTCTTGTAAGCTTTTTTTGTAGTAGGGCAACACTCACTGTGAATGTTAAAAAGATCTGTCAATGGGGGCATGGTCATAGTGGGTCTTAATTGGAAGGCTCGTGCCTTTTTTTTTTCCGAGGTTCTCAGATTCAGAATCTAGGTTGCTGAACTTTGTGGTGGGGGTGGGGGGGTGGGGGGGAAAGGTTCAGGAACCTAGGTTCGGGATCTAAGAACTTGGACAAAAAAGTTGTTGAACGTCCACGAACCTTCTAATTAAGACAGACCATTTAAGGGAACACGGTCACAAGCTCCGTGATCACACTACAGCATGGGCCGCATTCTCATCAGAGTGGACTTCAGCGTCGTCCTCTCGAAAGGTCCGAAGCCTGCCCAGAACGGGCAGTTCCAAGTGACACAATCGCTCTGGTTGTAGTAGATGCTGTTGATGTTGATGTAGGTGCA
Organism: Oncomelania hupensis; assembly: GCA_036898135.1. Taxonomy (NCBI): domain Eukaryota; kingdom Metazoa; phylum Mollusca; class Gastropoda; order Littorinimorpha; family Pomatiopsidae; genus Oncomelania; species Oncomelania hupensis. The sequence goes on from CM072520.1 coordinate 22,999,370, forward strand.
GCCCGTGTGCCACCAGCAGCTCATGCGACGTAAGGCGCAGTTGTCGGGGGCCACGTCGTTGTCCCTATCGGGAGTGGTAAACATCATCCCAGCGTTGTGGTTCAGTCTGTCAGCTACAAAAAACAACATTGTCATTGATTTACATAGTGGTTCTCTTTGGGCTTATCCTATCCTATCCAATCCAATCCCGTAATTCCAAAGTCGTTGGGCACCACAGATTATCGCTTAACCAGCGTACTACATCTTTCTCTGTCATCAGCAACCCCCGTGGCTTTGCTCTGTGTCAAGCTAGTCCATTCTCGAATGTCCTCCAACCTCTTTTTCTGCCTCCTTGTACCATGCCTTGCAGGATGGTCTTTGCAAGGCCCGGTGCTCTGGAGCGGCGGCCATACTATCGGAGTTTCCGTTTGTTCACCACTGTGAGCATGTCATCGTGTTGTCCAATGGCTTGTGTGATGGTCTGTCGGACTTCGTCGTTGGTGATGTGCTGGGTATAGGAAATGCCCAAAAGTCGTATGTAGCACCTCATCTCCATGCTTTATATTCTTCGTTGTAGGTCTGCTGTGAGGGTCCATGTTTCGCAAGCGTATAGGAAGATGGAGATGACAAGGGAGCGCAGCAGCCTCACCTTGGAGTGTAGACTGATGATCCTGTCTTTCCAAATGGGCTTCAACCTTCTCAGGGCAGCAGTTGTTTGTGCGATCCTGGGGAGGACTTCCTGTCGGGACTAATTGTCTGATACAATTGTTCCTAAATATTTGAAGCTATTCACCATGTTGAAATATTGGCCTTGGACTTTGATGTCCATGTTGACGGCATTGGTGTTGTTGGTCATCATTTTGGTCTCCTCTGCACTTATTTCCATTCCAAAGACTCTGGAAGTGGTGTCAAGCCTCTGTACCAGCTGTTCAAGTTCTTGATCCTCTCCAGCCAATCCATCAATGTCATCCGCAAAACGGAGGTTGGAGAGCAAGTAAAACAATACCTTGATGTGGTAAAGGGGATTGATGAAAGTGGATATAAACTGACCTTCGGAAAAAACGCCTTCAGTGGGCAGATGTTGACAGGTAAAAGGTTTACAGGCGAATGATGGATTGAGACATGAAAATTAGGAAGTGAAAAAATGGAGGTTGGAGATTGCTCTACCCCCTATGTTGACTGTGCCTTCGTGATCTGCAAGGGCGTCTGGCATGGTGCGCTCCAGGAAGATGTTGACGAGTGTTGGAGAGAGTAGTCATCCTTGACGTACGCCGATTATTGCTCTGAACCAGTTCCCGATGGCGCTGTTGTGGAGGACTGCACTTGTCGTACAGGCTTTTGATGACTTCAATAATTTTAGGGCTGAAGTTGCACATTCTGGTGGTTGCCCACAGAGCTGCATGCCAGACTCGGTCAAACGCTTTCTTGAAGTCAACAAACACATTATATAGATGTTGTTGGTGCTGTAGGTATTTCTCGCAGATTATTCTGTGGTAAAAAATCTGTTCAGTGGTACTTTGCCCTGCCTTGAATGCTTGTTGTTCTTCAGCTATGATTTGTCCAGCTTGGGGTTTCAACCTGTTGAGTATTCCTTTCAGGGGCACTTTGCTGGGATGGCTGATGGGGCGGTAGTTTTCACACTCCTGAAGGTTACCCTTTTTGGTAAGCGTGATGACAAGCGACTGGGTCTATGGTGTAGGCCACTCCCCACTCTGCCAGATCTTGTTACAGATAATGGTGAGCACGTCAATCATCGCTTCTCCTCCTGCTTGAAGGAGTTCCGAGGGGATGTTGTCCACTCCCGCTGACTTCCCCTTCTTCAGCGATTGCACTGCTGCCTCAACGTCTTCACTGGGAATTGGGAGGATTTTTTCTTCTTCTCTGTTTTAGGGATATGCCAGAACTGATGGGTCCCCGTTTGTTGTGTGTGGTTGTAAAGGTCAAAGCAGTGCCCCCCGTACTACGGGAAAGAGGACGTGGTGTATGCCGGGTGCTTTTGTGTACCTGGATTTTATTAATTAATTTATTTGGTGGGAGGTGTGTGGTTGTTTGGGCTGCTAGAGGTGGGGGAGGACAGAATTATATTTGTTTCAGTTTCTTTCAGGAATATGTGATAGGGTACTGTGTTATTTTAGTATTGGTTCAGTCCTTCAATATGCAGTACGAATACTCCCTGCATTTGTTTGCCCTTTTGTAATAATAATAATAATAATAATAATAATAATAATAATAATAATAATAATAATAATAATAATAATAATACAGGATGCTATATACGCGCCTTTCCCAAATCAATCAGGCTCAAAGCGCGGCGATCTATACCAATATGCACGCTCACCTGTCTCATCCACCCTCACACACACCAAATATACACCAATCACTCAAACAGGTGGTGTAAAGGCAGGGAAATCGCTATTGGAAGACGGAAAGAAACTCGATTTTTTATTTTTGAAATGTGTATATTGACTGCGTCCTGTACAATTATTGAAGGGAGGGAGGAAACCGGATTGCCCGGAGAAAACCCTCGTTGACCTCAATAGTCTCGTACCTAAGTCACATACGTTCGCCCCTTGCGGGAATCGAACCCGCGACCTTCGGCATAGGAAACCGGCGACTTATCCACTGCGCCACGAGGCCACCCCATGTGTGCAATTAATGCCGGGAAAATGTCTTGAAGTTGAAGAAAGCCCAAAGAATGGACTGAACGGGAAATTTAAGTATTGGCTAACCAAAATCAATAATAATAATAATAATAATAATAATAATAATAATAATAATAATAATAATAATAATAATAATAATAATAATAAGCATTTGTAAGGCTCGGTTCTAGGCGCGCACACACCAACATTCATATAATCATACATTCATGTTTTAAATGTAATACTAGACAGCATACAAATGCACGCACACACACAGACACACGACACCCACACAGACACACACACAAAACAGGAATACTAAATGAAGAAAGAATGTAAATTATGTAAAGTGCTGCCGAAAGAGAAAAGTTTTCATGTTGTTTTAAAACTTTGAATTGAAGGAGAGTGTCTGACATCGGAGGGAAGAGAGTTCCAGAGCTGAGGTCCATAGACAGAAAAAGAGCGGAGACCATGTGATTTCCGTTTATAGCGGCTTTGGCGGAGGAGCCGAGTATCGCTCGAAGAGCGAAGGGTGCGAGAAGGCGTGTACAGAGTGACTAACTCATTAAGATATTCGGGAGCTGATCCAGTGATGATATTATAGCAGATACAGGCTGCTTTATACTTTATGCGTTCTAAAACAGGTAACCAGTGAAGTTTGCGCAAGAGAGGGGTGCATGGTTGTTTTCGATTTGACTTTTTAAAAAAGCCTCGCAGCAGCGTTCTGAACTTTTTGAAGGGGTGCTAGGGTAGAGTCACTGCAGCCAATGAATAAAGAGTTGCAATAGTCTATTCTGGATAGTACACAAGAAGTAACTAGTGTTTTTGTGGCAGCGACGGAGTGAACTGATTCGCCTTAATTCAAAATAGCACATCTGGCATACTTTTGAAATGTGATCATTCGTTGAAAGCTCAGAATCAAGGACAACTCCCAAATTTCTGGTCTTGTCAGAATAGAGAACAGTGGAAGATCCAATGGTAAGAGAAGGGGCAGAGATAGGAGTTGAACTGGAGAAAAGGAGATCTTTCTTGTCGTCATTCAGTCTGAGCATGTTGTTTGTCATCCATGTCTTAATATCAGTAGTACAGTCACGTAGTGTGTCCGTCACAGAGTCAATGTCACAAGGTTTCGCAAATCGGTCGATAAATCAATAAATCGACGCTGGTTGTAGGCCTACTTATTGTTTATTTAGCAATCAAAATCAAACAAAACAAATCGATCAATAATCCAAACAGTCAATTCTCGCTGTACTCACTGATGTTGCCGTCGATGTATTCGCCGAAGCTCAGCCTGTAGCCATCAGAGCTGGGGCCGATGCTGAAGTTGCTGTAGACCGCGAAGCCAGCTGTGCTGTCCCATTGCTCAAGGTCGAATCGAACCTTGTACCGCCCAGCCGAGGTCATCGAGTGAACTTGTTCCAGACCTAGGGAGTCAAGCCAAGTCAAAGCAAGTCAAGCCAAGTCAAATCAATAAATGTTCATCTGGTTGTGTACTGATTGCGTCAATCAGGAACCTTCTACGTCTGTCGACACAGTGTAGAAAGACTATAAAATGAAGCACTGTCTGCGTGTGGTTGGAGTTATTGGATAGAGTTTTGTTTGTTTGTTTGTTGTTGTTTTGTTTGTTGTTTTTTTTGAGGGAGGAGGGGTGGGGTTGGTCTGTTTGCCCTTGTTGATGTTTGCCTCTTTTGCTGAATACACTTAGAAAACTGTAAAACGACGACGCTTGCCTTTGTTATTGAGTGCACGGGCTGCGTGGATACGTACACCAGTTACACGGATTCAAGCATCGGGGCTGATCGACCTTTCCCGTGTAACACCTGAAAGTGGAGCCGTTTTTTTCTCCCAGTGACCTTACCTCTCATCACTGCACCTCCCTCTCCACCCACCCCCCCCCCACCCCCTCACTCCCTTTCCTCACATTGACTACAAAACAAAAGATAGTATTTCTGCGACTCACCTAGCCAAAACTCGCCCAGAGGGTTGCCAAATCCATACTGAAAGTCTGTCCAATTGCGGCTAAAATCCACGCTGCCGTCAAAACGTCTCTGGATGATGGTCCATCCGCCGTCCTTATATCGAGTCACGGCTTCCATGCCTGCAAAGAATGGTTGATGACAATGATGATGATGATGATGATGATGATGATGATGATGATGATGATGATGATGATGATGATGATGATGATGATGATGATGATGAAAAAAGAGGAGGAGGAGGAAGAAGAAAACGAAGCCGAAGAAGAAAAATAACAAGTAGAAGAATATGATGATGATGATGATGATGATGATGATGATGATGATGATGATGATGATGATGATGATGATGATTCGTGAGGAAGAGGAGAAGGAGGAAGGGGAGGAGGATTATGATGATGATGATGCATCACTCGTCAACAAGCAGGCGACAGACCGACATTGGACTCGTTCTAAATCCCGACAAAATCAATCAATTCTAGTATAACCTTTGAGGGAAAGTTGTACAGGGGAGGAAGATAATGGTAAGGGATGATTAAAGATTGTTTAGCTCGGCTTGGATACAGTAGTGAGTCAGATGTAGAAGTGTTAGTATTACATTGGCACGTGCGATACACATTCGCCTGGTCAGCAATTACTGGCCGGGAAAGTTTATAGTTTGCATGGTCAAAGTATGACGCATACAGATGTGCATGCATCCTTTGTGTGTAAGAGCACGGACAGTTCCGAGCTTAGGATAGGTCAGACCCAGGGATTTGGGTGGGGTCAGTCACGCGGCAGTTAGGGCATCTCCTTATGTAGAGAGGTACGTCTTTTCAGAGTTATGCTATAAAAGCCGGAGGAACAAAGAAATCTTTCTCTTATCTCCTGCTTCTGCCAGACTTGGGACAACTCTGTTCTACGAGGTTCCGTCTTGTCTAGGTTGTAGTGCTTAGGGTGGTCAGTTCATAATGTATCAGAAACCAGGGCCAAACTTATAGTGCGCACAATCTTTAGCTATAGAATGTATAGAACGAGGCTTGGCTCTCTTTATGCAAGGTCTTCTCTTTCTCTAGTTTAGTGTATAGAGAGACTACAGGTTCCTTCTTCTCTTCTGTGTATAATGCTCAGAGTTAGTGTGGTTAGGACAGAATGTTTAGTGCAAGGCTTGGTTGCTTTAGCTCAGCCGTTGGTTAATTGGTGATTTTATTATTCAGACGCAGAAGTTAGTTTGAAAGTCAGTTAGTCAGTGAGTTAGGATTGATTTTTAGGGTAAGAGTTAGTGGTTTTCCAAAAGAGGAAAGGAGAGTGGGAAAGAGAGGAAAATGAGGTAAGACGCAATGAATTTATTTGAACATTTTCTGTATTGTTAATTAGAGTCTATGTGCATGCGAATTTTATGTTTCTTGGGTGATGTGTGTTAGCTAGATTATTAAAATTGGACAAAATGAAGACAAGCTGTAGTTTATTGTGATTTATTTGAGCGCATGGCAAACCCTTTTTGAACGGCAGTGAGACTGATTCTGTTTTGTATGTCTTGTATATTATAATTTGGTTTGTCATGCCCGATCCCCGTACAAGTAGAAAATTAAGTAGTTTAGATTAACTCTCACAAGATAACGCAAATACAAGGGGCGCGTTACATTGGTGGACCTGCGGGGTACAATAAAAACATGCATACATACATGCGCGCACACACATACACACACACAAGGAAACAAATCCCATCATTAAGAATCTAAACAACGCACCAGGGTCGACTGAAATTTGGTACGTCCTGCTACCCGCGTTGACAGACCAAACAGAGTATTCGTTGATGAACCACGAGTGACCCCGACATGACCACGTCTGTGACCCTGGGGTGAAAGTGAAAGTCAAGCAAGCCGCATCCTTCATGCACAGGGCGGCACACTCTGTTGTCGTTTCCGTCATGGAATGGAAGAGAAGCTGGTGCATAAAGATGACGTCGTCCCTGTCGATGCTTCGAAACTGCTTGGACAGCAGCTGACCTTCGCACACTGTAGCAACCATCGTCGCTACGGCAACGGTGAAGGTTAACGCCCTCGAGATGGAGACATAAGCAGCCCACGTCCGTGCAGTCATGTTTGAAAAGCCGTTTTCAATCCAAAACCCCTGGGAAAAAATAGTTGTAACCTATATATTGGTCACTCTTCACCCCACGCTCTTCGATCACGTGGCACAGCACGCAGTTGCGACGCTTATCCAGGGTTTGCCAATTCAATTCGTTAACACTAATTCTCTAGGACGCTAACAGGAGTGATCTGATAGCACAGTGGAAAGGGTGCGGTGGTTATCCTCTGCCGAAGGTCGCAAGTTTGAATCCTGCATGGTGACTTAGGTACGACACTTTTCAGGACACCGAGGGTTTTCTCCGGGTACTCCGGTTTCCACTTCCTTTCAATAATGGTATCGGAGGCAGTCAATCTAAATTTCGCCCCCCAAAAAATGAATTTTTTCTCCCGCCTTCTGTAAAACGTACTACTCTTGATATCTGCCCTTTCGTCAACCATCCACCGGGTCTGATACAGCGCACTGTGTGTGTGCGTGTGTGTGTGTGTGTGTGTGTGATTGTGTGTGATATTATTGTGATATATTTTTGTTGTTTCTTAAAATAGTTGGTTTTGTTCTCCATTTGTTCATTATGCTCTTTATTCATGTTTATTCATGTACCCGTTTCTTGTGTTGAATTTGTGTTTGATTTCAATCAAACCCTTGTAAAGTCTATATCCATTTTTTCCCACACTCTCCCCCTCTCACCCCACCCCCCACCCCACACCCGCTCTCCCAAGTAGGGCTGTGAGCACGCCTCCCGGTGTGGAAGTTTCTATGAGCCTTTTAAGTTGTCAGTTAGTTATCCATTGATTCATTCAGTAACAGCGATCTTCTTCAGACCGCCGAGTTTTGATGTCGGTTGAGGAAAAAACGCGTGATAGCATCCTGCAGTAGTAGTAATAGTAGTAACAATATAATAATAATAATAATAATAATAATAATAATAATAATAATAATAATTATTATTATTATTATTATTATTATTATTATTATTATTATTATTATATAATAATAATAATTATTATTATTATTATTATTATTATTATTATTATTATCATCATTATTATTATTTTATAAACATTATCATTATTATCATTATTATTATTATTATTATTATTATTATTATCGTTATTACCATTAGTAGTAGTAGTAGTAGTAGTAGTAGTAGTAGTAGTAGTAGTAGTAGTAGTAGTAGTAGTACTAGTATGTTATCATTATCAATATTTCCAACAACACTGACCTACCACCACAGGATCATCAATCAGAATAAAAATCAAAATCTTTATTGTCCTCATTTAAAAAATGAAAACATTTTTTTAACAGGATCTTTGCATACATGTCAAGTCTTACGTTTTTTCCGTAATTTTTACGTATTTCCAATGTTTTTTTCACCTTACGGCGTAAGATGAAAATCTTACGCATTTTTTTCTTTTTCCCGATCCTTTTTTTTTTATCCTAAATTTTTATTTTATTTTAATTCGAAATACAGCCTAGAGAACAATTCTGAATCACGCTCGCTCGCGATCGTGATCTCGGAGGAAGTACGGGCTTTGCGGATGCCCATAGCATTTCTATACACGGTTTCCGTCTTGGAGGAAAGGTTTCCGTTCATTCAGCTTATTGAAAATGGCGAAACCACCAGCGAAAAACGCGCGTATTCATTTCGGCTGATATCTGCCAGAGTGGGAAACAAAGACTTCAAAAATCTTATTAGTTCTTCAGAAGAGGAAAAGGAATACGCCTATGCAAGCGATCCGTGAAAGTTTCAGCCTCAGGGAGAGGGGTGTTTTTTAAAATTTTCTGCAGTGGATAAAACACAGTTATGAAAGTTTTTTTTTTTTAATCTTATTAAGTTGCTTGTTTGTATGGTACAGTGCTTGTTATTAAAAAAAATGCAGGTGAATTTGCATGTGTTTGCTAAAATTATTATTATTATTATTATTATTTTTTTTTTTTGGTATACATGTGCGTGTTTACCGTTTTACGCATTTCTTATGGTTTTCGATAGAAAATTATGGTCTCTCGGGCCAAAAATTATGGTCAGAAGCTCCAAGAGCTTGACACGTATGTCTTTGTGCACCACGTACAAAATATAATATACTAGTGGTTTTGTACCCTGGCAAGCCAGGGTACACAGGTTGCTGTTTAAAATGTAGACAGAGAGACAACTGTTGTCTGCGAGTTTCATTTAGACGATGATACCTCCCCATATCCCCCTTGATACCTCACCATAACCCCCCCCCATGATATCTCCCCGTCCCCCCCATGATGCCTCACTATACCCCCTTGATACCTCCCCGAACCCACTTGATACCTCCCCATACCCCCTTGATACCTCCCCCCCCCCCCCTGTAACCTACCTGTACCCTCCTAGATACTTCCCCGTTGATCGTTTCGCAGGTATGGATGAAAGGAATCGAGTTCAGTTCAATTCATTGGGTAGATTACCGTCCCCGGACACAGAATCGACCGTTGTTGTTGTTGTTTGTAGATTATAGTCACACGACACTTTCGCATATAGGTGACTACTGGACCGATTTATACTGACACCAGCGGGCCAGTTGTTGGTAAAGGGGAACATAATATGATCACATGTTGACCAATCCGGGATTCGAACCAGCGACCTTTCGGTTACTAGCAAGACGCTCTTACCAACTGAGCTACCCGGCCCCACCAGAATCGACCATCACCATACCCCCTTATATATACCCGTATCCCCGTTATGCCTACACATGCTCTTTAAACCTACCCGTAGCCCCCTTTTACCTACACGTACCACCCCATCCCGATCCTTGGTAATAATAATAATAATAATAATAATAATAATAATAATAATAATAATAATAATAATAATAATAATAATAATAATGAATATAGAATAATACAAATAGAAATCATAAAAAACACCAAGGTTTTAAAATAAAATTTGATATAAGATATTATAATTATTATTAAAAAAATAATAATTATTATTATTATTATTATTAATATTATTAATATTATTATTATTATTATTATTATTATTATTATTATTATTATTATTATTATTATTAGTTTATAAATAATAATAATAATAATAATAATAATAATAATAATAATAATAATAATAATAATAATAATTATTATTATTATTATTATTATAATAATTATAATAATAATTATAAATAAATTAAAAGTAAAAAGCCTAAATTAAAAAAAAAATATCCATATTGTAGTGTAAAAAAAAAACATTAAAAAAATATGGCCCGCGGGAGATTTGAACTTGGGTCGCCTGCACGGTAGGCGAATGTCTTTCTAAGTGAGCTACCAAGGCTTTGTATAAAGACCATACATTTTTTGGTCTATATGGGAAAACATGCTGAAACCTCGATTCGATTTTTAATTAATCAAATTTAATTAGTTAAACAAAAAATTGTGTAAGATTGGTGACATGAGTGCAAAAGTGTTTTGAATGGAAATAGAACAAAATTTGCAGTATTACGAAACGGCACGTTCTTGACACGGGTTGAATCGGAAGCGAGCGAAATGAGGCTATTGCAGTTTGTGGACATTTTGTTTATTTATTTATCTCAGAAACGGTTAAACGTTCGGTAAGAAAATGTCGGCTATAACGATTTCGCGGGTTTTGAGCGCACAGCAGACCGATCCGCAGCGCCCAGCACCTGCCCAGATCAGCGTCCATACCGGACAAACTTTACAGTAGAGGCGAAGAAGGACTTCCGGCTAATTTATATATATAGATAGAAATATTTGGTAATGATGATTTTATTTCATCGTTCATTGTTGTTGTTTTTTTGTTGAAGTCGGCTGTTATAACTGCATAATGGACGTCTATGATTTTTAAACTTAGCCAAAGTGGTGCGCGTATTAATTTGATAACTTCATTTTTTAATTTTTTTTTTATTGAAACCGAAAATGTGTGCTTTTATCTTGAGAGTTTTGTGAGTTTGGTTTACTTCTTTTTGGAATATATAATTATTATATACATTACCTGTTTATTTTCTGTTTCATGTTCTTTCCTTTTTATTTATACGTTTTTTTCTGTCCTTTAATTAGTAATTCATCATTCATTATCTTTCATTGTTTTTACATTTTACATCATGCAGTAAAACTTAGCCTACTACTTCCACAATAAAACCAATGAACGATGAATTACTACATAAACTTACTAATAATATATATTAACTTGCAATTTTTGCCTTTAAAAAAAATCTGTTCTTTTTTTTCTTTCTTTCTGTTTTTCTTTTTTCTTGCTGTTTGTGTATTTTCGTTTTAAATTTTTTCGAGTTACTTAAAATCTCCTTAAACCTTCCTTACTTTCTTTCTGTTTTTCTTTCCTTTTTTTCTTTTCTTTTCTTTTTCTTTTTTTTCTTTCTTCTTTTTTTCTTTTCTATTTATTTTTTTTCTTCTTTCCTTCTTGTCTTTTTCTTTTTTAAAAGTTTAGTAATCGTATATTTCTGTAACTTTTGGCAATTTTAGAAAAAGCACTTTTAAAGCTCTACTGAATTATAGAATATTAATATATTGATTGATTGATTGATTGATTGTTGCTTTAGGTCCAGCGGACTCCTCCGAGCCAAATCAGGACCGAATATTAATATATTATTACTTTCTCATAAACGTGTTATTATATTATCATTTTATCATATATTTTGTAATAAAATAACTCATAAACCTAGTCAATTTTTTAAAAGCACTTTTAAAGTGCTACTGGATTATAGAATATTAATATATTATCACTTTCTCATAAACGTATTAATACAGTATCACTTTCTCAAAAATTTGCTAATAAATTAACACTCATAAATTTACTAATAAATTAACACTCATAAACTTACTAATAAATCATCAGTGTCTCACACATTTACTAATTAGTTATAACTTTCTCATAAACATTCCAATAAATTAGCAGTTTCTCATAAATTTACTAATAAATTATTGCTTTCTCATAAACTTACTAAAAAAATCACTTTAAAAAATGTATTACTAAATTATCACTTTCTCGTAAACCTACTAATAAAAAATCACCTTTTCGTAAACGTACTAATAAATTATCACTTTCTCGTAAACTTACTAAAAAAAATCGTATCACTTTCTTGTAATCTTACTAATAAATCATCACTTTCTCGTAAACTTACCTCTAAATTATCACTTTCTCGTGTACTGACGTTACTCTCCTCCACACAGGGCGTTGAAATATAACTACTGGTCTTCCGGGCCGCTTACCAGAACTATCCATACATTTCATTGAATCAAGGCCTAGGTTTCGCAACCTTTTAGCACGTAACTGCAAATTACAATATGAAACTGGTCTAGCTGTATCGCTTCTCTCTCTCTCTCTCTCTCTCTCTCTCTCTCTCTCTCTCTCACTCTCTCTCTCTCTCTTTCTCTCTCTCTCTCTCTCTCTCACTCTCTCTCTCTCTCTCTCTCTCTCTCTCTCTCTCTCTCTCTCTGCATACCCTACTGTCGCTTCAGTGGCATGTAACTACGGCGTTCGTGTGATCGATTTGCATGGACCAAATAATGGAAAGCGCTGATCTAACGTCATGCGAGACAATTTTGACGGTTCTTGTTCTTAAAGTGGACCTGAGGTCAAAATTGCCAAGAAGAAATAATATAAATATTTTTGTTTAATAAAGTTTGATTTTACGGTAAGGTATTATTATTATTCATTTTGCTCATTATATTCATACATGTTGCGTGTCTAATTATTTTAACGTTACAACTGGCGAGGAGGAAGAGAGTGGGGGTTGGAGGGGTAAGGTTGGGAAGGGGGGGTGAGTGACTGTGGTGATGCTGAAGTCTGGATAACATTGGTCGCCCATGCAGGGCGAAACTCGCGATAGTAGTAGCAGCAGCAGTAATGATAGTAGTAGTAGTTAGTAGTAGTAGCAGTAGTAGTAGTAGTAGTAGTAGTAGTAGTAGTAGTAGTAGTAGTAGTAGTAGTAGTAGTAAAAAAAGTAATAATAATAATAATAATAATAATAATAATAATAATAATAATAATAATAATAATAATAATAATAATAATAATAATAATAAAGAAGACCATAGACCATCCTGCAAGGCACTGTGCAAGGAGGTAGAAGAAGAGGGAGACAGAAAAAGAGGTGGGAGGACAACATTCGAGAATGGACTGGTTTGACACTGAGCGAAAGCATCAGGGTTGCTGAGGACAGAGAAAGATGGAGTACGCTGGTTAAAGGATCATCTATGGTGCCCCTACGACTTCCGCGTTACGGGATAGGATAGGAATAATAATAATAATAATAATAATAATAATAATAATAATAATAATAATAATAATAATAATAATAATAATAATAATAATAATAATAACTAGCCCCGGACACTAACGAGTGCTGAGTTCTATTTTTCTCTCTCTCACTCACACACACACACACACACACACACACACACACACACACACACACACACACACAAACATACACACTGTATTTGATGCGCTTTTTTTTTTATCTGGTAGGGTTCACTATTTTCCAACAAAATACTAGGTTTCACAGAAATCCGTCTATTGGTTTCAGAGAATAGTGCGCCAAATAAATAACTACATTGCTTTAGGTCCAGCGGACTCTTCCGAGCCAAATCAGGACCGGACAACCCCTAATCCGCATAAAAGATCTGCCGAAACAACCCTAGTGGTAAAACTGAAAGCTCTCCACCAGCCAGTCACTTTACAATAAAGACATCCCACGCAGGGGATGCTGAGGCTGTACTCTAATTTATCGAACCCCTTTTACCAAAACAAAATAGAATACAAACATCATTATAAAATATCAACAAAACACATACATATAAAATGCCTACATTGCTAAATAATAACATCATAGGATGCCCTAGTGATCACCTGGCAGAAAGCGTCCAATATTCCCAAGCTGATCCAACAGACTTCATGCACAAATAAGGAGTCTTGTCCCGGAAGAGTTTTCAAGAAAAAAGGTAGGAGACTGGTCTAGCGAAGAAGAAGGTACTATAGCATATTGATAGAACAGAGCAGGAATGAGAAAGAGCAAATGAGAAAGACGGCGACAGTGGGAATTTAAAGCACTAAATTTCCAGAAAGTGGGGATACTATTTATACTGAAACCCCCGGCACCTCAACGAGGGTTGAGATAAATAACTAACTGAAAATAAAAATATTACGTCACCACGATAAGCACCATACATAAGTTTTGATTAAAGCTCAAGGCATCTGTACACTCTCATTACATACAAAGTTTAAAGGAAATGTTATACAAAAAACACAAAAAAACAAAAACAAACAAACAACAACAACAACTAAGAATTAAAAGGTGACGTTGTCACAACAAGGAGGACCTATAAGGCGTACACAGAACTGTTGGATTTTTCATTTTTGTGTCGATTATTAATTGAATTCTTATTTCACAGACATACAATCAAAATAACCATAATCTCATCCAAACATAACTCATTCACTCATTCTTATTGCAATCATGCATTGTTACATGATCATAAACGTTCTTCTAAATTGAAAACGCAAATAAACGTGTGCGACCTACGTTGATTGCACTTTCAAATAGTCACACCTGTATTCCGTTGTAGGTATTCGCTTCAGTCACTAGCTCATCAGCTTAGACGTTATCCTATCCTATCCTATCCTGTCCCATAACCCGAAGGTCGTAGGGGCACCACAGATGATCGCTTAACCAGCATACTCCATCTTTCTCTGTCCTCAGCAGCCCTCATGGCTTCGCCCAGTGTCAAACCAGTCCATTCTCGAATGTTGTCCTCCCACCTCTTTTTCGGTCTCCCCCTTCTTCTACCTCCTTGCACTGTGCCTTGCAGAATGGTCTTTGCAAGGCCTGATGATCTGGTGACGTGGCCATACCATCGGAGTTTCCGTTTCTTCACCACTGTGAGCAGGTCATCGTGTTGTCCAATGGCTTGTGTGATGGTCTGTCGGACTTCAACGTTGGTGATGTGTTGGGTATAGGAAATGCACAGAAGTCTTCTGTAGCACCTCATCTCCATGCTTTGTATTCTTCGTTGGAGATCTGCTGTGAGGGTCCATGCTTCGCAAGCATATAGGAAGATGGAGATGACCAGAGAGCGCAGCAGTCTTACTTTGGAATGTAGACTGATGGTTCTGTCTTTCCAAATGGGCTTCAACCTTGTCAGGGCAGCAGTTGTTTGTGCGATCCTGGAGAGGACTTCCTGTCGAGACCCATTGTCTGACACAATGGCTCCTAAATATTTGAAGCTGTGCACTGTGTTGAGGGATTGGCCTTGTACTCTGACGTCCGTGTTGATGCCATTGGTGTTGTTGGTCATCATTTTGGTCTTCTCCGCACTTATTTCCATTCCATAAGCTCTGGAGGTGGTGTCAAGCCTCTGTACAAGCTGTTCAAGTTCTTGTTCCTCTCCAGCCAATCCATCAATATCATCCGCAAAACGAAGATTGGAGATTGCTCTGCCCCCTATACTGACTGTGCCTTCGTGATCTGCAAGAGCATCTGACATGATGCGCTCTAGGAAGATGTTGAAGAGTGTTGGAGAGAGTAGGCATCCTTGACGCACACCGATTGTTGTTCTGAACCAGTTCCCGATGACGCTGTTATGGAGGACTGCACTGGTAGCCTTGTCATACAGGCTTTTGATGACTTCTATAATTTTAGGGCTGATGTTGTACACTTTCATGGTTGCCCATAGAGCTGCATGCCAGACTCGGTCAAATGCCTTCTTGAAGTCTATGAACACATGATATAGATGTTGTTGGTGCTGTAGGTATTTCTCACAGATTATTCTGAGGTTGAAAATCTGTTCAGTGGTACTTCGCCCTGCCATGAATCCTGCTTGTTCTTCAGCTATGATTTGTTCAGCTTGTGGTTTCAACCTGTTGAGTATTATTTTCAGGAGGACCTTGCTGGGATGGCTGATGAGGCTGATGGTGCGGTAATTTTCACACTCCTGAAGGTTACCTTTTTTGGGAAGAGTGATGACAAGCGACTGGGTCCATGGTGTAGGCCATTCCCCACTCTGCCAGATCTTGTTGCAGATAATGGTGAGAGCATCAGTCATCGCTTCTCCTCCTGCTTGTAGCAGTTCCGCTGGTATGTTGTCCACTCCCGCTGACTTCCCTTTCTTCAGCGATTGCACTGCTGCCTCAACTTCTTCCCGGAGAATTGGGAGGATTTCTTCTTCTTCTCTGCTCTCGGGACATGCTAGAACTGATGGGTCTCCATTTGGTGTATGGTTGTAAAGGTCAGAGCAGTACTCTGTCCATCTGTCCAAGACTTCTTGTTCTTCTGTAAGGCACATGCCAGACTTGCTTTGGATAGTGGAGACTTTGGGCTGTTTAACACTTGTTAGCCGCTTCACAGTCTGGTAGGCCTTCTTGCTGTTGTTCTTGTTCAGATTGTTCTCTATTTCCTGGCATTGATCTTCTATCCAGTTCTCCTTTGCTGTGCGCATGCCTTTTCGGATGTCATTGTTGATTTTTCGGTAGACATCAGCTCCCTGTGAGGTGTTCTTTTTCTTTTTTAACTCTCTTCGTTTATCACACAGATCCAAAAGTTCAGGTGTGATCCACGGCTTCTTCTTTGGTCGGTGCTTGCCAAGGATCTCAGTGGCGGCATCTGTTACAGCTGAGTTGAAGGTATTGGTCATGGTGTTGACATCTACTTCGCCTGCCCCCAAAATAAGCAGTGGTGCAAATTTCCCTCCAATTGTGGCCTGAAATATTTTTGCCACCTCCGGGTCTTGCAGTTTGTCCAGGTCGAACTTCAGCCTAGTGCACTTTGCTGTATTTACTCTCTTCAAATGGAGCCGGAAAGACATCATCACGAGATCGTGGTCACTTCCAATGTCTGCTCCTGGAAAAGTGCGTGTCCTGCCAATGTTGATGCTTGATCTGAAGCGTTTCTTGACCATGATGTAGTCGATCTGGTTGTGATGTTCCCCGCCGGGACTGTGCCATGTCCATCGTCTGGATTTTTTGTGGAGACCAAGCGTGTTTGCCAGAACCAGATTGTTGTATCTGGCAAACTCCAATAGCCTCAGACCCCTGTCATTTGTCTCGTTGTTGCAGTGGGGTCCGCATGTGTATCCCCAGTTGTGGTGCGCATCTTGGCCAACCTTGGCATTCCAGTCGCCTTGCACTATGACTATGTCCTTCTTCGGCACTTGGTCAAGGACCGCCTGTATATTTTCATAAAAATCCTCCACTTCGCTGTCTTCATAGTCTGATGTTGGGGCATAGGCCTGGATGATGGTAATGTTGAAAGGGGTTGCTCTCAGACGGATGGTAATGAGTCTACTGGAGACTGGGCGGCAACCCATGACAGTGGCTAGAATGTTCTTGTGGACCAAGAATCCAACGCCTTGTTCGTGCCTGTCATCTCTACCGCTGAAATAGAGCTTGTGGCCTTTGTCAGTCGTTGTTTCACCTAGGCCTTTCCAGCGCAGTTCGCTGATACCTAGAACGTTCCATCGATAGTGGTCCAGCTCGTGGGCCAGTTCTTCTAATTTTCCTTCCGCAGTTAGGGTCCTGACATTCCAGGTTCCTATGACGATGTTGTTTCTCGTGCGGATCTTGCTAGTTTGTCCATCAGTAGCATACTTTTCACCTCCGTCCTGGTGGCCAACGGAAGGCGCGGTCCTTGTGTAGCCGGGCGACGACCGATCCGGCATGGAATTAGTGGATAGCCTCATCATGTGTTGTGTCTTGGGCAAAAAAGACCTGGCAGGGCCCAATCCTCTCCAGGCTGTTGGCCACAGCCGAAATCCACGAATACAGTGTGGCTCGCCTTGGCCCTGAGCACGTGGTCGTTGAACGTGTAGTAACGTGAGGTTCCTCCGCCCTGGCCGGTGACTTCTGTGTAGAAGACTTTCGCCCAGTGATGCCGTGCTAACATCACCCCTGTTAGTCGCCTCTTACGACACGCCGGGAAACGTTGGGTCTATTCTATTTGCCCGAACCCACACAGCTTAGACGTTACTTATCCCATACGGGCTTGATACGGCACGTATGGACTCCGTATCGCAAATTCTCGCGCGATTTCGTCAGACCCGTGGCATCAATACCGGACGTGCTTACGTACAGAACGCGATCCATACGTGACCCTTTCCGTATTTGTTTTAAAACAACTACTCTTCAAATTTCACGGGAAGTAACATTTTGGTTGCATTTTTAAATCCTTTTCCCATCTGTATTTGTATGTTTGCTTTCATGTTTTTGTGTTGACTTTGAGGGAAACCCTGTCAGAGACACCACCTACATACACGGCGGCCGGCACCACGTATCTCCGGCAGACTACTAACAAGCGAGAACGAGATTTCAGATCGCGATCCCGCTTCAGTCATATTTTTGCTTAAAAAACTCACTTTCCTGCTTTGAAGCAATAAAAATGGCATGACACTGATTGCTTAAAGGAAGTTCTGGTCGGCTGATGTTGTATTTGTGCTTCAAAACTATGTAGTGCCTGTGTTTGTACAATGGCGCGATGCGGTGACACAGATTCCAATGTTAATGCACTGCTGTCATCAAACTAGATGATCTTTGTGTGGGTGTGACAGGAGGCCACGGTTTGGCGGTTTGGAGCAAGTGGTACATGCGACAGAAAGCACAGACAATAAATTATCATTTCACCAGTTTTTGGAAATCGTAACTGTTCTGTCTCCAGAAGAAGTTTTATTTATT